>JASCIT010000001.1:40000000-41200000 GCA_036711955.1 Digitonthophagus gazella | reverse complement strand
GTCTCTTTTAATTAAAATTAGAATGTTTTAAGTTCCATTTAGAAAAAAAATCAAATCAAAATCTTTAAAAATGAATTTTTGGTGAATTTTTAAAGTTGATCGATTTTCTAAAATTAAGTTAGAAGTGTTTTAAAACTTGACTCAAGAATTCTTTAGTGTTTACTAAGACTAATTAACCGAGATGTAGTGACTAAGACTTTTTTTAAAAAATTCAAAGATCGTTAAAGTCACAATAAGAACGAGAGCGAAGAAACTCGAAGGACCATCGCAGTTATACCCCCAATATAAACGTCATCGAGAGTCGGTGACGTGTTTATGGCTTTTTGAGTTACGGTTATGGGTCATAATAAACGCCGAGTGGGAAATTGCATTATAATTACGTGTGGGCGTGAGTTGACCAATCGTCGAGTTGAGGCGATTGGTTTTCCAGTGGTAGAATGAGAAAAAATTGCGTGGAACATAAAGAAACCCCATTTAGATCTTATGTTAGGGTTTGTCTGCCTAAGGCAAGTAGTTTTATGACTGTTTCTAAAACTTACCTTTTTACAAACCCATCACTACATTCTTCAATAATACTATCTTGTTGGTGTTCTGTATGATCTTGATTAGATCCTGTACTAGAACTATTCGTACTGCAAAGTGCACAACTCTCCCTAAAATACTGACAGGAACAGCTCCGTTCTAATTTTTTCTTATAAACACTCTCATCTCCAACGGAATTTTCCGCTGTGGAAACTCCACTATCACAGCGACCGCATCTATCTTCCTTATCTAATTTTTCAAGAATATTTTCAACACTTTCTCGAACTTCCTTAATCCCATCCAACGTTGCACTATTTTTTCTCTCCAAGGTATCTTTACAAGGACAATTTTGTAAGGTTTGCATATATTTTTTCTTTAATTTATAAGAAACTGTATTTTCTACATCCGATTCGCAACAATTACATGAAACTCCGGCAGCGTGATGATTACACTTATAAATGAAAGCTAAAGAACTAACGGATCTTCTTCGAATTTGTGTATTTTGTGATTTAATAGGTGTACTTGTTGCGCTAACTTCAATTTCTTGCCTATAGTCAACTCTATCTGGAGGTTTAGGTGATTCAATTGATTCGCTAGTACAGATTTTTACGTTTTTACAAATTTGAATCAACTTCTCATTACCGGATTTAAAAGCCATCCTTTTAAATTCTTCTTGTTCCTTACAATCGTCTTCTAAGATATCACTACAAGATTCCAATAATTGGAAACATCTCGAACAGTCTTCTAAACTTTCTCTGGTCTCTTCTAATCTTTCACTGAAAGATCTTGTGAACACTCTTAGGTTTTGTATCCCTTCAAGAACGTATTTGGTTTTAGGATCTGGAACGTTGTTGGCTTCTTCAATTAAATCGTGACCTTTATCTAATTGTCGCTAAAAATATTAAATTAAACGTCAATTAATATATTTTATAGAAAGAAATTAGATGATTGTAGATTTACCATAGCATCAAAATAGAATTTTTCAAAATCCTTTTCAGCAATTTTAATTGTAGCAACATCTCCAGCCGATCTAAATATAATTCTTTGAGTTCGCAAGGATTCCTCACCCACATTTCTCAGCCAGGCAAGAACCTAAACAAACGTATAAACAACAGTTACAAGGAAGTATATCTTAAGATCGCAATTATAATTGATGTTACAATGGGATTTATATCCTATTCAAACGCTAATTCCTACGTCAGTTAGTGACAGTACAGAGGATCCCGGTGTTCCCGCATAGTTAGTTAAAATTTGTCAATACCTAAGTTAAATGACAAACGAGCCGTTTCATGGTGCTAAATGAGTAACTAGAAGAAGCAAAAGTGTGCCGTCGGTCGTCGGTAATTACTCCACTTTGCCTGTAGGGAAATAGAAAATAGAAACCTTAGCTTGACACTCCCACGAAACACATCGTGCAACGACAAAAAAAGGCGTAATTAAAATGGTACGGTGGTAAAAAAAAATTGCGGCTCCGATCAATTGAAGGATTCGTGTGCTCTCGCTTCGAGAAATTGACCTTAATTGAGTCAGTTTCGGGTGCAGGAAAAAGTTTTGCGTGACCTGCCGTTCCATAAATGTACTTAATAATGAGTATGAAATTAACGTAAGGTTTCAATGATACCTCCGATAAATTCCCATCTAATCTCGCCGGTAATATTGTTTGACTCGGATATAATTTTGATGTAAACCTGTCAATTACGGGGGAAGAGCACTGCCTCACCCATCAACGAGATTTCCCATGACCTCGAGTGCGATTTTTGGCTTAAACTGCACGCGAGTCTACTACTCATGTTTCAGTAGACAGTGGCGTCCGCACATTAATAACTAAGCGCCTTTTCGCTTTGAATTCGAAAGCTGACTTGTATGATTTACGTCCTAATGTGTTAAAGGCTCATCTAAACTGACCGAAGTCGAAATGAGAATCTTGAAATTTCTAGTTAATGTGTACAGTGGAACGTTAAAAATCTGAACGTTAAAAATCCGAACTTTAAAAATCCAAAACGTTAAAAATCCGCCTTTAGACATTTTAAAAATTTTTACGCTAAATGCAAAAAATAACGTTCTTGTTTCGTAACGAAGTTACTTAATTTCTTTTCCGATTTCAAAAAAAATATCCTACTCCTTAGAGAACTCGTTTTACATCGGCTGGCTTATCACAAATTTTTCTCTGATAATTCCCCGAAATATAGGGCAACCTTTCTTCCCAATTTATATTTTCCGTTAATTAAGAACCTAAAATTTAAATATCCACTTTTCCATCTGTCTCAACCCCACTTCAAGTTAACAAGACGTCTCATTGTCAGTAGCGATTGATAAATAATTAGAAAGACACAAAAGTTTTATAAAAATAGCTCAATTATACGTGAGTTCCGTTAATCATCAAATTGAATGAAATAATTACGATTTTGGAAGCAAGAATGATCCACACTGTTACCAACCAGGAGACCCTTCAAGAAAGCAAGTCATCCGTCCAGCAGGAGGAAGACCAACAGGAGTAATTAGTCCGATCTGCTAATGAGTGTGGCATTAGGCGTTCACCAAACGTTTAATTTATCGAATTTGATTGCGTTCCTTTGGGATACCATGTTGAATGATTTTCATTGTCATACCTTCGTTATTATATTAGTTTTAAAGGTCTTAATGATAATTAGTCCTTTTTGTTAAAAATAACCTTCCAATTAGGCCATCCGAATTAGTTTGCTCCTTGTAAGGCTAGGGAAAATCTTAAACTCCATCTTGCGAAGTAAAGTTTCGAATAATTAAACGTCTAATGACTGTTATTTTTCTAATTTATTAGAAACACGTGTTTTGAAAACTTTAAATTGTTGTAACTTTGAAACAAAGCGTTGTAACATAAAAATTGTAACTTTGAATATAGTTGGTTAAGACTAGGGCTACCCGTGACTGTTGTTAAAACTTAACTAATTAGAATTATTTATAATTTTAATTTTATTATTTTATAATTAATTAATTTTAATTGTGTTATTAATTAACCGATTTTCTTGTTTCAAACGCATTTTTAGGATAATTCGGGGTCGTAGAGAACTATTGGAAGGGGTAGATGACCCAATAAAGAGTGGTTTAGGTCATTAACGCTCGATTAAGTGTTGTTCCGCTGGGAGAATCCGATTCCCACCCCCGAAAAATCCAGTTTAACGCTTCGGCCCCTATATAAGGTCTCGCATTTTTCATTTTATAAGAGTTAATTGTTGAGCAGAGTCGCTGCCCGATTTCCGTAAGAATTATTCGCGTTTTCTACCACGACTTTAAAAGTTAGTTTTCATTTCATTTTCTCGGTATAGAATTATCTCGTTAGTTCCATTCAGTTTTTAGTTTCCCTTTTGTTTAATTTTCTTTTGTTGTTGTTTTAAACAACACTTTTGTTTGGCAAAGATTCATTCCATAATTTTTCCTAATCCTTCGGATTTCAGAGGTGGAATCGTGGAAATTCTCTAAACCCATTGGATTTCCGGCGTGGAATCGTGGAAATTCTCTTAACGTATTGGATTTCCGGCGTGGAATCGTAGAAATTCTCTTAACCCATTGGATTTCTAACATGGAATCTTAGAAGTCCTCTTAACCCATTGGATTTCTAATGTGGAATCGTACAAGTCCTCTTAACCTATTGGAATTCCGACGTGGAATCTCAGTCCTCTCTACCCGACCGGTGGTAATCTTGGTTACCCTCAGACTTTGCCTTACTGTTTCAGTTTTTGCCAAGTTTTGCTTTCCGATTAATTCAATTTACTTTTCATACAATTTTCCGCGAACGAGATAATTCTTCGATTTCCGTTTAAATTGTTTTGCTCCCTGTTATATCAATTTTATTCACCTCTGTATTTTTCTAAATTTCCTTGTTACCTCAATAAACAACTTTATTGTTTATTACCTAAACCTTGTGTTTTACTTCCGTTTGAACCCTGGACATTATTTTTTCCACTGTTAAAAACTATTCAAAGGCATAGAAGAAGAGGTTCTTTTCCATCGTTTAAGAGAAAAGGTGACGCCCGAGAATTGTCGTCTCATATTAAGGGGCCTTTACCGCTTTCAGTTAGTTTGACCTGCGGGGCAACGGTGTGGGCAGAGGTAACTCACAAGCGTAGGGTAGGCGTGGCTTAAAGAACGAATTTTAAGAGAAAACTACGCCCCTATGATAAAAAAACCCAAACACATGTACTTTAAAGAAATGTTAAAAGATGTCAGTTATTTTAGCTTTAGAATAAAATAAGAAATAGTTTTCAAAAAGCAATTTGGAATATATCACGATAGATTCGAATAAGTAGGGGAGACTGGGGACAAAAGTAACATTTTTTAGTTTCATGTCGATTATTAACTCATTTACAAGAGTTGTACAGAATGGACGTTACCTGTACAAAGGTCATTCATTTCTTTATTAATAAACGCAAACTTTAAGCGCGATGTGCAGCGGTTGTTTATTTATAAGATTTTTACTGCGAAATGTCAAGTGTTACTTTCATCCCATACATACAGGACGAAAGTAACATATTGTGGGGATGAAAGTAACAGGATTTGGACTAATGGATAGATTATAATAACAAAATAAATTTGTTCGAGAAATCAAATAAAAGGTGTAACATAACTTATTCGGATATAGAGTCATCATCTTCAGGCTCCATAGACCTTAACTCAGCCTATGAAAACTTATAGAAAACTTGTAGCGGTCTAGAACTTATTTCAAATTGTCAAAGAGCGTATTAACATTAGTTTCATCGAAACTGGTTGCACATGCTAAGCTTGTAGCTTGAGGAGTACGTAAGGCTAAAGTGGGATGTCTATGTGTAAAACAGAAAAATCATTCGGCTTCAGCTAAGTCATTGTTGTACCACGTTTCTGGAATTTTTTTATCATCTGCCACAGCTAATTGGCAAGTCAACTTTCTTACTTTTTGAGGACGAAGTCCATAATATAAATTTCCCGAATCTACAGTATATCAGGTTGGCAAACAAGATATCCATTATTTTTACGTGAACCAAAAGTAGGTCGAAAAAATAATGGATTTCTTTTTCCCCAAACTAATATTTCTCAAACATTTTTTCTTCTTCTTCAGTAAAAACGCGTCTGACACTATGATATCTCACCATTGCCGATATGTCGCCCGCTTTTATTTGTTTATATATTTTAATAAGGTAACATGGCAAATTTCGTACATTTAGCCGCCGCGCTAATGCTTAAATTATTTGTTAAATGTTCTGCTGCTGCATTTTCATAATTTTTTATTTTGCTGTCCCCCTATTTAGTAGTTTTTCTAATACGTGTACGAGGCATTCTACAAAGCTAGATTTGAAAATTAAGCATAATATTGTAATCGGAATTTGTTGTGGACATAAGTAACATGTTACTTTTGTCCTCAAAGTACATCGTTACTTTTGTCCCCAAACGCGTATTTAAGGGCAAAAAATTTACAGCTCCATTGCACTATATTTGACAAGTTCCCAAATTTATAAATTAATAAAGTAGACATTCAAGAAACGAACTAACCATGTTTGAACCTATTACAAATAAAATTAATGATATTTCTCTATATAAAAATAAAAGCAGACATACTTACTTTAGTCACTTTGAAACACAAATTGTGACATAGAACTACAAGATTGCACGATAGTTCCATATCACTTTATCGTTTTCATGGAGACAGAAATACACAACTATTAGCGAAGAGTAAACCTCTTAAAAGCATAAGTGCAAATTAGGAGAAGCATTGTTACTTTCATGACGTGTTACTTTTGACCCCGGTCTCCCCTATACTTGATTTTTTTTATTTTGAGCCTACGTCATTAATGACGAAACGTTCAAATATTCAAATTTGTACTGCTCAAATTAAAATATAGAAATTAACATTTAATTAAATGCAATTTGGGTACTTTTGGGTTCTGTAGGTAATAAAACTAAATTACAGAGATATACTGCGTGCACACCGGTGAGCTGTGCATAGGGAAAGTCAATGTGTTAGACAAGGCATCGAATTGTATACGATTTTAATGAGTTAGATAAAGAGGTACATATCAGCTCCAATCGACCAGATAAGTAAACATAGTAGATCTGTCCTGTCTTAACTAATGGAAGCTTTATTGTCGTCCTTTTTCCACTTACGTTGAACGCATCTGCAGTTCACCGGCGTGCACACGGTATGTAAAAGTATATGTACAAAATGCAATAAACGTTACTGACTAACTTCACGTGATATAAGTTATTTGTGTTCGCTAAAGCGCTGTTGTCAAGTGTTAATATGTTTGAGGTTATGTTTACGTTTGTCTCTCTTACTAGGCTAGCTGCGTTGCCACATCGTTGCTCCAACCCAAAACAATAAACGGTTAGCAACGTATGCTGTGACTTCATTATAAAGTCAAGCCGTTGCCTTTCAGATTGATAACGAAGGGCTCTAAATAAAAAAAACATGTATACATCAATGTTTGCCTTATAGGTAAACTCGCGAAATCTTGGTCGTACTTGGATTTTTATAGAAAGGCCGATGCAAGCCTCTTTAGGGGCAGCGACATTTTGGGCAATTTACCCTATTTTAAATTCAATTATGTACTACGGAAACCAAAAATCAGTGGTTTTAATTGATTCAAATGAGATAATAACAGGCATAATCATCACGCCTTTTTATTATGTCTTAGGGTATAACAACACCAAGAATATATCGCGCACCCTAGATATAAACAACTAATTATAGGCAAGAGAAATATAAATTAAAAATACCACACTTCGATACTCTTTTTCTGAACTGTTCCTCAAATTGTCGTATGGTAATTGCTTCGTGATCCTTGCCCCGATTGATCATTTTGAAATTTGTGAACTGTAGATACAACATATTTTTTATAAAGTTGTCGGGGTTTGTTATTTTTCGCATTTTACAAACTCGTTCAAAGTTTGAAGCTGTTAATAACTTTTTTCGAATTTGTAGCCAATATTCATTTTTATGTTGTTCCCTAGTGCCCTGGTTTCCTGTTCTATATCTACTATTTCTGCTGGAGTTTTGATAAAAGATTGTAAAAATCCTGTTATTTTATTTATATTTTTTATTTACGCAGTTTAGTATTAATCGAATACATAATTTTTTCGTAAAGTACGAGCAATTATTTTATTACTAATACAAAATAATAATATTTTAATCATAAACGACATTTTTTTTATAAAAACATTAATAAATTAATAATTAGTTTAGGCCCGAAAATAAGGTAATGGTTACTTCATAAATTACATGCTGATAATAAATACGCCTTTGCTTGAAAGTTTAACCACTTCGGTACGCGCGTCGACTATAGTCGACGACCACAGATGACCCGACACAGCCGAACGTCGACTATAGTTGACGGCTGTGCCAGCGTGCGGACGATGAAAGCCGGTTGCTGGCAACGTATCGCGGCCGATAGGCGCCGTACCAAAGTGGTTAATACAAGACGACGTGTGTGTCTAAATTCTCCAACAGAAAATATTAAGATAAAGGGGAATGAATACATTCCGAAAGCAGGAAGGAAAAGGTATCTCGATCCTTTTCTGTAGGCGGTGCTTCATTACTACAAATCATGAGCACCAGGCAGCGCCACCGTACAAGGCGATTTTTATTCATTACAGCTCATTCGTACTTAGTGTTTAAATCACTTATTACATGACCAATAACACACATTTTTGTATACACTTCTAGAAAAAACATGTGGCTACTTACGGACGGTCGAAAAAATTTGTTTAAAACGTTCAGCTTTGACCAATGACAGCTTGAAAATACCCTATTTATGGGTGTGATTGTTACTAATTATTGTTGTAATAAAAAGAGAAATCAAAAATGTAAGACCGTCCAGAGAATCTATGCACTTTCAGTCAACGTTTCCTGAAAGAATCAATTGAATCCATTTATTATTAACGCCATAATTTGTGAAGTAAGAAGTACATATTTCACTATATCTATATATCGCGGTAAAGGCGCCTTAAGAACGAATTAAATTTTGGGAAACGGCGAGGGTCGTCGCAGTGTTATTGAAAAATTAAAGAGATTGTATAGAAAACGTTAAGTAGACTTCTTTTAAATGAAAGTAATGAAGAGGGCGATTTTGAGTTTTCCAAAAAGCTAAACTTAAAGAATTACATACATGCTAAGTGATTCAAGGAACTTACTCTCTCAGAATTTAAAAAAAAAATCATGGAATAAGCTTTGGGCTGACAACCAAGATGAAATTAGAGAAGAGAATAGTGAAAATGAAGCTGGAACGCTTGACAATTTGATGTGGCAAAACTATAACAGTTAGTTTCTCGTGGTTTTCACGAATGTGACGAATCTGATGCTGAGGAATGGTTGAATATTGACAAAAATTACCTGGGCTATGAAATCCTCAATGATACTAACATTATTTCTACAATAGACGCGTTTGAAGATCAGAACAGAAAAGTGAAGATTCTACAAATGACAATTGTTATAACAATTTACCTTCGCATGCTGAAGCATTCACCGAGAGACACCAATGTCTTAGTTCGAAACACAGCCGGAATGCAATGAAGTCTAAATTTTAGCATTAACCCGGCGTGTGTATACTATATTTTTTAAGACACAGTGTGTATACTGAGTCTTTTAGGAAACAGGCATGTTTTCAAAGTTTTCTAGACTTTCAAAAATTCTAGGAAAAATCTGAGTTACTTATTGAAGCATCTATTACATGGCCAAGCAATTACCAAATTCAAAAGTTTAAAACTGTTACCAATAAAAATGAAACCATTGTCTGAATCGTCTAAAAAGTCAGAAAAACATAAATTTTGACTGTTCCTTCAAAGACCCAGTGTACACACGGGGGGTTAAGACGAATGAAGGACTTGGCAGCTAGAAGAAGAATTTCAGAGCTGACTCAGACCAAAATACACCTATATAAACCTTTCCTGGGTTATGTTCGAAAATCCAAACGATTTGAAAATCCTATAGTCCCAATTAGTTCGGATTTTTGACGTTCGAATTTGTTGGAAGTGCGTACGCGCCTTAAAACGCGCGATTGTCATTAGATACGTCTGGTGGTATTATTAATTGTCGCCCACAATGGTTGTAATTTAACAGGACCATTTCGCGGTGACATGTGAGGCGCTTAATCATAGCGATGTGGGTACGAGACTCGATTCTCTGACAAATTGGTACGTTGATCGATAATATCCATGTTACGGGTGAAAGCGGGAGGAAACGCGAGATCAATCGAATAACAGCTTCGTCAAGAAGTGTTACGACTATATTGGGACGATACAACTACATTTTAAAAACGTTTTACTTTGATTATAGATTCGCTAAGGAAAGTTAATAAATCCTTCCTGGTAATTGATATTAGGATTTCGTCAAATCAATTACGAAAATTACCCAATTAAATTCTCTTATTGATTAACGGCTTACCTCGTTTAAATTTTCCTCTACCATAGCACCTTAACTTTAATTAATTTAACGAATTTAACGACTTTAACGACTTTACTAACCATTGCACTTCACCAACGAATAATTCACTACTGCGTCCTGCAGTTTCACATAGCCAAACAATACTTCTTTGTATATTTTTTCTATTGCCGCTTGACATACAATATCCGCACCGGCCTTGCGTCACGTGAGTTTCTATATACTTAAACACAACCGTTGGATTGCAGAAGTCCTCGAGAGTGTATGTAAAACGGATAGATTCACGCTCGAGTTAAACGAAATTCTCTTTACTGAACTAATTAAAACGCGTGTATACCCGGTTTGTTGCGTCAGCTAATGTCTCGAGGTAGTACAGGTAGTAGAGGTAGTTCGAAGGTCGTGAACTTTATCTACTACGTTTTATCTACAGTAATCTACACTAGAGACACCTGTTTTAAAACACAAACTAATAGGAAACGAAAAAAATTAAAGAAAATTAGTGGGATTAATTAACTGTTGAGGTACTCTTAAAAAATGTTACAACTTTATCTCGTTATTCTAGATAATCGTATGCAAATAAACTTGGTGGAGTTATGTAATACGGACGCGTACAATAGAACTTAATAGGGCGACCCATAAACGCCGCAACGTTTATTTCCGATATCGGCGTTCGTACTGTAAAAATCGCAGGTCTTTGAACTCGGAATGCAAATCCTCAATAAAACGCCTTGTTATGAATTGTTCGTTTATCTGTTGCCGCGTTGAATATACGACTTGGTGATAACTAAAACTGGAAATCTGGTTGGCTACAACGTATAACGGAAATTCAATTTACCTATTTACCTTCTATTATTACATTTTTTACAATTATACAAGGAATTTTTTAAGTTTTAAATTTTAAACATTTTCTAACAAAGAATAGGTTAATATTGAAGGTATTTAACGGCTATGAATAAGAGAAAAAAATAATGAAGCTATGAGAGACCAAAGGACGCCGTTTGGTTCCATTCCCTCCCAGCGGTATATATCTATAAATCTATTCCCATGGAAAACGCGCGTTTAATTACAGGTGGGCACTCGGCGGCGCACTTTGTCATTTGCCGCGTATTATTACAGCCAAATATGGATACCACCACTCACCTCCGCAATCTCCTTCTCCAAGGACCTTATCTTCTCTAATTCTTTGATCCTTTCTTTTCGTTCCTGTGAAAGTTGTTCGAGCCTCTTCACCACCCTGTTCACACTCGAAAAGGATTCAGCCGCAAAAGTCGCCGCTTTCTGGACGTCCATACTTCCGGACAACCATTGTGTCCTTTCTTCGAGGCTCGTGAGGGTGGCGTGACCGTCTCGGCGAAGTTCCTGGACAGCTTCCAACTGGATGGCTCCGTGGATGAGTCTGGAATTCGGAACGTAGATTAAAGCGATTAAAATAAAATTTGCTAATGGGAACACAAATGAGCCGGAGTAAACAAGATAAGACGGGAATGTTTGTGTGGGTACTCGGCGCTTGTTTAATTTTCGAAGTCATTACCGTTTAATGTACCTTAGAAAAAATATAAACAATGTAACACAAATAGATTTAAACTTTACCTGGAAATGAAACTAAAAAAAATAAAAAATAAAAGTCAATTTAAAATAATGAATTAGTTTGAAAGTGGAACTAAAGTTTAAACTGTTGTTAAAGTAAGTTACGTAAACAACAAACGTCGAATGTCGTCACACTTGGCGGACTTTGCAATAAGTATCATCGCCTAATACGTAAAGTAAACATGACGGCAACTATTAATAATTGTCAAAGATACTCCACGTTGTATTCGTTCTCGGCAAAGTTCAGTGAGAGTGAACCACGACCCCGGAAAATCTTAACAAGCACTTACATTTTCCGAACATCGTTTCCGTACATAACGTTGTTCACTTAACAATATCTAATATAAAACTAAAACACGTACGCTGTCGCTTATGTTATAAATTTTAATCGCTTATGTTACAAATTTTAATCGCTTATAAACTTTAGTTATTATACCTCTTATCGTGTTTTTTTTATTATCCAGATTCCTAAGTAATGAATATATTGAAATGTACACCTGGTTTGAATTACACATTCAAAAACTATGAATACTTACTTAGTTTGGTGGTTTAAAGATCTTCTAGTTACCACAACTGGTCCCGAATCATTTCTTAAATGTGATAAAACAGAAAGTAAAGCTCTTCCAGCCAACCTACACGTTTCTAAGAACGGTTCCAATTGCTTAAAAAACTCCACCCATTCCAATTGATCGTGATTGTAATTACCACCGCAAATCGCCGGCGCTTGATCCTTACTGACATATTTCGATATGGCTTCTTCGTCTGATAAGACTACCACCTAGAAAAGAACGGGGAAATGACCCAGTTAGATTCTGGTGTGTGTGTGTTTGTTAAGAGAGTTATCGCGTACTCGTCGTTTCATCTCGCTTCGAGGGCTATCGGAAAAATATCGCGAATTATGGGGCTTGAAGGAACAAGAACTTGTCGGGCGAAACTCTGAATCGAGCGTGTACAGGAAGCGATACTTTTCGCACGCGCCGACACCGACAAACACTGTGTCCGTGTCACAGGCCCCGGTGTTGGCCGTAAAGTTGCGGCTCCGGTCTTGTAACGATTTCCTCATGGCGGATTTATCGTATATATACGACAAAAGTTAATAGGAAAATGATTGAAAATGACGTTTTTACACCATTGGAACATAACTTGCAGTTAATAATATTTGTTCATTAAAAAATTATAAACCTAAATTTTAAATTACTTAAATAGATATAGTAGAGCCTCGATAATCCGATCTAATTTTGACCGATGGTGGTTTGAATTATAAAATATTACTACTAAATAGCTAAAAACAAAATGAATTATGTTTGTTATCTTTAAGGGCCTATAGATACATATATCAGGTTTAGTTAAAATAATCAGAAATTTTCTTCTGAACTGTTGTCTCAACCCTTTTTCAAAGACCTCGGATTCGTTTTAGTAACAGCAATTGTGCAGAATTAGATTCGGGTTGTTCGGATTTTTCGAACCATTTCATGACAGTTTCCATTAAGTGAAATGCTTCTGAATGTAAAGGGGTAAAATTATCATCAATGTCGTCATCATCGATGCTATCTTCGACGCACATAGGGGTATGAATTATGACCAGCTAATCTAGCTGGTCATAATTCGAATTTCAAAATAGTGAAATCCAAATGAATAAACTATCATATTCTCTTCTCTAATGACTATATTAAATAAAAGAAGCGGTTTTACAACTGTGAATCTGCAACTTGCTTCGTATCGAATGATAGACATTCGATCACCTACTTATATAAAGGTTTGTGTTTCACATAAACGATTTTTCAACTTATTTTTGAAGTAACATTTTGTAATTTGCCATTACTTTTAAAGACTTTTCGTAATTAAAATAGATGAAACAGGTATGTGGGAATTAACTTGCAATGTTCTTGTTGGTTTATCATATTTGTGGTGTGTTAATGTGTTAATTTACTTCACAAGAGTTACTTATTAAATATTCCCAATTTTTTTTTTAATTAACAAATTTGTTGTATATCAGGATGCGTCCCAATATATTTTTTAACATAATTCGATAGCAACATAATACTATTTTATGAAATAATAATAATCTTTTCCGACTTTATCCACTTTCTTCAAAAATTGTAGGTGTAACCAAAAGCCTGAATGAGTAAAAACGTGTTATTTCGTTTAATCAATTATCACAATAATCTGCACCTTTTATCTTAGGTCCCTCAAATCTGAGGTTGATGATCAGAAAATATATTTTTAATAAAATGTAAGAATAAGATTTGCCTAACTTTAACAAAAAATTTAGTTTTACAGAAAATTTACTTGTAAATTTTGAAAGCTTCTAGTTATAAGTTGATAAATGTCTTTCGAAAAATAAGAACTGGTTACTAGGCATTTTTGAGTTGCCAAAAGTTATGATGCGATTAGGTTGGCCAGCAAGAGACTTTGAAGTCTGTAGCGAAAGGACAAAGACGAGAACAACGGAGAGTCTCGGAGAGCCCCGTTTGATAACTCCCGTCCATGCTATCCCAACCAAACTGTACAGCACGGAAAGACGAATTGTGTCTCTAGTGCTAAAAGAAATCAATGTATAAGATATATTACAACTAGAATACTGTGCATTTCTTCAAAATTCTAGAACAATTTTTGTAAAATTTCTAACTGTGTAGAAGTTACAGAGGGTGGCGAGTATTCAGATGTACCTTTTATAAATATAGGTTTTGTTCGTAGAAGCGATTTCCAACGGTTTCTCATTTTTTCAACCAGTCAACCTTTAGGATTTTTTGCAAGTGATGAAAATGAAACATTTTGATTGGTTCAAAAAAATCCACATCGTTGGAAATTGATTCCACAACTTGTATAAATATAGGCTTTGTTCGTAGAAGCGATTTCCAACGGTTTTTCCTTTTGTTCAACCAATCAAGCTTTACTATTTTTTGCATGCGATCAAAATGAAACAATTTGATTGGTTAAAAAAATCCAAATCATTGGAAATTTCTTCTACAAAGCTATGACACGTCCATATAAGATGAACATGCTTTCTTTAACCAATATATTGCTTGCTTTTACAAGGTAAGACAAAAGTTTGAAAAAAAATCAGTTTGTCAATTAATTATTAAAGTAAATAGTTTTGGCCAGCTAGATTGGCTAAATACCCCAATGTGCGACATTAGCATTATCGTTGTAGCCTAGTACCACGTTGACAATTTCATCACCTTCATAAATTTAATGTCCTTGTAAATTATCGTCAGTTTCAAGCCATTCATTCACATTTTTGTCATACTTTTCGAATCCGGGTATTCTTTGACAAATGGTTACAATGTCTGTTGTTATATTATCCATCTGGACACTCTTGTTTTTTTCGTCAGTATCTTCTCACAGTTTATTCCAGTCATTTTTTAAATTAGCTGTTGTTAAACTGGTCCACAACTCCGCCAACATATAACAACAGTCTTTTAAAGTTAACTGTTTCGAAAAAGCGATCACACTATCTTCGTGCTAGTAATAAACAAGCGTGGCAATAATTGCTTTCGATATATATTTTTTAATTTAGATTCCCTGCTCCATGGGCTATAAAAGAGACGTCTCATTTGGTGGAAGAAACATCACCTTAAAATCCTTATCAATTGTGTTTAAATCTGATTCAAGGTGAATCGGCGGATTGTCAATAAGCAACAATACTTTCCCAACTTTGCCCTCTTTCTTTCTGTATTTTTTTACCTCGGGTATAAAAATCTTAGAAAACCATTCCAAGAAAATTTCGGATTCCAAGCACTTTTTTTGTGCTCTATAAGTGATAGGAAGACATGTGACATTCTTGAAGCGACAATTCTTGCTTTTGCCTATCACCAACAAGGGAAGTGCACACCACTTGCGTTTGAACAGACCATGGCAGTAATTCTGTCTTTACTTATTTTGTATCCAGGAGTTTTTTTTCTCGATGAGATACGAGAGATTTGGTTGGTAACGCAAGCCAATTAACGCTTGTTTCATTATTATGATGAGTTATAAATATCATCCCTTGAATATTATTGTGTCCTTACAATCTTGTTAAATTTCACTAGCTAAAAATCCATTGGTAAAGATGCGGTTTGAAACTCTTCTATCAGGAATGGACAAACGCTGAAATAGCAAAATAGGGTTGCAGGGGTGGGAAAACGTAAAAATCCGATTTTTCGAATGAACTTTCGAATGAACAGGGATGGACAAACCTAGCTTAGAGACATTTCAAGGGTGAGGAAATCTCGCCGAGAGACAGTTCATTGGCGGGAAAACTTTAGAGATCCGATTTGAGGATGGACAAATATTTGATTTTTCGAATAAACTTCAGGCGTGGACAAACGTAGCCGAGAGAAATTTCAGGGATGAAGAAACGTCGTTGAAAGACATTTCAGGGATGTGAAAACTTCGTAGAGATCGGAATTGGGGATAGGCAAATCTTTGATTTTTCGAAAGAACTTTAGGGGTAGACTAACCTCGTCGAGAGACATTTCAGGGGTAGGAAAACCTAACCGAGGGACATTTCAGAGGTAGGGAAACGTTGAAAGATATTTCAAGGATGGGAAAACTTCGTAGAAATCTGATTTGAGGTTGGGCAAACTTTTCATTTTCTGTATGAACTATATCGATGGACTAACCTCATCGAAAGACATTTCAGTGGTGGGCAAACCTCCTAAAGAGATAATAAAGTTTTATAAACATAACTAACCAGTTTTGGAAACTTTAGACGAAGATAATAAACGTTTTCAAATGCAGTTTATACCAGTTTCAAGGATTTTTGGAAGAATTTTCATTTACAATTGTTACGAAGATAAAATGTTAATAGCGGAATGTGATCTTATAAACATTTTATTTGCCGCGATATTCGAAAAACGATCAACATATCGCACCCCGGCAAGAACAATGACATAACTCAAAAATGCAGTATTTCAGTAATAACAAATAAAGTGACACTGTTCTTGCCATAATAAGTAATAAACTAACATAAGACAAAATTGAAATAACTCCTCTTCGAGGAATAAATTGTGAGTTAGAGATGTAACGTTTTTCTGTAAGTCGGAAACACACCATACGTATCATTACTGATGGTAATTTCAAAATGTCGTTTTTGAGTTGTGACATTATTCTCGCCGGGGTGCGATATGTAAATTGTACTGGCGCGAGACCTACGTAATATAGATTACGTATCTATATTACGTAGGTCTCGACTGGCGTCAAGGTTATGAGATATTATTCCTTAAAATCGTCCTAAAAAACGTTATTTTAGGCTAAATGATTTATGCCGATGAAAGACTTGAAATTTAAGAAATAAATTTGAATCTAACGATTTTTGTATCAACTTCTAGAGTAGCAAAGGTTGCAGGGTAGAAAAGAAAGGTAGCGGTTGGTTTAACTTTTAAAAATGTCAAAAATGGTTAGTTCGTTTGCTAGTTTATTATAATAATTTTAAATGCTTCTGATGCAACATTGTCACTAGATAAAATTTCTTCTTCAATTTGAAGCTCCCTATTTCTGTGACGTGTTTTAAAACTTGCAAGCCATACTTGCCTTCAAATCGGAGGACCCTTTTAACTTTTCATTTAATAGTAGAGCCTTTTCACATAGGATTGGACCAGAAAGTTTCGCCCAAACTACGTTTCTGAGTAAACCATAGACAGCGTCATCCAATTTTGTATTTTGTACAGTTTTTAAAGGTTTTTCTATTTTTCTATCCGGCATCCGAATCAACTTTTGTAATATAATTTTGTACAGATTACCGTTTATTTTTAATATCGGTAATTGTTGCCTTTCCCACACCATAAATCTTGGCCAGACTTAATTCAGATTCTCCCTTTTCCAGCCTATTTAAAATTTCAACATTCCATTTTTAATTGCATTGTTAATGTCGAATGTTTTCGTTTTCTGGATTCAGTCATTCAATTATATTGATTATTACAATATAAATTAGATGAATGCAGTAACAATAACGTTTTACTAATTCAACACGCAAACTGCATAAACATTAGCAAAAAACAGTTTGGGTACTTTGACGACCCGAATTTAATGGCACATTTGGGGTAATCCCCTTAATTTTTATTAAAATGACTTCTACTATTTGGCTGGTGAATAGTCGAATTATTAATTCTGTGTTTAAGGTAGTCGTCAACAGAGGTCATAATTGAGGCTGTCAGAAGCCAATGTAACTAACTCCATATAATGACAATTTTCAGTACGAAAAGGTAAAGGTAAAAGTTCATAAAAAAACAGATGGTGAAGTGTTCAGTTGCCAAACCAGTTAGCACATTTTGGTGCCAAACTAGTGAACTGTGGAGTCAATCAGGTTGTACACCGAAATAATATTGAAATATCTAAATTTTGAAAGAAATGGAGTTAGTCACATTGGCTTCTGACAGCCTCAATTATTGAACAATTATATGAAAATTCATTAAAATTTTAATAAAATTTTTATTTTTTTTTAGCATTAAGATTAGCGACAGTTCGGATTACTAGGGTTCAGATTATCGAGATTCTACTGTAGTTGCTGGTAAGTCTTGATGTGTACAAATGAGATGCAGGCGCCGTCGCGATTCCATGAGGAACGGCGAGAGGAACTTTTACCTTTTGCCGGTCCTCCTCCCATTGTCGCCAACGTCTGTTATGGACGGATTAGTTCTGCGAGACTTACTTTCTAATTGGACCTCTTAACTGACCCATTGGGGAGGCCTTACAGTCCCCAAGCTCTTATACGGAGTGACACACATACTTGAGTCGCGAGTAAAATGCATTCGCGTTCGCCATCCTTAGAAAACTCGGTTTTTACTCAAAAAGAAAAGAAACGGTCACGAAGAACGGTAGTTTGATCGATATATCTACCAGGTATATGAGGTTGTTCGTGTTATATTGTAGAAAAATAATAAAAAAAAAATAAATAGATCATACCTGGTTGCGACTAGATGAAAAATACTGATGTTCTACGCCTGGCCTCCACACTAAAATCTGAGCGATTTTCACATGATTTCCCAAAATAATAGCTGCTTTATCAAGTAGTTCCAAGGATTTGTTATAATCTTGCGTTTCTGATATTAACAAAATCGTAAAACCTTTCGACGATCGTTCGGAACTAAAACAAAAATGTAACATAAATATTTAAGTAACCTTTATAACATATAGTAAACTTTTCCTCGACTAAATAACTTTATATATCGACGTTTCTATACGATCACGAGCTCGCAGTTATTTCGCTACACCTCTTACAGTGTTGTATTTTTATAAACGGCTTTGGTAACGCCGCAATTTCCCTATACGGTTCTATTAACCATAAACAAAGCGGCGCGCGAAGTGTCCCTACGTCTCCTCGCCTATAATTATAAATTTGCCCCGTCCGGGCGGTGAAAGAGCGTAAAATGCTTCGAAAGTCGCATTCCTCGACTTCGTCGTCCTATACATATACTTCTGTAATATTCATAAACCCAAGCCAGAACGCCAGAATGTTTCAAGCGAAATTTGCGATTTAAATCCAACGATTTTATAAATGTTTTATAGTAGAGGAAGCTCACCTTGTGACCGAAGCGTAGTAAAGAAAGAGTTTAGCAATTTCGTATTTGTTCAAATTTGCTCTTGATATACATTCAGCGTAACATAAAATGATTGGTCTTCCATTTAGGTCAGTCGTTCCTGAAAAAAATAAAATAAAACAAATTATTAAACTTAAAATTATTATGTTAAAAGTTATGTGTTGAAATATATGATGATATAAATGCGTGTAGTATATACAATGCGAATAAATCCGATATAATTTTATCCCACCTTCCTACGAACAAAGTGAAATTGCGTGGAAACGAGTGGACGCTCGGCCTCAGCAAATTGGCCTATCAGATAACGTTCTAACAGGCCAGAGAAAGGCCCCAAACAGGTGGTTGGTCGCCGTATTCTCTCAGATCGATCTATGGTAATAGACGGGCAGAATCCGTGAGAAAACAGACGCGTTTTGACGCCGATTTCGCCGTAGATCTTATCGTTCACGAAGAAAACACGCGATAATGACGTCTGTCCCGTCTTCGCTTTGTTGTTTTCAGGTCTGAAAACCCCTTTGTCGTAGCTATTAAACCGTTCTATATGGAGATGAGAGATGAGTGAAATTTGATACCGGTAATTTCTACGGCTATTATGAACAATTTGTGCAGTTATCCAAATTGGGAAAATTACAGTGATTTAAATTTTTTTAAACCAAGAAAAAAAAATCAAATAAAATGGTGGAGGTGCCGGTATTAAACCATTTGCGGCACCATATTAAGTGGTAACAAAGTCGGAAACCAAATCCAACTGGTGCGATTTCACAATGCAGATCGCTCATTACGCGGAGAGTTATGCGCACTTCGAATCTTGCCTTTTACTCCCGATAGAATGCAAATGCGCCGAACTTTCCATTTCGCAAACGAGAGAATTTCGATTCCATTTCGGTCGCGACGCGATCGGCGCGATTAACCTAACTCGAGAGGTCGGGGCAATCGTTTTTGCGAAAGAATTCGCGTGACGCACGAATTTTGATTTCGACGGACAATAAGCTGTTGTAATCCCCGAGCAATAGGTCAAAATACCAATTTTTCCGGCCCGAAAAAAAAAAAAAAAAAAAAAAATTAAACGCGCATCGAGCTAAATTGTGTTATAAATCAATGGCTTCCGGCATCTTGCCTCGATTAAATGAAAGTCGCTGTCCAGCGGTGTCAGCCTCCTATAATTACGGTCGTTCGAACGTTAATTTCCTTTATACACAACTTAATTCCGCTTAATTTAAGAAAATTAAAACGTAATCTTCCGAAATTAAGTCTTCGGGCGACAGAACTATTTAATAAAACAACGTACCGATTTTCAAAACATCAATCGAATCCTAAACATCACGTTTAGGATTCTTCACCGCCGTTACCTCAGGCTGCTGCTAATGGAAGAAGGCTTTTTTTGTTAGCTTCCAATTTAACACGCTACTAATCTATGCGTAATCTACTTCGTTCACCCACTAAGTCGCATTTGCATAATTGCGAAACAGAATCAAAGGAGTTTACTATCGATAATTAGTAGTCGATATAGCTTTGGGGATTTAATCGTTTCGACATTTTACACATACGTTTAATCTTTTCTTTACTAGCAACAAATGAGTTTTATAAGATTAAGTTTAATAAAAAATAGACATTTTAATTTATTTATATCCAAAAAATCTTTTCTTTATTTTAATAAATAAAGTCTGTGGGATTCTTTAAAGTTGGTTCAAATTTTTTAAAAGTGAAGATTCGGTAAAAAAATCTTTGGTGTATTTAAGAATTTTTCTTATTTTTTTGGTAATAATTAGAATAAATCCATTAAGTTTAATAAAAAATAGACATTTTAATTTATTTATATTCCAAAAATCTTTTCTTTATTTTAATAAATAAAGTCTGTGCGGTTTTTTAAAGTTGGTATAAATTTTTAAAAAGTAAACTTAGATTCGGTAAAAAAAATTTTGGTGTATTTAAAATTTTTTTTAATTTTTCAGTAATAATTAGAATAAATCCATTAAGTTTAATAAAAAATAGACGTTTTAATTTATTTATATTCCAAAAATCTTTTCTTTAATTTAATAAATAAAGTCTGTGCGGTTTTTTAAAGTTGGTATAAATTTTTAAAAAGTAAACTTAGATTCGGTAAAAAAATTTTGGTGTATTTAAAAATTTTTTTTTTAATTTTTCAGTAATAATTAGAATAAATCCATTAAGTTTAATAAAAAATAGACATTTTAATTTATTTATATTCCAAAAATCTTTTCTTTATTTTAATAAATAAAGTCTGTGCGATTTTTTAAACTTGGGTCAAATTTTTAAAAAGTAAGGTTAGATTCGGTTAAAAATCTTTGGTTTATTTAAAATTTTTTTTAATTTTTTTGGTAATAATTAGAATAAATCCATTAAGTTTAATAAAAAACAGACATTTTAATTTATTTATATTCCAAAAATCTTTTCTTTATTTTAATAAATAAAGTCTGTGGGATTTTTTAAAGTTGGTTCAAATTTTTAAAAAGTAAGGTTAGTTAATATCTGAATTTCATTAAATTCGTTCAAATTCTTTAAAAATTCTTCATAATTCATTAACAATTTCCCAGAATTCGATCAAATTCCTCGAAAATCGATCAAATTTCTTAAAAATTCGTCTTAATTTCATTAAATTCATCCAAATTCGTTAAAAAATCCTCATAATTTTATAAAATTCATTAAAAATTCGTCAGAATTCGACCAAATTCGTTGAAAATTAACAAAATTTGTCTGAATTTCATTAAATTCTTTAAAAATTCTTCATAATTCGTTAACAATTTCCCAGAATTCGATCAAATTCCTCGAAAATCGATCAAATTTCTTACAAATTCGTCTTAATTTCATTAAATTCGTCCAAATTCGTTAAAAAATCCTCATAATTTTATAAAATTCATTAAAAATTCGTCAGAATTCGATCAAATTCGTTGAAAATTAATAAAATTTGTTAAAAATTCGTCTGAATTTCATTAAATTCGTTCAAATTCTTTAAAAATTCCTCATAATTCATTAACAATTTTCCAGAATTCGATCAAATTCCTCGAAAATCGATCAAATTTCTTAAAAATTCGTCTTAATTTCATTAAATTCGTCCAAATTCGTTAAAAAATCCTCATAATTTTATAAAATTCATTAAAAATTCGTCAGAATTCGATCAAATTCGTTGAAAATTAATAAAATTTCTTAAAAATTCGTCTTAATTTCATTAAATTCGTCCAAATTCGTTAAAAAATCCTCATAATTTTATAAAATTCATTAAAAATTCGTCAGAATTCGACCAAAGTCGTTGAAAATTAACAAAATTTGTCTGAATTTCATTAAATTCGTTCAAATTCTTTAAAAATTCTTCATAATTCATTAACAATTTCCCAGAATTCGATCAAATTCCTCGAAAATCGATCAAATTTCTTAAAAATTCTTCTTAATTTCATTAAATTCATCCAAATTCGTTAAAAAATCCTCATAATTTTATAAAATTCATTAAAAATTCATCAGAATTCGATCAAATTCGTTGAAAATTAATAAAATTTGTTAAAAATTCGTCTGAATTTCATTAAACTCGTTCAAATTCTTTAATTAAGAAATTATTTTGTAACCAGATGTTTAGATTATCGTAAATTTAAATTAGTGTTTATTTTTGCTATTTTCTTGTGCTTTTGAAACAATCCTCCAAACTGAATCATGTTTCTTTGGTAAGAAAATTAAGAAAATTGTTACCAACATAGCCAGGTTATAAGGCCAAACTTGGTACTTGAAAATGTGATGTATAAAAAAATAAGTAAAGTAGCTTTTCTTAAAGAATGTTAAAAAAGAGATATTCAAAAACATTATATAAACACTCAGAACAAAAAATAACGTTTTGGTTTTATTACAAACCTAGGCAGGTTATAAGGCCAAACGAAAACAAAGAAGATAAAAAATGTTATGGCTGGCATTGCGGACAAATAAATTCTTCCCTGTTGTTTTCAGTAAGGGCATTCCTCATGCGCCCATGTTTTACATGATGCACAAGATCGCATATCAGCTACATAATTCTTATCACAAACCGAGCACATCCAAACTTCTTCTGCTGCAGTCTTACTGGTTGTCGGAAATTTAGGCGATTTTCTTGTCAAAGTGGTTTTAACTTTTTTAGAATTGTAGTTTTTGAATACATCCCTTTTAACTTACTGAGCTCGATAATTCAATGCTTTCTTCCGTGTCGTAGTTTTAACTGATTGCATATTGGGAGATTTGAGCTGTTCAGAAAAAGAACTGTCTTTCCTTTGTATATTGTTTTTCCTTTGTATTTCACTTTGTTTTAGCTGAACTAATGGAATTTCATCTTCCGGATCCCAGCGGTCTTCCACATTGATGATGTGGTTATAGATAGATTGGGAGCAATTTTGATTCAGGTGGCGATGTATAGGAAGACTAGGAGCAAATGACCTGGTATCACATTTTTGTTGAAGGGATAGATCCCAGTTGCTTTAAACCCATTACATATATTGGCCCTAATGAATAAAATTTTAGCATTTGCTTTAAGCAATTGCTTTTTAGGAAAACCAATTGCTTCACAAGCAAAAGCTACTAGTAAAAGCAATAGCTAGATCTGCACATGAATAATATTTTTAAGTAAATGTCTTCTGCATCTCTACAGCAATTGCTTACTACAGCAATTACGATATTGTGAAGCACAACGCAGAATATAATCGTCGATGGTATCCTTTCTACTGCAACCCTAATTTTATATTGAAGCACAGGAAATCTTGCTTTTAATTGTCCGAAATAACGTTCAATAACGACACGTTCTCGACAGAAAATTTTATTATAATTTTGCTGCTGTTGGGTTGCAGGATTTCTTCAGGGAGTCATAATCCAAGGCGATATCGAGTAGCCACCGTCTCCTAATAATACACATTCTTCTGTACTGTTTTTAAGAATGCTGTATATATTAAAATTTTTGAAAATTCTACTATCGTGTACAGAATCTGGCCAATGACACTCTACACTTGTAAAAATTTCTTTTGCATTACATGTTGCCTGTACGTTAATGTTGGGGTATCCTTTTTGATTTATATATTCATCTCCAAATTCTTGACATTTTGGTATTCTAACATGTGTGCAATCTATTGCACCTATGGCAGTTGGAAAACGGTATCTCTCTGACCACAGCAATTTTGCTTCCACAAAATCTTCAAAACTTTTCGGAAATCCATTGAAAACGTTAGCTTTTTCCAAAACAGCATGCTTTACGGAAGTAAACGTCTTGCTGACAGTACTCTGATAGACACTGAGTTCTTCAGCTACAGAATTTTGAAACCCGGGATATGAAAGCTGTCGCAAAAAGATTTTCATCTGATTTATAGGTGATAATGCAGCACCTTGCGTTTCACCACTGTCAGTTAAAAAATAATTTGCTGACCACTCAACGTTTTCCCGATCAAACCGATAAAGCTTTTTGAAATCGTCGCCTCTACAATTTTTACGTACACTGTATACAGGGTGTATCCGAAATGCGTGTACAACGTAAGACCTCAGACTCCTTGGCTTGAAACAGGTCGATTTAAGTTAACTTATCTGTATCCAAAGTTGCTTCGTTTTGCTGCTAGAGGGCTTTAAAAATAATATTTTTACTGAGTTTTTCTTAAATTACTCAAAAACTCTTCATTAGATTTTATTCATTTTTTGACCACGTCTTTATATCAGCTGGGCACAGCTTTCTGTGAAACAAATTCGAATTTCGCAGCATACAGAGTGCTTAGAAACACTCTTACCGCAAGCTATTCATATAAATCTTTTTAAGCACCCTGTGTAATTTTCTAACAATTCTTTTTCCGAATAGCTACATTCATTTAGAAACTATTTTCTCTCTTACAAAATTTCAGTTGGGCAAACGGTTTAGGCACAAAAGAAGATTTTCTAAAAGCCTACAAGCCCAAAACGCTAAATTAGGGTAACATTAACAAAATTCAAAGTACCAATTTTATCACGGGATATGAAGTTCTTTCAAGAAAACCATATGTTATAAGTTTGGAAGTAGTTTCTTGCTTAAAATTTTCAAATTTTCGCCAGCATTTGTGAACATTATCAGTGTTTAGCTCTTTTAATCTGTATTATGCAGATTCCACTGTAGAATCGAAGGAAATAAAGGGGAAATCTTGCTCCTGTAAACTGGTTAGTAAGATCAGGAAACCTAGTATCTTCTGATTTTGTTTATTGGGTATTATAAAAACAAAAATGCAACGAAAAGAGCAAAGAGTAACAATTTTGCACACTGTATTATTTTTACCTTGATGATGGTCACAAATCCTGGCAACATTTTGAGCAAAAACTACTACCAATTCTCTAAAATGTGATTTTCTTGAAAGAGATTCATATCCTGTGAAAAAATTACTTCGTTGAACTGGGTGAATGTTACCGTAACTTACAGATTTGAACTTGCAGGGAATTAGAAAATGTTTTTTTGTGACTAAACCGTTTGCCCAACTGAAATTTTATAAGAGAGAAAATAATGTCTAAATTAATGTAGCTATTCACAAAAAGAATTGATAGAAAATTATACACGGTAGTTAAAAAGATTGGGATGGATAACTTGTGGTGAGAGTGTTTGTAAGCGCCCTGTATGTTTGGAAATTCGAATTTCTTCCACAAAAAGCTGTGCCCAGCTGATATAAAGACGTGCTCAAAAAATCAATAAAATCTAATGAAGATTTTTCAAGTAATTTAAGAAAAACTGATGGAAAATATTATTTTTAAAGCCTTATGACGTCCAAACGAAGCAACTTTGGATATAGATAAGTTAACTTAAATCGACCTATTTTGAGGCAAGGAATCTGTGGTCTCACGTTGTACACGCATTTCGGAGACACCCTGTATATTTCGTTTATGCACATTCTTGAATTCGGCGATAATTAAAAAAAAATCTAATAAATAGGAGCTCACCTGTATACCACAGAGGAACAGTTGACTGTACTGTGTACAAGCAAATGATGCAGGGGTCGCCCTAGCTTACAAATACGAAAGCAATTGCCACGCTAGCAAATGTAATTCCTTGGTTTATTCATGTCATTTGAAGTACATGTAAGCAATTGCTTCTATTTGTTAAGAAAATTATTTGACTAGAAGCAATTGCTGCACTTTTAAGCAATTCCTGAGAACAACAGCAATTACTTCAATTTTTATTCATTAGTTTTCGAGCATTTTCTTTGATATTACAAGAAAAAGCAATTGCTAAATTTTTATTCATTAGGGCCATTGTTGATAGTCATACATTTACCCCAAACAGGAGTAAAGATTTCCGAAAATCTTTCTTTATTTAGTCTTCTAGATGTTGATCCCAGTAATTCAGAAGTTTTTGATCCCAATGAGATTCAAATGAGCGAAAGACAGATTTATCCAACGGCTGAAATTCGTGGGTGGTATTACGGTATGCGGCAATATAAACAGTACTGAAATGCGCATGTGTCAAATTCAATGTGTCAAAAAATTCAACGTTTTTTTCATGCCATGCAACAACCTGTGTTCACAGACATGTTTATGAACCTTCGCGAATGCTGCTTGGAACTGAACGGAGGGCATCTTGAATAATGCTTTCAAGTATATTTCAGTATATATGTAAAGTAAATACATAAATAATAAACGTTTCATAATTTCAGTACTGTTTATTTTGCCGCATACTGTACTTGGCAAGCACAAAAGTTCAATCTGCAACAATTCTGCCTTTTCAGCAATAGTTACATCAAGGTGCTCCATCAAAAATGAAAATTGTTGGAGGAAGAGACATAAATTGTTTGAAATCATCCAGCCATTTAAGAAATATTTCATTTGTCATGTTGAAAAAGTAGGTTTTGATCTCTGCCCTTTGAATAAAATCATCGGAGGTACATATTTTCCCCATGTTCTGACCCTATCAGATGGACTCCTTTAGATCCTTTCTCAGCTAGAACTTTCTGCTGAAGATGCAGCATGAATCTACAGCCCTTTTCATCCATATTATAAATATTCCCTATTTTAGGCCAGTTCTGTCCAAGAGGTTCTTCAACTTTTCAAAATAATCATCAACAAAGAAATGATTTAGTTTTTGTGCACGAGCTGGATTCAACTGCTGTGCTTTTTTCTCTGAAATATTAGGATGTCAAAAAATGATCGGTACCATTCTTTCCCTGTTAATTGATTCTCTTTGTTAAATTTATGACTGACATTAAGTTGTTCACAAAATCTATAAGCACTACGACGAACCACCTGAGCTGTAAGCAGAAATCCTCTTTGTGCAAACTTTATTATTTTCTCTACCAAGTCATTTTCTTATTGTTCAGTTAAAATGGGTTTTGCACCCAGAACTCGTTTAGTTGAACCTGATTTCAAGTGGTTTCTTATTGTTCGACGGGGTATTCCAGTACGTTATGATACAGATTCTTCTAAATAATGGGTTATTCCGCGAATAACCCAGTCGCAGAAGGTGCAGTACTTCCTCCATCATTTCATCTGTCCATTTTGCTCTTATTCCACGGCTTTTCTTTCCCATGTCTGTAAAAAAATTGCGATGTGTGCATCGTAGAACTTTCTCATATGAATCCAGGTGATTTGTTTTTGTACGCATTCCTTAGTAGAACAGACATGGAAGGTTTAAATGGCAAAGATTTAAGAGAACGTCGAAAAAATTTTGGCCTTATTACCTGTTTGGGCTGGTAATAAGACCCGGGCCTTATTACCTCTTTTGTGCATTTATACTTTTTGACGTTAACTATATTCACCAAATAAACAAACAATTCAAATAAATAGTTTGTAAGTGTCCCTTAGATTACATTAACATATCTTTCAAAATATGATCACAAATGAGTTGTTTGGTTTCAAATCCCCTTAAGTCGAAACTTTTCGATTTTGAGAAAACGGCAAAAAAGTATTTTGGGATAATTTTGGCGTTATTAATTCAAACGTAATTTATTTGTTATTAGAAGACTTACTGAAGTTTCAAAAACTCTATAACCACGTCTTTTGAAATAGATATAAAAATCACAAAGTGGATTTAAAAATGGTATTTGGTTGCGTTTGCTACCAAACTGTGGATTAAAGCTCATTTGAATCTGAACAAAATGGATTAGGCATGAATTGAAAGTGAATCAAATCTCTTTGTTGTAGCGCACAAACTCAAGTTATAACGAAATAAAAATTAAGTTCGATTCAAAGCCAAAACAACCGTTGATAGGACCGGGCTCCGATTCACTCTGCGGAGAAGGGGGGGGGGGTTCACTCAAAAAAAATTTCCACGCAATAAATCCAAAATCCAAAAGAAGAAAACCAAAAAGAAAAAGGAATCCAAAAAGAAAAAGGAGCCTTACGATGTTAATCGGCTCTGCGTGTTGGCTGATAGAAACCAATTAATCCGGAATCAATCCGATAAAGCACAAACAGGTGCCCAAAATCTGTGGAATGGGAAGCTGATCCGCAAAATTGCGATTAGAAGTTCTCCCAAAAACACCAAAGAGAATTCTTCTATTATGCTTCGCCACCCACGCAGTTACTACCGGAGCCAAATGTCGTCTACGCTCTTCCAAGGATCGAAAACGAAGAGGACGAAATTACCTAAACTACGATGCAGGAAGGAACTATCCCCACCACTTTCGATCGCACGAATCTAAGAAACGAACCAATATCCTGTATTTCGCAATAAAACCAAGAGATCTTAAAAATGACACCTTCCAACAGATGGCCCAAACCAAATAATTTCAAATTTAATTAAAGACGAAAAATAAAACCGCTACATTGTAGCTAATAACAGGAAACTTTATTTTTTGAAAGATATGTTATTTAAAAACTGTACTTAAAAAACTCTTAAACTCTAACATCAGGTATATTTTCGGTTGATATAAACTAGGCTCTTCGTCCTCACTGTCTTTTTGGGAATCGCCAGGAATAATATTATTCTGAAATTTTCACATCTCTATAATAAGCCAAATTTTCTACCTCTCTCCAGTTCTTTCCATAATGTTTGCTTAACAAGCTATTTACATCTCTCATTTTCAGATTTCTTGGTTTCACTCCGATAGGAATTTCTTTTGGCTGGATATTCATAGCGGTTTGGTTTTTCCTAAAAACTCTTTTGAATCTATTGTACAGTTTTTGTAACTGCGCATCTATTGAAAATGGATTTAGTGGGATTTTAGTCTAAAGGCTGTCTATTTGATTTGAATTTTTAAGGGATTTGCGCGTTTTTTAATACAAAACATTGAGTATTTTATAGAAAACAACTTTTTCTAACAGATGGCGTATATATCTCATTTTTGCCCAAAAATTGATTTAGGGGATATTAAAACCAGACAAATCAAATATATTATGACCTGCATGGCCTTATTACTCAACAGTACTTTATGAAATTTGTTATTTTATTAAAAATTATTTGTTTTAATAATTTCTATATGACCCTCTAGAAGTTGGTTGACATCATTGACCCAGAACTGTGACCGCTATGCGGAAGCTACTAAGCTCTATGTCAGGGTTCACCCGCACCCAGCTCAAGCGGTTGACCGGATGCTGCCGAAGAACGACTGTACAGCCTCCGGGACTTACCACTTCTCATCTGCTCGTTTTCTACCTAGAGACCTACATACTATTGTCACAGTACCTGTAGATTTACTTGGAAACTCGATTGTGATAGTAAATTAGAGCGGGTGTTTTTTGCCGTTTTTGTTTTGATAACCAACGCTAATGGCATGCGGGAAATTATACAATGTAAAATATAAATATAAAATGCGAAATATGTTCTCAATTATCTAACGTGTTCCGTTAAAAAAAAATAAATAAATAAAGTTAAGTGTTTTAAGGTTTATGACCGACAACTTATTAACCCAGTTGATGTAACTTAAAAGATTGTGATCGTGAATTTAAACGGTCAAACGAATCTGATTCTTCGTACTATTAAAATACCTTTAAAAACGGAATTAAAGCAATATACGCAATTAAAAGTCACATTTGTTGTATACAAGCATGCCATCGATCAATCAACATTGCGAAAGCAAAGACGACCGACCATTAATTTTTTTCCAATACCCGTTACAGTCTTTAATTTGCGTTCTTCGTCGATGTTAACGATGTCGACGGATATTTCGAGCGTAATGGCCCGGAAAATGACGCACGGTAACTCACTCGTTTACTCGGTCTGGAAGTCACTGGGTTACGGGGGAGAGCGATTTCGCCTTTTTGCCTTCATTTTCGTCGGACGCGTGAAAGCAAAAATGAGGGATCGTTCGCGAGTTCGAACTTGACATCAGACGGGATCGCGTGCTTTCACGTCAGCCGCAGATTCCGACAATTAATTATACGGCAACCGTCGGACCGTAAGTCCATCCACCGGTTTACACTTTCATGAGCTTCGCTGTCAAAAGAGGCTTGGTTGAAATAATTTTGCGAATGAGAACAATATTACTAATTCTATTAAAAAAAATAAATAAATAAATACAAACCTGGTAAGTTAATTCCTGACATAAGTAGATTTTCCGGTAAATCTGCTATCCGTCTAGGTTTCCCCACATCAATAGAACGTTTGGTTGATGTTCCTGTAACCAAGAAAAAATTAAGTAACACAAACGACCTTTAATAATTTGCTATGAATAATAAATAATAAACCATTTTAAACCGTCTAATATCTAAATAAAGATCTAAGGAGTTCGCAAAGCGGCTCGTCGTATCAGCTACCACGCACCTGACATCTCCAAACATAAATCGTCGACAAGATGCCGCTTTCCTCCCAACAAGCGGCCGCGTATGCACAAGAGGCGGTCTGTCGGATCAGATCGTATCTTTTCAGCAGCTACTGCCCACGCCCGAGCCCAAAGGCTAAGAAGAAAACCGCTAATTACACCGTCTCAAATACCCGAGAAAGTATCATGAAGTTTTCTCCAATTCACAGTTTAAGACAGAAAATATTTTCTTTAATTTTCTTTCCCTAGTTGCACAACTTGTATTAGCTTAATTTGCTTACATAATCGTAAGCCTTTCTAAATGAAGATGGTACGATATATAAATAAGGAATTAAAATAATAAACCCGCGTATTCCCGGAGTTTAGAAAGCCAAGAAGCGACACCGCTTCTGGGAATTTCAAAAGCTCTTAGTTGCCACATGTTGCTATTACAGGACGATAGTGTCACCCATCTGCTATAAAACGCGATGATGGCTATTGTCTTTTGCCCTTAACGACTAGCAATAAAATTAAGAACGTACGGTAGAACTCGTATAATCGTCTCACAATTGTCAGTCGTATGGTGAAATTGCAAAGTTAGAAAGAAGGCAAGAAGGCGTCGCGGTCGGTCTATTGAATCGTTAGAGCTGTTAAGTCGCGATTGTCTGCTAATTAATGCGATCGATTCGGCGTTAAGCGAACGATTTCGCGGAATTTAGCCGCCGCGGATAAAGAGCGACGTCGGCCCCTATTAACCGCGATAGTAGACGGTATCTCGACGCAGAAAACTACTTTGGCGTAGTTGTTCGAAGGCGATAAATCTCGCCGGGACAATGGCACGCACTCCTGGCGCGAAATCGTTTCGCTAAACTGTAGTCGCCGACTTTATCTCTTAGGTGCATCGACAGTTTCGCCGATATCTATAATTTTTTTTTTCAACCACTAACACCTCCTTAACTCACAATAAGAGTTTTAAAAAATAAATAAATTATAAAATTGTTGCAAAAAATCCCTTTTTAGTCATTATATAGATACAATAGTTTTGATCATCCACCCAAAATAATCGCTCATATTATTAAAAAGCTCGCATTTTATTCAAAATTATCATAACGTCGCCGGGCGTGCAATACTTCCAATGTGACATACCTATATCTAAGTTTTGACCTAAAAGACGCATTGTAGATTGCCGCATCTTCTGGAGATATCTCTAATGTTCCGCAGTCCACTAACATGGTATTCAAAACAACTTTTTCAATCGCCAATGTGACGCATGCCCAAAAACTATGACAGAAATATACACAATGTGCAATTAAGCAACATTGGTGTTATTTACCAGGCGTTCAATACCTCCGATGTGCGTTCTTTAGTACATTGGATTTATATTTTCGCAAGACTGAATGCATATCGGTTGTATTTCGTAATCTCTAAATTCAATTCTACGGCGGTTAAACTCACTTCGACATTGTTTTGATACCAGTCAGATTTTAGAACAAAACAGAATAATCACAGTATTTCATTTAACATTCCTTGAAATGATAAAGGAGTGGTTTTTCATGCAGAGTATCCTGTGTATTAATATATTTAGCCAAATTTTATGCTTGAATGTAGTATTTTATTTCCAAGAAAAATGTCTTCAAGGACACGAAAAATAATGAACCTGGTGCAGATGAACAACAGTGCCAAAAGGAACCAAAAATAGTTACCGTAAAATGGGGTTACTTGGACACGTTTTTTACGTATTTTTCAAGATTAAAAGTGAAGAAATAAAGTTAGAGCATCAGAAACATGTTCATCGTACCGACCTAACCTTTAGGATTATATAGCTATTATAAAACATTGAAAATATCTTATAAATACAATAACAGATTGTGATGTCCAAATAACCCCGTTGTTGGGGCTTCTTGGACACTAAACTCTGTTTTAGGGAAAATGTCATACTTTGCATATCAGACGGTCAAGTTCCGGAGAATGTTCTTGCACTCTCTCCACCCTTTTTGTGTTTCTTGGCACTATGACTTTTTTACTACCAGGATCATCATAGTTGTATAAGTTTACGCTTTTCACTGAGGAAGAGCAAAATTAGCGTTATTAAAAAATATCATAATATTATCGCGATTGACTGACGACTTGGACCGTTTGATGTTTGATGCAATCCTAATGGACAGCTTGTTTCTGGCGATAAAAGAATCGATGAAGTCTGGACCTGGGGTGTTGTCTTTGAAGACCTTGACCTGCGTGCCTTGTTTATCTAGGTATTTTTTCACCACACCTCGAATGTCGGCCTTTGTCAAGGGAAATCCCCAATTCGCAACAACAGACAGAGTTTCAGAAATAAAATGCTCCTCAGACATACTTAAAACGGTCGGATGTCCAACAGGTCTCGAATTCCTTCCAAGCATCTTCCATACTAATATTACATTATTAATGTTACATTAATGGCTTTTTCCAAATTTTCCACATTGTAGTTCATGTGCGGTTTCGACCCTGGGGTCTTTTGATACCTATGCACCATTTTTAATCATTGACTACCCTTAATAATAAGAAATAGAACAGTACTAGACAAAAACGTAACTCTAAGTTCGCTTTCATGACACAAGACGGAACACGTGCGTTTTGTGTCCAGGTAGCCCCGGGGTGTTCAAGTAACCCCACTTTACGGTACTAGAAATTGTGTAGTTAGCTCCGATGGGACGCTTGATAGAGTGAATGATATGTCGCAGAAAAGCGAAGATGCTGTTCCACAACCACAACCATTGGAATACACCAATCTGATAGAAGAATAAAAGAAAACATTCAAACAGAAACGTGTAATGGAAAAATCGAATGAGGTAGAAACTACAGATAGACATTCAATTTTTGGTCTGGGTGAAAATCCAAAAAGCATCGGACTTGGAGAACTCGAAGAATTACGAAGAAATCCACATTTTGTGCTTATTCACGTTCCAGAGGAGATGGAGAACGCAGGAAGAAAAACTGATTTTGGATCTGTCGAAGATCCTTGTACCATAGAATACAACGAAGAAACAGAGGATGAAGTCGGTGAAAAGTTTGAGAACGTCAGAGAGGCAGTAGAGGGCAAAGAAGAACAAAAACAATCGGAAGATCCTTATTCTGATTCTAGAGGAGGTACAGAGATGGGTACAAAATATAAACAAATAAAAGCGAATTTTTGGAGAAAAAAGGTGTTCCAATTGTTTTTGTGTGATCTGTTACATTCAAAATGTATATAAATCAGCATCAATACAATTTTTTATGATGTTTTTCCGAATCTCCTTCAATTATATAGTTCTTTCGTTCTCCTGTAAAATGTGTAATTATTCACATTAGAGGTATTGCACACCCGGCGACGATAAACTGTATACATTTAAGTATCTAATCAATTTGAATGCTATGGAAAATGTTCTTGTCTTTTAAGAGAGTTGTATCAACGAGAACATAAGATTGAATACCACTTCGATGATAACAACTAGTAAAAATTAAGGTACAGTAGAACCCCGATTATCCGAGTCGCAATTATTCAAGCTCCGGATTAACCAAGCTAATCTAAAATGCTTCCACCAAAAACACTAGCATCTCGACAAAAATCAGCTCCTAATAAACAAAGTAAGGAAAGGTGAACAGTAATGGCATATTTCAATGTATCTGGCAAGCACAAATCCGTATCCGTTCGCATTGATGGTGATTGGCAAATCAGCACGTCCAAGATCTTTAAAAGACATCTCACCCAAAACCCCACCAGTTTATTACAAAAATCAGAAGAGCGCTTCGATGGATGCAACTTTGTTTACTATTTCAAGTAATTCAAGTTTATTGTTTACTTTGCAGATTTCAAGGGGAGAAGTTTAATGTCTTCTCAAGATTGTAAGTGCATTCACATATAACTGTCACGTAGTTAAAAGACCTGATTGTAATTGAAAACAAGACGTTAAAGTTGATTTAGTACAAAAGAAAGACATTCCAATAGTTTTTCCACATTTATGGCACTCAATCTTGTTCGCAGCATACCTATAAACAGCTGTCAAGTGACAACAAAAGCGTCGCGAAGTGAAAGGTGGAAAAAACAATTTAGGACGAATCCAGTACAGCTGAGACGAGACTCTTTCGTTTTGTTAACATACCCCTTAACAAAACGACCGCTTTCCCAAGGTACCGATAAGAAAATTAATCATTTTAAATGATTACCTTCATAAGACAATATGAAAAATGGAAAGTTGAATGTGTATAAGATTACTTTCGTAATTCCATGCACTTGTTGTGATTTTTTTGATTTTTTCTTGTAACAGAATACATCAGAAATCGATTTTTAAAATCGTGAGAACGTTGAGCGATTTTGTCTGATATCATTCTAGCTGGTGGGTCTATCGCATCAGATTGAGTCTAAATATGGTAACGTGAGCTCGATCACGACTAGCAAAACAATACGAAAATGTCTGGCGAACAATCGAAGCCTGTGGCCGAAAATTTCTTTCACAGCTGGCGAATTTCCAAAAGTGGAATGATATATTTTTCAATCTGTGGGTAGTAAGGCATGCATTTGCAACTTAGGTAGGTGTAATTGGGTTAATATGCAAGTTACAGGGAAAAAAGAACCACCATATGGCACATTGTGATTTCAAAACTCCAATTATTGCAATTGGCGAAAAAGAAAATAAAAGAAAGGTCAACCGTGACTTTGCTCTATGCACGAACTATGTTTCTTTAGCCTTAGGTGTTAACGATTTTTTTTTATTATTCTTTCTCGGTCGAGTTCTCACAATCGAAAATTATTAACGCATTCTTCATCGTAGCGGAGAAATTCGATGGTGTTTGCAGATGTAAAAGCGCTCTGTTTTCGATATTTTTTTATACCGAGATGTTTTGGCGTACTTTCTCTAATTGCAAACAAGAAAAAATAATAAAACTATTAATAGAATAGAAACAGTGATCGGATAATGGATAACATAATCGAGGGAGAGTATAAAATTGAGTTTCTGACACACTTTATGCAAACGTAACATAAAATCCAATATGTTTTCATCGACATTTATCGTGAATATTCGGAAAATACGACCCTTTAAATAATCTCAAACCGGTATAACGTCGATGGTAAAGAATAGAATAAACCGGACCAATTCTCCGGAACAGCTAGAATTGCCTTGTTTTCAAACTCAATTACCGGAGGGCGACGCGATAACTTCGCATTAATAAGGTGTGCGCTTATTTCCAACTGGAACCGGAATACCTACTTACTGCATGTCCGCAGCCTACATTGTATCGCTATCCAATATTATTGCGCTATCAAATTGGACTCTATTTATTTCGAGTTGATGTCATCACCCGTTATTCGAAGCAGATAAGATTTTTTTATTTGTGTACATAATTCTTCATTACTTAGAACTATACAAACCAATCAATCTTAATAAATGACATATTATTAGATACTTTATATCCGGCTAATATTTGAATGATTTATTTGGAAAGGTGGAAAATTTAATGTTAAATTTAAATGTAAAATATGCTATCTTTTCGGCGTCTGGTACTTTTTCCCGGTTTGAAATTCGGTACGAGGTCTACGCCCATACACGACTTTCGCTCATAACGACGTGAATGAGCGCACTAATGAATGGTCGGCTTTTTCTCTATTGCGGACCACGTGTGCCGGCTCACTCGGCACATATCGCGAATTGCTGGCGACATTCTAAACGACAGGTGGGCATAACTGCTCGAAGGCAGTCCAGGGGTGTTACGCCATAATATCAGCTTCATGTAGAGGCGTAATAGGTGCAAAAATCCGCCTCTACCAACCTTACCAATCGATTATTATTAAGCTACCTGCTCAGGTGCGAACGATCTGATCCGTTACCTTCCGTTAGGCAACGTCTGACTCAACAACTCAACAATATCCTCTTTTTATTCTTCTTCGACTCATGAAAACTGTTATGGACAATTTCAGTTTATATTCCTATACCTGCGTTCATTCTAAAACCGTTTCCTCGTAAAACTAAATAATGGATATTAAAAACCACCTCTATTGCGTCAATGTATTTATTTATTTTATATGGATACACCTTGTAAGCGCCTGGAGGCTGATTAGGCGTCTTCGACGGGCAATAAAATTCGCGTTTTCGGCCGTTAGTCCGCACCTAATGAAATTAAGCCATTCGACGCGTTAATTTCGGCTTTAATTACTGCGGCGTCGAAGACCAGCTGCCCGACTCCGGCCGTTAACGTCCACGAAATTGCCAATTGCTTCTCTTTACGGGCTGTGGCCTAACGGAAAGGCGACGGTTTTCTCACCGGTGCGTTGGCGCTAACGGATTAGAAAATCTAAGCGACGTCCTTTGTGCCGTAATGGGCGATTTGCCGCGCTTTCTGAGGCAATTAAGTGATCGATGTGTTTTGACTGATGTTTCGACTGCCTTTCTTGGTCAACGTGTGCGTTCAGGAAGTTTAATTCTATGGAAAACTATTATCGAAATTAATGAAATTATTATTCTCGGATGATATTAATTCAGGATGAGAAATATTTAAGTACAGTTACAAGGAGACCTCACTGCAATCACCGATTTTAATGAAAGTGGTATCAATCGATAGACATTGGTACATAGTACGAATGTGTAAAATATTAAGACGCACTATTCAGCGATTCGCGAATAAATCCACTCTTACGATCGCCAAAATTCGAGTGACTTACAGTCAATGTTAGACTTCCAATGTTTGACAGCTATTTATAGGTATGCTGCGAACAAGATTGAGTGCCATAACTGTTGAAAAACTATTGGAATTACTTTCTGTTGTACTAAATCAACCATAACATCTTGTTTTCAATTACAATCAGGTCTTTTAACTACGTGACAGTTATACTTTATTTTTTTCGAATAGAATGCACTTACAATCTTGAATTATTACAAGTCTTAAACTTCACTTTTATAATTTTTACCTAACTTTAGAAAAGCGATCAACTTTAAAAATTCATCAAAAATTCATTGTTAAAGATTTTGATTTGATTTTTCTTCTAAATGAAACTTAAAACATTCTAATTTTAATTAAAACAGGCCGTTTATTAATAATCTTTAATTTTTAACTGAAATCTTTTGTCTATTTCGTCTAATTTTTGAGTTATTTGAGGTTAAAGTTGAAAAATTGATATTTAAAAAATGAAACTTTGGAATTCTTTAAATTTTTTCGAAAATAGTTAGAAAAGATTTGATGGTTTTCGCATAAAGTAGAGGTTTTTATTTATAAATGATGATATTTTCATTTAAAAATTCCTTTAAATAAAGTGTGGGTGATTTTTTAAAAATTGATTGAAATTCTTAAATTAGGTTAAAAAATTTATGTAACTTTGGAATTTTTTAAATTTTTTCGAAAATAATTAGAAAAGATTTGATGGTTTTCGCATAAAGTAGACGTTTTTATTTATAAATGATGATATTTTCATTTAAAAATTCCTTTAAATAAAGTGTGGGTGATTTTTCAAAAATTGATTGAAATTCTTAAATTAGGTTAAAAAATTTATGTAACTTTGGAATTTTTTAAATTTTTTCGAAAATAGTTAGAAAAGATTTGATGGTTTTCGTATAAAGTAGATGTTTTTATTTATAAATGATGATATTTTCATTTAAACATTCCTTTAAATAAACTGTGGGTGATTTTTTTAAAATTGATTGAAATTCTTAAATTAGGTTAAAAAGTTTAGGTAACGTTGGATTTTTTTTTTAATTTTTTGGAGATAGTTAGAAGAGATTTGATGGTTTTAGTGAAAAATAGATATTTTTATCTATAAATGATGATATTTTCATTTAAAAATTCCTTTAAATAAAATTTGGGTGATTTTTTAAAAATTGGTCGAAATTCTTAAATTAGGTGAAAAAATTTTGATTTCTTTTGGAAATTTTTTAAATTTTTTGGAGGTAGTTAAGAAATTTTTGATGGTTTTAACAACAAGTATACATTATTATCTATAAATAATGAAATTTTCATTAAAAAATTCCTTTAAATAAAGTGTGGGTGATTTTTTAAGTTTGGTAGAAATTCTTTGGTTAGAAGGTTTTGGTGACTTTGGACTTTTCAAATTTTTTTTGTAGATACAAAAGATTTCATGGTATTAACAAAAAGTATACATTATTATCTATAAATAATGAAATTTTTATTAAAGAAATCCTTTAAATAAAGTGTGGGCGATTTTTTAAAAATTGGCAGAAATTCTTAAATTAGGTGAAAAAATTTTGATTTCTTTTGGATTTTTTTTTTATTTTTTGGAGGTAGAAAAATTTTGATGGTTTTAACAAGTATACATTATTATCTATAAATAATGAAATTTTCATTAAAAAATTCCTTTAAATAAAGTGTGGGTGATTTTTCAAGTTTGGTCGAAATTCTTTGGTTAGAAGGTTTTCGTGACTTTTGATTTTTCAATTTTTTTTTGTAGATACAAAAGATTTCATGGTATCAACAAAAAGTATACATTATTATCTATAAATAATGAAATTTTTATTAAAGAAATCCTTTAAATAAAGTGTGGGCGATTTTTTAAAAATTGGTAGAAATTCTTAAATTAGGTGAAGAAATTTTGATTTCTTTTGGATTTTTTTTTTTAATTTTTTGGAGGTAGAAAAATTTTGATGGTTTTAACAAGTATACATTATTATCTATAAATAATGAAATTTTCATTAAAAAATTCCTTTAAATAAAGTGTGGGTGATTTTTCAAGTTTGGTCGAAATTCTTTGGTTAGAAGGTTTTCGTGACTTTTGATTTTTCAATTTTTTTTTTGTAGATACAAAAGATTTCATGGTATCAACAAAAAGTATACATTATTATCTATAAATAATGAAATTTTTATTAAAGAAATCCTTTAAATAAAGTGTGGGCGATTTTTTAAAAATTGGTAGAAATTCTTAAATTAGGTGAAAAAATTTTGATTTCTTTTGGATTTTCTTTTTAATTTTTTGGAGGTAGAAAAATTTTGATGGTTTTAACAAGTATACATTATTATCTATAAATAATGAAATTTTCATTAAAAAATTCCTTTAAATAAAGTGTGGGTGATTTTTCAAGTTTGGTCGAAATTCTTTGGTTAGAAGGTTTTCGTGACTTTTGATTTTTCAATTTTTTTTTGTAGATACAAAAGATTTCATGGTATCAACAAAAAGTATACATTATTATCTATAAATAATGAAATTTTTATTAAAGAAATCCTTTAAATAAAGTGTGGGCGATTTTTTAAAAATTGGTAGAAATTCTTAAATTAGATGAAAAAATTTTGATTTCTTTTGGATTTTTTTAAAATTTTTTGGAGGTAGTTAGAAAAATTTTGATGGTTTTAACAACAAGTATACATTATTATCTATAAATAATGAAATTTTCATTAAAAAATTCCTTTGAATAAAGTGTGAGTGATTTTTTAAAAACTGATCGAAATTCTTTGGTTAGAAGGTTTTGGTGACTTTGGATTTTTCAAATTTTTTTTGTAGATAGAAAAGACTTCATGGTATTAACAAAAAGTATACATTATTATCTATAAGTAATGAAATTTTCATTAAAAAATTCCTTTAAATATAGTGTGGGTGATTTTTTAAAAACTGATCGAAATTCTTAAATTAGGTGAACAAATGTTGGTGACTTTTGGAATTTTTTTAAATTTTTTGGAGGTAGATAGAAAAATTTTAATGGTTTTGTCAAAAAGTAGATATTTTTATCTATATATGATGATATTCCTAATTAAAAATTCCTTTAAATAAAGTGTGGGTGATTTTTTAAAAATTGATCGAAATTCTTAAATTAGGTGAAAAAATGTTGGTGACTTTTGAATTTTTTTAAATTTTTTGGAGGTAGTTAGAAAAATTTTAATGGTTTTGTCAAAAAGTAGATATCTTTATCTACATATGATGATATTCTTATTTAAAAATTCCTTTAAATAAAGTGTGGGTGATTTTTTAAAAACTGATCGAAATTCTTAAATTAGGTGAAAAAATTTTGATTTTTTTTGGAATTTTTTAAAATTTTTTGGAGGTAGTTAGAAAAATTTTGATGGTTTTAACAACAAGTATACATTATTATCTATAAATAATGAAATTTTCATTAAAAAATTCCTTTAAATAAAGTGTGGGTGATTTTTTAAGTTTGGTCGAAATTCTTTGGTTAGAAGGTTTTGGTGACTTTGGATTTTTCAATTTTTTTTGTAGATAGAAAAGATTTCATGGTATTAACAAAAAGTATACATTATTATCTATAAATAATGAAATTTTCATTAAAAAAATCTTTTAAATAAAGTGTGGGTGATTTTTTAAAAATTGATCGAAATTCTTAAATTAGGTGAAAAAATTTTGGTGACTTTTGGAATTTTTTTAAATTTTTTGGAGGTAGATAGAAAAATTTTAATGGTTTTGTCAAAAAGTAGATATTTTTATCTATATATGATGATATTCTTATTTAAAAATTCCTTTAAATAAAGTGTGGGTGATTTTTTAAAAATTGGTCGAAATTCTTAAACTAGATGAAACAATTTATTTATCACAGAGTAGAAGATCACTAGTTGAATCTGGAGAAATCGAAAGTGGGGCAAAACGTACTTCTTACATTTAAAAGTCGTCCAATTTACGCTTTCGGCTAGACACGACAAGATGCCGGTACGTTTTTGAGTGCTTATCTTGTATCTACCCGGTGACGAACGCCGAAAGAAATCACTTTAATCGTCTCCCAGAAAGTCGTGTCAATTAAGGAAATATTTATACCAGGTTAGTATAGACCTCGCGGGCACTCATAAACAGCCTCATTTAAATTAATAATGGTGAGTGCTGTAGAAAATGATAAACGACCTAACAACTCCATAATCCGCTTAAAGATAGTTTTTTTCTTTTTAATTCACTGCAGAGACGATTTCACCGTGAATACCGGTAATTCTATATCCGTTGTTTGCTTTCTTAACCGCCACGTCTCGTCTAAGCAATTTTCCAGTGCAATCAGGATGATACATCTCTAGAAGAGGTAATTGATTAAATTTCCCCCGCAAGACGCTACGACTAATTAATCGCTTTAGAGAGGAATTTGTGTTCATTCGTCCTGAGAGCGAAAGTGTCCGAACGCCCACGGGAACCAGAGTTGTGTCAGTTGAATTCCTAGTTTATGCATCGAGGACGGACGTTCTGCCCGAATGAATACGCAACAACACCACTTCGAATAACTAGTTAATGTACAAATAATCTTATTTAAATACTATACCTGATTTATGCGAAGTTTTCTCCTCGTCTTCATCGCTATCTATATGGGGAATTCCACTGACTACTTCAAACATAGGGCTGGTTTGAATGGAGGAGTCTTTTTTAGAAACGATCGAAGCAGAGTCCACGAACCGACACGTACACTGACAGGCACAAGGAAGGCTCGAACACTCAACACTATCCTCTGATCGACCGAATTCTAAAGGACTATATTGGAGGCACTGTGGACACGGAAACGTAAGGTCGTCTAAAGGGACCCTATGGACCACAAAATCTATTGTTACAAGGAGGTTTTGAAGCATTTGAAGCTGCCGCGATCCCCAATGGTCGTCTGATGTAACATACGACTCCAAATCGATGGCTGTGGCGATTTTCGAACACATCTTTGGGAGATCGTCTTCGAACTCTGCTAATTTATAACTATTGATGCTGTCGAATTTTCGCCAAATCAGCACCAGCTCCTGTCCGCCGGTCCTGGATTCTCGGATACAGACATAGCAATCTCCGTTACGTAGTCTCGTCGGATCAATATTATCCAGATGAGTGACAATGGCGGAGGTGCCCAAACTCAGAGGCCAACCGCTCGGAGAACTATCGCTGGCATTTTTACTCTGAAAGAAAGTAAAGGAAAATTTTAGAACTTTAAAAGTTTAAATTTGGTAAGTTTTTGGTAGAATTGTTAAAAATGTTGACAATTTCGGTATAATTTTTAGGACTTTTTGTAAGTTTTTGGTGGAATAAAAAAAATTCAGTAAGTTTTGGGTGTAGTTGTTCAAGTTTTTAGTGAAATTTTTCCAATTTTATTAATTTTTGGTGGAATTTTTATAAAATTTAGTATGTTTTTGATGGAATTGATAAAAAAGTTGCTAACCTTGGTGGAATTTTTATTAACTTTAATCATTTTTGGTGGAATTGTTAAAAACATTGGTAATTTTAGTAGAATTTTTATGAATTTGGTAAATTTTTGGTGGTATTTTTTAAAAATCAGTAAGTTTTTGGTGGAATTATTCAAAATTTTTGTAGCTTTGGTGGAAATTTGAAAAAATTTAGTACGTTTTTGGTGGAATTATTAAAAATTTTCAAACATTGGTGGAATTTTTGCGAATTTTATTTATTTCTGGTGGAATAAAAAAAAATCAGTGCTTTTGGCAAAATTCTTATGAATTTAGTAAGTTTTTGGTGGAATCTTTGCAAATTGTATTAATTTTTGGTGGAATTTTTAAAAAATTCAGTATATTTTTGGTGGAAATATCAAAAATTTTGATAACACTGCTGGAACATTTGCGAATTTAATTAATTTTTGATGGAATTTTTCAAAATTCAATTCTTTTTATGGAATTTTTACGAATTTAGTAAGTTTTTAGTGAAATTTTTCCAATTTTATTAATTTTTGATGGAATTTTTATAAAATTCAGTATGTTTTTGATAGAATTGTTAAAAAAGTTGATAGCTTTGGTAGAATTTTTATTAACTTTAATCATTTTTGGTAGAATTGTTAAAAATGTTGACAATTTCGGTATAATTTTTAGGACTTTTGTAAGTGTTTGGTGGAATAAAAAAAAATCAGTAAGTTTTGGGTGTAGTTGTTAAATATTTTAATAGCTTTGCTGGAATTTTTGCGAATTTTATTTATTTCTGGTGGAATTTTAAAGAAAATCTATGTTTTTGGTAAAATTCTTATGAATTTAGTCAGTTTTAGTGAAATTTTTAAAAAAATTCAGTATGTTTTTGATGAAATTATCAAGAATTTTGGTAACATTGGTGGAGTTTTTGCGAATTTTATTCATTTCTGGTAGAATAAAAAAAAATCAGTGTTTTTGATAAAATTCTTATGAATTTAGTAAGTTTTTGGTAGAATTTTTGCAAATTGTATTAATTTTTGGTGGAATTTTTAAAAAATTCAGTATATTTTTGGTGGAATTATCAAAAATTTTGATAACACTGCTGGAATCTTTGCGAATTTTATTCATTTTTGATGGAATTTTTAAAAGTTCAGTGTTTTTTTTATGGAATTTTTACGAATTTAGTAAGTTTTTAGTGAAATTTTTCCAGTTTTATTCATTTTGGTGGAATTTTTATAAAATTCAGTATGTTTTTGATGGAATTGTTAAAAAAGTTGATAATTTTGGTGGAATTTTTATTAACTTTAATCATTTTTGGTGAAATTGTTAAAAACATTGGTAATTTTAGTAGAATTTTTATAAATTTGGTAAATTTTTGGTTGTATTTTTTAAAAATCAGTAATTTTTGGTGGTATTATTCAACATTTTTGTAGCTTTGGTGGGAAATTGAAAAAATTTAGTACGTTTTTGGTGGAATTGTTAAAAATGTTGGTAACTTTGGTGGAATTTTTACGAATTTACTAAGTATTTGATGGAATTTTCAAGGTTTTAGTTAATTTTTAATGAAATTGTATCCAATTTGATTGATTTTCGGTGGGATTTTAAAAGAATTTGGACATTTTGGTGGAATTTTTAAAAAATTTGGTAACTTTTTGGTAGAATTGTTAAAAATGTTGGCAGTTTCGATGTAATTTTTAGGATTTTTGTAAGTTTTTGGTGGAATAAAAAAAATTCAGTAAGTTTTCAGTGTAGTTGTTAAATATTTTAATAGCTTTGGTGGAATTTTTGCGAATTTTATTCATTTCTGGTGGAATTTTAAAAAATTCAGTGTTTTTGGTAAAATTCCTATGAATTTAGTAAGTTTTTGGTGGAATGTTTAAAAAATTCAGTATGTTTTTTGTGGAATTATCAAAAATTTTCATAACACTGGTGGAATTTTTGCGAATTTTATTCATTTCTGGTGGAATAAAAAGAAATCAGTGCTTTTGGTAAAATTCTTATGAATTTAGTAAGTTTTTGGTGGAATTTTTGCAAATTGTATTAATTTTTGGTGGAATTTTTAGAAAATTCAGTATGTTTTTGGTGGAATTACCAAAAAATTTAATAACATTAAATTTTTGCGAATTTTATTCATTTTTGATGGAATTCTTAAAAATTCAGTGTTTTTTTATGGAATTTTTACGAATGTAGTAAGTTTTTAGTGAAATTTTTCCAATTTTATTAATTTTTGGTGGAATTTTTATAAAATTCAGTACGTTTTTGATGGAGTTGTTAAAAAAGTTGATAACTTTGGTGGAATTTTTATTAACTTTTATCATTTTTGGTGGAATTGTTAAAAATATTGGTAATTTTAATAGATTTTTTATGAATTTGGTAAGTTTTTGGTGGTATTTTTTAAAAATCAGTAAGTTTTTGGTGGAATTATTCAACATTTTTGTAGCTTTGGTGGAAAATTGAAAAAAATTAGTACGTTTTTGGTGGAATTGTTAAAAATGTTGGTAACTTTGGTGGAATTTTTACGAATATAATAAGTTTTTCGTGGAACTTTTATTAGTTTTGTTGATTTTGGGTGGAATTTTTAAAAAATTTAGTTTTTAGTAGAATTGTCTCCAAATTTAATAATTTTTAATGAAATTTTAATCCACTTAACTAACTTTTGTGGAATTTTTATTATTACTTTTTTATTTTTGTGAAATTTTTAAGAATCTAATCAATTCTTGACGAAATTAATCTTGATTTTAGTATATTTTTTTAAAAATTTAGTTTTTGGTGGAATTGTTAAAAATTTTGACAGCTTTGGTGGAATTTCTACAAATTTTATAAGTTTTTGGTGGAATTATTAAAAATTTTAGTAACTTTGAATTTATACAAATTTAATTTTTGGTGATATTTTCAAGAATTTAATTATTTTTTAGTGAAATTTATTCGAATTTCTGCTCTGCATAAATTAAATATTTGATAATTATTAATAAACCGATCGTTTTGACATTTCATGTGGCATTAGCGTGGTTGGAATAATAAATAACGTTTATGAAAATTGAACCAACTGTTTTATCGGCCCAAATCGAAAATGACGGAAAACGGGGACTTCGTTTAGGGCTTAAATCGGCCGTTTCGGGTTTAAAGGAGCCCCGATTTGCATATAACGTTGCGTTATAAAGCGTTCAGAAGGTTAGCCGGAAGCAGAGTCGCGGAGCCGGTGGCTTTTTGGACAAAAAGTGCGCTCGAAAATTAACGAAAATGACAGGCGGACGATCGAGAATTTTAATTTCAATTAGGGCTACCGCAATGTCTTTCGATTTTCAGGGCCGTTTTTCCGAAATCGGTCACGGACCCCCCAAAATCGTCGGGGAGGTGAAGATAATGAAGAATGACGTTAAACCATTGAATCGTCCGGAAAGCGATTTCCAAAAAAACTATTAAAAAAAGGGCTAAAAAAATTGATACATTTTTGGCGGAATTTTTACAAATTTTGTAAGTTTTTTGGTGAAGTTTTTAAAAAATTCATTATTTTTGGTAGAATTATTAAAAATTTTGGTAACTTTGGTGGAATTTTTATCAATCTACTAAGTTTTTGATGGAATTTTCAAGGTTTTAGTTAATTTTTAATGAAATTGTTTCTAATTTGATTTATTTTTGGTGGAATTTTAAAAAAATTTGGACATTTTCGTGGAATTTTTAAAAAATGTGGGAGAGAAAGAAGGCATCGTCAATTGTCAAGGTGTAAAAATCTAGTAATTTATGCCCGACACGGAGTTGTACTTCTCACAATGGAACGGCGTAAATAAACAGGCAAATCGATCAGGTCGGTTAGAAAGTGTACGATTTAGTCCGGTTCCTTTTTCAGTTCTTGTCGGACAAGTGTAACAACGAGAGATAAATCACACATCGATGTCCGCGGTCGGAGCAGGCATGCGATAGGTGTAGCACACAGGCTCGGCGAATGCATAATGCGGAGGAATTATACATACGACCGCGGTTGCCGCATAAAGAAGTGAAAAATTCGCGCTCGTATCCGCTCGTTTATACTCGATTCTCGCTTTCAATTCTACAGGCGACGTTGTCCTTTAAAAACCACAGAAATACTACATATCTGCATTTCACCGTACATCTTGTTTTATTGTTATGAACTGAAATATTATTGTTAGTTCTAGCACAACATCATTCAAAGGAGGAATTAGAAAACAAACAGGGAAACTATACTTCATTTAATAACTAGGAGGAGTGAATCTCAAAACCTCATTTACATAGGAAAAAGTAACTAAAAAATACACTAAGCATTTTTAGCGGCAAATTTGAATTCTAAACTTCAAATCAGTCACATTTATGCAACCAACAAAACACCAAGCGTTTGAGCGTAGTATTCTAGAACATACCAAATATCTCTATGGCCGTTTATCTATAGGTACATTGTTCAAAATTTATTCAAAAGACGTTCCTTGTGTTGATGTATTACATCCAGCAGATGACATCGTACCATACCTTCTTCGAACTTAATATTTTTTGATCGCAACCATTTGAGCACAACGAAAGAGCGAGAAACAAGTTGACAAATTAGGTAAAGCACCTAACCTCAAACGTTAAAAACAATAAATGACAAAAACTAATTTTTTCGTCTTCGTAAACTTGACTGCGGAGCGACCAATAATAGTTCACTATTTTGGCGCGCAAAATTCAAATCACTCCTCCTAGTTATTAAATGAAGTATAGTTTGAGTCGAGTTTCGCCATATTTGGCGAATTAATTATCCCTGTGTTAATTGGCTAACTCACAAGGTTATGATTATCATAGTGATAATAAGGATGGTTTACGAGCTAAGGTTTTCTCAATCTTGTTAACCTGATTAATTTCATTTCAAGTCTCGGGATTAAATATTTTGTGTTTCTGCTTTTTCTGTATTCAAAAAAATATTGAAATCTCAACCAAACATAATTACTTCAGTAAAGATCAAATTAATCTGTATTAATAATAACATTATTTATTAGTGAGGAGAGTATATTGTGAAATATTTAATGTAAATAAAACGAAAGAAGCTGTTCTCATGAGATATGTTAGAAGTACAAGTTATCTTGGTGAAGTATCTTATCCATATTTGGTAGATGTGTACTCTCAATCAGACATACAGCCGTCTTGTAAACGAACAACTCCGGAACAGCATCTTATCTCTAATTAAATGGTTCGTGTATGACCGGGATGCCAAGCCCATTCGCTCGCAAACAAATTAATTTTGCGCCTTTTGTGATTCTCGTTCTTTTAATGGACGGAGCGGTAACGCAGCTTTTTCTTCGATCGGGTTATTGAAATTTTAATCGATTCAGTCGAGAACAAATACGACCGGGCAACAATGGGATTGAACACCGTGACGGACCGAGAGAGAAAAAGCGGTTCGTGATGTAATAGCGAGGAAAATTAATTTTGTGCATAATAAGAAATCATAAAAAAATTAAAACGATAATAATATGTATATGAAGTGAAGATAGACGTTATTTCTGTATGGTTCGATAATTCAGAGTCCGTTCACCTTTTCTATTGAATCTCTCAATATCATTCTATAATATACAAAGATACACATTGTTTTTTTTTTAAGACGAGGTGAATTTCCACCTGCTTTGGATGAAACCCGTTTCCGATGGAGAACCTCCACAAGCAAACATCTCACGGGCACGTAATTCTCAGGCTCTTACGTCGGCGACCGTGTAAATTATACAGGATCATGAGCGCCCTACGTGCCTCGCGCATTACATTAACTGCCGTCGTGTGTGGCTAACCGCTCCAAAGCCTGAAACCCACCTGAAGCGAAAAAAGGGGACGCCCGATCGATCACAGGCGCACGTCAAGTTCACGTTGCGCAACCATGGCTTATTAGTATGCGTAATCCGGACGGAATAGATGGAGGGATAAGCTCGCCCTGCTCCCGTTTACGGCTGGCCACAATTTACCATGTTAATTCGACGTGTTGTGTAGTTCGGCTTGAGACTCGCGGATGAATCGCTAATTAACTCGTTTCGAACCGACTCTGTTAATTGAACATCAAGAGGCGAGGATTATCGAATAAATTAAGTGGGAGTACCTACTAGTACCTATAATCCAGTAGTATTATGTTGTCGATTTAAAAGATATAGAACTCAGAATCAGTTTCTATGACTACCTTTCCTCTTTATATAATTTTCCTCTTTTGAAACGAATTTTATAAAGGTGGGAATTTATTCGCGAAAACTGTGTGAAAAAAAGAACAAATAGGAAAGTTCTATTTGAGAACTAAACTGGATACTAATAACAAAGAACCAGGGTTGGTTCTTTTGTATAGGAGTATACCTGCCAAATCAATGGAGTGACTCTATTTCCTTTTTAGTCTCTGACAGCTTTTGTATTTTGAGACCACACAAAAGTCTAACAATAAAATAGTTATTTTAAGGTGACATATAAGGCGTCTAGTTTCAAAATTGGACAAATCACATTTTTTTTTTTGCAAATGGCCGATTTTGATACAAAGTGGTGGTGTTATAAGGCAGTTGTTGATCCCAGTTGATTGAATAACTGTTATTTGAAACATTTTTTTCTAGCTCGCTTAACTTTTAAGTTAGATGGAGCCAAATAGAAACACTCCGTTTTAGGTTGTTCAAGTTTTTGGCTTCTAATTCCGTTAATATCGGAAATAGGGTAAAATGTTTAAAACAAAAGTTGTTTGTCATTAAGAATGGAATAACTGTTACTTGAAACATTTTTTTCTAGCTCGCTTAACTTTTAAGTTAGGTGGAGCCAAATTCTTATTTGGCTTATAATTCCGTTAATATCGGAAAAAGGATAAAATGTTTCAAACAAAAGTTGTTTATCATTAAGAATGGAATATCTCTTATTTGAAACATTTTTTTTAACTCGCTTAACTTTTGAGTTAGATGGAGCCAAATAGAAATACTCCGTTTAAGGTTGTTTAAGTTTTTGGCTTATAATTGGCGATGTAATACCGTGTTAGGTATTACATGTTCAAAATCGGACGTATTCAATATTGTTCATATACGAAACATGACTTGGTTTCAAATCCGAACAAGTCCAAGGCATATTAGTTTCTAAAACAGACGTGTCCATCATACCCAATAAGAAACGTCAAAGAAAAGGCAAGAGAAAGAACAAGGATTAATAACATTGTCAAAAAAAATTAGTTTTGCCGAAGGTCCCTGATCAAAAAGCATATTATAGTCGTCAGCTATACTGCTATAACTTTTGTGTAATCAAGGGTTCGTCAAAAGACCCACTTCGACAAGAAAATGTTTTCACATACTCGTGGTTAGAAACTGAAAGTCCGAAGGGTTCTAATGAAATAGCATCAGCCTTATATCATTGTCTAAAACGTAATGAATCGGAAATTATAGATGTTGGTATGCGATGACCGTATCCGATGACTTTGGCCGATGACCGGCCAAAATAAAAACACTATTATTTTGGCAATGGTAGTGAAATGGTTACTAGAAGTTCCAAAGTAGGTTAAAAAGTTGAAAATAGTGTTTCCTATAACTGGACTGGTTTCACTCATGCCACCTGATGGTATTTTTGGAATATTAGAAAAATCTTCAAAAAAAGGAGACCATCATAGATACCTGAAATCTCCAAGTTCATTACATTTGAAAATATCACAAATCAAACGTGTCCTTTTGGAACATACAAAGAAAACATGTAGCATCTTAGTAAATGAAGAACATTATTCTAACAATACCCTTATTAAACCTAAATCGATTACTAAAAAAGGGAAAAAGGTTTCGCAAATAGAACCACATGTAGTATCTGGTGTTCATTTAAATTCGTGCTCAAGTGAACTATGAATTTTGCCTACATTTTTGACGTATGTCCAAAAAAAACTTAATTGAAGCAATGTCATAACACTGAAATGTTCAATAGGTTATAAATCACAAGACAGAAAATGAAAGGATATTGGCTAATAATTTGTTTTTGGCTAAAACCTACCTAAACTCTAATCTTTTCAGTAATCGGCTGTCCAAAATTTCATAGGATTGTTCAAGTAGTGAATGAAACTATACAGTAAATATTCCCAAACTTCATCGACTTTCGAAGCAGCTTAAGCGTAAGACTTACCATCAAGTTCTTTGTCACAAATTAAAAACATAAACGATAAATTGCCATTACAAGCCGTTCAGTGTAATTTGACCAGATTTGACATTTATCCAATTTGAAATTTAATTGATTAGTGTGCACTAATAATGCGACATACATTTTTCTCTCTATCGTCGTCTAACCAAATTTCAAAGCAAACTTGAGCACGAATTTAAATGAACACGGGATAGAAATAGGAAAAAATGAAGTCAAGTCCTAAAAATTGAAAGATGTGATTATGCTTTTGTCTCTGCATTTTAGTCAAAACTGGAAAGACTAAGAGAGATGCAAATTCTATTCACAGTTGTTGTTTTTCGAGGAGACTACTAACGGCGAATACGATGAACCTCGATTTTGTGTAAGAGTATGACTATGTTTAATTTCACTCTTTTTATGATACTATTACAAAATAAATTACGTTTTGCTGCAATCAATGTGTTTCTTTTTTTTTGGTAATTTTTTTAAAATCAAGGACCATTGGAAGTGTAAGTAAAATTTCAATTAATGCTTTGCTAACTTTGCTACGTTTGCAAACTTAGACTTTGTTAATATCACGAATATGTTGGAAGTATCTATCCTTTGAAATGGACCTCAACCGACCAATTACTGGCCTTTTAAGTCACCTTCAATCGTGACACATCAACAGCGCAACCACTCTTCCGTCCATTTCAAGTCCAGCGAGTCCACCGAGTGGGATGCTATTTTACTCTAACGACATGTTTATCATCTTGTATCTGTGTAGTATGCATAACGATTCAATACAATGCAAAAGATAAAAAGAGTTATTTAATAAGTTACTTTAGAAAACCGATCAACTTTAAAAATTCATCAAAAATTCATTTTTAACGATCTTGGTTTGATTTTTTCACTAAATGAAACTTAAAACATTCTAATTTTAATATAAAAAGACCGTTTTATTCCAAGTATTATCAAAAAATTAAAAAAAAATTTCAAAGTTGGTAAAAACTTTTGACACTTCTAACCTTAAAAATTCAACCAACTTTAAAAATTCACCAAAAATTCATTTTTAAAGATTTTGATTTGATTTTTTCTATAAATGAAACCTAAAACATTCTAATTTTAGTATAAAAAGACCGTTTTATTCCAAGTATTATCAAAAAAATTAAAAAAATTTTCAAAATTCGTAAAAGTTTTTGACACTTCTAACCTAACCTTAGAAATTCAATCAACTTTAAAAATTCATCAAAAATTCATTTTTAACGATTTTGATTTGATTTCTTTTCTAAATGAAACCTAAAACATTCTAATTTTAATTAAAAAAGACCATTCTATTCCAAGTATCATCAAAAAAATTAAAAAAATTTTCAAAGTTCGTAAAAACTTTTGACACTTCTAACCTAACCTTAGAAATTCAATCAACTTTAAAAATTCACCAAAAATTCATTTTTAACGACTTTTGTTTGATTTTTTTTTCTAAATGAAGCTTAAAACATTCTAATTTTAATTAAAACAGACCGTTTTATTCCAAGTGTTGTAAAAAAATTACAAAGTTGGAAAAAGTTTTTGACACTTTTCTAACTTAAGAAAATTAAGTTTAAAAATTCATCAAAAATTCATTTTTAACGATTTTGATTTGATTTTTTCTCTAAATGAAACTTAAAACATTCTAATTTTAATTAAAAAAGACCGTTTTAGTTCAAGTATGATCAAAAAAATTAAAAAAATTTTCAAAGTTCGTAAAAATTTTTTACACTTCTAACCTAATTTTAGAAAATCCATCAAACTTAAAAATTCATCAAAAATTCATTTTTAAAGATTTTTAATTGATCTTTTTTCTAAATGAAACTTAAAGCATTCTAATTATAACTAGGGAAGACCGTTTTATTCCAAGTGTTGTCAAAAAAATTAAAAAAATTTTCAAAGTTGGTAAATATTTTTGACACTTTTCTAACTTAAGAAAATTAACTTTAAAAATTCATCAAAAATTCATTTTTAAAGATTTTTAATTGATCTTTTTTCTAAATGAAACTTAAAGCATTCTAATTATAACTAGGGAAAACCGTTTTATTCCAAGTGTTGTCAAAAAAATTTAAAAAATTTTCAAAGTTGGTAAATATTTTTGACACTTTTCTAACTTAAGAAAATTAACTTTAAAAATTCATCAAAAATTCATTTTTAAAGATTTTGATCTGATTTTTTCTATAAATGAAACCTAAAACATTCTAATTTTAACTAAAAAAGACCGTTTTATTCCAAGTGTTGTCAAAAAATTTAAAAAAAATACAAAGTTGGAAAAAATTTTTGACACTTTTCTAACTTAAGGAAATTAAGTTTAAAAATTCATCAAAAATTCACTTTTAAAGATATTGGTTTGATTTTTTCTCTAAATGAAACTTAAAACATTATAATTTTAATTAAAAAAGTCCGTTTTATTCCAAGTATTGTCAAAAAAATTAAAAAAAATTTCAAAATTGCTAAAAATTGTTGACACGTTTTTAACTTAAGAAAATTAACTTTAAAAATTCATCAAAAATTCATTTTTAAAGATTTTGGTTTGATTTTTTTCTTAAATGAAACTTACAACAAATAAAATAAAATTAATATAAAATTGAGATTAAAAGAAAAACGAGATTTTTACCTAATTTTTAAATCATACATTAACCTTAGAAACCGGGACTTATAAAATGTAATATAACTCTTCGTATAACATACACGTATACACTTCTGAAATCACCAACCCTAACGAAGAAAACAATTAAACTGTATACGCTTCGTTCGGTTTAGTCGTGTCCTGTTTAGCACCTTGTCCTTAACCTCATTTTAGACGAAATGAATACGAATCAGATACTATTCCATACGCGAAGAAATAGACAGGCAGATCGTTAGTCATTTCGATGCATTAATCAAGTATTGTTTGCGGTTGTGAGAACCGTGACGTTCCCTGGTCTTCGATGACATTTCTAATATATACTCCAAAAAGTAAAAAGGGTGGATATAAGGACCTATATGGCACGAACAACTTTCCATTTTCTCCGTCGAAAAATGAAACCTTTTTTCCTTTCGTACGATGGGTTGTCGAGGATTCGTGCGGCAGGTACAACCTACATTTAAACAACAGAAAACGAAATCCTCTTTCCCACGTGATGTTGTACACTGAGGCTACCGATTGGAAGCGGTGCAAAAAAGCAAATTGGCGTGCGTCTTTCGCCAAGAACGATAAATCGATCGCGAGACTTTCTTCCGTGACACGAAACGGTTTCGGGACCGCCCGAGTGAAATATCGACTAAATTTCAACTTGAATTTCGACCTACATAAATAATAGCTTTGAAACGACGTCAAAATTTTATTGAATAAACGAAGTTTATTACCCGGTAGTGGTATTAATCTACATCCGATCGTTTCTTTCTGCTAGCATCATTACATTTAGGATTAGTTCTGAACGGTTTTTTATTGTGACCGGTCGTACGTTTCATGGTATTGAGCTATATACTCACCGTGTAACTACTAAACATAGCGTTGGTTCGCAATGTACGGTTAGCGACAGTTAGATCTGCAGGTTACGATTCATTGCGAGCAAAGAAACAGGAAAAAAAGCGTAACTACAGATATATATAACTTCGTTGTGAACAAACTGTTTGACGCTGAATTTCTCGCAACTGTACCTACAATTACATATTGGTATTTCCCCGTCTAAAAGTTTCTGTATCAAGGTAACAGTGCACGTTATTAGCCAATACATTCCACGGTCAGCATTATCCGATTTGTTCTCCGGTTGGCGTTTTTCCACACAGTGCGTCTATTGGAAAATCATGTCCCAGGCGCAATTTAGAGTGCCGACGAGAGAGATAACTCGAGTTCGTGTTGTCCCGAAAGCCAGCCGTCTAGAGATCCACGGTCGCGATACTCGAAGTGGGTTATACGACCATTGTTCTCCCTATTTTTCTCCCAGGATAGCGGCCCGTTTGACTCGGGATCTTGTGCAATACTTCGGTATGCGACCGAGGATGACCAACGTACGCTTACGAAATCGCAATCCTTATTCACCAATGGTATTAAGATTACCAACGTTTAAAATATAGGGTTTCAATTAAATTTTGATGATAGAGTATTTATCAGGTAAACTATTTGTGGGTATGTCGCCTTGACACCAATTCCCTGAGCCGTAAAGTGCACTTAAACAAATGTTCATAACTGCCATCTTTATGGGTTGTGCACAGGTAATTTCTTTAAGAGGTTGTCATCGTTAACAGCCCATAGTAAAATGACGCTGTTAAAACATCAAGATACCAAATACATGAGATATACAATGTACAAATAACACGCGCATTTATACCATGTAAGTTTTAATATATTAAAGTAGTAAGCAAGCAGCGCCTCTTTAAAAGAGGGCGCCGCAGGCGCCTAGCTCTTTTTTGAATAGTTTCTTTGGAAATCGCTTTTCGGATGATTCAATGGTTTTACGTCATTCTGGCGACCATTATCTTCACCTCCCCGACGATTTTGGGGGGTCCGTGGCCGATTTCGACTAAAATTTTTAATAATTCCACCAAAAACTTATAAAATTTGTAAAAATTCCACCAAAGCAATCAAAATCTTTAACAATTCCACCAAAAACTTGCTGAATTTTTAAAAAATATACTAAAATTAAAATTAATTTCGTCAAGAATTGCTTAGATTCATAAAAATTTCACAAAAATAAAAAAAATAACAATAAAAATTCCACAAAAGTTAGTTAAATTGAATATAATTTCACCAAAAATTATTAAATTTGGAGACAATTCTACTAAAAACTTGGTGAATTTTTTAAAAATTCCACCCAAAATCAATAAAATTGGTAAAAATTCCACGAAAAACTTACTATATTCATAAAAATTCAAAGTTACCAAAATTTTTAACAATTCCACCAAAAACATACTAAATTTTTCAATTTTCCACCAAAGCTACAAAAATGTTGAATAATTCCACCAAAAACTTACTGATTTTTAAAAAATACCACCAAAAACTTACCAAATTCATAAAAATTCTACTAAAATTACCAATATTTTTAACAATTCCACCAAAAATGATTAAAGTTAATAGAAATTCCACCAAGGTTATCAACTTTTTTAACAATTCCATCAGAAACATACTGAATTTTATAAAAATTCCACCAAAAATTAATAAAATTGGAAAAATTTCACTAAAAACTTACCAAATTCGTAGAAATTCCATAAAAAAACACTGAATTTTTTAAAAATTAAATCAAAAATGAATAAAATTCGCAAAAATTCCACCAATGTTATCAAAATTTTTAATAATTCCACCAAAAACATACTGAATTTTTTAAAAATTCTACCAAGAACTTACTAAATTCATAAGAATTTTACCAAAAACATTGAATTTTTTTAAAATTCCACCAGAAATGAATAAAATTCGCAAAAATTCCACCAAAGCAATTAAAATATTTAACAACTACACCCAATACCTACTGATTTTTTTTTATTCCACCAAAAACTTACAAAAATGCTAAAAATTACACCGAAATTGTCAACATTTTTAACAATTCTACCAAAAACTTGCCAAATCTTTTTAAAAATTTCACCAAAATGTCCAAATTCTTTTAAAATTACACCAAAAATCAATCAAATTAGAAACAATTTCATTAAAAATTAACTAAAACCTTGAAAATTCCATCAAGAACTTAGTAGATTCATAAAAATTCCACCAGTTATTAAATTTTTTAATAATTCTACCAATAATAATGAATTTTTTAAAAATTCCACCAAAACAACTAAAACATCTAATTTTGATTAATGTACAATAACAAACTCTTCGTCACCTTTCTATTAAAACAAAAATACAAGTCGACAACTGTTACTCGGTCGATTAATTGACAGATAAGTCGGAGAAATACGAGAGTACTAGTAGTAGTAATAAGCATTGACAAATATAATCGACGCTAATTGCCGACAAGCGTAAACATGAGCTTTTCACAACGAAAAACTTCGATAATTACAATTCCAAAGCACTTTCTCCAGTATAAATTACTACCTATACAAGCTACTTTAACATTCTTTTTTTAGAATTGTAATAGAAATGATCACCCAAAAAAAGTTTTTTTTTTCAATAACTCTACCATTCAATACAAGACGTTAGTTATACCTAATAATTTAATCTAAAAAATGATTGAAAGAAAAATTGATAATTGTGTAATATTATGTTGAAATTAAAACAGTCTTATTTATAATTTTTTATGTCAACCCATACAAGGACAAATTGAATTACCACATCGTCTGTCTTAATAAACAAGATCTAACGAGCTCACAAGCGCGTCGAATGTACGTGTGTGTTCAATAAAGATAATCATCTTATCCGTAACCCGTTATACGTATCTGGTCCGCGTAGATTGGCAAATTAATTTATATCGTTTTTTAAACCAAGTTTATGACCTCTTGTATCTAGGTACAAGGAATTACATCGATCGTTTTTAATTTTCTCTTTAATTAAAGCATATAATCAGATCCAAATACCATTTGGAACTTTTTCAAAACCAAAAAACTTAACATACTGTTAGTGTAACTAACTTACTGTTAGTATTATAGCCACATATGTAACGAACCTACATAGGTTTGGTCGAAAAGCTACGATTACTTATTCGTAGACTCTCTCCGGAAGACAGGTGGAAAGAGTTCTACCACGAAAGTCCGCCAAAGAGCAAAGTGTCCACGAGGAGTTTAGAACAAGGAAACAATTTGTAGGTGGCGTGAAAGTTAGTGTTGAACTTACCCGTGATAAGCTCATTACCGCTCTATTCACACCTAACGTCGGGCGACTTGCTTCGACGGCCCGCGGGCGCGCTGATTTAATGATGATATCAAATGAATTGCCTTAATGAAGTGCCGAACCGAGCTATGCTCGTCGAGATAGCAGCGGATCGTTCACGAAACTGTTTCATTATTCAGGCAATTTTCTCTCGCGAATGCAATGTTTCAAGTCGGAAGAAAAACGACTAAAGTTGAAATCATTTCCGCCTTAACTTTTATGATTTAATCTGTAAAATAAAGTTTTGATCGCACTCATAATTAAACTTCTACCTAATGGTAATCTCTTTAAGATGCAACCAGCAGTTCTCAACAAACGAAAGGAAGTGGAATTCTAGAAATTGGCCATTTTTGGAATTGAATTTTTAAGCAAAAATAAATGGAATTTTTTGAAAAGAAAAAAATTTCACTTTATAGTAAATTATAGTAAACAGATGAGGCTGCATCCTACAAAAGGTCCTAATTTTTTTCCTTCATCTGTTTCTCAGAAAAAAAGTTCCAAAGTTTATATTAGAAAAAAAACGGTCATTTTTTCATTTAACTCGTGATATTTCCTAAATCACATGACCTACAATTTTGAACTTTGTCTATGTTACTCAGAAATGATCACCAATCTGGACAATCATTACCCCGATTTTTAGGTAAAGTATCTTGGTATTACCTTGGACAGCAAACTTTCATGGAGATCTCACCTTGAAAACAGAATTGTTTTTTACATTTTGAAGGGTCAAAAATGCAGCTATCGCATTCGGTCAGTGCAGAAGGGTCAATGGGAGGACGTGAGGGTTGTCCCCCAAGCTGATTCTTTGGTTCTACACTGCCGAAATTCGACCAATGCTTACATACGGGGTAGTAATTTGGTGGAGCATAACTTCTTGGTGGAGCATAACAAAATTCTCCACCGTCATTGCCTTGAATAGAGTACAGCGTTTAACATGTCTTTTTGTTACAGATCCAATGTAGACCACCGCTATGGAGAACATGCTTAACCTGCCGCTTCTGCACTTATTCATACAAGAGATGGCGTTGGCAATCATGGTGCGCCTACGTGAAGTAGCGAATACTAAATGGGACGAGGATACCGGCAGTAGCTTTCTGCTATGGAGGGAGGCGCTCAAAAGAGCCCCCATTCTACACTGTAGAGTGGATTTTATGCTTGCCGTATACGTGTTTTCTAGAAGTTACCTCTTCCTTCTAAATCCGTCAGCAGAAATTGATTACAAAGACATCCTCAAAATTTACACTGATGGCTCTAAAAAAACAGTCAGGTACAGATCCGGGCGTCTTCTCCTATCACCCCCGTATTCGCCTCTCTGAACCCCCTTAGGGCGGGTACCTCTGTCATCCAGGCAGAACTTACTGCCATCAAGCTTGCCCCAAACTGCATTTCCAGCAGTAACATACGTGGTAAGTGTTTTACTATCTTCAGAGATAGCAAACAGCATGTTTTAACTTTAAGCTGGGAGAAGCTCACCTCCTGGCTTATATTGGACTGTCACAATGCACTGGAAGTAGCAGCCATGCACAATAAAGTGACTCTCCAGTAGGCAAAAAGACATGGGAACTGCTCGGGAAATAAGCAGATCGACAGGCTGGCCAAAATGGCCGCTAGTAGGCGATCCTATTCACCCGAACCAGTCACCATCTCTTCTTTAACTTCGCATCTCGATTGCATTAAACACATTACCCATTCTAAAATTTCAGACTACTGGGACACAGTTAAGGGCTGCCAAGTATCTAAATTATTACTAAGATACCCTTCGTGTGAGGCGACCCGATTCTTTACAGGTCTCAACAGGAAAGATTTACGTCTAATCACAGGGCTCCTGACGAGACACTATAAGATTGATAAGCACCTTTAAAAATTTAGGGATTGCCGCTTCTCCTCTATGCCGTGCTTGCGAGCAAGACTTTGAGACTGTTAAGCACATCCTATGTGATTGCCCGAATCTCAATGACCTTAGATTAATGGACTTGGGTGACGACTGTGGATTCCAACCATGGATGGAATCAGGGACACACCTCTGAACTGCATCCTAACCTTTGGTAGATCCCTAGGCTGGTTGATGTAGACAGAATGCGTGACAGGTAGGTTGTACAAAGGGCGCAATGGGGCCTAAGTGCGGTATGCCATCTGGCGTGCCCTCCCGTTTCCTACATAATATACAGGGTGTTTACGGTCTTGTGATTTTATTTTTGGGGAGTGATAAAGCATCGTAAAAGAAGGTCATTAATTATAAAATGTCTTAACAAAAGTTGTATAATAAGAACGACGTTACTGTTGAAATAATTTCTATTTACTTGTTTTTAAGTGATGATTAAGCATATCAAAATTAGACATTTTTAAATTTTTTTATAGAATCCACTTTACGCTAGTTGTTCAAAGTTATCGCCGTGTTGTTGAACGTAAAGTTTCGCTCGACTATTCATTAATTGTCCATGATAAGTTAGCGTTTGATTTTAGATTTTTCAAAAGTTGGGCCGTTTATTTTGAAAGTGGTGTAAGTCCATTTTTGAAAAAAAATGAGATATCACGTAATTCATGCTTAATTTAATGTAAATTTTTTATGTATGATAAGTCCGTGTCTAATTTCTTAAAAAATTCCCATGCTTTGTACAACTTAAAATTGGTCGGTAAATGAAATTACATAGTGACAGATATGCTAACCTTTAATTTTCTCGAAACAAGATAAAATGGACTTACACCACTTTCAAAATAAACGGTCCAATTTTTGACCACTCGTTTTTACGTTAATAACTTTCTTTTGTCGTATTTAACGAAGCCTGGAAATTAAAATAAGGTTTTTTATTCAATTTTTATTAATCATTACAAAAAACTTAAACTTCACAAAGAAAAAATAAAATATTTTTTTAATAGTAATATCTCCCTTATTATGCAATTTCTGTTAAGACATTTTATAATTAATAACCTTCTTTTAAGATGCTTTATCACTCCCCAAAAATAAAATCACAAGACCGTAAACACCCTGTATACTATTAGACGGTCTCAAGCCACACCATGGAGAGAAAGATGAAAGAGCACGGTTCCTCCCCGTAACCTTACCGAGTAGTCCCGACTAAAATGCAGTAGAAGAGGACCGGAATATCAACCGATTTTCAGTAACGCAAAGGTCTTCAGACAAAAACGCCATAGAGAACAGGCTTACCGCACCTCGCTACTTTAACTTTTCGGTTGATACTTCAATCCTCCCTTCTACTGTATTCTAGACGGGACTCTCCATGGTGTGGCTTGAGTTCGTCTTATAGTATATCCCCGATTTTTTTCAACCAAAGCTTTCGGAGTAGGAGCATCCCAAACTTAACTAACTTGACTTTATGCACCAATAGTAGTCACCTATATTTTTCATTTACAACAAATAATAAATTTCTTCTTTATGTTTCGATCAACAATTATATAGAACATATCTTTCAATCAATGATTTTTACGTAATCATTAATTGACTTTTCTGAGTGATCATTAAAGGGTTCACAAAGATATATTTCATTGCTATAAAAACTAATTAGGTTTGGATAATTTGATGAAAAATAACTAACATGATAGGATTGCAAATATGAAAATTGCTTGAATCTGAAAATATAATATCAAATTAATAAAGCAATTTCTGAATACGTCTGGTAATACGATAATGTCGGCAAATTGTACCGCTCAGGAAGTGGGATTGCGCGTGGAGAAAGGATTGCGATATCGTTAAAATTGGTACCTTGCGATGCCAATTACGCGGCCGTTTTATTGCAAATTTTACGCCGCTCTTCTCCACAAACGTTACGTAATTTTTTCAGCTGCTCCCACTTCGAGTTTAAAACCGAGTACTAATTGAGTAAATCACTCTACCAAATACTATCCAATAGCAGTACACCAAAGAGTAAAAAAAGTATTCTCGGGCGGAGTTTTACTTTCTCTTCTCTCCTCCGTAGGGCTGAGTAGTAATAACAATAATAGCGGGCGATCGTAGCTCGCCGCGTTCCTGAAACTAAACACCACCGCGGGGTCGTATTTGCATATTTATTGCGATTCCCATGAGCTAGTCGGAAAATTGTGACTGTAAACAATCGGCCTGACTTTAACGGAATTAATAATAACGCACTCTCGCCGGCTGAGTGGCGTTGAAAGTTGACTGACGCGCGATTTGCGAGAGAAACGCTTAAATTATTCGCGAAAAGTACTCGGTGATAAATTTGTTCTTGCACAAATTGTTTCCCGGTTTGAGTTTTACCCACATCAAGTAGTAAGTGTTTAGGAATGGAGGAAAGTTTATTTTTTTTTTTGGGTAACAACGACAATAAATAAAATACAATTTAATAAGGTGTGGACCTTATTAAATGGACAATCCCAAAACAGAATTCTCTCATTAAATTCATAACTCGTTTTCGTTCCTCCTTTCCAACCAGATGATTTACGATAATAGAATAACGGCGGTGTTTAGTTAAATGCAATTAGAAATCGTATGTACCGAAAAATCACTTTCGATTGGGAAGTTAATATTCTATCAAAGCCATTTCCGGTGCTTCCGGTGAGCACGCACCGGATTATGACGACTATTATTTTATTTGCTTTAGTCGTGACCATCGCGTGCTTAAGATGAAAGCGACTGTTTAAGTATGGTAATTTGCGAATTCCAATAATGGCAAATTTATTGGAACCTTCTTGAGAGACGAGCTTTTTTTCACGGTCAACACCGAACGAGCTTTCTACCGACAATGAGTCCTCTCACCTGTAGTTGATTTCAGGAGGTTTCGTTTCATTCAAATGTCGGTAGATTCTTAGGTTTATCATTTATTTTAAAATGTATGAAAATAAATTAAATAAAATAAATCAAATAAAATAAATCAAATAAAATAAATCAAATAAAATAAATCAAATCAAATAAATCAAATAAAACAAATAAAACAAATCAAATAAAACAAATCTTTTCAAACTCCCCAGATAATTATTATTATCATGCGGTCGTCAACACCGGTATAAAGACGTAACAGGCAGAGCGATTAACGGACAGGTGCACCCGTCAGATACGAAAGCACGTGAGTTTTCGATAAAAACACGTGCCACGTTTCGTGACTGTTATCGACGTTGTTACACAGAATCTCCGGCCAACTTTCAAGGAGAACGCCGCTCCATAACAATTCGTCCGGGTTTATGTTCTGTTTGTTAGGGTAATAAAAGAACGGAAACCTAACAAACTTTGTTTGTGTGAGCAGAACTTTTCTGTCACGCGTCTTCGGCGCCTGAAACGTCTTGAATATTAACGAAGCCGATTCGCTTTCGGTCCAAGGTCGAAGCGTGAATCGTTGTCATGCTCGTCGGAGTCGAACGCATCCTGCAGAAGCCTTTTGTTCTTGTGAGGGCGGAAACAGGCCGTTTATGGAAATTAACTCACCAATTATGCCCTTACGAATGGCGCCGAACCCATTTTTAACTCTCTTCGAGACCAAAAACTGATGATATCTCATGTTTGTTTAAAAGCAGGGACTCAAAAACTATTCTGGAAAAGTGACCCCTTTTCTAAAATGAACTGTTAGCTCAAACCCCCCATGGCTAAATTACCTACTTTTACGATCAACCTTGTCGAGCCTTAAAATCAGTTTTCGTTTATGTCGACCCCTAGGAAACCGATATCGACCCCAAGGGGTTGATATCGACCACCTTGTGAATCCCTGGTTTAAAGATTACAAACTATTATTATAATATATTAAAGTAGTAAGCAAGCAGCGCCTCTTTAAAAGAGGGCGCCGCAGGCGCCTAGCTCTTTTTTAATAGTTTTTTTTTTTGGAAATCGCTTTCCGGACGATTCAATGGTTTTACCATTATCTTCACCTCCCCGACGATTTTGGGGGGTCCGTGACCGATTTCGGAAAAACGGCCTTGAAAATCGAACGACGTTGCGATAGCCCTAATTGAAATTAAAATTCTCGATCGTCCGTCTGTCATTTTCGTTAATTTTCGAACGCACTTTTTGTCCAAAAAGCCACCGGCTCCGCGACTCTGCTTCCGGCTAACCTTCTGAACGGCTTTATAACGAAACGTTATATGCGAATCGGGGCTTCTTTGGACCCGAAACGGTTGATTTAACCCCTAAACGAAGTCCCCGTTTTCCGTCATTTTCGATTTGGGCCGATAAAACAGTTGGTTCAATTTTTATAAACATTATTTATTATTCCAACCACGCTAATGCCACATGAAATGTCAAAGCGATCGGTTTATTAATAATCATCAAATATTTAATTTATACGGAGCAAAAATTCGAATAAATTTCACTAAAAACTAATTAAATTCTTGAAAATATCACCAAAAATTTAAATAAATTTGTAAAAATTCAAAGCTATTAAAATTTTTAATAATTCCATCAAAAACTTATAAAATTTGTAAAAATTCCACCAAAGCTATCAAAATTTTTAACAATTCCACCAAAAACTGAATTCTTAAAAACTATATTAAAATTAAGATTAATTTTGTCAAGAATTGATTAGATTCTTAAAAATTTCACAAAAATAAAAAAGTAACAATAAAAATTCCACAAAAGTTAGTTAAATTGAATATAATTTCACCAAAAATTATTAAATTTGGAGACAATTTTACTAAAAATGATTAAAGTTAATAAAAATTCCACCAAAGTTATCAATTTCTTTAACAATTCCATCAAAAACATACTGAATTTTATAAAAATTCCACCAAGAATTAATAAAATTGGAACAATTTCACTAAAAACTTACTAAAGATTCTATAAAAAAACACTAAATTTTTAAAAGTTCCATCAAAAATGAATAAAATTCGCAAAAATTCCACCAGTGTTATCAAAATTTTTGATAATTCCACCAAAAATATACTGAATTATTTAAAAATTCCACCAAAAATTAATACAGTTTGCAAATATTCCACCAAAAACTTACTAAATTCATAAGAATTTTACCAAAAACACTGATTTTTAAAAAATTCCACCAGAAATGAATATAATTCGCAAAAAATCCACCAATGTTATCAAAATTTTTGATTATTCCACCCAAAACATATTGAATTTTTTAAAAATTCCACCAAAAACTTACTAAATTCATAAGAATTTTACAAAAACACTGCTTTTTTTTATTCCACCAGAAATGAATAAAATTTGCAAAAATTCCACCAATGTTATCAAAATTTTTGATAATTCCACCAAAACCATACTGAATTTTTTAAAATTCCACCAGGAATGAATAAAATTCGCAAAAATTCCTCTAAAGCTATTAAAATATTTAATAACTACACCCAAAACTTACTGAATTTTTTTCATTCCACCCAAAACTTACAAAAATCCTAAAAATTACACCGAAATTGTCAACATTTTTAACAATTCTACCAAAAACTTACCAATTTTTTTAAAAATTCCAGCACAATATCCAAATTCTTTTAAAATTCCACCAAAAATCAATCAAATTAGAAGCAATTTCACTAAAAATTAACTAAAACCTTGAAGATTTAAAACTTAGTAAATTCATAAAAATTCCACCAAAGATACTAAAATTTTTAATAATTCTACAAAAAACAATGAATTTTTTAAAAATTCCATCAAAAAACTTACAAAATTTGTAAAAATTCCACCAAAAATTTACCAATTTTTTTTTTAAATTCCACCAAAAACTTACTAAATTCGGAAAGCTTCCAACAAAGTTACCAAAATGTTGATCAATTCAACCAAAAACAATAAATTTTTTTTAGAAAAATACTAAAAATTAAACTAGTATTTTAAACCAAAAAAGACAAATTTATTCCAAGTTTAACCAAAAAAATTTAAAAAATTCTTAAAGTTGGTAAACATTTTTGACAGTTAACTAACCCAACTTTTTTTAAAAACAGACCAATTTTTAAAAAATCGCCCAAACTTTATTCATAAAGATTAAGGAAAAATTTTTGATTTAAATGAAAGATAAAAGATTATACTTTAAACCAAAAAAGACAAATTTATTCCAAGTTTAACCAAAAAAATTAAAAAAATTCTTAAAGTTGGTAAAAATTTTTGACAGTTAACTAACCCAACTTTTTTTAAAAACAGACCAATTTTTAAAAAATCGCCCAAACTTTATTCATAAAGATTAGGGAAAAATTTTTGATTTAAATGAAAGATAAAAGATTTTATTTTTAATCTAAAAAGTCAAATTTGTTATAATTTTTAACAAATAGTATAATTTTTAAAAAAAATAAAAAAAAATTTAAAAACACCAAAAATTTTTGATCGAACCTAACCTTAGTTTTAAAAATTTAAATCAACTTTAAAAATTCTCACACAATTTGTTTATAGAAATTAAGAAGATATTTTTTAACCAGTCATAGAATAACGTGATTACTTTTCATTAATTCAATAAGATTTTTTCTAATTATTACGGAAAAATTAAGAAAGAAAAAAAAATCCCAAAAAAGAAAACATATTTAATTTGTTAAAAATTTTAATCCAATAATCGCAGACTTTAGCCCTGTTTTATAAAACTCAAATTTGTTAACACTGTGCTAATTAACACGGTTACGCTTAATGCCATTGATTCGATTGACTAAAAAAGTATGATTTTATAAAAATATTTTTTATAAAATATTATTCTTTATTTATAAAAATAATGGATAGAAGTTTTCAATCTAAACAAATTCAAATGTATATTTTTTATTAAACTTAACTAATTTATTCTAATTTTCTCCACATTTTTTTTTTTTTTTTTATTTCAAAGACCATTTTTTGACCGAACCTTACTTTAAAAATTTAGACCAACTTTGCAACTTCCGACTTTATTTACAGGAATTAAAAAAGAATTTTTACAATAACGATAGATTAAAATGTTTATTTTTTATTGTATCAATCAGATTTTTTCTAGTTAAAAGTTATTTAAAATATTACAAAGGTATTCGTGATGTTGGTGTACTCTTCCACCTTTTTAAGGTGGAAGAGAGGTAGCATAAGCGTTACCGCTTGCAATCTCGTAGAGACATCTTAGCTGCTGTAAAACAATAAGAGCGGTGAACGGAATCCTCAAACCGAAGCACGTTGAACGCGTGTAAGGAGCACTTATCTAATCGTTTGATCTCGGAGGAAGCTAAGTAGGATTTGCAGGAATGCTGCAGCTAGTTAGAATGCCCGGAGAAGTGAATACGTAATTAGCGGTGATGGGTACGCCAACTAGCACCTTCAAATCTGATTAATATTTTTTATAAACTTCATTTAAATATGTTATACCTAAATTAATTGTCAAGTTATGATATTTATGACTTTTTTGTCTGCGTACATTTTTAACTGTAAACGTAAACAACACACTACAAAGTTAATTAAGCCATTTTTTTTACTTCCGTTAACAACTGTTAAAAAAAAGTACCATTATATACGGAAGCACAAAGAAGTCAGACTCACTCGTAAAGGCGGCGAGTGATTTGTGGCTTTATTAAGCCCATAATAACGATCCGATGGGCTGCAATCTTCGTAAATCTTCGATTTCACTGTTACGACAGCAGCACGTCCAGTAAATTACAATTTATCCGCTTCGCCACCGGTAATCGACATAATAAACCAACAAAAGAAGCTTACGATTTCTGAAAATAGCCGGAATCCCGCTCGAGGACCTCGTGTCCATGCAAATGGCAGAGCTTTCTATACGGCGAAGGAGGAGGCCACGTGAAAACCGGAAGCGACGGCTTCTTGAGTTCTCATGAACTCCCCGTTCGCGAAAAGAGCGCTTAAGGACACAAAGGAAAACGGCACAGTTATGAAATATTCATCAGACATCTTGGGAAATTAATACCGGCTTCGTGATACTCAACGCTTCCGATGTACTTTGTTATCTTATAGTTCATATGGGTTACGCAATTTTGCGTATATAAACAACTAATGGTTTGGAAAACATTGGTGCTTTATCAATATGAAATGTCAAAGATCATTGAAATAATATTGTGTTTATTATGCTTTAATGTTACATGCTTCTTAAGATGTTAACTTGCATCTATAACAGCATAAATACCCAATTTATCGAGTACTTCTAATTATTAACCAAGAAGTGCAATTTATAGCAATGTTATTAATTGGTGAGAACGTGTGAAAATTTACAATCTAATTCCGAGCTACAATTAGCCGCGTACTCAAAGCTGTCGGGTATTATTTTGACGTGTCGACTTTCCAACAGTCACCGCGGGCTTAATAACCGTTGTACTTACAAAGTTGACTGACGTCTAAGACCGCCAGCAAATTATTCCACGGCGAGACCCGATATCTATCAATTTATCTTGGTAATACATTCTATGTCATCGGCTTTTTCTCACCGAGAGAACCGTCCTCTCGAAAGACCAATCAAATCAAAACGACCAAACGACCTCCCCCGTTGTAAACAAAGAGAACCCTCTCACTATAATCTAACCCGTTGTAATGATGGGAAAATAATATTTTTACGCTTATCTTAGGTAGTAACCCTATACTCTCCGGGGTATAACCCAGGTAAGTGGATGTTTCCTTTGAGCCTGCGTGCGCTTGAGGTGAAGAGAACTATCAAAATTTATGTGCTGACAGTACGGCAAGATACAGAAAGGCCACAAATTTGGTCTCGCTCGCTTGAGGGTATGTAAAAAAGTGCGCGGTCGCAAGGACCACCCAAGTCGACCACTTAAAAACCGAAGATAAGTGGAAGTACGAAGGATACGTAAAATGAAATGAAGCAAAAATAAAGATTTTATATACTTATAGCTTTTTAAGTTCAAAGAACGTTTCTCGTATCAACTTACGTACACTAAATGATGCGGAACGACATCGCCAATAGGCACGATATATATATTAGAATGGCATATATTATATTAGAAGTCAACATTAATTTCCATCAATTTTCTAATAATTCCGAAAGGTTGGAATTCACGTTATTTAAAAGTCCCCAGAAATATGTTTCGAAGAATTACAAATACACTATTATAGTAAATAATAACCGTAATGCGAGTTACCCGAGTAACGTGAGTTAGTTAGATTTACTACATTAATATAATAAACGCAAAGTCACGCGTTATATAGGCTAAGATCGACGTAACGGCTCTTAAAGAGCTATTAATAAATAATTAGAGTAATTAAAGTTGGGAAACACCCGGTGAGAGTACTTACAGTGTGTATACAATGCTTTGTTGTGGTTGACTTACTTGCAGCAGAAAAGAATGCACAATGAGAAAATGTATAGGTGTTTAACTTGATGATAAATCGATAAACATGGTATATAATGTAGTTTATTAACAATTAATTTTTAACAATAGAACAGATGGGAAAGCATAATATTTTACGCTTTTTTCCCAATAAATTAAATTTAAGTATAAATAGGATGGTAACAACATCATTAAGAATTATTACTAAAGGATGAGAACATTGAAAATTACGAACGAAAATTATTTGTTGACAAATTCAATTAGAAATGGAACGAAAAGAATGGCTAATAAAAACTTGGAGGCGGAATTCAAATCAGAATCAAAATGAGAATCAGAAATTGTATTCGAGTTCTATTTAGAATCAATGAATCTCCGGATCAAAATCAATTAGGAACCAGAATCTGGGAGTTAGAATTTTCAAGTGAAAATTCAACTGGAAATCAAAATATCAACAAGAATCAGATATCGAGTCGGAATGGGAATCAACGAATGAGTCAACGAATATCCGGCTTAGAAACAATTTGAAATCAGAATCTTCGAAGAGTTCCAGTTTAGAATCAACGAATCTCCGGATCAGAATCAACAGGAAACCAGTATCTGGGAGTTAGAATTTTCAAGTGAGAATTCAACTGGAAATCAAAATATCAACAAGAATCAGATATCGAGTTGGAATGAGAATCAACGAATTAGTCAACGAATATCCGGCTCAGAAACAACTTGAAAGCAGAATCTTCTAGTTTAGATAATAATTGAACAAACTCTGGACAAACCAGATGTTTGTGGAAAGGTAAATCCAAAACTCCGTATAAGCCAGACGTTGGAAGGAATTGAGTACCAAACATAGACGTTTTAATACTGACTTTATTATCAAAAAAGTTCCCCTTATACCAGATGTATAAGTATAAAACCGGAATTTTTGTACAGAAAAAACACGTTTATATGATACAAAGAAACTTATTCATTTATCAAATTCATTTTCCCCATCTTTCTGGCAATTTGTGAATTCCCCACCAAAGAAAAAAAAACAAAAAACTGTTGCTCTTTTGAGGCAAACTAGTCATTGAGCCATTTTCGTACATTTTCGTAAGAAGTAAAGCATTGCTCAGCAAGCGCGTCCCATCGATGCAAACAAGTATTAATCGAATGGGGCAAGGTCCGGTGAGTAAGGTACATGCCGAAGAATCTCCCAACAGAACGACTCTATCGTTTCCTGGACCTGTTTTGCTTTGTGTGCTGGTACATCGTCATGCAGCAAAATCACCTTGCGTTGTCTTTGTTGGTATTTTGGTCGTTTTTCACTTAAAACTCGATCCAAATCGGTCATTTGTTGTCAGTAGCGTTGAGCATTGACAGTTTCCCCAGGTTTCAGCAGCTCGTAGTAGATTACGCCCTTTGGTTCCCACCAAACACCATTGCCTTTCGTCCATAGCGGTCTGGTCTTTAGGATGTTGATGGTTCACCCGGAGTAACCCATGACTTTTTGCGCTTAAGATTTGCGAAATATATCCACTTTTCATCGCCAGTCACAATTCGATGGAGAAATGACTTTCTTTTGAACCTGGTCAGTAGCATTTTGCATGATCTTTTGTGGTTTTCGTCTCTCGTTGAGTTCATGTGGAACCTATTTCCCCTTTGTATCTTTCCCATGACTTTCAACTGAAGGGAGATGGCTTCTCGGGTCGTCTTTAACTGATCCACCAGTTTTTGTTGTATTTGAGCGTCGTCTTCGTCCAACAAAACTTGCAAGTCAGCATCTTCAAACTTTTTCGGTGGTCTTCCACGTTCACTGGAAGGCAGGCAAGGTTGTACTTTGAATTTTTCTTCAATTTCCTCTTTTTTTGACATTGTTAGCGGAATTAGATTGTGTATTGCATTTGTGGTGTACTTCAGCGTACAATGGCTGCAAAGAGATGACTTCGTCTTCCAACTGCAGCGGTTAATCACCTTCTGGTGTTTTACTGGAAGGCAGGCCAGGTTGTGATCTGATTTTTTTTCAGTTTCATCTATTTTTGACATTGGTAGCCGAATTAGATTGTGTATTGCTGTTGTGGTGAACTTCAGCGTACAATGGCTGCAGAGAAATCACTTCGTCTTCCAACTGCAGCGGTTGATCACCTTTTGGTGTTTTACTGGAAGGCAGACCAGGTTGTGCTTTGATTTTTCTTTTCTCAGTTTCCTCTTTCTGACAGTGGTTGACATTTTTGACATTGGTAGCGGAATTAGATTATGTATTGGCTTTTTTGTCATTGCTCCACCAGCTTCTTAAACTGATACAACGCGGACACTTCTATCAGTTGCTGGATGTGTCTCAATAATCTTCTCCAGAGGTCATTTTGTTGGGGTGATGTTATTTTCTTTGATGATGACATTGTATCCTACTTCCATATCTTTTTCTCGCGTATTCCATTTGCATCTTTGCTACAGATTTGTTAGAGAGTCTGTTAGATAGTCTGACCATTTATGCCAGAAGTCTCTTTTAGTTTTTTGCAATTGCCTCCAACGGGATGATATATTCATCTCTACCTCTAATGATATAGGGGTCTGGTGGTACGACGATAGGTCTTCCAATGAGAAAGTGACCGGGCGTTAGCATTACGTCACTTCTTTCATTGGTTAGTGCACATACTGGTCTTGAATTGAGACAAACCTCTATAGTGAAATCTCCCTTGTGCGGACACCGACGAGACCCACCAAAACTGCTCCGTTTTAGAGGGATTCCGTTCAAGAGGGATGTCTGCTTAAGAGAAATGCGATGTAGTTATATGAGAGTCGGATGGTTCCATGAGAAACTGTCCATCCAAGGGGGATAACCGTTCAAGAGGGGTGTTCGCGAAGGGGAATTTCACTGTATTTGATGTACTATAAGTGGATCCTAAGGCTCACCATGGAGAAAAGGATGCAAAAGAAGGTTCCTCCCCGTAACTTTACCGAGGAGGCCCGATTGGAGCACAGTAGAAGGGAAAAGCGGTGTATTGTCCAACCCTCATTAATGCGAAAATCTTGCAGGTCAAAATACCGTCGAAATCCAAGATAATAATGCAGAGTCGATTTTGTGATTTGGGAATTAACTCTTCTCGCCTCTGCTGCAAGACTTGAAAAAAGACTAAAATCCGAGCGAGAAAATGGAAACATCGAAATGCGGTGGGCCTCTATTCGACGGTATTTTGGTTTGCAAGTCCTTTGCATTAGAGAAGCTCCCTTCCACTGTACTTCAGTCGGGCCTACTTGGTAAAGTTACGGGCAGGAACCTCGTTCTTCTTTCCATGGTGAGGCTTAGGATCAACTTATAGTGATAACGTTGTCATTTCTTCATATGTAAAGATTGTTTCTCCAATTACTCTTTTGAAGTGGTGGTTCATGGATTTTACTCCTGCCTCTCACAATCCTCCAAAATGCGACACTTCAATCTGGCGAAATGAAGTGCCATTGTGTACCTTGGTTCGAGACCTGGTTTTGTACGTCAGCTGATTTCGTTATGTTGCGCACCTCCTTTCGTAATAATTTGCTTGCTCCGACGAATGTCGTGCCATTATCACTGAACATATTAGGACAAGGTCCTCTCCTTGAAGTGAATCTACGAAACGCAGCGAAGAACGCTTCTGCGGTCATGTCGCTGACTACTTCCAAATGTATTACTTTGGTTGCCAAGCAAACAAATACAGCGATGTATCCTTTGTAGGATTTGTGACCTCTACCTTTTGTCGTTTTTAGTTAGATTGGGCCAACATAGTCGACTCCCGTATGTGAAAATGGAGGTGACGCTGTTACCCTTTCTGCTGGAAGGTCTCCCATTAGATGGATTATACTTGAGTAGAAATGAAAAAGAAGTGAATTCAATAAATCAACTCTTCAATTATTTTATGGAATATACTAAAGAAAGATTTTGTAATTGAGTTGAGACCACCTCTAACATTAATCCTAAATTGAAATATTACTAAGAAATTATTAATAATGAAACAGAGGGATAAAAATAAATTTAAAAAAATCCTAGTGCAGGTATTTGCGACCTTGTACATAAGCCACCACGAAGAGAGAAAGAGAGGAGGAGGTGTGGCGTTCATCGGACAGTTAACAAATGCCTCGATTACAGAGGAGACCGATAGTATCGCTTAAAAAGACTTAGTAGGTGTAGGCTTATCACGGTCACTTTTCCCAACTCGAGAGATAACATATCGTCGACCAGTGTCTACACCGGTTTGCAACCAAGTAAAAATGGTGTTATTTTCGAATATCGCGCTCGCCGCGGACTTATGGCCCGTCAGTGTGGAGCACTCACATTCCGCTTGGCGAGCGTGACGTAGAAAAAGTCTTCTGTAACCTGTAACGACACCAAAGGGCACTGACCACGGCCAAGCGAGCGTCTGTTGGTTGCTTCTGTAAGCCACGGTTAAAAAACAACTGCTCGTTAAAGCAACCTCGCGGAGAAAGAGAGCTTTTTCGTCCAACACCTGCCGGACGAACGTCTCTTGTCGGGAGGTTTTTACGATCGCCGGTTATGCAAAGCTCGAACGAAAGTGGTCCACCAAACGTTGACCCACTAACTAAGATAATTCAACGAAACGAATAAGGCAGAAAAATAAGCCGCTATTAAAGAGGGAGGGGCTCGGTTCATTGACTAAGGATCCGCAATTTGAATGAGGAGAATGCGGCCAAACTGGTTGCCCGGAGAGTTTCGTCACCTTCAAGAAGCAGATGCAAACCGCTATAAGGATTAAATTTTTTTTGAAATATACCATTGTCGTATACCTACTAAATCACTTACTGACGTATTGAAAAATTTATATTTCGCGAATAACACACCTCTTATGCAGAACCGAATCGCGGGCTCGAGTTACGCAACTTCTCCTGCATTGTCCGTAACACCTCAAAGCGCCAATTAAACGTCAGGGTAACGGCGAAATTCGCGGACTGCGCCCGCGCGCATTGTTGACACCGCGGGACAGTTTCTTGGTAATCCGACAAAGCGTATTGTTAAACCGGTCGTTACTTAACCCCCAGTTCTATTACCTGACAACTACTATGATTTAAACCCAAACTTCTTTTACTTATGCTAAATGCAATACTTATTGACTTCATGCAAAGTAACTACATAATACAGGAAATATAGCCTGAAATATAAACTGAAATATTACCAAATCGTTAATGAAAGACTCGTTTAATATACGCCTATGACTGGTCCAATTTGTCTACTCAAAATATGACGGTTTCCCCATAACTGTAAGATCTTCGAACCAGGAAGCGAGTGTAAAGCCGTTTAAACAATACCAAATATGCAATGGACACGCAGGCGAATACGTAGGCCACCGTAGTGTGCCCAGGAGATACCGCTTGCGCTTGCGTTTCAATAAATCGTAAGAGAATTAGCGTTATCAACCCGGCGGGACACCGCTCGCAATAATCTATCTCTACGCTAGCGAGCTATTAATAAATAAGCAGTAATTAAAGGCTTTCTGCCGTTTCCTATTTCGATATAGCAGACTGAGAAAGTCTGCTTTTTCGGAAACTGAGTATTTTTCCTTCTAGTAAACGTAGTGTTATCGAATAAATAATAATCGAGTAGTATTACTATTGTTTATACACACAGAAACCATAATATAAAGCTGGGTTTAGACTGCGTGCAACATACTAACGCGAACTGTTTCGCAAAACAAGACTAGCATAGTGTACAGCCGGCCCATTTCACCTTGGCCTTCCGAGGTCATCTGCGCAGTGACAATAGGTGGGGGTTTCTTAGAGAGCTCATTTGCGTAGTATACTCAACAGGGTACGGATCGTGTACAGATCAAAGCAAAAGTTTGTGTATAAGTGTGTGAGATAGACAACGAGTCACATTTGGAGACTGAAGGAAAGATTACTGAAGGTCGCAAACGAAAGAAAAGACTTTAGACTCCGATAAAATGATGAGTGAAGCATTACAAATTTTGAAATCATCATATGCATTAAATTTAGCCAATGAACTCAAAAAGTATAATGCTCAAACACTTGCACACGTTAAAAGAGCCATTGCAAACACTTTGTTTGAGGCAGACCTGGGAAGGATGTCATTTATGTCATCTTATGATAGCAATCTACATCCACAACGAGCATACAGGGCATCACCTGGCACCTATACATTCGAGTCTGCGTTTCTTAGCTGTGTGTCCATTCTTCCAAATTTTAGTCCAACAATTACTACAAGATATTCAAAATTTTCTGTGGTCATGCGGATGAAATTTCTAATAGTATCTTCTATGGGTTCTACTGCCATTTCCCTGCAGAAGGAGCAGCTGATTGTACGACAAACATGTTTGTCTCACTCAAACTGGCGGCTCACCATGTTTCGTGCAAACCTTTCCCTCTGTGTAAATGCATCAGATGAGACGACCATCAAGTGAAACAGCCTCGCGAAATAGTTGAACGAGTGTGTTGCGCATAGTCTAAACCCAGCTTAAGGAACGATTGAATTCTAGGTTTTTACATCATAAAACTTACATCACGTCTTACATTACGTCTTTACATCATACAAATAACGAGTCTGTCATCTCGAATCATACACTCTTAGACACTGGAAATGAACTTCAAAGGTTTATGCGAGAGCGATTACTAGAACGGTCTTGGGTTCGGTCAGCTTTTGAGATAATAAAACCTGGGATGAGGCTGTAATTCATCCAAGACAATGTTCATTCACCTTCTTCGTATTTATGGATACCGCATCAACTTGGGCTCCTACCCCGTCGACGTCTTTCTACGTTCTTAGCCTCATTCCAGGATTCATTTTCTGGAAAACCGATTGTACCCCAGACCGTTCTAAGCATCACTCTAGCACAGAGCATTTCATGCAAGTAAGTTCATTTCCATTGATCAAGAGTATACACAAACGTTGGCTTGCCACAATTTAGTTTCATATTTGAGAGTTGTAAAGAGTTGAAAGAGTTGTAATTCTTTAAGAAAATCTATACAAAAAGCTTACTCATTCCATTGATCTTTCAAGTTATATCGTATCCTATTTTTAGACTAGAAACAACATTCTCCATGTAGACAACCGATTTGCACACCAACTATACTAATTACTTGACTCGTTTACAGTAACACAGCAACACAGTAGACTCACTCGATTACATTACTTCACTATACTAAACTACTGGTTCTTCTGAACCAGTCTTAGATAAGTAAGGAAATCGCGAAACGTTCATTAACGTTCGCTAACAAGTATTTTCTAGTGATGCTACGTGACGAGCATATATTAACACTATAATTTGATGATTAGCGTCTGGATATTTTTTTTCTTATAGAAGCAAACAAAAATACGGGTGTTCAAGGCGTGACTGAAAACAATAGGTGTAATTTGTAAGCTCGACCTACTGATTGGCCTGGGGGCGTGTTATTGACCTTGTTTTCGGTTTCGAATTCTTGGACGGGAACGCAGCCGGAATATTTACAAGCACATTCCTCTCGATGATACGCAAATAATTCGATTAACAGTCCGAAGTTACGTAAGCTCACGATCCGATGTTGTCAACCGCGTCCGAAGTGAAAATGAGCACGATTTCGAAAGTAAGGAAGGATTTATGCAAGGAACAGGCTGTGCGTGCGCTCCGTTAGCGGTTTTTATCGCGGGTGATATATCTGGAATCACCTGCGGCTTCCGATAGATAACTATCTGGCCAATACTCGAGAGCAAACGCCGCCAACGGATTTACGAGTGTTCCTGTCGCCCGGAATCCTTTGAATCGATCACGACGTAAACACGTTAAATGACGATTTTTTTCTCCGGGTAAATACAGTGCGCGAATGAATCACGTAATCTATCATTATACTTGTACCTAGAGCTTAGTTACCTTTAACTACATTCATGTGGTAAATTTTTTTCTTCAAAATACACGTTTTAATGACTTCTAAAAACATTTAATTTAACTTCCAACCTCACTTTAGAAAATCGATCAACTTTAAAAATTCATCAAAAATTCATTTTTAAAGATTTTGTTTTGATTTTTTTTCTAAATGAAACCTAAAATATTCTAATTTTAAATAAAAAAGACCGTTTTATTCTAAATGCTGTCAAAAAAATTAAAAAAATTTTCAAAGTTGGAAAAAATTTTTTTAGGTTAGAAAATTAACCATCTTCTTTTTAAATTCATCAAAAATTCATTTTTAATTATTTTGATTTGATTTTTTTTCTAAATGAAACCTAAAACATTCTAATTTTAATTAAAAAAAACCGTTTTATTCCAAGTGTTGTCAAAAAAAATTAAAAAAAATTTCAAAGTTGGTAAAAATTTTTTTAGGTTAGAAAATTAACCATTTTTTAAAAATTCACCAAAAATTCATTTTTTAAGATTTTGACTTGATTTTTTTTCTAAATGAAACTTAAAACATTCTAACTTTAATTAAAAAAGATCGTTTTATACCAAGTGTTATCAAAAAAATTAAAAAAATTTTCAACGTTGCTAAAAATTTTTTTAGGTTAAAAAATTAATTATTTTTTTTAAATTCACCAAAAATTCATTTTTTAAGATTTTGATTTAAATTTTTTTCTAAATGAAACTTAAAACATTCTAATTCTAATTTTAAACAACCGTTTTATTCCAAGTGTTGTCAAAAAAATTAAAAAAATTTCTAAAGTTGATAAAAATTTTTGACACTTTTTCACTTAAGAAAATTAACTTTAAAAATTCGTCACAAATTCATTTTTAAAGATTTTGATTTGATTTTTTTTCTAAATGAAACTTAAAACATTCTAATTTTAATTAAAAAATACCGTTTTATTCCAAGCGTTGTCAAAAAAATTTAAAAAAATTTCAAAGTTGGTAAAAATTTTTTTAGGTTAGAAGATTAATCATTTTTTTAAAATTCACCAAAAATTCATTTTTTAAGATTTTGACTTGATTTTTTTCTAAATGAAACCTAAAACATTCTAGTTTTAATTAAAAAAGATCGTTTTATTCCAAGTGTTGTCAAAAATATTAAAAAAATTTTCAAAATTGGTAAAAATTTTTGACACTTCTTAAGAAAATCCATCAATTTTAAAAATTCATCAAAAATTCATTTTTAAAAATTTGGATTTAATTTTTCTCCTAAATGAAACTTAAAACATTTTAATTTTAATTAAAAAAGACCGCTTTATTCCAAGCGTTGCCAAAAAAATTTTAAAAAATTTCAAAGTTGGTAAAAATTTTTTTGGGTTAGAAAACTAATCATTTTTTAAAAAATTCACCAAAAATTCATTTTTAAAGATTTTGATTTGATTTTTTTCCTAAATGAAATTTAAAACATTCTAATTTTAATTAAAAAAGACCGTTTTATTCTAAATGTTGTCAAAAAAATTAAAAAAAATTTTAAAGTTGGTAAAAATTTTTGTAGGTTAGAAAATTAACCATCTTTTTTTTAAATTCATCAAAAATTCATTTTTAATTATTTTGATTTGATTTTTTTTCTAAATGAAACCTAAAACATTCTAATTTTAATTTAAAAAAACCGTTTTATTCCAAGTGTTGTCAAAAAAAATTAAAAAAAATTTCAAAGTTGGTAAAAATTTTTTTAGGTTAGAAAATTAATCATTTTTTAAAAAATACACCAAAAATTCATTTTTAAAGATTTTGATTTGATTTTTTTTCTAGATGAAACATAAAACATTCTAATTTTAGTTAAAAAAGACCGCTTTATTCTAAATGTTGTCAAAAAAATTAAAAAAATTTTCAAAGTTGGTAAAAATTTTTTTAGGTTAGAAAATTAATCATTTTTTAAAAAATTCACCAAAAATTCATTTTTAAAGATTTTGATTTGATTTTTTTTTCTAAATGAAACCTAAAACATTCCCATTTTAATTTTAAAAAACCGTTTTATTTCAAGTGTTGTCAAAAAAATTAAAAAAATTTTCAAAGTTGGTAAAATTTTTTTAGGTTAGAAAATTAACCATTTTTTAAAAATTCACCAAAAATTCATTTTTTAAGATTTTAATTTGATTTTTTTTCTAAATGAAACCTTAAACATTCTAATTTTAATTAAAAAAGACCGTTTTATTCTAAATGTTGTCAAAAAAATTAAAAAAATTTTCAAAGTTGGTAAAAATTTTTTAGATTAGAAAATTAACCATTTTTTAAAAAATTCATCAAAAATTCATTTTTAAAGATTTTGATTTGATTTTTTTTCTAAATGAAATTTAAAACATTCTAATTTCAATTAAAAAAGACCGTTTTATTCCAAGTGTTGTCAAAAAAATTAAAAAAATTTTCAAAGTTGGTAAAAATTTTTGACGCTTTTCTAACTTAAGAAAATTAACTTTAAAAATTCATCAAAAATTCATTTTTAAAGATTTTGATTCGATCTTTTTTCTAAATGAATCTTAAAATACTCTATTTTTAATTAAAAAAGATCGTTTTATACCAAGTGTTATCAAAAAAATTAAAAAAATTCTCAAAGTTGGTAAAAATTTTTTTAGGTTAGAAAAATAATCATTTTTAAAAAATTCGCCAAAAATTCATTTTTTAAGATTTTGATTTGATTTTTTTTCTAAATGAAACTTAAAACATTCTAGTTTTAATTAAAAAAGATCGTTTTATTCCAAGTGTTGTCAAAAAAATTAAAAAAATGTTCAAATTTGGTAAAAATTTTTGACACTTTTTAAGTTAAGAAAATTACAACTTTAAAAATTCATCAAAAATTCATTTTTTAAGATTTTCATTTGATTTTTTTTTCTAAATGAATCTTAAAATACTCTATTTTTAATTAAAAAAGATCGCTTTATACCAAGTGTTATCAAAAAAATTAAAAAAATTCTCAAAGTTGGTAAAAATTTTTTTAGGTTAGAAAATTAATCATTTTTTAAAAAATTCACCCAAAATTCATTTTTAAAGATTTTGATTTGATTTTTTTTCTAAATGAAACTTAAAACAATTTAATTTTAACTAAAAAAGACCGCTTTATTCTAAATGTTGTCAAAAAAATTAAAAAAATTTTCAAAGTTGGTAAAAATTTTTGACACTTTTTTACTTAAGAAAGTTAATTTTAAAAATTCATCAAAAAATCATTTCTAAAGATTTTGATTTGATCTTTTTTCTAAATGAAACCTAAAACATTTTAATATTAATTAAAAAAGACCGTTTTATTCTAAATGTTCTCAAAAAAATTCAAAGTTGGTAAAAATTTTTGACACTTTTTTACTTAAGAAAATTAATTTTAAAAATTCATCAAAAGTTCCTTTTTAAAGATTTTGATTTGATTTTTTTTTCTAAATGAAACTTAAATCATTCTAGTTTTAAATAAAAAAGACCGTTTTATTCTAAATGTTGTCAAAAAAATTTTAAACCTTTTCAAAGTTGGTAAAAATTTTTTTAGGTTAGAAAATTAATCATTTTTTAAAAAATTCGCTAAAAATTCATTTTTTAAGATTTTGATTTGATTTCTTTTCTAGATGAAACTTAAAACATTCTGATTTTAATTAAAAAATACCGTTTTATTCCAAGTGTTGTCAAAAAAATTAAAAAAATTTTTCAAAGTTGGTAAAAATTTTTTTGAGTTAGAAAATTAATCATTTTTTAAAAATTCACCAAAAATTCATTTTTAAAGATTTTGATTTGATCTTTTTTCTAAATGAAACTTAAAACATTCTAATATTAATTAAAAAAGACCGTTTTATACCAAGTGTTGTCAAAAAAATTTAAAAAAATTTCAAAGTTGGTAAAAATTTTCCACACTTTTCTAATTTAAGAAAATTAAATTTAAAAATTCGCCAAAAATTCATTTTTAAAGATTTTGATTTGATTTTTTTGCTAAATGAAACTTAAAACATTCTAATTTTAATTACAAAACCGCTTGATGAAATTCTAGAATTGCAATTCGGATTATGAGAACAACCAACGGCAACTTCAATATCAACGTCGGCATCTCTACCTCCTTCGTAGCGACCAAACGCCGGACGTATTAAAGTAATTAATTCGTTATTTATGCGAGGATAAAATTTACGACATACGCTGTAAGATATCAAAGAAGAAACCGCAGCAAAGTTCGGAGGGAAAATAGTTCTTGGATACGGCGACTGCCACCGAATGATAAGGCGTTCGCCTGATTTATTACACGTGCATTTCTTATCTTGCCACGAGGATGTATCTGCGTGTTAGCTTACTCAAAAACATTTGATAAATAATTACTGAAGGTATCTAACGTCAAGTTTCTTGATAAATTGCGCTTAGACCGGACCTTAATCGTTCGAGTTGGTCAACGTTGGTGTAACTCTATACTGAAAGTAGGTATGATGATAACATTTCGTATTTATTCTTTAAATTAAGATTAGATTGTTTATAAAGTGTTTATCGGTTGTGAACTAAAGAAGTATTTCTAAGTAATCGTCAAGGTTGGAGAGTTACCAACCGATTTCTTTAACCAACCGATTTCTTGCACACGTCGATAAGTAAGCGTAAAAGGCCCTCGGACAACCCAATCAAACGCTATCGCTCCTTTCATCTATTTTCCAATAATTGAAACGTGTTGTTATTTAAGGCCAATTATAATTTTTTTCCACCACGGCGCCGGAGTTATTATTACTCGCAGACAAGAAACTGAACCGATGAAGAGACATCCACGGTCGCAGGGTTTGTAATTAAGCGGCAAAGAAAGAAAGCGAGCGGGAGGTGACCTTCGAATTTAATTGCTCGCTGTGTGCTCATTAACGGGACACCGTAAGGGCGGATTTCCGAAGATCGCCCAAGCAGTTTATCTTAAGCGCGTGAAAGTCGACGAAGACCTCCTCTGGATTAATAATTTTCCAGTCGGAGATTAAGATATGAGATCCGGTGATTTTTTTTATAAAAAAGAACTGACTTACACTATTACCGTTATAAAATCCGGCTTTATACAATATCCCTTAAGCTTATAAAAATGCCAAGAAAAAGGTCTTTAAGGAAGGAAAAGAAATATTATACCTGGAGGGTTACCGATTCGTTATTTTGGGAGGGTGATGGTAATTCACTAGCTCGAGGGTATAATTTAGGGTCTCCCACCCATTACTTTAGATTACTACAAGAAAATTTCACCACTTCAGCTTTTCTTAAAGGAACAAAAATTACTTGCAGTCTGCTATAAGTAAAAAAAAAAAGATTACGAAATTTATCTCTATATATAATCTTTTAACCATCTAGTTTCTAATAGATCTCCCTATACAAGATATGCATAAGACGTTTTCAATAGATGCGCTGAGTTCCCCAAGGCGATAAGATGATAATTATAAATTTCACGTGCTATTAACGATGGTGATGTGTACCAATGTTGTGTAACATTAATTATACATAGAACCGACCGAATAGTTTCGATTGGTCAACGAGGTTACGTAACCACGTTTTGGAGAAATTGAGGCTCGTTACGGAGCGTAAGGAAAAGAACGCGCCTCTCGAGAAATCTATGTATAGCCTGTCTCAATTAATAACATCCAAGAGTAATAACCCTGGAACGCGAGAGCGACCTCGCATCCGAAGATCTTATTGAATAGTCCGACCGCCCATAGAAGAAATTTGCAGGAATCAGGTAAAGAAGAAACGGGGTCACGTAGAGAACAAAAGGATGAAAGTATTACGTGAGAAATTTGCTTCTTACTTAGCCGGATCGATTACCATAGAACGCGATGTCAATGCATGATGGACACGACTTCCGATATGAACATGACTTCCAATATGAACATGATTTCCAATATGTGGACTGTAACTTCAAATTTTAATTGGGCGAGATCTCTTATAATCGTTGCAAAATTCGAAATGTCAACATCAACGTTTAAAATTACGTTTAATTTCGTAACATGGGAAAAAATTGGCACGCAGACACAATTTTGCAATGCAATCGTCTTGATTGTCTTGTGGTGTAAAATATTATCACACCCGATAATACAACAACGAAAATTAATGTATTAATTAAGTATTAAGTATTTTATAAATTCAATAAGAAACCAGTGATATTAATTAACAGAATATATTAAATAATGATTGACTTCTTATAATCACTTTTATAACCTGCGGTTGGTCCATTATTAAATTGTAGTGTTATTCTTTATTTTTCATAAGACCTACCACACAATACTACTAATTGAATTAAATTTTATAGCTTAAACTAAAAACAATATCTACAAATTTTTATAAAAGAAAACAACTTTTGGTCAGTTTGAAAATGAGAAAACACATTACTCAAGAATAATAGCTCATTCATCCGCTGGGTTTATCGACGGATGTTCGCCAGTAATCGAATTACAAAGTATCTAAATATGAATGAACCAAACTGATCTCCGTGAAACGTTGAAAGAAAGGGTCTTTAACACTATAAAACAAGAACGTATTTATAGAAGGATTCAGTTGAGGCGAAGACCTTAAAATAGAAATACAGACGAGAAACTTGATCAAAAAAGAAACAATTTATCTTTACTTATGCGAAGTTAGTCTCCAGTCCCTCGTTAGATAGGGATTTGGTCAAGCTTTCTAATGATGCATCGTTAAAATACGTTAAACAGTTTTCTTTAAAAAAATTATTTACTAGACATGTATTATAAGTTGATCCTAAAGGCGCGGTTACACGGCGCGTGGTTCGTCGAACCTCTCTAGACGAACCACGAACCACAAGTCGTCTGACATAGCCGGTTCGCATTGTTCCGTGGTTCGTGGTGCGCGGTTCGCTGATTCTCATCGAGTGTCGGTAAACTTGGAAAGATCAAAGGAGAGCTCGGGCAAGGTTTGTGATGGTTTGTGTTGGCTCGACGTTACAGAGGAACTTCGTTGCAGCTTTTGTAGGTTAAACAACGTAGGTACATCATTCAATTCCTTCGGGTTAATATGGCGTGGTCCACAGAAAGGACACTTGAATTTATTGAAGACCTGGAACAAGCCCTGGAAATATGGAACCCCAAAGATATGGGCCACCATGACCGCAATATTGTGCATACGACATAGGCTAGATTAGAAAACAAATACGTAATAAATGTGCGTTAATAACGCACAATGACGCAGTCACAATAATTTTCTGCCTGTCATCCATGATTCCAATTTAGAACTGACAGACTTTCGACAAACCACGTACGAATCATTAGGACGAACCAAATCATGTTAAAAGTCTGACGAATCGCGCACCGTGTTGTCACTACTGGTTCGTTAAAATGCAAGCCATCCCGAATTGGGATGTAGTTCCTCACCGTGGAAGGAAGGATGCAAGATCGAGGTTCCTCCCCGTAACTTTACCAAGTAGGCCCGACTGGAGTACAGTGGAAGTGAGCTTCTCTACCTCTCAACCTCTAAAGCAAAGTTCTTGCAAACCAAAATACCGTCGAATAGAGGCCCACCGCTCCTCTATGTTTTAATTCTTTCGCTCGGATTTTGGTCCTTTTTCAAATCTTGCAGCAAAGGCGGGAAGGGTTAACTCCCAAATCACAAAATCGACACTGCATTATAATTCTTGATTTTGACGGTATTTTGATCCGCAAGACCTTCGTATTAAGGAGGGCTGGACAATACTCAACTTCTCCCTTCTACTGTGCTCCAATCGGACCTCCTCGGTAATGTTACGGGGAGGAACCTTCTCTTGCATGCTTTTTTCCATGGTCAGGTTTAAGATCAATTTATAGTAAACCCCTATTTAACGAGAGGCTAGAAATTCAGGCCCCAACGAGAGGTCTGAAATTTGACAAACGCGGCGCCGTTTAAGCGCTTCTAAAGGCTGTCTCAAAATTAAGGGGGGAATCTACATTACAGGGTCAGACTTTCATGAATTTTTTTTATTTTATAAATGAATAGTAAAACTCTTTAAAAACGTTATAGCAAAGTTTTAGATCGAAATTCGTACCCTCTGTGTAGACATAGTACTATAAATGAAAGGGCTTTATGCTACTATTAGAAATATTTTTGTTTTCTTATATTCGGTGTTTAGGGGGTCATACTCAGAACTCCAATGAGAGTTTTAATGCCACTATCTGGCGCCTTGCACCGAAACACTTAAATTCTGGCAGAAAAATCATCGAAATTGCCGCCTACATAGCGACTGGTATCTTCAATGAGGGGTATAAGTCGATTTTAAAAATAATGAATCAACTAGATATAAACATTGGACAAGAGTGTAAAAATTTCGCCCGTAATGTTGACTCACGGCGAATTAAGAGGGCGGAGCATCGCCGGGTTAATTCTACGAAGGAGGCTCGACAAAGACGTACAGACATTGAGATTCATAAAAATGACTTTTATGAACAAGAAGAGGGATTGCTATATAGTACTGGAATAGCCGATTAGGTTAATATCACTGTAAGTTTCAAACAAATGTACTTTTTGTGCTAATTACTTTAAATGCATTTTCTGAAAAATGTGGATTTTGCAATTTGTGTACACGATAGAAAGAAAAATATTTAACTGATTGAATTTTTTCAAAAATATTTAGTTCTACAATGTCAAACCATCGTCGATGAACCAAAAAAATCGATAATACTATTTATTTAAACTTTTCTTTTTGCATAAAAAGCATCATTTTTTAACGAGAATTCTAGTCCTTTTTTTTTAAAGCTCAGTATAATTTTAATGTTTCTTTTTTTTTTATTTCTGTGGTTCATTGAGTATAGTGGAGTACGTAAATTAGATTTTTACGTACCATCTCTGTTTCAGATCAGAGTTGCATGAACTACAGTGTACAGAAAAAAACAAATGGAGAGTAGACGCATTATTTTTAATGTTAAATATGTATATATAGATTACTTCTTTTAAGAAACCAACATTAGTTTTGTATACTAAATAAAAGCCTTAAAATGCTCACAACATTTTAAAAATACCATACTTATTATCCTGTTAAAAAAATCCAAAAATAACCTTTTAAAGTACTACTTTAATGTAGGTTCCACCCTTAACACATGATTTCAATTTGCCGCAATTCATGCAGTAAAGTGTTGATAACCAAAAAAAAAATAAATAAATAAATAAATCGACATTTGACAGTTTAGGGTTAGAAAAAATGGAGCGTTACACAATAGAACAACGTGTCTTCATTATTGAACAATATTTCAAAAATAATGACTGCTTGGCGGCCGCAGTTCGAAAATTTCGTACAAAATATGGTCAGAATACTGTTTTAACTTCGTCAACTGTGAAGAGGTTAACTGAAAAATTCCGGGAGACATTCCGTTGGAGATTTTGTTGGAGAATTCGTTGGAGGCACCAAACACACTGGTCATCCAAAAACAAGCCGTTCAAATCGACGCGTCCAACGAAGAGTGTACTAACTCAAATTTTTGGTTAGTTGAGTTACATTGCCTAAAACATTTACTTCCAAGGGGTCTTCCGACGAACAAAAATTCGACGTGTAGTAAAGATGAGGATGAGAGTGTGGAAGAAGGAGAAATTGAGTAACAAACAAAATAAATAATATTGGAGGTGGTTCAAAAGTTTTACTTGATTCATCTCCAAAGTTCAAAATTTGAGTTGGTGCAGTCTTCGTTGGGAGCGTCGAAATGTCAATATCGAAACAGTGCGTGCGAGTATCGGCGACAATCCAGGAACTTCAATTCAACGTATACTCACTAAAGATCTATGTCTAAATGCTTACAAAATTCAATTAACATAACAACTGAAGCCCAATGACCATGCACAGCGAAGAAAGTTTGTTGAATGGATTATTGAGCATCAATGAATGCTGATTTTTCGAGCAAAATCATCCTAAGCGACGAAGCACATTTTCACCTTGATGGGTTTGTTAATCGAAAAAATTGCCGCTTTTGGGGTTCTAAAAACCCACATGTGATTGTCGAAAAACCAATGCATCCACAACGTATCACTGTTTGGTGTGGATTTTGGCCTGGAGGCGTAATTAGACCATACTTTTTTGAAAATAAGGCTGGTCAAGCAGTGATTGTTACTGGTGCTCGATATCGCGGCATGTTAACACAGTTCTTTTTGCCGAAATTAAATGATAGTGATGTGGCCAAAATGTGGTTTCAACAAGACGGTACCACATATCATACAGCCCGTGAAACAGTTCAATTAGTGCATGAAACATTTCCAGATCGCGTACTCTCTCGTTTCGGTGATCAAAATTGGCCCTTTTTAACACCATTAGATTTCTTTTTATGGGTTATTTAAAATCACAGATCTATGTCAACAAGCCTACAACCACGCGTGCATTAAAGGAGGAGATTCAACGTTGCATTAACGAAATTCAGCCACATTTATGCAGAATGGTCATGAAAATTTTCAACAAAGGAGTGCGTATGTGCATGCATCGGCCTTTTTTGCAAGTTTATAGGGGATGATCTGAGGAATTGATTGGTATATAGATTTCCGAAATCGGTCGAGCGCTTTACGATCTACAGCTACATAAAAAAGCTATTTTCGCATTGTTTTCGTGCACGTGTATACTAATGATTTTTTTTTTTAATAGTTGTCAAAGGAGCTCGAATCGGCCATTTCGCCATTACATTCGCCAAGGATGATATCGAATAATGCATAGAGCGTTAAAATAGATTAAAGGGTTTTGTTAAAAAAAAATATTTACTATACATGTAAATCCCTATCTAATAGGGAGCTGGAGGCTAACTTCGCATAGATTTTATCTTTTGGTAGACTTTTAGATTTTGCTATTAAGACTATAAAACAAACTATTACAACTAACATTTTATTTCTATTAAATATTTTATTTGTATAAGGTCTGAAACCTCAAACGTGTTCGCTCCTATATTCTTATGTAAAGCTTATGTAACTTCAAACCTTTGTGTGAGGTTAGAAACAAACGTACATCGATTAAACCGCCGTCGATATAATTAATACAATCCAACCTATTGTTTCTCTCCGTGTCGTGTTACCTGGATTATACGGCAGGGCGCTTTTAAATATGGAATTATGCGAACACATTTGCATATCAAAGGCTCGTACGGGTAATAAAATCGTTCTAGATATGTCACGTTTCGATTTGCTCTCAAGTTTTATAACTTATGTCGACATGTTTGCCCGGACATGTTTGTACGTCGCTGCTAGTTACAGATGCGAACTATCGAGCTATCTTCATAGAAATTTAAATAGAATTTCATAGATTTCCATAGAATTTCATTGATGATGGATAGCTTTGAAACGTCTCGTTTTGATGGCTGTTATAGGGTTTGCAAGTATTAACATAAACCCCGTTTCTAACGCTGGTCTCTAGTATACCCGAGTTTTTGCAGCAACTGGAGTTGCTCGCAAGAAGTTGTAACTCACGGGTGGTCTGAGAGGGCGTTGAGACTGCGCTCCCAGTGTATTATTATGCAGATCCACCGTTGATGGCCTCCGCCGACTTATGGCACAACATTTTCCACTTCTTTTTTTTAAATAGCAGACTATTCCCAGAAGCAGATCTAAATAGTTGTTGGAATAAATGAAGATTAATTCTGTTCAGTTTTACATCTACATAATCCCTTAATGAAATGTTAATCCCATCACCAATATTTGCACTTTATGATATATACCAAGGATAAAACTTAAAACTTTTTCCTAAATAGTTGATTTTAAAATAGAAGTGTCATCCGCTTCAATAACTTTGTAAATAAGTTAATCCCGCGTTATCTTTGCATATTACATTGAAGTTTATAAACGAAACGATAAATTAATGCCACGTGCGCAATATTTTATCAATATATTTGTAATTCTAAGCTAAACGACTTTAAAATTTTCTTGCAATCATCATATATGTAGTGTATAAATAGAAAATTAACGCTTATATGTTTAGAAAACAAACTTGACCTTGAATAAACAAAGATTTCGAAATCTAAAACTTTACTGATACAAAGCTGTGAGTCCAACTGAATTTCAAATGCTCCTTCAAAAATATGCAATCTATTCGGAGACAGGCTAAAAATAGTTGAAGAGGATATTTTGAGGTCGGTAATCTCTGCAAGTCTCTAGAGTTGAGAAGTCCTGGAAAACGTGCAGCCGTTTATTTTTCCCACGACCCAAAAAAAAATGTATTTCTGGTAATTAAAAACTCAAACAAAGAAAAACAAACACCACAATCTCGAGAGCGGGGTCTCGTCGGTCGTCTTCTGAAAACTCCGAAACGTTTAAGACTTATTTAAAATCTTATTAGCCCCTCTTCTAATTGCCACGCCGAATGATGATGGCTATACCGAAAACTATTAAGAAACTGGAACCGCTAATTGCTAAGTCAAAGAACTAACAGTAACCAACAATCGATTGTAAATAAGAATTAATAGATGCGGTCGTAAATTCGAGATGATTGATGGGAAAATGTTGCACAACACTATGTGCTAGCACCTTAATAGCGTTTACAGCGAAGGTTAGCGCATTCTATTTTTAGACCTAGTTTTAATTACGTAACGTGTAATTGTTTACTTATAACGGTAAACGGTTAAATTATCAATAACATAGTTGTGAGATCACCTTACAAGAATATTTCAATCTTTTTACGACATACAGTCTGCACGATTTGATCTGCGGATAGAGCAGGTCAATGTGTTAGACAAAGCATCGAATTGTCTACGATTTTAATGAGTTAGATAAAGAGGCACATATCAACTCCAATCGCCAGATAAATATAAATAAACGCAGTATATCTGTCCTGTGCTAAATAATGAAAGCCTTATTCTCGTCCTTTTTCCTCTTACGTTAAACGTATCCGCAGCTCACCGGCGTACACACGGCATACAAATACTACTTTTATTGTAGGTAAAAAATAGAATTATGAATTTTCAAATTTTATAGATTATGTTGGGGTCATACAAAGTTATTTTGCCACATAATTTTCCTTATAAGTAATCTTCACGTTCCAATCCTCGTGCTGTAAATAAGATAAACGTGAGTCATTTCTCTAGCGTCACGACGCAGTACTCAGGATTTAGCCGACGAGGAGCGAGTCTGCGGCTGGCAACCACGGCAATAGTCAACAAATCATCCCGCCGGTGATCAGGCCCCTCGTTGCAATTAATCATCATTACTTAGTCATTAACGATGGTGGCTGGGTTCCACGCGACGAGATTGCGATTAATCGGCAACGTTTTGCTTAAACGGCGATACACACTTCCTGTTGACCAGAAGCACCAAATCGATTTTACAAATTTTACTTTCAAATCGAACAGTTAAGGCTCATAACTTTCGAAGAAATATCTAAAATTTATTATGTCATACAGAGTGTCCCAGAACTCAGTTGCCAAAAGCTAACCACGCATTCCAGAGCTGATTTCATGCCGATTCAATGAAAAAGTCTTTATCCAAAATTGCTTCCTAAGAGAACTAGAGCATCCTGAAGATGACGTGGCTGATCATGTTTTTTCGAAATATCTTAATAACGCTTTTAGCTATCACAATGACATTTTGAGCGTTTGTAAACTTCGAAATGCTTCATCATTTGTTGGCAAAACAATTTTTTATTGCCACCGTAAAGGCGTTTTCTATTTGCCACAATGGGTCTAATAAAGCACTTATTTATGTCCCTAATAGTTTGTCATTTACTAGACTTTTAGATTTTGCTATTAAGAAAATAAAATTTAGATTTGATTTCGAAATAGAGTACAAATATACCACCACATCCCAAAACTAATACTTATAGTAATTGTGGTTAATACATTTAATTAAACTCAATTACCCCCAATGATTTTTATTACCCCTCTTACTAAAACTTATAGCTACTCAATTTACAGATAATTTAATTAAAAGATCCTTAAGGAAATAATCTTACTCAATAAATTTAATAAAGGGTTTTTAATCTATCTCATTTTCTCCTCTAAGGAAAAAACTAATAGTTGTAGAAAATTCATTTTTGGTAAAAGTAAAGACTAAGCCTCTACCTAAATCCTCATAAAATTTCAAGTCTCAACAACAATTAGTTTTCTAAATATGAATTTTGAAAAATTTTCTAGTCTCAAAAAAATTTAATGAAGAATTTTTAATCTATCTCACTCAATAAATTTTATAAATCTTCAAATAAATTTAAATAATCTTCACTGCTGTTTTCACTTAACAAATCCTCACTCAATAATCTGTAGGTTTAACAATGGCCCTAATTTGTCATTACCTTGGCGATGTATGGTGCCAATCGACCCACATAGCCAAATTCGTCCCGAAATCTTGATGTGTTACACAATTATCACGTGGGTTGAAAGAGGACTTAAACCTGGCGACGTATTGAGTAATTCTCACATACTACGACTTTATTTACCGTTTCCTGTCGTACAAGATTGAGCAATTATGATTCGAGAAACTTTAAAAACCCAAAAAAAAAGAAAATATTGAACATGTTTTCTTGTGCAATATGTCTTAGTTTGGTTGTAACCTGATTTTAGCATAGAAAATTCTCAAGCGATGAAATCAAACTTCTAATACATTTTCTTACGTATACAGAATCGAAATAACTTTTCATTAGGATTACATAATTATGGAAGAAAACAGTTAGTCGATGACGTGTTTAAAATGATTAATAACACTGCACAATATAATTAAGTACATAACGCAGTTAATTACAAAAAATAACGGATTTTTATTTTATAATTATATGAATTATTTATAAATCCAAGTTGTACTCCGTCTTTTCCATTTAACATTAATATTCATAATTATATAGCTGGTTAATGGTTATTTATGTTGCTATACTAAGTAACTATCTGATAACTCCAAATCAGTAGGTAATAAATGACACAATGAATATTAATTATTTGTATCGATATCCGTGTCTGTTCTTTTGTATTTCCAAGTACGATTTATATGACTTCCATTAAAGTAAAATATGTAATTTAAATATTTATTTTCGCTGAATCACCTCGACATAAAATAGTGGAAGTTTGCTCCATTGTGATTGAACAGTTTCCGTTCCCCATCAAGTTACAGGGTAAATAAGGTATGGGGCAGTGTAAACACAGTAATTTTATCCGAACTGCAGCAGTCGTCAAAACATGACCAGATGCCTATTTCAGAAGCCATATGCCGCGTATTACGTTCCTTTTTTTAATTAATAAAACCTTTTAGAATTACACACGGTTTTATTACTTACTTTCTAATCTAATTTGCATATAAATGTTAGCTTTTACACCTTCAAGTTAACTATCAAAGTTGTTATAAGTACGTTCACATTGAGAATATAAATAATGTAACTAATCTTGAAAAGGTGATTAGGATATTTTAGTTCTTTGTTTTCAGTATTCAATGCTACATAGTATCCTCGGTTATTTGGCAAAGTCTACTACCCAGAGTTAAATTGGTGCAGGTGCAAGTTTAGACGACCTAGATACCAAAGATGCAACGTCCAAAAGACTTAGAGAGAAGGTTGTTTATCCCTACGAAAACCACTAATTACCATTACTGTTAAAGACGCCTCTCGATTTCATAAAAGAAAGTGAACGTACAGTTAGATTTTTTTTAACTAAGAATTTATTAACTCAATTAGAGTGGACCGTTTCGTACTCGTACCAATTATTGTCGTATAATGCAGAAGCGTTATTAATTAGGAAGATTGAAAATTGAACGTAAGTGCCTAGGTTATCGTTGAACGGATTGTTTACCTCTCAACACCATACAAAGAGTAACATCTGGCTTTCTCTTTCACTTTGGAGCTTATTGTGCGTTCTAACATCTGCCAATTTTCAATCTATTGTAGTCTAGTATTTGTCGTTGTTTAATCAAAAGTAAAATTGTATTTATTACATCAAAGGATTTTAATGTGGTAATTTTAAATCTAAAATGTTAATTTAATTTAATTATTGTAAGAGTACTAGCTGTCAATCAGCTATTAGTTAATTCGTCACCACTTTAGATTACGTTCACGTTTATATCAATCTACAGTTATGTATTTGAAAATAAAATATAGTGTAAATAGATTTTGTAACACGTTTCTGTAATTCCTTAATCCACTTAAGAAGTAAGATTATCAACGCAGTTCAATACAGTTAATTTTATGGAATTCTGCCGCATTCAACGTTTGCCAGATCTCTTTTGCTTCTGTGCCGAATTCGTACTCTTACTTTCTGAAGAACGGGCACACGAAGATCGCGGGGAACCTTGCTATTGTCAAGGTAAAAGGTCGACGAACTCAAGATTCACGACGGCCATCGCGACGACGATAGCTGAGATCGTGTACGTGTGTGCCTTTTTTTTTTGGAAGGGAAACGGAGAATGGCAGAGGCAGTAAAACCCGGGTATAGGATGACAAGAAAGGTATAAAACTTGTACGAGGGGCGGAAACCAATAAGGGCTTTATTAGACCTATTGTGGGAAGCAGGAAATGAAACTTGGTGAAAATTTCATTTAATTTGTATATTGCCTAGCTAGATAACATAATAAATTTTAGAGATTTTGAAAGTCATAGTTATACAGCTATGGACAGAGAAATAACATGTAATTTTCTCGGTTAACTTTTGCTAAGGACCATGCAAATATGAAAATTTTGAAAAAGAGTGCTGGACCGTATTGGACCGAAAGGTAAAACATTTATTCATCGCCCAAAATGCTAATTTCTTAACTCGAAATACATAAAAAAACCGTTAAATAAGGTGGAGGAAGCTTGAAGGTCTGGGGGGCATTTTCCTGGCATGGAGTTGGGTCTTTAATTAGAATTGATGGAAGGATGGATAGGTTTGCGTTCTTAGACATCTCTAAAAACGTTATAGAACCATTCACATTTGATTCTATGCCGGTTAACTGGATTTTTATGCAAGACTACAATCCAAAGGTTTGTCCCTGCAGGCAATTTCCAACAGTTTCTGATTTTCTCAACCAATCAACTTGTTTCATTTTGGTCATATGCAAAAAATCCCAAATTTTAATTGGTTGAAAAAATCAGAAACTGTTACATATCGCCTGCACGAACAAAGCTCAAAATATACTGCTAAGGTAGTTGAGGATTGGTTTCTCAAAGAAAAAATTGATGTTCTTTCCTGGCCTGCACAAAGTCCCAATCTAAACCCTATAGAAAATCTATGGAGCGAAGTAAAAATTCAAATTAGGGGAAAAAAATTAAACAATCAGACGAGCTTTAGGATGGAATTAAAGAAACGTGGTATTCCATCTCTCACAATCAGAGCAAATGTCAAAAACTGGAAAGCTTGCAACGCAAATATGTAGCAATTGTGCTAAATCGTGGCTTTACTGCAAAATATTAATTTGGTATGCTTGGACAATTTTTTTACAGGACTGCAAATACATATGTGCTATTTCTGTGTCCAGTTACTTTTGAGTTAATTTAAGTTCCATTTATTATATTAATCTCATTTTGTGTTATATAGATTAAATAAACTATGTATTATAAACGTAACCTACAAGTGTGCTATTTCTCTGTCCATAGCTGTATATGAAGCATATAAATGCAAAAGCAGACATTCAAGATTTTCTTCAAAAATTAGTTAGACACGGATCTGTATTGTAAATTTAGCAAGAAATCAATTTTTGTGGCCCCCAGGAGCATAACAATACATTTAAGCGAGTTATTGCAATAATAAATTCCGCTTTAAATGCTAAAAGCAGATATTTGCGCCTAGTACTTAGATGCAAAAGCAGACGTTTGTGTTTGAACCTATCCAGATCTCACATTATCTCACGTGATAGCCCTAACATTGAAGTAGCTGTTAGTTTTGCTCGCTTCTGCATGATTAGTTTAAACGATAGCGTGGTAACAAATGTATTACTGAGTTTTGATTACCTTCAACAACTTTACCATTGAACCAAGTCCTCGTGGCTAAAGGCGAAAGAGAATTGCAAATAAGCAAGAGTGCAAGCATGACAAAGCCTAAGAGGCAGAGGTTTAAGGCAGAAGGTTTAAACCTGATAAGATAAGAAGCATTTCCTCTTTGCTAGCCAAAAACTATGGTGCAGAATGGGAAAACGATGAACGTTTGGAGTTCTTTAAAAACGCCTTTCAAGACAATCCAGCCAATACTTCGGAAACTCAGGCGGATGTGAATGACAGTGTTTTTTGATAATGAATCAGATAATGACTTACGAATTTAAATTTGTACCTAAGAAACTAATTTTGTATTTTTTTTCAATAAAATCATCTTCTTTAAAATCTCTTTTATCGCAATTCTAAATGTTATTAGCGCACATACTGCAAGTTTTTTTATAGAAACGCCAAATCCAGAACTTTGCAGTTCACGAAGCAGAGATTTCCAAGCCTTAGATGCAAAACAAGATATTCTCTTTTTTTTTTAGTCAAAATAACTTTTTTGCTATAAGCCTGACTTGCGCTTTAAAGCACATAAAGACGCGTCAATGTATTATCTACTTTTGGCTAAAATACCAAGTCGATTGAGTGACTTAAACGACAATGAGAGGTTTTTCGCGTTTTACTCAAAACTATTCGAATGTCAAATGCCTGGTTTTGCATTTATACGCTTCATATGTTAAATTTCCAAAGAATTATGAAAAATTCCCATAATTACCAAAGATTTTTAACCCAACCTAACGTTCAAAATTTTGATCAAATTTAAAAAATCTCACTGACAATGAGCTTATTTCCTAAAATAGAGTAACCCAACTTTTTAGCAATGATAGATTAGAATATCTATTTTTTATTGAAATTGTGAAATTTATTGCAAATCTTACCAAAAAATTTTAAAATATTCTCCAAGAACACCAAGAAAATTAACATAACCTACTTTTCACTAACTTTAAAAAATCATAAGGACTTTATTTATGAAAACTAAGTAAAAAAACTCTTAATATAGGATAAATTAAAATCTCTGTTTTCCATTAAGCCCGGTTCACATTATTCCAGTACTATTCCAGTACAGTGATCGAAACCAGTGCTGGTTCACATTATTCCAGTAGTGTTCCAGTACAGTGATAGAAACCAGTGCTGGAATGCTACTGGAATAATGTGAACCCTCACTAGAATAAACTGGAATGCACTCATTCCAGTGAGTAATCCAGTCAAGTGACTGGACTGACGGTCTACTTTTTCAATCCAGCTCGCCCATTCCAGGACCACTGGAATAGTGTAGACAGCTAATCCAGTGCTGGATGCATGCGTGAACATGTATACGTGACTGAACACCCGATATTTTGGTTCCTGGATCATAGATCCAGTTCCACATACATCCAATGTCAACGATATGATCCAGTCTAGCACTGGAGTGGATTGGCTAGCTGGATTACTGGAATAATGTGAACCGGGCTTTAGAACTATTAAATTTGTTCTTGATACACCCCAAAAAAAATATAAAAAATTTCCAAAGTTACTCAAGATTTCTGACCCAACCAAACCTTTAAAATTTTGATCTAATTTAAAAAATTGTACAGAGCTTATTTCTTAAAATAGAGAAACCCAACTTATTAGAAATGATAGATTAAAATATCTATTCTTTACTGAAACTGTCAAATTTATTCTAAGTTTTATCAAAAACTTTTAAAAAAATTCCCAAAAGCACCAAAAAATTTAACATAACTACTATTTTTGACCAACTTTAAAAAATTGTACAGACTTTATTTATGAAAATGAAATGAAAAAGCTCTTTAGGAAGGATAAATTGAAACTTCTATTTTCAATTTAAACCATCAAACTTGTTCTATATTTTTACAAAGAAATATAAAAAAATTCCCAAACTCACCGAAGATTTTTAACCTCAAAAATTTTGATCAAATTTAAAAAATCGTACAGATCTTATGACTTAAAATAGAGAACCCCAACTTATTAGAAATGATAGACTAAAATATCTATTTTTTATTGAAACTATCAAATTTGTCATAAATCTTACCAAAGAACTTTAAAAAATTCTCAAAAACACCAAAAAAATTAACATAATCTTACTATTTTTGACCAACTTTAAAAAATTGTACAGACTTTACTTCTGAAAATGAAATGAAAAAGCTCTTTAGGAAGGATAAATTGAAACTTCTATTTTCAACTAAAACCATCAAACTTATTCTATATTTTTACAAAGAAATCTAAAAAAATCCCAAAATCACCGAAGATTTTTAACCTCCAAAATTTTTTACTTTCTTGATATAGAGGTTGGCAAAGCTGTCAGAAATTTTCTAGATCCAACACAAAGACACCCTTCTAGAATCTTACTTAAAATTGAATAGAGAATCGTTTAAGACAACCCGCACGTACATCAGAAGATCGAAAGCTGAGAGTTGCGCGAGCTCAAAATCAAAATTTCAAAACTTCAAAATTATCATCTAATTTCTTGATGTAGAGGTTGGCAAAATCGTTTGTCAGAAATTTTCTAGATCCAGTACAACGACACCCTTCTAGAATCTTACTCAAAATTGAATAGAGAATCGTTTAAAATACACCGCACACAAATCAGACGATCGAAAGCTGAGTTACACGAGCTCAAAATCAAAATTTCGAAATTTTTGTCTAATTTCTTGATGTAGAGGTTGGCAAAATCGTTTTTCAGAAATTTTCTGGATCCAGGACAACAATGTCCTTCCAGAGCCTTATTTCAAATCGAACAGAGAATCGCTTATAACAAAGCGCAAATGATCAAACGATCGAAGGCAAAGTTACGCAAGCTCAAAGTTAAAATTAACCACCAAAATTTTGATCAAATTTAAAAAATCATACGGAGCTTATATTTTAAAATAGAGCAACCCAACTTTTTGGAAATGATAGATTAAAATATCTATTTTTTATTGAAATTATCAAATTTATTCTATGTCTTATGAAAAAAATTAAAAAAATGTTTAAAAATTTCAAAAAACACCAAAAAATTTAACATCCTTTAATTAAATTATCTGTAAATTATGTAGCTATATGTTTTAGTAGGAGTAATAAAAATGATTTGGGGGGTAATTGAGTTTAATTGAATTAACCACAATTACTATAACTATTAATTTTGGGATATGGTGGTATATTTATACTCTATCTCAAAATTTAATTAATTCTTATTTAAAGAAAGTAATTTTTAAAATTTTCACCTTTATATACTTTTATGCGATTATAGATTTAGTACGTGATCATTTTAGATGCCAATAGAAATGGTATCAGAAAGTCTACCTTTTCATGTTCGCCGACATAACGGATACCTAGATTTATTGAATACCCAGTTCGACTTTATTGTTAATTCCCGACCCGGTATAAACCTCGTTTTGTCAGCGTCCAATAAAACTTAACGATGCCCCGACTGCAGCGATTTCTCCACTTCGGGTTGCTTGCGCGCGTCCAATATAACCGCGACACTTAATAAATAAATAAATAAATCCGAGCTAATTCGATTGAAGACATTTCCTTGCTGGTGCGTGCCACTTCTCTAAACGAGCACAAATCTTCGTCGCCGAGTGACACGTGTCGAGCAAATCAGTCGCTTAGATCCGACCAAATGACGACAAGAAGTCTCCTCTTCCCGAGGTAGTCATCTTGTAGATGTCACGGCAATAACGACGATTAATGGCATTTGTACATTCTATATAAACGTGCCAAACGAGAGGGAAATTGATTTAAAATAAGTGAATTGTTATTTATTCTATTGCTCGTTTTTTAAATAATAATAATAATATTAAAGTTTTGTGTTTATATCATTAATAAAACATAAACAAGATATAAATAAAAAAGAATGTTGATATATAAAGTAAAAATTTTATCTTTACTTAAAAACAATTTTAATTATCAATTTACGATAAAAGCTTCCGATATTATTGTTTTGGTAGCAATCAAAGCCAAACTTTTTTTCCAATTATCCATATAAGTAAGTTCATTAAGTGAGTGGATATACGAGTCGTACTCACCTTTCAGTCCAAATGTCCGCGAAGCATTAATTTAAACATAACCACATTTCAGAAAGGGTACAAGAACTCAGTGGCCTTCCTATCCTTGAGGACAGCTTATAAGGAGTAAACGAGCATTCCGCCGCAGGATGGGGGCGAATTAACCGGAGGGAAATCACCAGGGCACTTAAGACATCACTAAATAATCCTCGGGGATAATAATCGAAGAAAAAGAGACGCACTTGCGAGCCGCGTGAACGTCGAATTGGTCGCGGAATCGGCTACAGACTGCTGCGCGATTCGCCGTCAAACTGTGAATGCACCGGTTCGGCCGCGATCAAACGGAGACTCCGGCCCGGAGTCTCTCCCCCACTTCGACCGTGTTGTGGTTCTTAGGCAACAAACGGCCACTGAGATTGCCACAGCAGACGGTTTCGAACCCAAAAGCTTAACCGGAGGAAAAAAAGACGGGTCTGAGAAACCGGGTTCAGAAAAAAAGCTTTCTTGTTTTGAGTTTTTCTTCTTGTTGATCTTCGGATCGGTGACCTTGACAATGACACATATACCTTAACGATCTTTTAACCATGTTGAAAAGAAAGTACATACATGAATGGAACGTATAAATAGGAAAAATGTTAAAAAATAAATAAAATATAGAAAAAATAAAATCTCACAATCAGACTATACAAATGAGTAAAATAATAGATACCTAACTTTTCAAAGAATATAGAGACTTCCAACTGAGTAACCTGAAGTTTAATAAAGAAATTTCTTCGAAGGCACAAAAAAGAACAAATACTACGTTTCAAGGTTAAAATACAGAACAGAAGCCATAGTATAGTTAGAGACTGGTCAATGGAAAATAGTTGGAGACCAAATACAACAAGCTGCTCTTGTGTAACACATCTCAAGGTCCTAGCAAAAATCCTATTATCGGATTATTTAAAAGGCTAACATAGGTGTTTAAACAGATAATATACTTATACACCGCTCGGCGAAAGATCTTATGCGTCATTACTTAAAAGGTAGAGGTTGGCAAAACCGTTTGTCAGAAATGTTTTGGATCCAACACAACAACACCCTTCTAGAATCTTACTCAAAATTGAATAGAGAATCGTTTAAAACAAAGCGCACACAAATCAGACGATCGAAAGCTGAGGTACGCGAGCTCAAAATCAAAATTTCAAAACTTCAAAATTTTCATCTGATTTCTTGATGTAGAGGTTGGCAAAATTGTTTGTCAGAAATTTTTTAGATCTAACACAACGACATCTTTCTAGAATCTTATACAAATTTGAGTAGAGAATCGTTTAAAATAAACCTCACAGAAATCAGATGATTGAAAGTTGAGTTACGCAAGCTCAAAATCAAAATTTCAAAATTTTCGTCTAATTTCTTGATGTAGAGGTTGGCAAAACCGTTTGTCAGAAATTTTCTAGATCCAACACAACGACACCCTTCTAGAATTTTACTGAAAATTGTGTAGAGAATCGTTTAAAACAAACCGCGCATAAATCAGACGATCGAAAGCTGAGTTACGCGAGCTCAAAATTAAAATTTCAAAATTTTCGTCTAATTTCCTGATGTTGAAGTTGTCAAAATTGTTTGTCAGAAATTTTTTAGATCCAACACAACGACACCCTTGTAGAATCTTACTCAAAATTGAGTAGAGAATTGTTTAAAATAAACCGCATACAAATCAGACGATTGAAAGCTGAGTTACGCGAGCTCAAAGTCAAAATTTCAAATTTTTGTCTAATTTCTCGATATAGAGGTTGTCAAAATCGTTTGTCAGAAATTTTCTAAATCCAACACAACGACACCCTTCTAGAATCTTACTCAAAGTTGAATAGAAAATTGTTTAAAATAAACCGCATACAAATTAGACGATCGAAAGCTGAGTTACGCGAGCTCAAAATCAAAATTTCAAAATTTTCGTCTAATTTCTTGATGTAGTGGTTGGCAAAACCGTTTATCAGAAATTTTCTGGATCTAACACAACAACACTCTTCTAGTATCTTACTCAAAATTGAATAAAAAATCGTTTAAAACAAACCGCGCATAAATCAGACGATCGAAAGCTGAGTTACGCGAACTCAAAATCAAAATTTCAAACTTCAAAATGTTCACCTAATTTCTTGGTGTAGAGGTTGTCAAAACCGTTTGTCAGAAAATTTCTGAATCCAACACAACAACACCCTTCTAGAATCTTACTCAAAATTGAATAGGGAATCACTTAAAATAAACCGCACACAAATTAGACGATCAAAAGCTGAATTACGCGAGCTCAAAATAAAAATTTCAAACTTTCAAAATTTTCATCTAATTTCTCGACATAGAGGTTGGCAAAACCGTTTGTCAGAAATGTTTTGGATCCAACACAACAACACCCTTCTAGAATCTTACTCAAAATTGAATAGAGAATCGTTTAAAACAAAGCGCACACAAATCAGACGATCGAAAGCTGAGGTACGCGAGCTCAAAATCAAAATTTCAAAACTTCAAAATTTTCATCTGATTTCTTGATGTAGAGGTTGGCAAAATTGTTTGTCAGAAATTTTTTAGATCTAACACAACGACATCTTTCTAGAATCTTATACAAATTTGAGTAGAGAATCGTTTAAAATAAACCTCACAGAAATCAGATGATTGAAAGTTGAGTTACGCAAGCTCAAAATCAAAATTTCAAAATTTTCGTCTAATTTCTTGATGTAGAGGTTGGCAAAACCGTTTGTCAGAAATTTTCTAGATCCAACACAACGACACCCTTCTAGAATTTTACTGAAAATTGTGTAGAGAATCGTTTAAAACAAACCGCGCATAAATCAGACGATCGAAAGCTGAGTTACGCGAGCTCAAAATTAAAATTTCAAAATTTTCGTCTAATTTCCTGATGTTGAAGTTGTCAAAATTGTTTGTCAGAAATTTTTTAGATCCAACACAACGACACCCTTGTAGAATCTTACTCAAAATTGAGTAGAGAATTGTTTAAAATAAACCGCATACAAATCAGACGATTGAAAGCTGAGTTACGCGAGCTCAAAGTCAAAATTTCAAATTTTTGTCTAATTTCTCGATATAGAGGTTGTCAAAATCGTTTGTCAGAAATTTTCTAAATCCAACACAACGACACCCTTCTAGAATCTTACTCAAAGTTGAATAGAAAATTGTTTAAAATAAACCGCATACAAATTAGACGATCGAAAGCTGAGTTACGCGAGCTCAAAATCAAAATTTCAAAATTTTCGTCTAATTTCTTGATGTAGTGGTTGGCAAAACCGTTTATCAGAAATTTTCTGGATCTAACACAACAACACTCTTCTAGTATCTTACTCAAAATTGAATAAAAAATCGTTTAAAACAAACCGCGCATAAATCAGACGATCGAAAGCTGAGTTACGCGAACTCAAAATCAAAATTTCAAACTTCAAAATGTTCACCTAATTTCTTGGTGTAGAGGTTGTCAAAACCGTTTGTCAGAAAATTTCTGAATCCAACACAACAACACCCTTCTAGAATCTTACTCAAAATTGAATAGGGAATCACTTAAAATAAACCGCACACAAATTAGACGATCAAAAGCTGAATTACGCGAGCTCAAAATAAAAATTTCAAACTTTCAAAATTTTCATCTAATTTCTCGACATAGAGGTTGGCAAAACCGTTTGTCAGAAATTTTCTAAATCCAACTTAACGACACCCTTCTAGAGTCTTACTCAAAATTGAATAGAGAATCGTTTAACATAAACCGCATATAACTCAGACCATCGAAAGCTGAGTTACGCGAGCTCAAAATCAACATTTCAAAATTTTCATCTAATTTCTTGATGTAGAGGTTGGCAAAACCGTTTGTCAGAAATTTTTTGGATCCAACACAACGACACCCTTCTAGAATCCTACTCAAAATTGAATAGAAAATCGTATAGAACAAACCGCACACAAATCCGACGATAGAAAGCTGAGAAGCTGAGTTACGCGAACTCAAAATCAAAATTTCAAAATTTTCGTCTAATTTTTTAATGTAGAGGTTGGCAAAATCGTTTGTCAGAAATTTTCTAGATCCAACACAAAGACACCCTTCTAGAATCTTACTCAAAATTGAATAGAGAAACGTTTAAAACAAAGCGCAAGCTCCAAGTTAAAATTTAAAATTTTTTGTTTAATTTCTGAGTGTAGACGTTGGAAACATCGTTTCCGAGAAATTTTCTGGATCTAACGCAATGACGTCCTTCTACAGTTTTATTCAAAATTGAAGAGTCAAAAAATTGTAAAATTTATTATTTATAGTGGAACAAAAAGTTATATTTTTTACGATGAACTTAATAACTATTTATAAGGATTAATTTATATTGGTCGATCGGAAGTGTTAGTTTGCTTTTTACTATTTCTGAGAAAGGAAGTTATTTGACTATTTAACATAGAGTTAAATTCCGTGCCGTTACCCGGCGAATAACTTAACATCTTAATTTATCGCCAGCAGTAAATCAGTAAGGCAGATTAATGGTAGATTGTATTCGAGGTGGTGCATTCAGTCGCGTTATTCCCCAGTACCAACTTTTCATTGTAACGACGCCGTTAAGTTTCTGCGCCTACTTCTGCATTTTCCACCGGCCATCGATTCCTTGGTTTTAGTCGTTTCGTTCCTTTCTCGAATCTCATTTTTCCTACTATTATTCCAATGTTTCAGGTCGGCGACGACGGTGCTATCCCCGTATTTTTCCCCCGCGGCTCCAATTGTGGGAGAGTTTCTCTTCGGCTCTAATACCGCCGTGTGTACTCATAATTCTTGCCGTTTTAGCCCATATAGAACCAAGCGCCGGTAGTCGCCGTATTGGCGAAATCCACCACTAAATGTCACGGGTCCAAGTAGGCGTCGTGATCGATAATTCACGACCAAATTGTTTATGGGCACGTGGAGCACTAAGAGCTCAATTACTGCCGATGGTTGCAACGCGTCCTCCTCATGCGTGCGACGTTAACATGTGTGTCCCAAAGAGCACACATGTTACCGTCTTACTCCTTCCTTTGTACGAAGCTACACTCGCATCGCGATGTCCCTTATTGCCAAATTTGGCGCCGGTTGGCACGATTCCACAGAGGAATGTGGAACGAACCAACGGCAAGATGCTGTCGATAGCGCTCTTTGGCCGACTACTCTTCGATCTAACGATTAATGCGGATACGCAAACAATTATTACATCACATTACATAGACCATCAAAAATATTCTAATCTAAACAGGAAATTCACTTTTTGGGTAACCTTCTACGCCACGTTGAAACAGTTTTCTGTTACAATTATTACATCACATCAAATAGACCACTAAAAATTTTCTAGTCTACATTTTCATACTCTAAACTGGAAATGCACTTGCGCTTTAATTGAGTTAATATAATTTCGAGTACCCACCTACGCCACTTTGAGACAGTTTTCTGTTACAATTTAAATTTTAGCCGGACGCTACCCGTTCACTAAATTGGCAACGTCCCAATGATTATGACATATGGTGAAAGTTATACGAGCGTGCCTAATTTGAATTGATTGTGATTACTTGTAGGAAGTGTTTCAAGTGAGGAAAATGTCTTTGAACATTACAACTTAATTCATTAACAGCCGGGCATTCTATTTTGATGTAAATTTGAGGTTAAAAAGATGAAACACAGTAGAAAAGATCTAAAGAAGGTCACGTCAGCTGCAATATGCAGTTGACGTAGATTTAATGACTGAGAATAATGAAAAACTATAAAATATAACAAAGTTATTGCTTTTAACAGATGGAATAGGTCAAAAAGTACATAATGTAATAATCACAGATTGTATTTCATGCATAAAGTTAACCAAAAATTACTGAGGTTTTAGGATAGTATTAGTGCATTAAAAAATACTAATAAATATTATTTCAAATGATGGTAAAAATGAACTTTCTGTCATAATCATAATATAAATAAGAAATAATAAAGAGTAAAATAATATAAATGTTGGTTGTTAAACTTTGGATTAAATTATCTTTAGATTCTTCCCCTCATTTTTTTTTCAATCTTAGAAGTCAGTGTTGTTCTAATTCTTCAAATTCTATTACTGATTTTTAAATCTACCTATTGGGTTGGCAACTAATTACGGATTTTTTTAAATACATTTTTCATCTTCCTTCCACGCCATTATAATTCGTATTGTTTGAACGAGGTGATAAGAATTTTTAATATTTAGATCCTAAACGTTGCAGATGTCTGGACATTTTTAGACTTTATACTCATTCTATGACGTAGCTTTCTGTGGATGATTTTATAATAAATAGAAACTGGTCAAAGCTAAACGAACTTTTTATTTATTTCCACCGTTAAGTGCAAAAAGCAACATTATCTATTTAATACGATGGAAAAAAAGAAGAAAAAACGCCAGACATTTTTTAAAACAGTTTAAAATCTATTAACTACCCATAAAATATGAAGAGTGTAGGTAAAGAAGTACTATAAGACGATCCTAAGCCTCACCATGGAGAGAAGGATGCAAGAGCGCGGTTCCTCCCCGTAATCTTAAGGCCGGTTCAAACGAAGCCAGTAGTTTAGTATAGTAAACTAATACAGTCGAGTAAATCTTCAGTTCGCACGAGACAAGTAATTTAGTATAGTTTGTCAAATTCAGTCGAGACAAAATAGTCGTTTACACGCGGTCAGTGTTTAGTCGAATTGATTAGTGCCAAAGCAAGTACTGTGATTTTAAAATTAGTGTGCATTTGTATATCTTACCAAGATATCGTGCAGTCAATATTAATATGAATCGAAAAAAAACTACTAAAACGTGATCTACGATCAGTTTTAAAACTGGTTGTTGACGAAACTGAAACCAGATGTCTGGAAGAAATGCAGCGACCAAAACGTAAATGGGTAAAAAAATGGATTAATAGAAGAGATGAACTAGGTGCTTCCAGTTGTTTATTAAATGAATTGGCTATAGAAGATCCGAAGGAATACAGCCTTGCTCTTAGGATGTCGGAGAAATCATTTAACACTTTGCTGGAAAAAGTTAAATCCTCTATTCAAAAAAATGATACCATAATGAGACCTGTCATTTCAGCCGCCACAAAATTGCAAGCTGCATTTCAATGACGGTTTATACAAATCAGAAGTGGCAGCTCCAGATTTTTTAGAATCCATTATTTTCTTTTTTTCTTTGGAATACGTTGATCTTATATTTTTTTATTTTTTGAACAATTTCTTTTTGCCCAAAACCTTCCATACCCATAACCCCTTGAATTTTTAAATAAGCTGCTTTAAAAAGTTAAATCCTCTATTCAAAAAAATGATACCATAATGAGACCTGTCATTTCAGCCGCCACAAAATTGCAAGCTGCATTTCAATGACGGTTTATACAAATCAGAAGTGGCAGCTCCAGATTTTTTAGAATCCATTATTTTCTTTTTTTCTTGGGAATACGTTGATCTTATATATTTTTATTTTTTGAACAATTTCTTTTTGCCCAAAACCTTCCATACCCATAACCTCTTGAATTTTTAAATAAGCTGCTTGTCGTTTCTGTTTATTTTTGTATTCTTCCTTTCTTACATCCCATAGGCATTCATGTTTTATGTATTCTTCTACGAATTTAAAAATTGTCTCTTCCGACCACCTTGCCATTTTTATAATTAATAATAATATTAAATAATAATTAATTTCCGAAACAAGATCTTCAACTCACACAGGACGGAACTTATTTATTTGAGGTGCCTGTCCACACGTGTTTACTTGACGTGCGGGACGGTGGAGTCTAGGGTGGGGGTTGATACTCGCCCAGAAAAATAGAATAGACTTCTATTTACTAAACTCGACCGTTAACTCGACTATGCCAGTTAACTCGACTAAAATGAATGTGTTCAAATTGGTCAAGTACTAAATTACTCGACCACTTGACTAAACTACTGGCTTCGTCTGAACCGGCCTTTAGGGAGTAGGCTTGAGTGAAGTACAGTGGAAGAGAGGACTGGAGTATCAATCGGTCCTGGCTAACGCAAAGGTCTTCTCGCAAAGGTAAAAAACGCTTTCGAAGATAGTCCCACCGCACCTCGCTATTTTAACTTTTCCGGTCAGACTTTTGGTACTTTTTCAGGTCTTATAGAAAAAGCGAAAAGTGTTAATTCAACAAACCACAATCATTGGTTGTAGTTTTAATCAAATTTTATACATATTAGGATGTGGCGTCACAAATTCACCTTCATTCGAACAGCGGTTGGAGAATTAACACTTCTCGCTTTTGCTGTAAGACCTGAAAAAAGGCCAAAACGACAGCGTTTTTGCCCAAAGACATTTACCTTAAGGCAGCGTTTCTCAACCTTTTTACATTTGCGACCCAATTGTCAATCGCAATTCTCATCGCACTCCCTTCTTCTCATTTCACTGAAATCGTGATTGTAATCTTAGTTTTTATTTAATTTAATTATATTTTGACACTAATTCTACGATCTTGATAAACCTTAAAAACTATTACACATGGAAATTTCCAAGGAAATGAGTCCTGGTCTGAACTTTGTGCTAACAACAGTGGTTACCGTAGTAAATTATATAAAAATGAGACCATTAAAATCAAGAATCTTTTCTGCACTTTGTAAGGACATGGGTGCAGTACATTCAGCGTTACTGTTTTACTGCGAGGCAAGATGGCTATCACGTGGAAAAATTTTGCAACGTGTTTATGAATTAAGAGATGAAATCGCCATTTTTCTAGAAGAGGAAAACCGACCGGAAGCCGAGAACTTTCGGGATGATTTATCTGTGATGAAATTGAGCTATTTGGTCGACACATTTGAAAACTTAAATACTTTGAATCTTCAACTCCAAGGAACAAAGACTCATGTGTTGGATACGAGTGACAAAGTAAATGCTTTTTGTAGAAAACTAGAATTGTGGAGTAGAAACGTAAAGCAAAAAAGTCTTGAAATGTTTGCAAATATAGATGAATGTGTCAAAATTTACCAGGCTGGAGAGCAACATATAGCAGTTATTTTGGTAACCATTGAAAATCATCTAACCGTGCTGACAAAGAATTTTAAAAAGTATTTCCTTGCTGACCTTAACTTCATAGCAAATTACGAGTGGGTTAGAGATTCATTTCAAAATACTCCCGGATGTCTCTCAACCGCCGAAGAAGAAATCTTTATAGACCTCACGGCAAGTGGCGAAATAAAGAAACAGTTTAGTGATAAATCAGTCTTTGAATTTTGGGCAGGGTTGGATGATAAGTTTTCTACACTAAAATCAAAAGTACAGGGTGTGCTATTACCATTTTCCACATCCTACCTTTGCGAAACCGGATTTTTTACGTTGGCTGCTTTGAAGACAAAATACAGAAAACAGCTAAATATAGAAAAAGAGCTTAGAGTGTCAATTTCTAATATTAAACCTTCCTTCGAAAAACTTTGCTCAGCGAGACAGGCCCAAGGTAGTAATAATTATTAATTCTGTTTTATATTTCATATTATTAATTTAATTAATAAATACGTAGAGTTCTATTTATAAGTGCAATAAATCAGTGTAAACGTGCAATTTGTTTTTTATTATATCAGAAAGTATTTTCCTTTTCTTTCATTAACTTTCTGTGAACTTTTTACTAATGGTTTTTCTTATTTGTTCTTGCTTTGTTGCTTTGCTCGCGCCCCCCTTTAGTTTTATCACGCCCCCTTAGGGGGGCGCGCCCCACAGGTTGAGAATCGCTGCGTTAAGGAGGACCGATTGATACTCCAGTTGTCCTTAATGTACTTCACTCGAGCCTTATGTCTGATATATAATTAGAATGTGTAAACACCCTCTGAGGCTTCTCACAGAAAAGTCGCAGAAGTGGCGGCAAGTAGTCGCGGCAAAAATCGCTTGCATGTGTAAACAGGTTGGGAGAGCTATCTAGGAAGTTAAAATTTATTTCCGTCTGGTTGGAAGTTTACGTGGAAGTGAATAGTGGAAGTGAGTGGTAAGTTTTTAAAATGGAGGGCAAACGCGCATAGTCAAAAGAGGAAACTTTGAGACATTAATTGGTGTTTTTGAAGAAATTCCCGAATTATGACAAATAAAATCAAAAATATACAGAGATAGAGATAGGAAACAAAAGGCAATAAAATTTATAGCAGATAAATTTGATACAAGCGAGACTGAAATTCAGCGAAAGCTACATAATTTACGCACTCAAGTTAACCAGAAATGGAACAAAATTAAAAAAAGGAAAAGTGGTCAAGGTACCGATGAAGTTTATAAGAGCTCAATGTCAGAACCAATCTTTCCTTTGGTTTGATGGATTCACGGATGTTTGTATCTAATTTTGCTATTTTATCCGAAATTAATTGAAGTAAAAAGTTAAAGTCGGTTTCTGACATACGCAGAAAGTTTTTGAATGTTGCCGGATCTTCACTTCTTAATTCATTTAAGAGTGTTGCATCAGCACCAAGAACAGACCTTCTGTTTACCCATTCTTTAGCCCATATTCTTTTTCTCGTCTTTTCTCTTCGACGTTTTGTGAAATAGCAATGAGAAAAGCAGCGGCCCCAGCTCTCTTTCTGCGGCGAAACATTTTTTAACACTAGAATATACTATATCGTACACATACGCTCATGCAATCACTTACTGATCCTAGCGTACTTGCGGAAAATTTTCACACTATGTAAACGCGCCTGCAAGCACTTGCAACAAGTTCTCTCTATAGAGCGCTTGCTGAAAGAACTTGCACACAAAATTTGCTTAGATGTAAACACTAGCGCAAGTTACTCTCAGAAGTACTATCGCAAGTTACTATCCCGTGTAAATGACGCTTTAGGATCGTCTTATAGTACGTCAATTTTTCACACGATAGAGATGTTGGTGTCATTTATTAAAACATTTTCAAAGATTCATGATATAAATACGCTCATTGTCAGTCAAAAATAATTTCAATTTGTAATATTATCAAACAGACAAAAAATACCTCCATTTTACTGCAGAAGGGGATAAGAAGGACTTCATTTGGAGCTTTTGTTATAAAGATGAATAAAAATGATAAAAAACTTGAAAGCTATTTTTGTATATGATTTGTCAATTCACCAAAAAGAAAAAAATATATGTAGTTCCTAATATTTTAAACTAAGTTTTCTCGAAATTACGTTTTTTTGACATAACGTCCTTTTTTTGATATACCGTCCTTTTTTGTCTATAGTCTCTATATGCAATTTCGATTCTTCTATACCCCAAATAAAAAAAAAAATATTCCTTATTCCCAATTTACTCCCATTATTATTTCGCCCACAATTAAACACAATCAACTGCTTTAGGGAACCAAATTTCCAACAAAAGGAAGATGCTACTGTATACACGCTGCATCACACGTGTGTGTCTAATGCAGTTCATCAATATCACAATGCACCCTTCGTTATACCAAAACTTTCCCACCCTATTTCGATCTATTGTATCATTTAATTTCGTACCTTCCAAAACCCCAGCCCTTTATATGTTTCGCTTAAAAGCTCTCTATTCCATGAAATGCTACTCTAAAACCACTTCACCACTTAAAACTTAGCAGTGCTTTTATAAATACGTGTATGTATATCACGTTGCAATGAAATTAGAACCTTTATTCAGAACGAGTTTGTAGTTTTACATTAACGTGATGCGAATAAAATACTTTAAAGTAAATTAAAAGGGAAAAGGCGTATGCTTTTTTTTATGGGAAGATATTACATTAGAATGGGTGTAATCCTATTATACAACAACTGCAATTAGGGTTTATGAACGACGTCCCCCATGGGGTTTAACACTACAAAACTCATCCAACCGCAGCTAACCAAATTATGAGCGCTCGTGGCTTAACACAGTGGGGATAATGTGTGCTAAGTACTCTTCCTCCTCTTCGATTCCCTTCTCCTTCCTACTCTTCTCAGGGATCTCATCTGACCGCCGGCGGGAAAAAACGCGTGAACTGCTATCTATAACTCTTGTAATACAGGCGAGATCATTGCCGTGAAAGTGGAAGAGGTAATTCCTCGTTTTGACCCGATTCCAAGTGTTTATGTGGCCATTATGTGTCGGCTTACGGCGCAAAAGACGTTATGACGTCGCGGCGCGGCGTTTGAACTGTGATATTACTATAAATTGCGGCTCGGGACGATATAGGCGCGAGAAAAATAACGACTAAAAATAACGACTAAAACATATTACGAAGTTTAAATTACGCCATATTTTTATATTATTCAAAGAGAAAATTTTGTTACTGTTTAAACTTTCTAAAACGTTTTATTCTAGTAAAGGTTCTTAGTAAAATGGATCAAATTTTTTTTTATACGTAATGGTAAATTTAAAAGTGTAATTGTAAATTTAATTTCGTAATGTTAAAATTGTTTAGTATTTAGTTATTTTATTGCTGGAAATTTATTGCGAATTTAACTCTTGATGTTCCATTAAATAACAAATTACATCAATATTTCCCACGAATGTGAAACTATTTAATTTCACATTTCATTAAGGAGGAAAGATGTTTTAACTTAAGTGAAAATACATAACGATCACAAAATTTCATATAAGGTAGAGTTATATTTCAAAAATACTTTAGACATTTACTACAACAAATGAGTCGTTATGTATGCTTCGTAATTCCTGTTTTTATTATGTTCATGGTTGACGGGACGACGATTGCTTCCAGCGTTTGAAACGCTTTTAACTGTCACTCAACGACAACGAGCGTCTTAATTACTTCTGTACCCAAAACATATAATTGCTTAGATAAAAAAAACCGCTCTATGGGTAAAGATAGATTTTCACTGCGTCCGATAAAACCATGGGTGGTCCCGTGACTAGGTTTTTGTGTCTTTGTTCGTCCTTCTCTAGGTGCTGTTTATGCGTCTCATTAAGTCAATTCTTGGAATCGGTCCTACCCCGTTCGGGGAAGGGGGAAAAATATCAGCGGTGTTTTATCTGCAGGGACTGTGAGACGTGACCCTCCCGGCGGGAGAACATCCTTTTTCTAAAGGTGTGTTCATATCCGTCTAAGAAGTGAAATTATTTTTCTGACACTCTCTCTCTAAAATGTAGATAAACATTGTGAATATGTGCGTTTCGTGCTTTGTATTTCCTGGAAGTCTTCGTCGTTAGAGTACTTAGGATTATCTCGACGCATTAAGAGTTGATCCGTTTGGTCTAAACTCTCCTTTGGGTGGAAGAGGTAGGAGATCGTTATCTCGATGTTCACGGAGATTATTTATCGAGGACACGGCTCGACATCTAGAAGAATTGATTTCTAAAACGGTCCGTGTGGGAGTGGGCAGAAGTCGCAGCGGTAATGGGACCGCAAACTGTATTCATGGCCAGCCCGCGGGCAATATTTCATCGCAGTACTTCTTGAAAGAGTACTTAACGTTTCTGTCACTCCACGCAGTATCCGTCAGGGTTAATAGTTCTGGGAACTGTCGTTTGACTTCGTCGGACGCAATGAAGAGTACTCAGCTGTCGCACCACCAAGAGCTTGGCTAAACATTCTTATTGCCTTTTTCCTTATTAATTACCTGCTAGAAATGGTAAAGAACCTTATTCATTAGTGAGGTATTTAGTTCGGTAACTTTAATCTCGTCGGTATTCGATAATATCAAAAGATTTTAGTGGCAGGCATCATCCCGGATGATAAATTGATGCATCTCAGCACATAGAAGAAAAAAATAATAAAAAGAAAAACACAGTATATTTCTTTTTTACTTGAATTTTCTTTATATCGTCTTTTGACATTCCCAAACAATTCCCAAACAATTCCCAAACAATTTCCAAACAATTCCCAAAGAATTCCCAGGTCTTATTCGTGCAATTTCTCGGCTATCAGCTTACCAGTTATCCCGCTAATTAACATCTTCGCGTCTGGGGAAGAAAGGTCAAGAGCTGCGGTAGTTCTTTGTGTTCCTTCTTTGTTGTCGCTCTCGCATTGTCGGAGTCCGTGCTCTTCGGATTAGTCACACACATACACACGCGCGTGTGTTAATTAATTTTTCTACGACCGCATTAAACGATGCCGCTGCCTCTTAAAGCTTACGAAAACTTTCACGTGAATTGTATACGATTAGATTTCTACAATTTTTTTAATTTGTTTTGACAATATATTTTTAATGAAAGTTTAACGGGGCATTTAGTATCCATGTTAAAATTTATGACAAGGGGTTATTATCTAACGTCCGGACGAAAATTTTATGGAACGGTAGACAGGAACCCTCAAACACAAAAACCAATGGTACAGAAATTCTCTTTGTTTGTTTTCTTCCAGGTAGTTGTTTTCGTTAAGGTTTGTTGATCAAAAGGATAAGAAAATTGCTAGATTAATATATTATTAAAGCTATAAACAATTATAGTTTTAAATCATGATTTATCACAAAAAAATTTTTTGACAATTTTTACCAACTGTGAAAATTTTTTTAATTTTTTTGACAACACTTGGAATAAAACGTCCTTTTTTAATTAAAATTAGAATATTTTAGGTTTCATTTAGAAAAAAAATCAAATCAAAATCTTTAAAAATGAATTTTTGATGAATTTTTAAAGTTAATTTTCTTAAATTAAAAAAGTGTCAAAATTTTTTTCCAACTTTGAAAATTTTTTTAATTTTTTTGACAATACTTGGAATAAAACCATCTTTTTTAATTAAAATTAGAATGTTTTAAGTTTCATTTAGAAAAAAAATCAAATCAAAATCTTTAAAAGTGAATTTTTGGTGAATTTTTAAAATTGATCGATTTTCTAAAGTTAGGTTAGAAAGGTCAAAAATTTTTACCAACTTTGAAAATTTTTTTAATTGTTTTGACAACACTTGGAATAAAACCATCTTTTTTAATTAAAATTAGAATGTTTTAAGTTTCATTTAGAAAAAAAATTAAATCAAAATCTTTAAAAATGAATTTTTGGTGAATTTTTAAAGTTAATTTTCTTAAGTTAAAAAAGTGTCAAAATTTTTTTTCAACTTTGAAATTTTTTTTAATTTTTTTGACAACGCTTGGAATAAAACGATCCTTTTTAATTAAAATTAGAATGTTTTCAGTTTCATTTAGAAAAAAAATCAAATTAAAATTTTTAAAAATAAATTTTTGATGAATTTTTAAAATAGTTCGATTTTCTAAAATTAGGTTAGAAGGGTCAAAAATTTTTTAACAACTTTGAAAATTTTTTAAATTTTTTTTACAACACTTGGAATAAAACGGTTTTTTAAATTAAAATTAGAATGTTTTAAGTTTCATTTAGAAAAGAAATTAAATCAAAATCTTTAAAAATGAATTTTTGATGAATTTTTAAAATTGTTCGATTTTCTAAAGTTAGGTTAGAAGGGTCAAAGATTTTTACCAACTTTGAAAATTTTTTAAATTTTTTTGACAACACTTGGAATAAAACGATCCTTTTTAATTAAAATTAGAGTGTTTTATGTTTCATTTAGAAAAAGAAATCAAATCAAAATCTTTAATAATGAATTTTTGGTGAATTTTTAAAGTTAATTTTCTTAAGTTAAAAAAGTGTCAAAATTTTTTTCCAACTTTGAAAATTTTTTTAATTTTTTTGACAACACTTGGAATAAAACGATCCTTTTTAATTAAAATTAGAATGTTTTAGGTTTCATTTAGAAAAAAAAATCAAATCAAAATCTTTAAAAATGAATTTTTGATGAATTTTTAAAGTTAATTTTCTTAAGTGAAAAAGTGTCAACAATTTTTACCAACTTTGAAAATTTTTTTAATTTTTTTGACAACACTTGGAATAAAACGATCCTTTTTAATTAAAATTAGAATGTTTTTGGTTTCATTTAGAAAAAAAATCAAATCAAAATCTTTGAAAATGAATTTTTGGTGAATTTTTAAAATTGTTCGATTTTCTAAAGTTAGGTTAGAAAGGTCAAAAATTTTTTACCAACTTTGAAAATTTTTTTAATTTTTGTAACAACACTTGGAATAAAACCATCTTTTTTAGTTAAAATTAGAATGTTTTAGGTTTCATTTAGAAAAAAAAATCAAATCAAAATCTTTAAAAATGAACTTTTGATGAATTTTTAAAATTGTTCGATTTTCTAAAGTTAGGTTAGAAGGGTCAAAAATTTTTTAACAACTTTGAAAATTTTTTTAATTTTTTTTACAACACTTGGAATAAAACGGTTTTTTAAAATTAAAATTAGAATGTTTTAAGTTTCATTTAGAAAAAAAATTAAATCAAAATCTTTAAAAATGAATTTTTGATGAATTTTTAAAATTGATGGATTTTCTAAAGTTAGGTTAGAAGGATCAAAAATTTTTACCAACTTTAAAATTTTTTTAATTTTTTTGACAACACTTGGAATAAAACGGTTCTTTTTAATAAAAATTAGAATGTTTTGTTTCATTTAGAAAAAGAAATCAATTCAAAATCTTTAATAATGAATTTTTGGTGAATTTTTAAAGTTAATTTTCTTAAGTTAAAGAAGTGTCAAAATTTTTTCCAACTTTGAAATTTTTTTTAAATTTTTTGACAACACTTGGAATAAAACGGTTTTTTAAAATTAAAATTAGAATGTTTTAAGTTTCATTTAGAACAAAAATCAAATCAAAATCTTTAAAAATGAATTTTTGATGAATTTTTAAAATTGTTCGATTTTCTAAAGTTAGGTTAGAAAGGTTAGAAATTTTTTTAATTTTTTTTGATAACACTTGGAATAAAACGGTTTCTTTTAAAAGTTTTCTTTGAATGTAATCTTATTAAATATACCGTTTTAAATTTAGAAACTACGCACCTGCGTTTAAAATTTGTACGTACATTTTTAGTTTTATCACGTTTTATAATCGTGCGATATCCCGAACTATCGTGTTTAAAATACTTAAAACCACACGAATTTCTTTGTTCTTTATTTCCAAAAAATACGATAAGATGTCTATAAATTCATTATAAAAATTTCAATATCTGTATTCTAGTAATGTAAATTTCTAGTAACCGCAATTATAATATACTAATACCGGAACCAATTCTAATAATTCGCGAACCTCCCTTTTCTTGTCTGCGATCCACGCAATAACCTTATATCAAACGAGAACCGGATATTTTGTAAATTCTAATTAGAATGAGCATTTTATTTCACGACTAAACGCGGTAAGATGATTTATCTTACTTTATCTGATTAAGTAAAACCCATTAGGATGTTTATCTAATGAAGAAAATGACGGAAACAATCCAATTAGGTTTGCCGCAAGTCGAGTTTGTCTCACGGGTCGTTTTTATATTACCATTCATTCTCTTCCTCAACCGTTCTGTAGTTACGAAGGACAGGTAATGTTTAGACCGTGCCGGTCAATATATTTGATTTTATTGTTGGGCGGGCGAGACATTTATAACGTTTCGGTGGACAGGTAAACTGGCTAGCTTTTAGAAAGGGTCAGGTAAAACCCAAGTCTTTAATGGGACGTGGCACCGGCGAACTAAAAAGACGCGTTTTTGAATTTCAAAGCACCTGAAAAAATATGTGGCCAACACAATAGAAAGTTATTGTAGCCTTATTTTTTAAAAGGAATTTGTTACGAACGAAGACTATAAATAGTAGTTTATAAATTACGATTATCAATTTTAACTTTAGGTATAACTTAAGTGCTGACTTTAATTTCAAGGGGTGATTGCTTGTTATTAAGCACAAAAGTTCATATAAATATGGGTCCGCAAATGCTTCGTTTTCGAGATATAGGTTGTCAAAGTTGTTAAAAATGCATTTCATTTATGGACTAGCAGATGGAAATGCTGCAGAAGCCTGTCAACTTTACCAAGAACGATATCCCAATAGACCACTTCTAACAACAAGAACTTTCATAAGGCTACATGCTAGACTGTGCGAAACTGGATTTGTAAATACTCACGTTGAACGTATTGGAAGACCGAGAACAATAATGACACCACAACTAGAAGAAGCAATCTTACAAGAAGTGGAAGATAATCCGTCAAGTAGTACGCGAAAATAATCTGCATATTTTAACATCAGTCATCAAAGTGTTTGGAGGGTTTTGCACAGAAATTTACTTTATTTCACATTCAACGCATACAACCACTGTTGCCAAGAGATTTTCCTGCAAGGTTCGATTATTGACGATGGTTCTCCAAAAAACTAGAATCCCAACTTTAAGTCTAAAATTCTATTCACAGATGAGGCAAATTTTTCAAGTGATGCCATCAGAAACTTCCATAATAATCATTTTTAGGACTATGAAAATCCCCATGCCATTGAAGAACATGGAGCAGCAGTTTTCGGTCAATGTGTAGGCCGGAGTTCTTGGTGATCATGTCATCGAACTGCATTTTCTTCCTCTTCGACTGAATGGTAAGACTTACAGTCAATTTCTAGATGTCATATTGCCTGGTCTGTTAGATGATGTCTGGCAACCAGAAATGACATTGGTTTATGACCCATGGCTGCACGACGGGGCACCTGCTCATTTCAGTCTTGCTGTTCGTCAATATCTTAATGACACTTTTACTCAGCGATGGATTGGTCGGGGAGGACCTCAGTCGTGGCCACCACGATCTCACCTTAATCTGTTGGACTATTTCTTTTGGGAACATCTAAAATCGCTTGTTTATCCAACGCCAGTTGAAGATGAACATGATTTCAGAAACAGAATTGTAAATTCTTGTGATGTCATACGCAATACTGAATTTTGGAACATATGCGACAATCGATGAGCAAAATGCTTGCTTGTATTTAAAGTCGCGGCTCTCATTTTGAGCATTTGATTTAATTAAAGTTTGATAAATAAAATTATAAACTAATGTCATCCATAATGAACTGCAAAATAACGGATATTTAACTGACAGTAATCTTGACACTTACAATTTAAATAAGATTTATTTTCTCAACTTTGACACCCTATATCTCGGAAACGAAGCATTTGCAGACCCATGTTTATCTGAACTTTTATGCTTAAAATATAACAAAGAATCACCCCCTGAAATTAAAGTCATTACTTAAGTGACATCCTGTATAAAATTGTCCATTACTCGTTTTCATGCAAATTTTAATATTCTTGAAGAATGTCTAAATTATAAAACTTGTGAGCATTTACAAATCTCTTCGAACACCCCTACAGAAAAAAAATTATAAATTGGCAAGTCTGAAAACTTTGGGGATTTTAGATTTGTCAATTTGTGATTCTTCTGGAGATGACAAATCTCCAAAATGTGAAGTGAATTTTCATGAGAATGAAATGGTAAACTAAGCTCAGTGCATGTAATAGTTTAAGTTTCATTTAGGTATTAATAAAACCGTATAGTATACTTAAATTAGAGTCGATACTATGGTTTTGTTAAGTCAAAATTTGGGGGGAGAATGTCAACATACCAACACGCAAACAAGCAAACATGAACATTCCTAAAGACTCCAATGAGTCACCTTAAAATACTCTGTATATTTAGATAAAATTAAGTTTCACATCTCTAACATTATGTACGATGACCAGATTCCTCAACTTTCAATGCTGTACACATGGAACGCATGTACAGAGTGGGTCAAATTGGATACCTTCAAAAGGAGACTCCTGTCTCTATAAGAAAAGAGGAAAATTGATATAGATGTCTGAGGGTCGATTTCTATAAGATTTTGAATGGTCAAAAGCACATAATGATATCTTTTACGACTCCAGAGGCTAGATACAAGCTGTGCTTCGAAAAATTGCACTTTTGAAAAGTTCATTCATAATGAAAAATTTGACGGTGTAGGTTTAAGATTCTCTATAAGCAATAATTGAATAGTTATAGACATAAAAATGATTTTTTCAAATGGAATATCTTGTATATTTTGATACATTCGATAAGAGCTTAAAATTTCCATTAAATGGGTTGCTTATTTCAGAATTTGTTAGGGGGATGACAACATTGATTGACCAAAAGGCAGATCAAAATTCCTAAAGACTTTAATCAGTTGCTTTAAAATAGTCTGTACGTTTAGTTGAGGTTACGTTTCACTTCTTTAACATCATGAAAAGGTGAAAAACAACTCAACCTAACTTTAAATAAGAAGAAGAACAACCTAATCCAATTACTAGCATGCAAAAATTTAATATGGGTTGGGTTTCAGTTCTTAAAACTTACTATTAACTGAAGGTTGATAAACCTTGTTATCTTGCAAGCGATTTATGTAACACTTTTTTTTTTCTTGAACATGATAAATACATTTTAAAAGATGACAATCTAAAATACAATTTTTGAATTCATAAAGTTTGTTGAAGTTATATATAATAAAGCTATAAATTTTATTTGAACACAAGTTCTCTAACTGTCTTAGTTTTTAACTTATTTGAAATTAAAGTTGACTTTTTTGATCATTTGAGGTTAAATGTCATAAAGTGAAAATTTTTGTTTATAGCTCTTTAAATATCAAAATTAAAAAAATCTTTTAGTACAAAAAATGTTCACAATTAACAAAGCTACAAATTTTATTTGAAAAAAATTTCTCTATCTGTCTTAGTTTTTGACTTATTTGAAATTAAAGTTGACTTTTTTGATCATTTGAGGTTAGATGTCATAAAGTGAAAATTTTTGTTTATAGCTCTTTAAATATCAAAATTAAAAAACTTAAAGAATCTTTTAGTATAAAAAATGTTTATAATTAACAAAGCTAGAAATTTTATTTGAAAAAAAATTCTCTATTTGTCTTAGTTTTTGACTTATTTGAAATTAAAGTTGACTTTTTGATCATTTGAGGTTAAATGTCAAAAATTTTAAATTTTTAATTGTAACCTCTTTCATAAATTCATTAAAAATTCATTTTTAAAGATTTTGATTTGATTTTTTTTTCTAAATGAAATTTAAATTTATGAATTCAAAAATGTTATAATTGATTGTTAAAGTTCGTACATATTTTAGTTCTAAAAATTTTTGTTTCAAATTAGAGCTCATTGACTTTAAGTCCTGTGGCACATTCCACACGTGAGGTCATTAAAAAACATATTCCCACGCAAACATACAAGCCCCAAAATCGTTCCGTAAATAAATCTTAATGACTCTATCGGTTGTACAACTCACACGCGTGAGCTTTGAAAAATCGAACATCCCGTCCCATTAACATCAACAATAAGTAATTTTCGCCCACTCTTTTGGCTTATTGCCGCTCGCGTACGAGTCACTCCGGCCCATTTCTGACGTAAGTACCATCAGATTCGTCGGTCCGATATCGTGGACCAATTTATTTTAATTGCTCCCGGAGCCGTTCCCTCCGGAGGCGAACCTCTTCTTGTAACGAGGTGCCGACTGTTCCTAAGGAACCGACGATTACCTTCCAAATGTTTCGATACGCAGGTGTCTACGGCGGCACATGTGGGAGTCGACCGAACCGATTTACGAACCTGTCTTCGCCGAAGAAAGTTGATAACGTAACGATAAGCGCGATGGAACGTAACCTCGAAAACAAATAATCTACGAAACTCAAACCGACCATCTGTTTGCCCGTTAGGTTTTACAAGGAAAACGCTTACCTTAACTTCTTCGAGCAGGGCCGCCGCTGGCACGCAGAAATGGTTCTCGAATTTTTGTAAGCAACCTTCATAATCGCACACTAAACGACTTCTTGCTTGGCGAATTATCAGATCTCTCGTACCTTTGTAGTTGTCGTATAAGTTTCCAAAATACTTATCCACCAAATATACTAGGTCACGTTTTATCTGAAAAAAAAAATATCTTAAAATCTTTGTATCAAAAAAGCTACTATTATGATAACCACATTGTATACAAACAGGCTGACGTCGAGTACACAAAGAGAACTAAAAGTGTGCGGAAAACCGCAACGGGTTACATAACTCATCGGGATTAATGCACCGGACCCGTTATCGAATTATAATAATAAGAGACTCCGGTTATTATCAGGTTCGGGCGGCTTGCGACCATAAATCCTCGACAGCAATTTCGTTCCGGCCGAAATATGAACGCTCCAAGAACAAAACGTGCTGCGTCCGGACATTTTTGCACCTTATTAATTTCGGGGGTAATTTCACGCTTCGTACGTTGTGTGGGCGTGTTCACCAATAACGTTGAATGTCCCCCGAGGAAATATTCCCCCACAATCTCGAGGAGCCAACTGATCAAGAAAAGTATACTGCGTCAGATCTTATCTTGAAATTTAAGTACTGTTACGTGAATTATTTCGAACGTTTAAACGTGGTTGGACGATTAGCAAAATTTGTGATAATATGAATTAACAGATGGATGAAAAAAATTAAATTACTTACTTTTAATTCAATATACAACTTATAATTAGATCTTCCATGACTTATCCTTCTGGGAAACATGGAATGCATTTTCAAATATTTACGTTTAACACTTAACGCGTTAAGCTATATAAAGCTCACCATATTCAAGTGAATACTAAGCAAAAAAGTCCATTTTAACAATCCCACCAAATTTTCATTCCATTGATAATGAGTCAAAAATAGAATATTAATAAAAGTGCTATCAAATTATAATATATGGATAACGCTTATCTAAAAGGTACCAACCGCCAAATCACATTTTTTCATATAAATGCACTAAACGCCTTTTATAACAAAGACTTAGTTACTAAAAAGATCGAAACACTAAGCTGCTCGTAGGGACGTTTGTTAAGGCTGATCCGTTTCATCCACAAACTTATTTTTCAGCATTACAAAACTTTAATCGCCATTTGCTCAAAACTATAATTTGGCGATTGGTACCTTTTAGACAAGCGTTGTCCATATTAAAGTAGTAAGCAAGCAGCGCCTCTTTAAAAGAGGGCGCCGCAGGCGCCTAGCTCTTTTTTAATAGTTTTTTTGGAAATCGCTTTCCGGACGATTCAATGGTTTGACGTCATTCTGTCGACCATTATCTTTACCTCCCCGACAATTTTGGAGGGTCCAGGACCGATTTTGGAAAAACGGCCCTGAAAATCGAACGACGCACAGTGGGGAATTTCCTAGAATTCGTGGCCACAGTTATTATAAACGAACTGTTATTAGTAGAAAACTTAAAATCTTGCACAATGGTCATAATTATTGTATAAATTCATTATTTTTTTTATTCTGAGTTCCATACTGACGACCTATCTATACAGGGTGTTAGAAACCACACGTCACCCCCTTTTAAGAGTTAAGGAAGCGGTACGTTAAACAATAAAGAAAAATATTACTAATTGTAAGTCGCATATGCTCTATCTGACGATGACATTTCTAATTTCCGGTTTTGACCGGAAATAGATTTTTCAGACCGGAAGTTTTGAACTTTTGTATAAAATACTTTAAAAAAAATCAATTTTGACCTTGAAATTATCTTACTTGAGACACTTCGTTTCTTTTTTCGAATCTTGCATTTTCTCCCAAATGTTCTTAGGTACCTATTTTAGACCTATTTTTGTCACCTTAAACAAGGTGACAGACACTGCAAAAGGTCCTAAAGTTTCAGTGAAGTACATGATGTTTAAATAAAAAAAATAACTTTTTTAACAATTCCATCTAAAACATACTGAATTTTATAAAAATTCCACCAAAAATTAATAAAATTGGAAAAATTTCACTAAAAACCTACTAAATTCGTAAAAATTCCATAAAAAAAACACCAAATTTTTAAAAAATTCCATCAAAAATGAATAAAATTCACAAAAATTCCACCAATGTTATCAAAATTTTTGATAATTCCACCAAAAATATACTGAATTTTTTAAAAATTCCACAAAAAATTAATACAATTTGCAAAAATTCCACCAAAAACATTAAATTCATAAGAATTTTACTAAAAACTTTGATTGTTTTTTATTCCACCAGAAATGAACAAAATTCGCAAAAATTCCACCAATGCTATCAAAATTTTTGATGATTCCCCCAAAAACATACTGAATTTTTTTAAAATTCCACCAAAATCTTACTAAATTTTTTCAATTTTCCACCAAAGCTACAAAAATGTTGAATAAATCCACCAAAAACTTACTGATTTTTAAAAAATACCATCAAAAACTTACCAAATTCAGAAAAATTCTACTAAAATTACCAATATTTTTAATAATTCCACCAAAAATGATTAAAGTTAATAAAAATTCCACCAAAATTATCAACTTTTTTAACAGTTCCATCAAAATCATACTGAATTTTACAAAAATTCTACCAAAAATTAATAAAATTGGAAAAATTTCAATAAAAACTTACTAAATTCGTAAAAATTCCATAAGAAACACAGAATTTCTTAAAAATTCCATCAAAAATGAATAAAATTCGCAAAAATTCCACCAGTGTTATCAAAATTTTTGATAATACCACCAAAAATATACTGAATTTTTTAAAAATTCCACCAAAGATTAATACAATTTGCAAAAATTCCACCAAAAACTTACTAAATTCATAAGAATTTTACAAAAACACTGACTTTCTTTTTAATCCACCAGAAATGAATAAAATTCGCAAAAATTCTACCAATGGTACAAAATTTTTGATAACTTCACGAAAAACATACTGAGTTTTTTTAAAAATTCCACCAAAAACTTACTAAATTTATAAGAATTTTACCAAAAACACTTAATTTTTTTTTAATTCCACGAGAAATGAATAAAATTCGCAAAAATTCCACAAAAGCTATTAAAATATTTAACAACTACACTCAAAACTTACTGAATTTTTTTTTATTCCACCAAAAACTTACAAAAATCCTAAAAATTACACCGAAATTGTCAACATTTTTAACAATTCTACCAAAAACTTACCAAATTTTTTTAAAATTCCATCAGAAATGAATAAAATTCGCAAAAATTCCACCAATGTTATCAAAATTTTTGATAATTCCACCAAAAGCGTATTGAATTTTTTAAAAATTCCACCAAAAATTTACTAAATTCATAAGAATTTTACATAAACACTGAATTTTTTTAAATTCCACCAGAAATGAATAAAATTCGCAAAAATTCCACCAAAGCTATTAAAATATTTAACAACTACACCCAAAACTGAATTTTTTTTATTCCACCAAAAACTTACAAAAATCCTAAAAATTACACCGAAATTGTCAACATTTTTAACAATTCTACCAAAAAATTTCCAAATTTTTTTAAAATTCCAACAAAATGTCCAAATTTTTTTAAAATTCCACCAAAAATCAATCAAATTAGAAACAATTTCATTAAAAATTAACTAAAACCTTGATAATTCCATCAAAAACTTAGTAGATTCATAAAAATTCCACCCAAGTTACTAAAATTTTTAATAATTCTACCCAAAATAACGAATTTTTTAAAAATTCCACCAAGAAAGTTACAAAATTTGTAAGAATTCCACCAAAAATTTACCAATTTTTTTTTTTAAATCCACCAAGAACTTACTAAATTCGTAAAACTTCCAACAAAGTTACCAAAATGTTGATCAATTCAACCAAAAACAATAAATTAAAAAAAAATACTAAAAATAAAACTAAACTAGTTTTTTAAAAAATTATACAGATCTTATTTGTGAAAATAAAGACAAGATTTTTGTAGAAAATAATAGATTAAAATCTATAATTTTTGATAAAATAATTACTTTGGTTCGAGCATACATCAAAAAAATTTAAAAAATTCTCAAAAGTAACTAAAATCTCTAACATAACCTAACTGTCAAATTTGAAATTTTTTTAAAAGATCGTACAGATCTTATTTATGAAAATCAAGGCAAGATTTTTTTACAAAATGATAGGTTAAGATCTCTAATTTTCGATAAAATAATTACTTTGGTTCGAGCATGCATCAAAAAAATTAAAGAAAATTCTAAAAGGTAACTAAAATTTCTGGCATAACCTAACTATCAAATTTGATATTTTTTAAAAAATTATACCGATCTTATTTGTGAAAATAAAGACAAGATTTTTTACAAAATAATAGATTAAAATCTATAATTTTTGATAAAATGATTACTTTGGTTCGAGGGTGCATCAAAAAAATTTAAAAATTTCGACCAAAATTTTTGACCAACTTTAAAAAATCGTCTAGACTTTATTTATGAAAATCAAGAATGGAAATTTTTAGGGAATGTAAACTGAAAAATCTATTTCTTATTAAAATCTTCAAATTTGTTCCAGCTGTTAGTGAAAAACTTTAAAAAAATCCCAAAGACATCGAAGAATTTTCAACTTTTCAAAGTTTTGAGTAAATTTTAAAAAATCGTATAGACTTTATTTATGAAAAGCTAGAGAAAAAAACTTTATAGAAAGATAGTTTGAAATGTCTATTTTTTATAAAAAAAACAGATTTGTTCCAGTTGTTATGAAAAAATTAAAAAAAAAAAAATTTTAATTCGGAAAAATTTCGACTAAACTTGACCTTAAAATTTTTGACCAACTTTAAAAAATCGTCTAGATTTTATTTATCAAAATCAAGAAGAAAAAATTTTCAGGAAATGTAATCTGAAATATCTATTTTTTAATAAAATCATCAAATTTGTTCTAGCTGTTGCTGAAAAATTTAAAAAATTCCAAATAGAAGATTCCATCAAAAACTTAGTAAATTCATAAAAATTCCACCAAAGTTACTAAAATTTTTCATAATTCTACCAAAAATAATGAATTTTTTTAAAATTCCACCAAAAAACTTACAAAATTCGTAAAAATTCCACCAAAAATTTACCGATTATTTTTTTAATTCCACCAAAAACTTACTAAATTCATAAGAATTTTACCAAAATCACTGAATTTTTTTTAAATTCCACCAGAAATGAATAAAATTCGCAAAAATTCCACCAAAGCTATTAAAATATTTACCAACTACACCCAAAACTTACTGAATTTTTTTTATTCCACCAAAAATTTACAAAAATTCTAAAAATTACACCGAAATTGTCAACATTTTTAACAATTCTACTAAAAACTTACCAAATTTTTTAAAAGTTCCACCAAACTGTCCAAATTCTTTTAAAATTCCACCAAAAATCAATTAAATTAGAAACAATTTCATTAAAAATTAACTAAAACCTTGAAAATTCCACCAAAGATTAATACAATTTGCAAAAATTCCACCAAAAACTTACTAAATTCATAGGAATTTTACCAAAAACACTGATTTTTTTTATTCCACCAGAAATGAATAAAATTCGCAAAAATCCACCAATGTTACCAAAATTTTTGATAATTCCACCAAAAACATACTGAATTTTTTAAAAATTCCACCAAGAACTTACTAAATTCATAAGAATTTTACCAAAAACACTGATTTTTTCTAGAATTCCACCAGAAATGAATAAAATGCGCAAAAATTCCACCAAAGCTATTAAAACATTTACCAACTACACCCAAAACTTACTGAATTTTTTTATTCCTCCAAAAACTTACAAAAATCATAAAATTACATTGAAATTGTCAACATTTTTAACAATTCTACCAAAAAACTTACCAAATTTTTTAAAAATTCCACCAAACTGTCCAAATTCTTTTAAAATTCCACCAAAGATCAATCAAATTAGAAACAATTTCATTAAAAATTAACTAAAACCTTGATAATTCCATCAAAAACTTAGTAAATTCATAAAAATTCTACCAAAGTTACTAAAATTTTTAATAATTCTACCAAAAATAATGAATTTTTTAAAAATTCCACCAAAAAACTTACAAAATTTGTAAAAATTCCACCAAAAATTTACCAATTTTTTTTTACATTCCACCAAAAACTTACTAAATTCGTAAAGCTTCCACCAAAGTTACTAAAATGTTGATCAATTTAACCAAAAACAATAAATTTTTTTTGGAAAAATACAAAAAATAAAACTAAACTAGTTTTTTAAAAATTCCAACAAAAATGAACAAAATTCGCAAAAATTCCACCAATGTTATCAAAATTTTTGATAGTTCCACCAAAAATATACTGAATTTTCTAAAAATTCCACCAAAAATTAATACAATTTGCAAAAATTCCACCAAAAACTTACTAAATTCATAAGAATTTTACTAAAAACACTGATTTTTTTATTCCACCAGAAATGAATAAAATTTGCAAAAGTTCTACCAATATTATCAAAATTTTTGATAATTCCACCAAAAACATACTGAATTTTTTAAAAATTCCACAAAAACTTACTAAAGTCATAAGAATTTTACCAAAAACACTGAATTTTTTTAAATTCCACCAGAAATGAATAAAATTCGCAAAAATTCCACCAAAGCTATTAAAATATTTAACAACTACACCCAAAACTTACAGATTTTTTTTATTCCACTAAAAACTTACAAAAATCCTAAAAATTACACCAAAATTGTCAACATTTTTAACAATTCTACTAAAAACTTACCAAATTTTTTAAAAATTCAAACAAAATGTCCAAATTCTTTTAAAATTCCACCAAAAACCAATCAAATTAGAAACAATTTCATTAAAAATTAACTAAAACCTTGAAAATTCCATCAAAAACTTAGTAAATTCATAAAAATTCCACCAAAGTTACTAAAATTTTTCATAATTCTACCAAAAATAATAATTTTTTTTTAAATTCCACCAAAAGACTTACAAAATTTGTAAGAATTCCACCAAACATTTACCAATTTTTTTTTAATTCCACCAAAAACTTACTAAATTCGTAAAGCTTCCACCAAAGTTACCAAAATGTTGATCAATTCAACCAAAAACAATAATTTTTTTTAGAAAAATACTAAAAGTAAAACTAAACTAGTATTAATAAAAGTGCTATCAAATTAAATTAAAAATATCCATAAAATTTATTCAGATAAGAACACGTGCAATTTCTTAATAATTTCATATAATGAACCAAAAGCTTTCCATAAAAGTACAATTTTTTTTTGAAGAATTTTATACGAGTTACTTATAAATTCCAATCTCGACGGTCATCGCTGTAGCTTGCTGCATAAGAGGCGGCGTGTTTGAGTGAATCTCCCTTGTGGAATTTTACTCGCAAGAATGGTATTTTGACGCGTGAACACCACCGTGTCGATGACCCTTGTTGGATTCAGTAGCGGCAACGTAACGATCAAAATGAAATTCATGAGAGGATTAATCGAAAGTACAATTAGAAGTGAATGTAAATACATTAATGTCTAAATACAAAGAATTAATTGGAAAGATTAGATTTAATTACTATTAGCACATAAGAATCAAATAAAATGATAACGGGATTATAAAGGTAGATTAATTTAAAAGCAAATTTATATTTAATCGTCTATTGTTTTCAATTTCAGTTTTAAGTTGTGTATGTGGCTTTCTTAGAGAAACTACAACATGTACTCTCACATGTCACAAAACAATACGCCCCTTTTGGAGGTAATAATGTTAACGACCTCGCATGCATTTAAAATGGATGACCATGCACGTCCCGAAATAAATTTTTTCAAATGCAAAAGCGGGTGTCCCCGAGCGGGCAAACCCTAACGAGCAGATTTCTAGCAGATAAGGAAAAGATGGCAGTTTAATAGACTATTAATCAAAGAGCGGTTTGGCCGGCGTTGAGACCGAAACGGTCGGTTTGTTTTGAGGTGTCCATTATGGCCGAAGCCATCGAGAAGCAAGTCATACGCCGCACGCCCAGTAATGCATGTGAATTAGCCGGGGAACTTTTTATGGTAAGGTGTTATTACGCTTGCGTTTTGTAACAGTCTGGAGGCTATACATTGAAAGATGGCGCGCCGAACGTTCTCCGCCGTTTATTTGGTCTATTTCGCCCGTTCAATATTCATGAAGGCAAACATTATCCCAGAGTACAACATATGGCATCGCGCGGAGCGCAATCACGACTTGCCTCGCAATACTCCCAAACAAAAAAAACTTTGGAAAATAATTTAACGAAATCATTTGCATAATAATAGTATTTAACTTCCCTCACCTATAGAACAATCACATTGATAATAAATTACGTTCTCAATGCAATAATCTAGGTATTCAAGTTGTTTACCATTTCACTTGATATCGCAATTATGCTATTGAGGAGTTTCATTTCAACTTCAAGATGCATTTTCAAAGCAAATCATTATTTCAAAACACGCGCTACTGGTGCATAAAAGACAACAACAGAACAAAGGAGGCTAATTCGTATTCGCCTCGTGCCAGGATATCCTGAATTCAGGATGTGGTTAATTGTAAATAGAAAGAGAACGTTACTTTCAGGGCAGGAAGGAGTAAATCGGTCTTACGTTTCGTAAAACGTGTTAAAGTTTTGTCTAACATGGGACAACAAATTATTGCTAATTAAATACGGGTATTAATTAAAAGGAGCCGGTCACGGAGTGCGACTCACGTAGCTCGTACGACCCGGGGGAGATAATTACGTATCCCATGGGCTATTATCCTGCCGTGTGCAAGCAGGACTTTCGCGATCCTGGTGAACTACGATTAGTGTGCGCCACCTGACATCTATACGACTGCGGGGTCCAGAATAGGAGAGGTGAAAGTGCATGACGCTCGTGCGGGAGGATGGCTTCCGGTCTGACAAAGTTAACCTATGACCCGATTCAACCGCAAAGCTACACTTTTGCCCGACCCACATCGCCATCTTTAAATCACTATATATCCCCCAATCTTTAAATCACTAAATCCAATTTCCCCCAATCTTTAAATAACTAAATCCTGATATTGAAAAAGATGAAAAATATCCAACACATGTTAGCAAAGAACTCAGGTATTTATTTTACAGTTATTTTAACGATGGATCTCACAATCGATCGTAAAAGCCGTCACTTATTACGGAAAAGCCGCAACGAAAGTTAAAATGCTCATAACTCAAAAGAGTAACTGCCGTAGACCATTGTAGCTCTTCTAATAACACGTGGAAAATTTCAAGAATTTTAAAGTATTTGCTTTTCTAGATTTACGAAGATTTTCATTATAAAAATTTTATATAGTTTCCTCGAATGGTCTTTAATAACACAGGCCTACAAAATTTTATGAAAGACCAGACCCATAGATAGATCAAATAGTATTATTCTAATAAGTTTTTGGCGAAATGAATTCAAATATGTCTTCAGATTTGTTCCATCAACTCAGCATTTCAAAATATTCTAATCCAGCGATTCTCAACCTGTGGGGCGTGATAAAACTAAATGGGGGGCGTGAGCTAAGTGACAAAGCAAGAACAAATAGGAAAAACCATTAGTAAAAAGATCACAGAAAGTTAATGAAAGAAAAGGAAAATACTTTCTGATATAATAAAAAACAAATTGCACGTTTACATCGATATATTGCACTTATAAATAGAATTCAACGTATTTATTAATTAAATTAACAATATGAAATATAAAACAGAATTAATAATTATTAGGACTACCTTGGGCCTGTCTCGCAGTGCAAAGTTTCTCGAAGGCAGGTTTAATATTAGAAATTAACACTCTAAGCTCTTTTTCTATGTTTTGCTGTGATCTATATTTTATCTTCAAAGTAGCCAACGCAGAAAATCTGGTTTCGCAAAGGTAGGATGTGGAAAATGGTAATAGCACACGCAGTGCTCTTGATTTTAGTGTAGAAAACTCATCATCTAATCCTGCCCAAAATTCAAAGAGTGATTTATCACTAAACTGTTTTTTTTTATTTCGCCACTTGCTGTGAGATCTATAAATATTTCTTCTTCGGCGGTTGAGAGACCTCCGGGAGTATTTTGAAATGAGTCCTTAACCCACTCGTAACTTGCTATCAAGTTAAGGTCAGCAAGGAAATACTTTTTAAAATTCTTTGCCAGCACGGTTAGATGATTTTCAATAGTTACCAAAATATCTGCTATATGTTGCTCTCCGGCCTGGTAAGTTTTGACACATTCATCTACATTTGCAAACATTTCTAGGCTTTTTTGATTTTCATTTCTACTCCACAATTCTAGTTTTTTACAAAAAGCATTAACTTTGTCACTCGTATCCAACACATGAGTGTTTGTTCCTTGGAGTTGAAGATTCAAAGTAATTAATTTCTCAAATATGTCGACCAAATAGCTCAATTTCATCGCAAATAAATCATCCCGAAAGTTCTCGGCTTTCACGTTGCAAAAATTTTCCACGTGGTAGCCATCTTGCCTCACAATAAAACAGTAACGCTGAATGTACTGCACCCATGTCCTTAAAGAATGCAGAAAAGATTCTTGATTTTAGTGGTCTCATTTTTATATAATTTACTACGGTAACCACTGTTGTTAGCACAAAGTTCAGACCAGGACTCATTTCCTTGGAAATTTCCATGTGCAGTAGTTTTTAAGGTTTAACAACATCGTAGAATAGCTTCATTGTCAAAATATAATTAAATTAAATAAAAACTAAGATTACAATCACGATTTCAGTGAAATGAGAGGAAGGGGGGCGCGATGAGAATTGCGATTGACAATTGGGTCGCAAATGTAAAAAGGTTGAGAAACGCTGTTCTAATCTATTGATGCAAAAAATACGAGTTTTTAACATATTTCGAGTTAAATAACGTAGCAAATAAATTTTTATCTACAAAACTTCATGTGGCATCCAAACTTTTCCCATTCAAAATGTATTTTGAATTTTTTCAATATTTTAACTTCTTCATGAAAAAATCTTCTTTTTGTAATTCCCCAATTGTAGTCGTCGGTGTAGTAGACTAGTAAACAGATTTGGTCGTAGTCTCAAAAAAGACGTAAGGTTTCTAAATCCTTGTTTCCAGCCCGTTTGCCGAACCCAGTTCAACTTAAGCCCGGGACACACATGCCTGTAGCTCTTGCACTGTTTCATACCAGCTCCTTAAGCCGGGGATACACATGCCATGAATTTTGGAAAGTAACTTGCATGCCTAAAAATGGCATGCAAGCAATAATGACACACTAAGGATACATTTGCAAGTAAAATTATTTGCAAACTCCTTCCTGGCACGTCTTGAAAGGCAAGCAGGGATGCACATGCCATTTGGAGCTTGGCACAGCGATTGTCCGTAGTGAAGTTTTTCAAGTTTTCAGAGCTAGTGAAACACATGGAAAGTATTTGAAATGAATTAAATAATATTGTATTGCTACTTGCAGCAGAATGCGTAAGTAAAATAATACGACCAAAGAGGAAATTAAGACGTATTTGGGTGAAAGATTGGATTAGCAGAAGGGAAAACTATGGAGCAAGCAGCTGTTTGCGTAAGGAAATGCGGCAAGAAGATATAGGCGGTTATAGAAACCATCTAAGAATGCTTCCTGAAAAATTTGATGAATTGTTAGCAAAAATACAGGACAAAATTTAAAAAAAGGATACCCACATGCGAAATTCAATCCCAGCAAGAATTAAATTGGAAATAACTCTAAAATTTTTATCTACTGGTGATTCATATGTATCTCTAGAAGCATTATATAGAGCAGGAAAATCTACGATTTCACAATTTGTTCCAGTGATTTGCGATGAAACAAATCTCAAACCTTTTATTTTATTTTTTACATCATTTACAGTTATATTATGATTTTGCATTTCTTCTACAATTTTTCTGTAGACATTGTCACGGGCTCTTTTGTTTTTGTAAAGAGATGAATTGCTTGAATTCCAAAGACATTGGAAATCCCTATACAAGCGAATAAACTTGACAGTTTTTCCATCTCCCCGTCGACTCATGATTAAGACGGCACAACGCACAAACAAAATAAACACTTAAAAGAAAACAGGATCTACGATATACCTTATTTCTACGTACTGATATGGCTGTAGCTGTCGTATGCGTTCATACACACCTTTTGGCATGCAGTTTACAACCCCTCACTATCTAAATTGCAAATTGCATGCCAAAAAATCAAACCTTTTCTATTTTGTACAATCAACTTGCATGCCTGTGAGTGGTCCATTGGGTAGAATATACATGCTAGTAGCTGGTACGTGTTATGGCGCGTTTACATTAGGTTAGTAAATGGGTTAGTTACTTGTACCAGTAACTTACAAGACAGCAACTAACCCAATGTAAACTTAGTAGGCAAGTACTAGCATCAGTACTTGTACCAGTGGACTAGACAGGGTAGTGAATAGCTTGGTAGGCTATTTACTTACCCACTAGCCTTCCCCACGTCGCTAAAATTGTACTAGTCGCGCTACTTGTCCCTGAACTCGTCTGGTGTAAACACGTTGATGCCAGTGGTTTGACTAGTTGAGCGATTTGAACACGTGATTTAAATATCATTTAATTTTTGTATTTACAATGAGGTGGTCTGATGGAGACACAGTGAAATTTGTTGAGCTTTATAGAGAACATGAGTGCTTTTGGAATGTAACGAAACCGATATACATACAGAAATAATCAACAACGATTGGCATCATTACAAAAAATTGTTGAAGAAATGGGAAGAGAAGATTTTACAGTGGCGGATGTGAGAACGAAAATTAAAAATTTAAGGAACACATATAGTCAAGAGTTGCAAAAAATTGAGAAGACAATGAAATCTGGATTGGGTGGGGATGATGTATATACTCCGTCAATGAAGTGGTTTAAAGTTAAACTATTTCCTGTCGCTAGAAAATTAAGTGTTATTTCTAACTTTACTCGAGCTGGTATTCTTCTCTGAATTGAGTATTAGCACGTTGAATTGCAGATGATACCAAAGTTAACAGAAATTCAAATTGTTCAGGAGTTAAACGAAGACACGGTCTGTATTCCGCAGGATCCTCTCTTGATAGTTCCTTTAAGAGCAAGGCAGATGCTCCTCTGCTGTTCCTTCTACTAATCCATTTTCTACACCATAATCTTTTTGTAGAAGATTCTTCTTCGTCCAATAGATTCAAGGTTTTTTTCTATTAGACACAGCGAAATATTTATTATACGCTTTTTGAGCGAAATCAATTTTGACCGCGAAATACTATGATGACTGCGAAAAGCCATCTCTTCTCTACTACAAAACTGCTACTAATAGCTAGTATAGATAAAAAAACACTTAGTGTATAGACAGTTACTTACCTTGGGCTTGGGCTAGTCAACTGGTAGGCTAGTTACTGATACAAGTAACTAACCCATTTACTAACCTTAATGTAAACGTACCCTTACGCACGTTAAGACATTACAAGTCTACTGTATCGACGACTACTGCTGCTCCTATAGGTTAAAGATTGGGCAAAAAGTGATGTTATAGAAATTACATTCCTTCAAGAAGAAATGAAGATATTCGAAAAATTCAAAATACGTTTAAAATGGGAACGGTGATGCTTTCAGATGCCGCATGGAATTTTGTGAATAAAAATTTATTCGCTGTATTATTTAATCCCGAACATCTTTAACCGTTTGAGTCCCAGACGGTTTTGAAAAAACACTGTCGAACACTGTCCAAGTGTTCCCTATATGTATATTTACGTATCCTGGGTTTTCTCGACATAAAATCTGAACAGCGCGATCGCGCTGCTTGGGACTCAAACGGTTAAAAACCGAGTTTTTTGTATCTTTAAGTTAGAATATTTGAAAGATCAAAACCAAAATTTGAGTTCAACGCGCTTAGAATTATTAGGAAATTATTGTCTGATCTATGGGTCTAAAAAATGTTGGCTAGTGTAATGTTAGTACTACTAACACCACCTGCTTCATTTGCATTAAAAAAGTAAGTAACAGTTTAAGAGAAATTACATATTGACGTATCGATAAACGCCAATAAGGAAACGTCTCACGACCTCTGAATAATAATCGCTTGACAAAGCCAATAATAACAGATAAATCCCTAATATGTAAAGCTTTCTCTTTCGATAGCCGTTAGATGGCACAATGGCACTTAAACTGTTCCCATAACAGACGTCGGTGATGGGCATCTAAGAATGAAGCAACCACTCATATTCAGTATTGACTAAAGACCACCAATTTCCGCTGTAGATAAAACTATCTGCGCTTCCGGAAATTCTCTCCACATGGAAAGCAAGTAATGAATCACGATTTACAGACAAAAATTGGCGAGGCATCACGGACGAATGATCTCCAATAATGTCACAGGAGTAAACGGTCGGTGTGTTTTTCGTCGTGACCGGCCGTCCTACAATAGATCACTTTTACCAGCTTGAGTTGGAAAATTGTATCAGCTGTGGGAAATCTAGACGGACGTATATCTCTTTGTGCCGCTACAGTCAGTCATACCGAAGAGGTCATAGCCTGGAGCCTAGCGATTAAAATGAACGACAGGTGAAACCGAATTTAGGTCGTGCAGATGGCGTTTCCGTACTGGATAACTTAGCTATAAACCTACAAAAACATTACCTAAGAAAATCAAAATTACTACACACAACCCACCGAAATACATTATCATCCCGATAATATATCATCCTCAACAATGGACCAAAGACCCCGGTAGTGTTTGAATAAATAAATTTATGCGGTCATTATTTGATGTGGGCGCATAAATAACGCGGAATTAAATTTATTAAAGCCAGGAGGATACTATGGGCGTGCTGGTGACCGCCGTGCGCATAAATTATATTTTGTGCCACGACGGCGGTAACGAATTAAAGTATTTAGGCCAGACGTCGGCGTCCTTAAATGAATTACGAAGTTCGGCATTTGCCGACGTCGGAACTGCTGATTTATGATACTCAGCGGATCCACGAGACTGCGTAATGTAGAGGATTAAAAGAGGGCGGTTCATTGCACGGGGTTGTGGTTACATAATGAATAAGTACAATCTTCTTATATTATGATAAACCGTGGCGATAAAACATTCTCAATATCATACTTAATGTAACAGATTTATAGGAGGGTTTAAAACTATCGTAAGAAATTATAGAGAAACTAGTTTAGTTTTATTTTTAGTATTTTTCTAAAAAAATGTATTGTTTTTGGTGTAATTGATTAACATTTTGGTAACTTTGGTAGAAGTTTTACGAATTTAGTAAGTTTTTGGTGGAATTTAAAAAAAATTCAGTATATTTTTGGTGAAATTATCAAAAATTTTGAAAACATTGGTGGAATTTTTGCGAATTTTATTAATTTCTGGCGGAATAAAAAAAATCAGTGTTTTTGGTAAAATTCTTATGAATTTAGTAAGTGTTTGGTGGAATTTTTGCAAATTGTATTAATTTTTGGTGGAATTTTTAAAAAATTCAGTATATCTTTGGTGGAATTATCAAAAATTTTGATAGCACTGGTGGAATTGTTGCGAATTTTATTCATTTTTTACAGAATTTTTAAAAAATTCAGTGTTTGTTATGGAATTTTTACGAATTTAGTAAGTTTTTAGTGAAGTTTTTCCAAATTTATTAATTTTTGGTGGAATTTTTATGAATTTACTAAGTTTTGAATTTTCAAAGTTTTAGTTAATTCTTAGTGAAATTGTTTCTAATTTGATTGATTTTTGGTGGAATTTTAAAAGAATTTAGACATTTTGGTGGAATTTTTAAAAAATTTGGTAGGTTTCTGATGGAATTTTCAAGGTTTTAGTTAATTTTTAGTGAAATTGTTTCTAATTTGATTGATTCTTGGTGGAATTTTAAAGGAATTTGGACATTTTGGTGGAATTTTTAAAAAGTTTGACAATTCTAGTGTAATTTTTAGGATTTTTGTAAGTTCTTGGTGGAATAAAAAAAATTCAGCAAGTTTTTGGTGTAGTTGTTAAATATTTTAATAGCTTTGGTGGAATTTTTGAGAATTTCATTCATTTCTGGTGGAATTTTAAAAAACTTCAGTGTTTTTGGTAAAATTCTTATGAATTTAGTAAGTTTTTGGTGGAATTTTTAAAAAATTCAGTATGTTTTTGGTGGAATTATCAAAAATTTTGATAACATTGGTGGAATTTTTGCGAATTTTATTCATTTTTGATGGAATTTTAAAAAAAATCAGTGTTTTTGGTAAAATTCTTATGAATTTATTAAGTTTTTGATGGAATTTTCAAGGTTTTAGTTAATTTTTAATGAAATTGTTTCTAATTTGATTGATTTTGGGTGGAATTTTAAGAGAACTTGGACATTTTGGTGGAATTTTTAAAAAATTTGGTAAGTTTTTGGTAGAATTGTTAAAAATGTTGATGACTTGGTAAGCTTTTGGTGGAACTTTTAAAAACTTTGACAATTTTAGTGTAATTTTTAGGATTTTTGTAAGTTTTTGGTGGAATAAAAAAGAATTCAGTTTCTGGCGTAGTTGTTAAATATTTTAATAGCTTTGATGGAATTTTTGCGAATTTTATTCATTTCTGGTGGAATTTTAAAAAAAGTCAGGGTTTTTGGTAAAATTCTTATGAATTTAGTAAGTTTTTGATGGAATTTTTAAAAAATTCAGTGTTTTTTATGGAATTTTTACGAATTTAGTAAGTTTTTAGTGAAATTTTTCCAATTTTATTAATTTTTGGTATAATATTTATAAAATTCAGTATGTTTTTGGTGGAATTATCAAAAATTTTGATAACACTGGTGGAATATAAATTCAGAGGATTCTTTTTGTATAATTTTCTAAAAATTTATTTTTAGAAAATTAATTTTTTTATTTTTTTTTTGTTCATTTTGTGAAATCTTAACGATTTTATACAATTTTATATAAATTCACAGAATTTTTTGAGGTTTTTGTATAATTTTCTAAAAATTTGGAAGATTCTTTGAGGATTTTGTAAAGTTTTGTAGAAATTCAAACAATTTTTGGTTCAATTTTCTAAAAATTTAAGCGATTTATACAAAATTCGAAAAAAATTGACGATTTTTTAAATTTTTTATGAAGGTTTTTAATAATTCTATATATTTTTTTAATGATTTAGTAATTTTTTAATACAAATGATTTTTTTAAGGACTTTTTAAACGATTTTGTACGATTTTATAGAAATTTGAAATATTTTATTAAGGATTTTGTACACTTTTATAGAAACTCACAATCAGACAATTTTTTGTGATTTTTGTTGAATTTTGACGTTTAAAAGTTACAACTTTATTATAATAAGTAGTTTAGTTTTATTTTTAGTATTTTTGTAAAAAAAAATATTGTTTTTGATGGAATTGATCAACATTTTGGTAACTTTGGTGAAAGCTTTACGAATTTAGTAAGTTTTTGGTGGAATTTTTAAAAAAATTGGTAAATCTTTGCAGGAATTTTTACTAATTTTGTAAGTTTTTTGGTGGAATTTTAAAAAAATTCATTATTTTGGTAGAATTATTAAAAATTTTAGTAACTTTGGTGGAATTTTTATGAATTTAAAAAGTTCTTGATGGAATTTTCAAGGTTTTAATTAATTTTTAATGGAATTGTTTCTAGTTTGATTGATTTTTGGTGGAATTTTAAAAGAATTTGGACATTTTTTATTTTAATAGCTTTGGTGGAATTTTTGAGAATTTTATTCATTTCTGGTGGAATTTTTTAAAAATTCAGTGTTTTTTAATGGAATTTTTACGAATTTAGTAAGTTTTTAGTGACATTTTTCCAATTTTATTAATTTTTGATGGAATTTTTATAAAATTCAGTATGTTTTTGATGGAATTGTTAAAAAAAGTTGATAACTTTGGTGGAATTTTTATTAACTTTAATCATTTTTGGTGGAATTGTTAAAAATATTGGTAATTTTAGTAGAATTTTTATGAATTTGGTAATTTTTTGGTGGTATTTTTTAAAAGTCAGTAAGTTTTTGGTAGAATTATTCAACATTTTTGTAGCTTTGGTGGAAAATTGAAAAAATTTAGTGCGTTTTTGGTGGTATTGTTAAAAATGTTGGTGACTTTGGTGGAATTTTTACTAATATAGTAAGTTTTTTTAATTTTTACCAATTTTATTGATTTTGGGTGGAATTTTTAAAAAATTCGCTAAGTTTTTAGTAGAATTGTCTCCAAATTTAATAATTTTTGGTGAAATTATATTCAATTTAACTAACTTTTGTGGAATTTTTATTATTACTTTTTTATTTTTGTGAAATTTTTAAGAATCTAATCAATTCTTGATGAAATTAATTTTAATTTTAGTATATTTTATAAAAATTTTGTTTTTGGTGGAATTGTTAAAAATGTTGATAGCTTTGGTGGAATTTTTACAAATTTAATTTTTGGTGATATTTTCAAGAATTGAATTAATTTTTAGTGAAATTTATTCGAATTCTTGCTCTGTATAAATTAAATATTTGATGATTATTAATAAACCAATCGTTTTGACATTTCATGTGGCATTAGCGTGGTTAGAATAATAAATAACGTTTATGAAAATTGAACCAACTATTTTATCGGCCCAAATCGAAAATTACGGAAAACGGGGACTTCGTTTAAGGCCTAAATCGACCGTTTCGGGTCCAAAGGAGCCCCGATTCGTATATAACGTTGTGTTATAAAGCCGCTCAGAAGGTTAGGCGGAAGCAGAGTCGCGGAGCCGGTGGCTTTTTGGACAAAAAGTGCGTTCGAAAATTAACGAAAATGACAGGTGGACGATCGACAATTTTAATTTCAATTAGGGCTTCCTCAACGTCGTTCGATTTTCAGGGCCGTTTTTCCGAAATCGGTCACGGACTCCCCAAAATAAAACCATTGGATCGTCCGGAAAGCGATTTCCAAAAAAAAAAGTATTAAAAAAACAGCTGGGCGCCTGCGACGCCCTCTTTTAAAGAGGCGCTGCTTGCTTACTACTTTAATATATTATAATTAACACTAGAACATTGGCACTAATAACAACACAAGACCTAGAACTAGGAGCTTTTGGGTTAGGCATGCTTCTTTTGGAAAAGCATTTGGCGTTTTAAATGCCATGTTGTAATTTTCAAAAACTAGAACTAGAAACTAGAACGAATATGAGCACTAACTCTAACACTAGATTTAGAACTAGGAGCTTTCGGGTTTAGCCCTGTAATTTTTGAAAAAGTGTTTGGCGTTTCGGATGCTATGTTGCACCCATCTTCAGAAACGAGTTTGAAGTGAAGAAGGTTGCAAAATGGCATCCAAAACATCAAACGCTTCTTCAAAAAACGCCCCGCTTAACTCGAAAGCTATTAGTTCTATGCCTAATGTTAGAGTTAGTGCTAATGTTAGTTCTAATCTTAGTTCCATTCACCCCGGCCGTGAAAGCTTTCGTATTTATATCAAATATAAACTATTTTTTTCTTCCTGGGTATTTTTACATTTTTTCAAATTTGGAAATACTAAAGGTATTTACTGCACCAATCAAGATTTGTCATTTGGGATACGCTTGTAATATAAAGGAAAAAGCGTACGTGTCGCTGCATTTTGTAAGATCGATTATAACGAACGGGAGAGCTTGCAGATTGTTAAGTTTCTATACCAATGGGCGTACTGCCGTTTGGAGGTTGCAACTCTTCACGTGGGCAGAACGCAGGTTGCAAGTAACTATGCGAAGCATGCCGCTTGTGAGAGCCGCAGCGGCGATTGAAATTACAAAATTGAACTGTATTATGCAAAAGACTGCGTTGGTTTTAGATTAATTGAAACGTTACGGCTTGAATTACATAACGACCAGATCTACTTGCCGCCCTTTGTAATTACATTGGTTGTTATTACTACTAAGAAATTAAAATTCATTTTATTCGTAAAGTGGTACATATGATACCAAATAGACCTTTTTTTCTAGCACTAGCTCTCACGTTTGTTCGCGTTGACTTATCACGTCAATTAGAAAGTGAATTCGCAAAACCACGCAAACATGCCGGCGGAAGAGAAGATAGGAGATCTGGTGCACACGACGCCGGCGGTTCGTTTTTCTCTTATCGGGTATCTACTAGAAAATTGTTACTCATAATGGTCCTTTGTTTAAGTCCGCCAATTGGCGAAATTGCGGTCTACGATCGTTCTCTAAATCTTAATCTAACCTTTCATCTAATATTAAGTAACTTACCTCCAATCCGTCTTCATCCCCAAATCGATCTTCTTCATCCGCTCCTTCATCAATCGTTTTGTTTTCTTGATAACCCTCAACCATCTCTTGCACTTCAGGCAAGTGAGGAGAAGGCACTTTATCCAAAACCCGATTTTGTATCCATCTTAAACTCTCCGAACTTTCCGCCTTAGTAAAGCTCCTTCCATCATCCAAGGTTTTACTAATCGGAGCCCTCACCTCCACGACTAAAGCCTTCTCCTTCTTGTCGTGCAACTCCTCCTCGATTAACCGAACTTCTTGAAAATCTTCTTGAACTTCGTTCACCTCTCCTTCGTTCAAGTGACCCTCTACGTACCATGACGAAGAGGAATACTCCACACTAGTGGTTATATCAGCAGACGACCTGTTATTTCCCAAAGCGTTCTTACATTTCTTCAAATAATTTTTAACTCGTTTAGTTTTGCTTTGTTTCGAATCTGATTTTGGTAAATCTAAAGAACTTTCTTTTGAATTCGATTTGGTAATCATCTGGGTGGTTTGGTTATCATCTTGAGTCGGTTTCCAAGACTCTTCATCGTAGGTGAGGCAATGACGACCGGTAGGGGTCACCTGAAATGAGTACTTTAAATTAGCGTGGCAATTCTCCAAATGATTTACGTCCTAATTATTGATAGATAGCGTTTTAGGACGTGCGTCCAGATGGCGGATGGTATTTCTCTAATCGCCAGAAGGGCGGTGGACTTTCCTACAGTAGTAAATCAAATCGGTAGTAAACGTTCGCAATATCCTACGGGAGCGAGCTGGTAATTATAAGTTAATACCCTCCCGGTTTATGCACGCCGTATAATGGCGATTGTAAATCGTGTTTTCACTTGCGAAAATAAACCAAGGCAGGTTTGTTATTAGTAATAAATTGACAAAAAATCTAGACAAACAGATGGCAGTTAAAAGAGATGGAATGCGGATTGTTAATTATTATACATAAAGTACAATGTAACTTTTTCATGTATTTAAGTAAACATAACCCTCGGAATTCTGGCAAATAAAAAGAATTAGCAAGAATCTTGGTGTATATATTTATTAATCCTCGACGGAATTAAATATCCCGCGGGGCTTCATTATTAAACCTCCGTATATGGCGAAATCGAAGGTCGCATCGTCAATTTATATTTAATAATTCGTTTTGGCCTTTCTCCGGGGGCATCCTCGGCCTCTTCGCAATCAATACCTCGGCTTCATCGCCGACCCTACCAGCATGGAATTTCATGTACGAACCTTAATTATGCACCTTGCGTTTTTATTTCGGCGAATACGCAACTGGGTTAATAAACGAACCGGGTGAGATGCCGAGATCGAACCCTACTTAACGTGCCTCGACTTCTTTTCCGCTAATTAAATCCTCTTCGTGCCGTGGACGCTCGAGGAATAAGCTCGCGAATCCGAAAACGAACAGTGTTCTCTCGACAAAGTTCGACCCGGTGACCCCGTTCGAAGCGCTTTTAATTGCGCCGCCGAGGGCCTTAATGGGGGCCAGACCTGTCGACGCTGACGACGGGCCTTATGAAACCGGCCAGGAGGAAATTAATCCGCGACCGAGACGGAATTATTGCTACACGACCCCCTGGACCGAGCATTGTTTAGGCGAGGGCATTTGTCATCCGGTGTGGGTGGCGTAATAAGAACGAGAGCGACCGACCTGAGAACTGGAGAGCAAAGTTTAGAAACCTATGGCCCCTGCTGAGTCATTGGTTTATGAGAAATCAGAAATATGTTTTGTTGTGACTATTTAATAAATATAATTACATAAACTTAAATGAATTGTATTCTCAGCTCCATTTCTTTATTTGATTCTAAGTAAAAAAAATTGTGAAAGGGTGAAATTTAACATTCAATCAATTCGCAAGCTCTCTAGTTGCCTTCTAACGTACCGTAGATCGAACGGAATAAAACACGAACTAGTTTCTTATTTCATGGGATGCATTTTCAATTTAACTGGGTATACTTACACATTTTCTAGCTTATACATATGGAACAATGCCCATTCTTTGCCAGAAATTAGTTCCTAAAATAAGAATATGCTGCACATCAAGAACCAACATCACCTCAATAATTCTAACTTCATTACGTAATGAAAAAGCAACGTTAACGACAACCAAAACGGAACGTTCATCAGAATTCGCTACAGTACATTTACCTACTCCGTTGTGAAACGGTAATTTGAGTGATTTAATAAGTTCTATACCTTTGGCTCCCATAATTGTCCGATTAGCCCCTGAATCTAGCAACCCAACGATGTCCCAGTATATTGACCTCTAAATAAGGAAGTTTATCACCGCTAACATGCGCAAAAACAAAATCGAGCAACACCTTAACCGAGCTACCATAAGAAGAATGATACTGATTAGGGTTTCCAATCCCGGGATCCCGAACCCCGGGATTCCGATGATTTTTCAATCTAGAAATCCCGAAAAGATCCCGAAATCCCGAAACAAATCCCGATTCAGTCCCGAAATTTTTATATCGGATGCAAGTTTTAAATTTCTGTTTCGGAAGCTAAGTGAACTAAAAACAAAATTAAGCAATGACCCGGTAGAGTCTTTAAGAAAGCGAATATCAGAGCGAAGGACCATAATGTCTGGAGTCATGGATTATCTCCAAAATCCCAATAAGCAAGACAGAAAGGATCCTTTTTTTAATTTGCCCCCTACCGACATAATTGTGAATTTCGTCAAAAATATTTCAGAAAGCTTATCAGGAACCGTTCTCAGCAACCAAGCTGAACCAACTACAATAAATCTTGACGAGGACGGTTTCGACTCTGAAGATGAGTTGCCAATCAACCGATTGAAAGGAGATGAAAATTTAAGTCTCAAAAACAAACTCGAACAGGCTATAACAAATGCGATGAAATCGGTACAACAACCATTGAAAGGAAAATCTATTGATGTTTTAAAGGTGGTGAAAAAAGGAATGGCTCTATTAGAAAATGGTGGATGCGTGGTTTACATTTGCAGCGGTGCTTTGAATGCTTGCTTACAGTTCAACCCACCAGTGTGAAATCGGAACGAGCTTTTTCTTCTGCGTCATCGCTTGCCACAAAAATAAGATCTCGGTTAGCCGATTCTACCTTAGATGCACTGGTGATGCTCAGAAGCTATTTCCGTTCTAAGTTGTAAATATAATTTGTTTGTTAAAATTTTATGTTTTTGTTGAAATTTGCGTTCACAATATTATTTTCGAGTTACGTAACTTATGTATTAAACAATAAGATTTACATATTACATTTCCAAGTTCTTTTAATAAAATAGTCAAAAATATAAGTTATTTTAACCCTACAAATTATTTTTCTAATTTTTCAGGATTTTGAAATTAATTTCGGGATCCCGGGATTGAAATACTAAATCCCGAAATTCAATCCCGATCCCGAAATTTGGAAACCCTAATGCTGATGCCAGTTCACCTCTGCATCCTGGAACCGTTTTCCGAACACCGAGTGCAACTCCAAACTGCAACATCTGGGGCTCTACAATTGAAACAATGCTTCTTCTTAGGACTAGTACACGATCGTAAAAGGGTGAATCCGGGGATGATGACCGAGTTTTCCGCAGTTCCAACATGTTACATCAAGTCCAAAAACCGAAACAGCCGACAACCCCGCCTCTACATATGCCAAGTCAGGCTCCAATGCAGTAGTGCGTCTAGGAGGAGGAACAGAACTATCCACTGCTTTTTTTAGTAGCCTCTAACCTTCTACCCAAGATCAATAAGCGCTCCACCGAATCAACATCGACCAAGGAATGCTGTCTCTGGAAGAAAGGTGACAAATTCTTCAACAAAATTTTAAGTTGTGCCGCCTCTGGGATCCTTCTACTCAATCTAGCAAACATATTCTTCATAATGGGTACGTATATATCAATCGACTCACAATCAGTAGACCCTTGAGTACGATGACGGATCCCGTCCAATAACTTATCGTCATAATCCGGAGGAAGAAATTCCCTACGCAACCCTTCGACTAACTCATCCCAAGCATCGTAGGAATCTCGATAAGCTCTATACCAAATAAGGGCTTTTCCCTGAAATAAATCAATTGCAGAATTGAATAGGGTTCGCTTGGCCACACCACTCTCTAGAAAATGAGACACCCTATTTCACCACTGGTACAACCCTTATTGAAGATCTAACGACTTCTGCATCATCTTCTTCGGATGGATCTGACTCCTCTGAAATAACTTCATCAACCTCTACAACAGCGTTCCGCAATCATTGGGTCACGACCCAATTTTGGGTCGTGAAGGGTGGAAAAATGGTCGGCATAAACATTTATTTTCATCGAACATAAATGCCATTTTTTCTATGTTATAGCAATAATAACGAAATTAATTATCACAATGTTTTCTGTACTACGGCTGGAGGAAATTCCCGAGGATTTTCTCCAGCTTTTCATAATACAACTAGCAAGTGAAAGTAGTTACCAGTTTTCATTTATACAGATCATTAGGTATGTAACTATTTAAAAATGTAATTTTATGATTCCTCAAATTTGAAAAAAAAAAATCAATTTTGCTACTCGCATTTTCGATGTAGAAACTGAAAGAGCCGAAATAGAAATACTTTTAAATGGCCAAAACTCACCACTCAAAAAGGTTGCTTACCTTGCTGATATTTTCTCATTAGTTAATGAATTAACATTATCAATGCAGGGGCGCATGACTAACCTATTCGTGTGCAACAACAAAGTCGATGCTTTTATCAAAAAAAGAATGATATCTGGAGAGGTCGAATGGATAAGGGAGAATTCGATATGGTCGCATGTTACCTTCAAATAATCGAAGACACATTTGCTACAATTAAAAGAAAGATTTCTTAGTTATTTTCCTCCTGATAAAGACATGCGCTTAGGCAACATGTGGATTCAAAATCCGTTTTTAAAAGGTGATGGTAATACTTTGTCTTCGACAGACGAAGAAAAACTAATAGAACTATTGTGCGATAAATTACTTCAAGTGCAGTTCATTAATCAAAAAAATTTAGGAAAATTTTGGATACAAATACGAAACGAATACCAAACATTATTTGAAAAGGCAATGCAATATTTACTACCATTCGCAACAACATATTTAGCGGAAAGTGGCTTTTCAGCTCTCGCTGCAGTTAAGAATAAATATAGAAATCGTCTTGAAAGCATTGATGCGACAATGAGAATAACATTAAATCAGTCGATTCAACCTATTATTGATAAATTGGTGAACGAGATGCAGCAGCATAAAAGCCATTGAAGAAATACTCATATAAAACTTAATATTATTTTTGCTTGTACCTTAGAAATATATTTTATTTTAGAAAATTTATGCTAAAATTTTGTTCAATTTTCTATAATAGTGATTATTCCCTCCTTTAATTTCTTATGGGTCACATAAAGATTTTGTAGATATTTTTGGGTCGCTACTTAAAAAAGTTTGCGGAACGCTGCTCTACAACACCAATTTTCCCTACTGAATTAGTAGATGGAACCGGAGTAGACGAAGCGCATCCCTTGACCTTGATTTCCAATTTCGACATCAAAGTGACAATCCTGCCCACAAACACAGATTTAGTTTTAAGTTGAGCATTTCCCACAGGAACAGAATCAACCATACCCAACAAATAAGCCAATTTTGAGGTCAACTTTTTAAATTATGAGGATCAAGAATCCCTGTTAAAATTGACAACCTGGGTAATGAGGTCCAATCCCACAGTAAGTGCTTCAGAATCCTCTGCAAAAGAAAAGGGATAGGGTGGAAGAACATAACTCGATCTCTTCTCCAGACGTTGCAATTTCAAGGTATGACGAGACTCATCACAGTTTAACTGATAACACCTCTAATACGAAGTAACGTAACTTTTCAGTGGAAAGCCTGTTAATTTCCATCTTCGGTTTCAAGGGGCGTGCCATGATAACAAAAAACAATGTATATATACAAAGTCTCCCAGAACTCAGTTGCCAAACGCAAACCACGCATTCCAAAGCTGATTTCATGCCGATTCAATGAAAAAGTCCTTATCCGAAATTGCTTCCTATGAAAACTATACTTCATTTAATAACTAGGAGGAGTGAATCTCAAAACCCCATCTACATAGGAAAAAGTAACTAAAAAATACACTAAATATTTTTAGCGGCAAATTTGAATTCTAAACTTCAAACCAGTCACATTTATGCAACCAACAAAACACCAAGCGTTTGAGCGTAGTATTCTAGAACATACCAAATATCTCTATTGCCGTTTATCTATACGTACATTGTTCAAAATTTATCCAAAAGACGTTCTTTGTGTTGACGTATTATATCCAACAGATGACATCGTACCATACCTTCTTCGAACTTAATATTTTTTGATCGCAACCATTTGAGCACAACGAAAAAGCGAGAAACAAGTTGACAAATTAGGTAAAGCACCTAACCTCAAACGTTAAAAACAATAAACGACAAAAACTAATTTTTTCGTCTTTGTAAACTTGACTGCGGAGCGACCAATAATAGTTCACTATTTTAGCGCGCAAAATTCAAATCACTCCTCCTAGTTATTAAATGAAGTATAGAACATCCTGAAGATGACGTGTCTAATCATGTTTTTTTTTTCAAAATATCTTAATAACGATTTAGCTATCACAATGAAATTTTGAGCGTTTGTAAACTTCGAAATTCTTCATCGTTTGTTGACAAAACAATTTTTTCATTGCCATCGTAAAGGTGTTAAGCGCTACCAGGGTAAGTTCTCTTAGGAAGTAATTTCAGCTAAGGACTTTTTCGTTGAATCGGCTTGAAATCAGCATTAGAATGCGTGGATAGCGTTTGGAACTTTGTTTGGCAACAAAGTTCTGGGACACCTTGTATATTAGCGAGGAAAGTACCAAAACAAAAGGAGGAATGCTAAAAATACAAAAATACAATAACACAACCAATCAAAGGAAGAAAAAAACCTTTCAAGAACTACAAGTAACGTTGCTGTTCTCTGCTATTGGTGCGTGCTAAACATCATTCAATTATCCGGAATCCCGGTGGAACGTCGTGTTCGACGAAAAATGATACCGGGTGAAATAATCGATTGGGGAAACGTTAGGTCGGTGCGTGGTAATACTCTAATTGGTTGGGAATGTCTCTATTGCTCCGCGCTTCGTTTATCTCAAGCAATGGCTGAATAAATTTAAGACCGGTCGATGTTAGCGTAATTTAGAGGTTTTCACGCTAGCAGTTACTAGTGTTGGTTTGCTTTATGGAAATAATTGGGAAAACAACTTGTACCCCTTATTCCACCATTATTTTACAAGAAAGAGAAAATATACATCGCATGAACTCAAAAAGTAAGAAAGTTATATTTCATTTTTAAAGTTAATTTCATTTGTTGCTGTTTGTGAATGGATCGTAATTAATATGAATTCTAAGGTAATTTTCGTAGCAGGAGGGAATGTCAAAGGTGGAGGAAGAGAAGAAGGAAATGATCACTTCCCAAGATAAATTGAACACAAACGGAGGGTTTGTTTGCTTTTGCTTTCGAGTTCAACGTACCGGAAATTCACCCCAGCGATGGGAAACAGCAAATTTGCCTGCCCCTCTTCTCCCTTTTCTACTCAGTTAGTCACGAAAATGTTTGAAAGGCACGAATTCAGAGACGATGTTAAATACAGATCAATAGCTAGGACGATACAACTTTGTATCTGAGAATTTTTCTTTATATTCTCTCCCCAGCCTAAGGCGGATGAAAGATCATTGCATACAGATTGTACTCTCGCGTAGATCATCTCGAAATTGGCTTTAGGCTAGCGTTGAATTAATCATAACAGCAGCGGCAAACTGTTTAATTACGGAAAAGTTATAAACCTCCCCAACCGGATCGGTTGCATCTTCGATTCCGATTCGTCCCTATCGTGACTTCCTGGTGGAGTTTTTATGTGGAAAATCAGTCGTTATCAAACAGCCGATGGCGACCGCCCGCTCTGATTGTTGTCTATTCGAGAAGAGGAAGAAAGAGCCGGTCGACGGCTGGTTAAGAAAAATAATTCGTACCATCGCCCAAGGCTTCGAGTTTTTCGCGGTCTCACTACGACGCCGCGATTAGTAACGTGCAATTAGTTGCGATTCGTTGCACGGAAAGTTATGCTAATTCCAGACTGGCGATATTTATTCAATGACCGGCGTAATATTAGAAAACATTAGCGGACCTAATGGTCGAGTTACGACTTGTTTCCTCGGCGCGAGACGTGTTATACGCGCGGGACGAAGCTTTTAATTACCTCGTGCGTGTTTTTCAGTCGTTACGAGTTCGCCGCTTAATAAACTACGACGTCGATTTGATCAGAGATACGAGAAAACAAGATCGAGAAGTACCAATTATCAGCGGGCGATGAAAAATTGATATTTGCTATTTCTAATCTCGAACGCGCTCATAATAAATACTCCAACTAACGCAAAATCTTTAAATCGAAGGCTATTACGCTAATTAACTGCCGTTATTCACTGCCGTGCCTTACAAATACGACTCTTTAAACTCGCTCGCTTATAACCAAACGAAATAAATTTCTTTCGCGCGGTTAATGACGACGCTTTTGTTCGACCACGACAGAAACAGAAACCGAACGTGATCTGGTTTGCAGATCGAAAAGGAAAGCGCCAGAAGGACTCACAATCAGGCATGAGGGCCATAGAGGGCACGTTAAGCTATCGTAACCTACTATGACCCGATCCGCGTTGGTCCACTTCTCTTCCGAAGGTTTCTCTGAATCGGGACGCCGAAGCCGTCGCCGTCGCCTCGAGAACAAACAAACGGCAGAAAACTACGAGATTCCGAACGAAACGAAAATTAACGTCGCCCACAAATGGAAAAGAAAAGGTGCGAAATTGAAAGTTCCCATCGTAAAATGTCCAAGCCGCGTGCTTTCTACATTAATCTTCGCTTAAAGGCTCGAGATGACGGGGGCGTAATTAAAACCGTATCGAACGTTCCGATAAAAATTCAATGACGGCGCTTACTTTTCAATTGCAGTTAGGGCAGAAGAGAAACTTAGAAACGGTTGTTTTCAGTGAAAGATTCATCTTTAGTAGATCGCAAACTCTCTTTGAAAAAAAGAAAAACAATTCGCTATGATTTGAAGAACAAAACCGATCTTTATTAAAACGTAAAGTTCACCTTAGTGACCCCGTTCCGCTCCGTTAGGAATAGGTCGTCGCCAAACGAGGCGCCGTGGGAATGCAAAGATTGACCGTAAACAGGGGATATAATTCCGACAAACGCATTCATTGTGTCTACTTCACGTCCAACCGTTCGACTTGTTTAATTTACGAGTACGAGGGCGTAAACTACGGAGTTCGGGGCTTAAGGTAACAACGTCCGACTCCCCTACAAACGCTTCTTTGTTTATATACGAACCGCTCTCCAAAGGGAACCTGTAGACACTACAATAAGTCCACTCGCTCATTTTGGCTTTATTGTCAAACGGAGAAAGTCCGTCGCCGCCGATAACGATTGTACGATTTAAACTTTGTACGATTTAAATACGCAACGTTTCTATTGCAAATGTAAGGGAGATATGAAACGGACCGTTTCCTATTTAGAAGTGAGCGAACGCCTTATGACGGACACGTGTTGAACAAAATAAACAAAATGACGTGCTCGCGGACGATTTATAGCCAGTCAAATGGATGATTGAATGTTTTCCAGCGTTTTTACAATAGGTAATTTATGTTATTGTTGCGTGTTCGAGCTTTGAAGTCCATTGTGTTCAAACGGGCATAGGTTTCGAGAGGACACCCGCGGGCAAAGCAAGAAGAGAGTGTCGTATAGTTCAATCTATTAAAAATTTATAGATAGCCTATGTAAGCCTAAACAATTTTAAACCTTTCTTCTACATAGATGTGAATGTGTACAGGTGTCTCAAAAATTTAATCATAAACCCAAACTTTTTATAATACAATAAATAAAAAATTAACTATTATCGGTGCCAAAAGTCAAGTCAGTTAAGTTTGGGCTACTCGTACTTTAGAAGTTTTCGTCTAAAAAAGTCGGGGTAAAAACTGTTATAATCGATGATCATTTCTGCGTAATATACCCAAAATTCAAAATTGTAGATCATGCGGGTTAGGAAATATCGTGAGTTAAATGAAAAAATTGCCGGCTTTTTGACCGTTTCGTGGAGAATGTAAACTTTTGCAATTTTTATCTCGGAAACCGGTGAAGACAAAAAATTAGGACATTTTGTAGGATGTAACCTCATTTATTTACTACAACATAGTATTTTTTCTCTTTCAAAAAATTCCGAGAAAACCGCTAATCGCATTTTAACGAAATTGCCACCAGGTGGTAGTTAAGAATGCTAGCTATCTAACTTCCTAAGAATATATTTGAAGGGCCGCGGCTAAAACCCATCAAAGTCCATTTTTTTTCAAAAATTAGATAATGTCACTATAAAATAGCTTATAGTATGTATCATCGAACAGTTATCCCCTACTGCTAAAAAAACTAATATTCTTCGAAAAAAACGTCTTTGAAAATAATAAGTACCGCCGAAAAACGATCAAGGTCCAGGTACATGTAGTACATGTGACACATTAAAAGGTGAAATATCCGTTTTGGAAGAAAAATTAGCCCAATGTAGAAATGAGGAAACTAAAAAATCAATAGGTAACAGCTTAGAAAAAAATCAGGATGACAGGACAGCACATTTAGCAAATGCTGACAAATTTTACTTGTTAAAAAAAAGTACAGGAAAAGGGCACAGAAAGAAGCAAATATAGAATCAATCGCCATGGATTTTCAAAAGAATCTACCAACTCCTAACATTACAACATCTGACGTGACATATCTTTCAATATACATATTTTATCAGATTTATCAGAAAGGGCGCAGATGATGTCTGTTCGATGTTAAATCATTTTCTTTTTTTTTTTTGAAATTATTTAGGCTTTCATATCCGTAATTTAATCACTTTTTGCGATTCTTGCGCTGGACAAAATAGGAATTATACAGTCATCCGCTTCCTACACTACATAGTTAATACCACAACACGTTTTGACAACATAAAAGTGGTGTTTCCAATACGTGGCCATTCCTATCTAGAATGCGATAAGAATATGGGGTTAGTAAATACCAAATCATATACGGAAACACCAGATGACTGGAGAGATGTGTTGAGAAATAGTAGATTAAAGCCGTCACCTTTTAACATAATAAACTGCAAGAATGAAGTTGAATTTCAGGGTTGGACAGAGTTCTTTACACAGACTTACTTATATATCTCGAAAAGTCCTGTGCAATCAAGGCCGATTAGAGTGTTTAAAATAGAGAAGTGTGAACCAAAATGTATTTCACACAAAAACAATATTATGGTGGAAAATATTTGAAAACTGTTGTAGTTTCTCCACAACAAAACAATAAACGACGAAAAAAAAAATCCTGGATTCATAGAATTAAAAAAACTTTACAATGGACCAGTGACTATAAAGGCAGCGAAAATGAAGGATCTTTTGCATCTTACAAAATTTCTGACATTTGATAAATCGAAAATAGTTTATAATTCTCTATTATCCAACGCCAAAATAACAAACGATGAGGATGATGAATTCGTTAACGACCCACCTATTGATTAAGTAGATGATTTGAGTGACTTTTGTTAATTTTTTCTTAGAATATAATGTTTTTTTATTAAACAATATAGTTGTTCGTTTGAAATCACATTTATGTTTTATTTCTACTGTACTGACTAATAATAATAATAATCAATTAAAATTTTTCAAATCTAAATACTGTAAAATGTAGACGTTTGGACTTTGATCGTTTTTAGCCCCCGCCCTTCATTTATGTTTCTACACAGTGCGACAAATAAGTTTCAAGACACAAGTCGTATTTTAATAATTAGCAGCGCCATTTACGAATAAACATCGGCGTTTAATATTTGTTACGTTGCTCATTTAATGTCATTTTCATCAATCGGTTGATAAATATAGAAGTTATAACAGTTCTAGCAAAACAAGACTTTTGTTGATGTTGAAATTCAAACATGGAACAAAGATAAGTTATTAAATTTTATGTTAAACTTGGTAAAAGTACGTCAGAAATATTCCGCTTGATGCAGCAAGTATACGATGATGATTGTTTAAGTAGAGCTAATGTTTTTCTGTGATATAAACGTTTTTCAGAAGGCAGGGAGATATTAGAGGACGGTAGTCGCGAAGGAAGACCAATTTCAGCGAGGATACTAGAAATGATCGAAAAAGTACGGGAATTTGTTGAAACTGATCGCAGTGTTTCACTGAAAATTATGGAAGAGGCTTTAAACATCAGCAGAGAAACAAATCGAACCATTCTTCATGAAGATTTGGGTAAAACAAAGGTTTGTGCCAAATTTGTTCCACACACTTTGACGGATGTCCAAAAAGCAGCGCTCGTCATTCATGCAGAAGAAGTCGTTGCAGATGCCAGAAATAATCCCAAATCCCAACATCCTGAAATCAATTGTAATAGGTGACGAAATATGGTGCTTTCAGTACGACCCAAAAACGAAACGTCAAAGTGCAGAATGTAGGTCGTCTAATTCACCCCAAGCCAAAAAAAAACACGGAAAGTTCCATCAAAAATCAAAGCAATGCTCATTCCTTCTTCGATAACAAAGGAATTATCCATAAGCTTTGTGCCAAATTTGTTCCACATATTTTGACGGATGTCCAAAAAGCAGTGCGCGTCATTCATGCAAGAGAAGTCGTTGCAGCCGCCAGAAATAATCCCAACTTGCTGAAATCAATTGTAACAGGAGACGAAATAATAAATGTAACATGGTGCTTTCAGTACGACCCAAAAACGAAACGTCGAAGTGCAGAATGAACATCGTCTAATTTACCAGAACCCAAAAAGAAAAAAACACGGAAAGTTCCATCAAAAATCAAAACAATGCTCATTACCTTCTTCGATAGCAAAGGAATTATCCATAAAGAATTCGTTCCACCTGGATAAACGATTACTGGCTCTTATTATCTTCAAGTTTTGAAGCGTCTAATGGCCAAAATCGTATTCGACCCAAATATCGCGATTCAGAGGCATGGAGTCTGTTGCACGACAATGCGCCGAGTCACACCTCGCTAATTTTTCGTAAATTTTTGGCTCGAAATCAAGTCTGTACGTTAAATCATCCACCGTATTCGCCAGACTTGGCCCCATGCGACTTTTCTTTATTTTCCAAATGGAAACTGAAGCTGAAGGAGCGTTCTTTTAATGACATTTCGACCATTACCACAGATACAACATGTGAACTGGAGGCGATTCCACAAAGTGAACTAAAAGATGCATTTGAATCACTGTTAAATCGATGTAAAAATGTATTGAAACTGGATGAGTATATTTTGAATAAAAAATGTACAAATATCTAAACTTCGAGCAAGAGCATGTAATTTCAATCCTACAGTGAGCAGAAATGAAAAATTTTCCCTAATAGTTTCCAGACATTTCGATTCCACTAAATCAGTCAATACTCTTGTGGATTTTGTAAATGAATTGTTCAATATCGCACGATATTGGTTATGATCCACTTTTTTTCCTTGAAGATTGAGCAAAAGAACCCAAATCCTTCGATAAACAAAAATTCCTTTTTTACAGTTTCTGGACGTTTCGAGGTCACCAGATCGGGGAATTTTCTTGTGAGAGAATTAATCGTCGAATATCACTCAATATTCGTTTTGATTTTCCATTCTTCCAAAAGTCGGGGAAGAGAACATAATTCAGACCTTTCGTTGATCAAAAGTGAGATTACTTTCTTAGTGCTTTCTGGTTGATTTGATTTTTCCAGATTAGTAAATTTTCGAATGGACCTTTTTGAATTGATTGACGCATATTATTCAACTTTTGTAACAATCTTCTTTTTTCCGAAAGCCGAGCAAAAGAATGTAACCCAAAGCTTTCAATGAGTCAAACTTAGAAAATTCCTTTAATAATTTTCGTATGATTCGATTTCTCCATATCAGTACATTTTCATGTGGACCTTTTGAATTGATTATTTGAATATCACTCGACATTTTGTTACAATCCTTGTTTCTTCCAAAGGTTGAGGAAGAAAACATAACCCAAACCTTTCAATGAGTCAAATTCAGAATCTTTCCTTAATATTAGGTTGTTCAGAAAGTAATTTCGTTTTTTTTTTTGTGCCGATTTGGAAAACGTCGATATTCAATTGAAGTTACAGTAGCGTTTCCTTTGCAATTTATCAATTCAAAAACCATATCAGAATACTCAACAATCGCCACAGCTACAACATGTGAACTGGAGGCGATTCCACAAAATGAGGTAGAACATGCATTTGAATCACTGTTAAATCGACGAAAAAAATGTATTGAAAGTGGAGTACATTTTGAATAAAAAATGAACAAATATCTAGACTTTTCGTTTACATCATTTTTCCCATGACTAGTCTTGAAATTTATTTGTCACACTGTGTATTGTTGAATAATAATAAAAAATTATTTTGTGTACCTTTATTGGATTACGTTCGAAAAAAATCGTCACCCAAGGAGTAAAACATTCATTTAACTCGCGATATTTCTTAAACCTCGAGACCTACGACTTTAAATTTTGGGTATATTATACAGAAATAATCATCGATCATGAAATCTTTACCTCGACTTTTTTCGACGAAAACTTTCGGTGTACGAGCACCTCAAACTTGACTTTTAGCAGTGATAGTAAATTAACAGAAAAATCTTGAGCTCCTATCTCCAGAATAAGAATTAGGTTTACAATTTGATAAAAATTACCAAACTTAATCCATGTCGTTGTAATAAAGTTTCCAACATACTACAAAAGCTACCTTAAGTCGTTTTGTATAAAACTGGAATAAACACTATTAACTCGGTTAACTTCCTTTCTTCGCCGCAACACTGCGTGGGCGAAATGTAATTGCCGGGCCATTACCTGTACGATTTTTGTCAATTTTCACTACGCCGTTCTGACGTTTACCCCCAGGCCTTCCATACGCTCCATCGTAATGAATACAGGAACAAATTTGATTTTAATTAGTAGTTGCAAGTCGATCGCTTGATTGATTGCGAAAAGTGTAGCGCGCCAGTTCGCATTAATAGTACGATAATATAAGACTTTCACGAAGTGGAAATAATTTTGTATTATAAAATATAAATACATATATACCTTTCTATTTCTCCGTATCATATTAGTGATGAGGCTAAGTGATGATCTGGTAATCCATTTGATAAGGCAACAATTTGAAATTTATCAGTCTTTTAAATCTTTTCTCCAAAGAACCCACGTTTTTATTTACACTATTATTATCCCACATTTGTAGAAAATGGCAAGTTAAGGAACTACTATTTAGACTTTAGACCATTGAATTGATTGGTAGATTGGTACTTTACACTCACTGGTACACGCCACGGTCGGTTTTATTTAATTGCACGCATAACCTTAGGAACTATGAAAAAATCGATGTCAAATCCACCAGGTCAAAACAAAACGCGATAGTAAACGCGACAGTAGTAGGTCACCGGAGTGAATACTTCATACGTGCCCAGTCGATTTATTGAACCCTGCGTTCCGGCACCGTTAGTCACTTTTAAAAGACCTTTCGTCAGTATACATTACTCATGGATTCGTTACCATTACGATTTCCATTTCTAGCACTTTCCATTAGGAATTCGGGGCAATGCATTTGCACAAAAGAAAGCAACGCGACATAACCTACGAGACGCTTGCAGTATCTCCGTACTTTTCACTGCCACTAAATCACCCCACACATGGATTCCCTTCCTTGGGGTATTTTCACCCCTCCGATACCGGCAAGGGATGGATTTTCGAACGGTAGAAAACGTAGACTAGGCGGCGACCGGCGTTCCGTTCTGGGCAGGCGTCGCGACGTCAGATTCCAAACCCTGCGCCAGCGCCCTATAACTGTGATCTACTGTGATCCAACCCCTTGTTGTGACATTTTGGGGAAATACATCTAGCATGTTATTATTAATGATTACTAGCTTAGTTTTATTTTTAGTATTTTTCTAAAAAAAATTATTGTTTTTGGTTGAATTGATCCACATTTTGGTAACTTTGGTGTAAGCTTTACGAATTTAGTAAGTTTTTGGTGGAATTTAAAACAAAAATAGTAAATTTTTGGTGGAATTTTTACAAAATTCAGCATATTTTTGGTGGAATTATCAAAAATTTTGATAACATTGGTGGAATTTTTGCGAATTTTATTCATCTTTGATGGAATTTTTTAAAAATTCAGTGGTTTTTATGGAATTTTTACGAATTTAGTAAGTTTTTAGTGAAATTTTTCCAATTTTATTAATTTTTGGTAGAATTCTTATAAAATTCAGTATGTTTTTGATGGAATTGTTAAAAAAGTTGATAACTTTGGTGGAATTTTTATTAACTTTAATCATTTTTGGTGAAATTGTTAAAAATATTGGTAATTTTAGTAGAATTTTTATGAATTTGGTAAGTTTTTGGTGGTATTTTTAAAAAATCAGTAAGTTTTTGGTGGAATTATTCAACATTTTTGTAGCTTTGGTGGAAAATTGAAAAAATTTAGTACGTTTTTGGTGGAATTATCAAAAATTTTGATAACATTGGCGGAATTTTTGTGAATTCTATTCATTTTTGATAGAATTTTTTAAAAATTCAGTGTTTTTCTTATGGAATCTTTACGAATTTAGTAAGTTTTTGGTAAAATTAAAAAAAAAGTTGATAAATTTTTGGTGGAACTTTTACAAATTTCGTTTTTTGGTGGAATTTTAATAAAAATTCATTATTCTTGGTAGAATTATTAAAAATTTTAGTAACCTTGGTAGAATTTTTATGAATCTACTAAGTTTTGAATTTTCAAGGTTTCAGTTAATTTTTAATGAAATTGTTTCTAATTTGATTGATTTTTGGTGGAATTTTAAAAGAATTTGGACATTTTGGTGGAATTTTTAAAAAATTTGGTAAGTTTTTGGTAGAATTGTTAAAAATATTGACAATTTCGGTGTAATCTTTAGGATTTTTGTAAGTTTTTTGGTGGAATAAAAAAAAATTCAGTAAGTTTTGGGTGTAATTGTTAAATATTTTAATAGCTTTGGTGGAATTTTTGCGAATTTTATTCATTTCTGGTGGAATTTTTAAAAAATTCATTGTTTTTGGTAAAATTCTTATGAATTTAGTAAGTTTTTGGTGGAATTTAAAAAAAAATCAGTATGTTTTTGGTTGAATTATCAAAAATTTTGATAACATTGGTGAAATTTTTGCAAATTTTATTCATTTCTAGTGGAATAAAAAAAACAGTGTTTTTGGTAAAATTCTTATGAATTTTGTAAGTTTTTGGTGGAATATTTGCAAATTGTATTAATTTTTGGTGGAATTTTTAAAAAATTCAGTAAGTGTTTGGTGGAATTATCAAAAATTTTGATAACACTGGTGGAATTTTTGTGAATTTTATTCATTTTTGATGGAATTTCTTAAAAATTCGGTATTTTTCATGAAATTTTTACGAATTTAGTAAGTTTTTAGTGAAATTTTTTCAATTTTATTAATTTTTGGTGGAATTTTGTTAAAATTCGGTATGTTTTTGATGGAATTGTTAAAAAAGTTGATAACTTTGGTGGAATTTTTATTAACTTTAATCATTTTTGGTGGAATTGTTAAAAATATTGGTAATTTTAGTAGAATTTTTATGAATTTGGTAAGTTTTTGGTGGTATTTTTTAAAAATCAGTAAGTTTTTGGTGGAATTATTCAACATTTTTGTAGCTTTGGTGGAAAATTGGAAAAATTTAGTACGTTTTTAGTGGAATTATCAAAAATTTTGAAAACATTGGTGGAATTTTTGCGAATTTTATTCATTTCTGGTGGAATAAAAAAAATCAGTGTTTTTGGTAAAATTCTTATGAACTTAGTAAGTTTTTGGTGGAATTTTTATAAATTGTATTAATTTTTGGTGAAATTTTTAAAAAATTCAGTATATTTTTGGTAGAATTATCAAAAATTTTGATAACACTGGTGGAATTTTTGTGAATTCTATTCATTTTTGATGGATTTTTTAAAAATTCAGTGTTTTTTTATGGAATTTTTACGAATTTAGTAAGTTTTTAGTGAAATTTTTCCAATTTTATTAATTTTTGGTGGAATTTTTACAAAATTCAGTATGTTTTTGATGAAATTGTAAAAAAAGTTGATAACTCTGGTGGAATTTTTATTAACTTTAATCATATTTGGTGAAATTGTTAAAAGTATTGGTAGTTTTAGTAGAATTTTTACGAATTTGGTATGCTTTTGGTGGTATTTTTTAAAAATCAGTAAGTTTTTGGTGGAATTATTCAACATTTTTGTAGCTTTAGTGGAGAATTAAAAAAATTTAGTACGTTTTTGCTGGAATTATCAAAAATTTTGAAAACATTGGTGAACTTTTTGCGAATTTTATTCATTTCTGTTGGAATAAAAAAAATCAGTTTTTGGTAAAATTCTTATGAATTTAGTATGTTTTTGGTGGAATTTTTGCAAATTGTATTAATTTTTGGTGGAATTATTAAAAATTTTGAAAACATTGGTGGAATGTTTGCAAATTTTATTCATTTCTGGTGGAATAAAAGAAATCAGCGTTTTTGGTAAAATTCTTATGAATTTAGTAAGTTTTTGGTGGAATTTTTATAAATTGTATTAATTTTTGGTGAAATTTTTAAAAAACTCAGTATATTTTTGGTGGAATTATCAAAAATTTTGATAACACTGGTGGAATTTTTGTGAATTCTATTCATTTTTGATGGATTTTTTATAAAATTCAGTTTGTTTTTGATGGAATTGTTAAAAAAGTTGATAACTTTGGTGGAATTTTTATTAACTTTAATCATTTTTGGTGGAATTGTTAAAAGTATAGGTAATTTTGGTAGAATTTTTATGAATGTGGTAAGTTTTTGGTCGTATTTTTAAAAATCAGTAGGTTTTTGGTGAAATTATTCAACATTTTTGCAGCTTTGGTGGAAAAAAGAAAAAATTTTAGTACGCTTTTGGTGGAATTATCAAACATTTTGAAAACATTGATGAAATTTTTGCGAATTTTATTCATTTCTGTTGGAATAAAAAAAAATCAGTTTTTGGTAAAATTCTTATGAATTTAGTAAGTTTTTGGTGGAATTTTTGCAAATTGTATTAATTTTTGTTGGAATTATCAAAAATTTTGATAACATTGGGAGAATTTTTGTGAATTTCATTCATTTTTGATGGATTTTTTAAAAAATTCAGTGTTTTTTACGGAATTTTTACGAATTTAGTAAGTTTTTGGTGGAATTTTTACAAATTGTATTAATTTTTGGTGGAATTTTTAAAAAATTGAGTATGTTTGTGGTGGAATTATCAAAAATTTTGATAACATTGGTGGAATTTTTGCGAATTTTATTCATTTCTGGCGGAATAAAAAAAAAATCAGTGTCTTTGGTAAAATTCTTATGAATTTAGAAAGTTTTTGGTGGAATTTTTGCAAATTGTATTAATGTTTGGTGGAATTTTTAAAAAATTCAGTATATTTTTGGTGGAATTATCAAAAATTTTGATAACATTGATGGAATTTTTGTGAATTCTATTCATCTTTGATGGAATTATTTAAAAATTTAGTATTTCTTTATGGAGTTTTTACGAATTTAGTAAGTTTTTAGTGAAATTTTTCCAATTTTATTAATTTTTGGTGGAATTTTTATAAAATTCAGTATGTTTTTGATGGAATTGTTAAAAAAGTTGATAAATTTGGTGGAATTTTTATTAACTTTAATTATTTTTGGTGGAATTGTTAAAAATATTGGCAATTTTAGTAGAATTTTTATGAATTTGGTAAGTTTTTGGAGGTATTTTTTAAAAATCAGTAAGCTTTTGGTGGAATTATTCAACATTTTTGTAGCTTTGGTGGAAAATTGAAAAAATTTAGTACGTTTTTGGTGGAATTATTAAAAATGTTGGTAACTTTGAATTTTTACGAATATGGTAAGTTTTTTCGTGGAATTTTTACCAATTTTATTGATTTTGGGGGGAATTTTTAAAAAATTCGCTAAGTTTTTAGTAGAATTGTCTCCAAATTTAATAATTTTTGGTGAAATTATATTCAGTTTAACTAACTTTTGTAGAATTCTTTTTATTACTTTTTTATTTTTGTGAAATTTTTAAGAATCTAATCAATTATTTACGAAATTAATTTTAATTTTAGTATATTTTTTAAAAATCCAAGTTTTTGGTGGAATTGTTAAAGATTTTGATAGCTTTGGTGGAATTTTTACAAATTTTGTTTTTGGTGGAATTATTAAAAATTTTAGTAACTTTTTACAAATTTAATTTTTGGTGATATTTTCAAGAATTTAGTTAGTTTTTAGTGAAATTTACTCGAATTTTTGCTCTGTATAAATTAAATATTTGATGATTATTAACAAACCGATCGTTTTAACATTTCATGTGGCATTAGCGTGGTTAGAATAATAAATAACGTTTATGAAAATTGAACCAAGTGTTTTATCGGCCCAAATCGAAAATGACGGAAAACGTGGACTTCGTTTAGGGCTTAAATCGGCCGTTTCGGGTCCAAAGGAGCCCCGATTCGCATATAACGTTGCGTTGTAAAGCCGTTTAGAAGGTTAGCCGGAAGCAGAGTCGCGGAGCCGGTGGCTTTTTGGACATAAAGTGCGTTCGAAGATTAACGAAAATGACAGGCAGACGATCGAGAATTTTAATTTCAATTAGGGCTACCGCATCGTCGTTCGATTTTCAGGGCCGTTTTTCCGAAATCGGTCACGGACCCCCCAAAATAAAACCATTGGATCGTCCGGAAAGCGATTTCTTTGATATATTGACTTTAATATATTATAAAAAATTTCATTTATTTGAGGATTTAATTTTATATCGATTTGTTTCAAGACAGAGAACAGGCAACGAAATCCGTGTTTTGCAATTTTACAGAGGTGTGGTTCTCGGAGTCGCACGCCCTGATAAATACCCTTTGACATGCATCGGGTATCAGTTGCGAAAGACGCGCGCTCTGCGAGCGGTCAGCGAGTCGTTAAAGGTTGCCGACTACGAGCGTATCTAGATTGGCTTAAATAAATTAGAGGAACTACTCTACCCGGGACATTTTCGCAGAAATAATTATTGCTGTTTATTCGTCTTTGTTGACGCGACAGGAAGGCGCGACTACCGAGGGAGGGCAGAGCAAAGGGAAACCTTCTCTGGCGCCCTCACAATCCAAATATGGGTTAACTACTTCTTACGAGTCACTAAAATTTATTTTTAGTTACTCAGTTACCACACCAATATTAGTCATTGTTCATGGCCTAACCCTCGGCTTTGAGTGACAATTATATCGACTGTGATAAAAAAATATCTTGTATTTATTTCATATCTTGTATTTATTTCATCATTACCAAACAGAAAGCTTTTACGAAATATATCCATTTTAAACCTACGCTTATTCATATGTAGTTCTAAAAATATTACCAAATTGATTTCATTAGTAACAAATTTCAATACCAAATTTTACTACCATCACTAATATTTTTTGTTTTTTTTCTGGTAAAAATTTTTGGACAAAGTAAAGATCTTATGGAGAAATGAATTTCATCACTGTTTTCCTAATGGTCAAATTATATAACAACGTGACTTTCAACAAAATCGGAATACTTTCAATTTTTGAGAAGAATTCCATATCAGATTTTGTCGGTTTTCAGCTATTTTAGAAATTTTGACTTTGAGCTCGCGTAACTCTGCTGGTGATCGTTTGATTTTCTTGCGGTTTGTTTTAAACGATTCCCTATTTATTTCTAAATAAGGGCTCTAAAAGGGCGACATCGTACCTTTCCCGAAAAATGATAGACGATGAATTTTCCAAACCTCTACACTGAAAAACTACGAAAATTTTGAAAAAAAATTTTTTTTCGATTTATCATAAATTTCGATTCTTTCGACTTAGAATTGTTTAGAAAATCGATTATCTATATCATAAAATTGTTATTTCACCAAAAAATCGCATTATTTATTTATGAAATTAAAGCAATGGAAATTCGCAAATTTTCGCCGATTTTCTAGAAAAACTAAAAAACTTACGAGGAAATTAATTTCACCATTGTTTTCCTAATGGTCGAATTATATAAAAACGTGACTTTCAACAAAATCGGAATACTTTCAATTTTTGAGAAAAATTCCATATCAGATTTTGTCGGTTTTCAGCTATTTTAGAAATTTTGACTTTGAGCTCGCGTAACTCAGCCGTTGATCGTTTGATTTTCTTGCGGTTTATTTTAGACGATTCCCTATTTATTTCTAAATAAGGCTTTAAAAGGGCGACATCGTACCTTTCCCGAAAAATGATAGACGAAGAATTTTCCAAACCTCTACACTGAAAAACTTTACGAAAATTTTGAAAAAAAAATTTTTTTCGATTTATCATAAATTTAGATTCTTGCGACTTAGAATTGTTTAGAAAATCAATTATCTATATCATAAAATTGTTATTTCACCAAAAAACCGCATTATTTGTTTATGAAATTAAAGCATTGGAAATTCGCAAATTTTCGCCGATTTTCTAGAAAAACTAAAGAACTTACGAGGAAATTACTTTCACCATTGTTTTCCTAATGGTCGAATTATATAAAAACGTGAGTTTCAGCAAAATCGGAATACTTTCAATTTTTGAGAAAAATTCCATATCCGATTTTGTCGGTTTTCAGCTATTTTAGAAATTTTGACTTTGAGCTCGCGTAACTCAGCTGGTGATCGTTTGATTTTCTTGCGGTCTATTTTAAACCATTCCCTATTTATTTCTAAATAAGGCTCTAAAAGGGCGACATCGTACCTTTCCCGAAAAATGATAGACGAAGAATTTTCCAAACCTCTACACTGAAAAACTACGAAAATTTTGAAAAAAATTTTTTTCGATTTATCATAAATTTAGATTCTTGCGACTTAGAATTGTTTAGAAAATCAATTATCTATATCATAAAATTGTTATTTCACCAAAAAACCGCATTATTTGTTTATGAAATTAAAGCATTGGAAATTCGCAAATTTTCGCCGATTTTCTAGAAAAACTAAAGAACTTACGAGGAAATTACTTTCACCATTGTTTTCCTAATGGTCGAATTATATAAAAACGTGAGTTTCAGCAAAATCGGAATACTTTCAATTTTTGAGAAAAATTCCATATCCGATTTTGTCGGTTTTCAGCTATTTTAGAAATTTTGACTTTGAGCTCGCGTAACTCAGCTGGTGATCGTTTGATTTTCTTGCGGTCTATTTTAAACCATTCCCTATTTATTTCTAAATAAGGCTCTAAAAGGGCGACATCGTACCTTTCCCGAAAAATGATAGACGAAGAATTTTCCAAACCTCTACACTGAAAAACTACGAAAATTTTGAAAAAAATTTTTTTCGATTTATCATAAATTTAGATTCTTGCGACTTAGAATTGTTTAGAAAATCAATTATCTATATCATAAAATTGTTATTTCACCAAAAAACCGCATTATTTGTTTATGAAATTAAAACATTGGAAATTCGCAAATTTTCGCCGATTTTGTAGAAAAACTAAACAACTTACGAGGAAATTAATATCACCTTTCTTTTTCCAATTGTCGAATTATATAAAAACGTGACTTTCAACAAAATCGGAATACTTTCAATTTTTGAGAAAAATTCCATATCAGATTTTGTCGGTTTTCAGCTATTTTAGAAATTTTGATTTTGAGCTCGCGTAACTCAGCTGTTGATCGTTTGATTTTCTTGCGGTTTGTTTTAAACGATTCCCTATTTATTTCTAAATAAGGCTCTAAAAGGCCGACATCGTACCTTTCCCGAAAAATGATAGACGAAAAATTTTCCAAACCTCTACACTGAAAAACTACGAAAATTTTGAAAAAAATTTTTTTTCGATTTATCATAAATTTAGATTCTTTCGACTTAGAATTGTTTAGAAAATCGATTATCTATATCATAAAATTGTTATTTCACCAAAAAACCGCATTATTTATTTATGAAATTAAAGCATTGGAAATTCGCAAATTTTCGCCGATTTTCTAGAAGAACTAAAGAACTTACGAGGAAATTAATTTCACCATTGTTTTCCTAATGGTCGAATTATATAAAAACGTGACTTTCAGCAAAATCGGAATACTTTCAATTTTTGATAAAAATTCCATATCAGATTTTGTCGGTTTTCAGCTATTTTAGAAATTTTGACTTTGAGCTCGCGTAACTCAGCTGGTGATCGTTTGATTTTCTTGCGGTTTGTTTTAAACGATTCCCTATTTATTTCTAAATAGGGCTTTAAAAGGCCGACATCGTACCTTTCCCGAAAAATGATAGACGAAAAATTTTCCAAACCTCCACACTGAAAAACTACGAAAATTTTGAAAAAAAATTTTTTTTCGATTTATCATAAATTTAGATTCTTTCGACTTAGGATTGTTTAGAAAATCAATTATCTATATCATAAAAATGTTATTTCACCAAAAAACCGCATTATTTATTTATGAAATTAAAGCATTGGAAATTCGCTAGTTTTCGCTGATTTTCTAGAAAAACTAAAGAACTTACGAGGAAATTAATTTCACCATTATTTTCCTAATGGTCGAATTATATAAAAACGTGACTTTCAACAAAATTCGAATACTTTCAATTTTTGAGAAAAATTCCATATAATTTTTGTCGGTTTTCAAAATTTAGAAATTTTGACTTTGAGCTCACGTAACTCAGCTGGCGACCGTTTGATTTTCTTCCGGTTTGTTTTAGACGTTTCCCTATTTATTTTTAAATAAGGCTCTAAAAGGGCGACATCGAACTTTTCTCGAAAAATGATAGACGAAGAATTTTCCAAACCTCCACACTGAAAAATTACGAAAATTTTGAAAAAAAAATTTTTTTCGATTTATCATAAATTTAGCTTCTTTCGACTTAGAATTGTTTAGAAAATCGATTATCTATATCATAAAATTGTTATTTCACCAAAAAACCGCATTATTTATTTATGAAATTAAAGCATTGGAAATTCGCAAATTTTCACCGATTTTCTAGAAAAACTAAAAAACTTACGAGGAAATTAATTTCACCACTGTCTTCCTAATGGCCGAATTATATAAAAACGTGACTTTCAGCAAAATCGGAGCACTTTTGGTTTTTAAAAAAAAATCCATATAAATTTTGTCGGTTTTCAGCTATTTTAAAAATTTTGACTTTGAGCTCGCGTAACTCATCTGGTGATCGTTTGATCTTCTTGCGATTTGTTTTAAACGATTCCCTATTTATTTCTAAATAAGGCTCTAAAAGGCCGACATCCTACCTTTCCCAAAAAATGATAGACGAAGAATTTTCCAAACCTCTATACTGAAAAACTACGAAAATTAAAAAAAAAATTTTTTTTCGATTTATCATAAATTTAGATTCTTTCGACTTAGAATTGTTTAGAAAATCAATTATCTAAATCATAAAATTGTTATTTCACCAAAAAACCGCATTATTTATTTATGAAATTAAAGCATTGGAAATTCGCAAATTTTCGCCGATTTTCTAGAAAAACTAAAGAACTTACGAGGAAATTAATTTCACCATTGTTTTCCTAATAGTCGAATTATATAAAAACGTGACTTTCAGCAAAATCGAAGCACTTTTGGTTTTTTTAAAAAAATCGATATAAACCCCTTTCAATTTTGTCGGTTTTCAGCTATTTTAGAAATTTTGACTTTGAGCTCGCGTAACTCAGCTGGTGATCGTTTGATTTTCTTGCTGTTTGTTTTAAACGATTCCCTATTTATTTCTAAATAAGGCTCTAAAAGGCCGACATCGTACCTTTCCCGAAAAATGATAGACGAAGAATTTTCCAAACCTCTACACCGAAAAATTTTACGAAAATTAAAAAAAAAAATTTTTTGTTTTATCACAAATTCAGATTGTAAGCATCGGAAATTCACTAGTATATTAATAAATCCTTATTTTCTTGATGCCAATTTCATATTCTCTAGTCTAATTTTAAAATTTATAATTTCAAATGTGTGGGTGTTATAGAAAAAAAATATAATCTGCAAGAACAATACTCTTAACCTTGACATTTCGATCAACCGGTCCTATTATACAACAGTCACATTATTTATTACATTGTCAAATAGAAACAATAAAAAGACGCGATTAATCAAAGATTATGACGCAACGGTGTCACTAACAATGTCACGAAGTACAGTTTATAGGTAATTAAACGTGCTTACAAACTCATTGTAAGTCATAAGCCCGCATTAGTTTAAAGATAACATAAAATATGTAGGTACCTCTTCATACCTCATAAACTTTAAAATTTAGGACACATATACATATACTAAAGCATGTTATTAAAAGTTATATTTAAATCGACTATTTACTATTCCCTCTTCGACAAGATATCGTGTTAAAATAAAAATCACATGTTCACACGTAATAAATCGCGGCTAGAATAGGTTATCGAATCTCCCGAGGCCAAAGGTCAATTTCTCTTGTCGACGTGCGGCAGCGCAAGTTGGAAGTGGCGTAGAAGTGTATAAGTGTGCGAAATACGAAAGAAAAGTGGGTTTAATTATCCCCAGCCTAATTAAATTTACGAAAAATAACCCTTTGTCGGCGAAATTGAACTCCAAGATTCGTTTTGTTCGAACGCGGCATCTGTAGTGAAAGTATATCGTCGGTTATTAATACAACGATGATAGTTTATTTTGCCCGGTTATTACCTTGTAAATTGAACGGATTAATTACAATAATCTATGTTTGCGTTTAGCGCTATGATATACGCTCGACTTCGGTTTCGTATCGACAGATTTTCCAACGAGTTCTCCACGATAGGGACGGGAAAATACTTCGAAGGTGTTTCACACGAGTTTACTTACTTACCATGATGGTTATATTTTATTGGAGATGCTTTAACGTAAAGTCTATTTTTTTAAAATAAAATAGTGCGATCGGAAACATCACGCCAAACCAAACGTTCGATTTCGTATAATTCGCGAATTAATGTGCAAATTTTAAGCAGCTTATGTAAATAGGATTCACAATCTTCGACCTAAATCTCAATTAATGCGGAGCTTACTCGAGTTACTCCGTAACATACCTGATCTTACGACTAAAATATCGTTCGGGAATACCATAACGAACGGTCTATGAAATAGGATACGTATCAAATCGGACCATTGTTATTTTGCGACCAAAGGTCGTAAAACTCAAATATAAACGATCAAGTTCTTTAGATTGTTAGTCCTTTGGTCATTCGTAAAGCAATGTAATGATTAAACAATAATATTTATTTGCTCACAATAACAATACAGCTTTGGCCAAAAGTATTAGACACTCCATTATTATTAGGCACCCATTATTCGGGAGTTTATGGATTAAAAAAAGCTGTTATTTCTGTTTGACGACAAAATTGAGAATCATTTATTATAAAAAAAAAATGCAAAAAAAAGTGAAATTAGTTTAGAAAATCGCATAAAAATCCAACTTTTCTACCAACAAGAGCGAAGCCAAAAAAAATCGCCAAGTTCACAAAATGCTCGCGTTGCGCTGTTCAGTCTGTCATCAAACGGTCTTCTAAAACTGGCACTCATCAGAACAAACCACGAACAGGCAAAGAACGCGCAACTACGAAACGCGAGGACAGAAAATGGATTCGTGAATCATTAAGAAATCGGAGAAAACTTCCTCTGAGCTTGCTGCTGTCCTTTCCGAAAAAACTGGAAAGCGAGTAAGTGTAACAGTCAGAAGAAGACTCGGGAAATCAGTCCTGAAAGGATGCAAAGCCAGGAAAAAGTCCTGATTTTCAAAAGCCAACAAAAAAAAATGTGCTTGCAATGGGCTCTGAAGCACCAAAATTTTACAGATTGGTTTAATATGGTTTGGTCCGACGAATCTTTGAGGTAAGTTAATTTTAGTACTGTTACGACAATTATTTTTTTTTATTTCATTGAAATAATTTATGATTTTAAGTTATGGATTTAAAAATGCCTTTTTTTTCGATCTTTATTAGGTATTTGGAACACCTTGCGACGTTCCAAGCCGTTTACCGAAATTTAATTCGTTGTTAATATGAGACGACAATTCTCGGGCGCCACCTTTTCTTTTAAACGAGGGAAAAGGACCTCTTTTGTACCTCTGAGTAGCTTTTAACAGTGGAGAAATAATGTCTAGGGTTCAAACGAAATAAACACAAGGTTTAGGCAACAAACAATAAAGTTGTGTTTATTGTGGCAACAAGGAAATTCAGGAAAATACAGCGGTGAATAAAATTGAAATAAAAGGGAGCAAAGCAATTTAAACGGAAATCGGAGAATCATCTCGTTCACGGAAAATTGTATGAAAAATAAATTAAATTAATCGGAAAGCAAAACTTGGCAAAAACTTAAACAGTACAGCAGAACTTGAGGGTAACCAAGATTACCACCGGTCGAGTTAAGAGGACTTCCGAGATTCCACGTCGGAATTCCAACAGGTTAAGAGGACTTTTGCGATTCCACGTCAGAAATCCAATAGGTTAAGAGGACTTCCACGATTCCACGTCAGAAATCCAATGGGTTAGGAGAATTTCCACCCTTCCACGTCGAAAATCCGAAGGATTAAGAAAAATTAGGGAATGAATCTTTGCCAAACAAAAGTGTTGTTTAAAACAACAACAAAAGAAAATTAAATAAAAGGGAAACTAAAAACTGAACGGAACAAACGAGATAATTCAGCAATGAGTTCACTGAAAACTAACTTTTAGTTCATGTTGTAGATCCTTTTTACCAATAGTATAAAAAATAAAAACAAGATTTTTCTTATGCTTTTCTTTATTGGTATATTTTAACTCTTAGCCTGACGCGTTTCGGTGTTACACCATCATCGGAGGCTCTATAAGAAATAAATTTTACATTCAAAGAGCTATCACTTTAATATAATACATTTTATAAAAATTTTTAGAAATAAACAAATTAAAAATCATTTGAAATTAAAAATACGAAACATTATTATTACATATTAAAAAATTTTTATGTTACAACTTAAAATTAACTTTTAGTGTTATGATAATCTGGATGCAGAAAACTGAGGAGAAATCTGGCTAAAAATTTCGGCTAGGATTCGGCTCAAGAACTAACTCTCTAATTTGGCGCCCGAGCAGGGACCCATCCTTAATTTTACAAGAAGAGACGTAGATAACCGTGGAAATAGAGTCAGAACTTTCAAAATCTGAACAAACGACTAGCACCCAACCTAACCCCGTAAATTCTGACGTTCGTACCGGCTGGATCTATTTGTTACGTAAATTTGAATTGGAAGCAGAACTTAAGAAATTTGACGAATAGTTAAATTCATTTAAGATGGTCGATTCACATCGCAACCGCAGACATCAGCTTTCCAATTCCCGACTGTAACTTATACCGCTGACAGGCCAAAAGTAACCATTTCTGAACCGTTACAAAGATCTCCACTAACCTCACCCCCAACTAGCCCTGTAACTCACCGACGAAAAGACTTAAGGCTAGACCGATGGAGAATAAGTTTCAATGGTCGAGAAGACCCAACCACATTTTTGGAGAAAATTGAAGAAATATGCACAGCACAAGGGATACCGTATGATGAAATAATAGAAGATTTTGGGCAACTTGGTCACAATTTACCTCCGACTTTAAAACCATGTACTTTCCAGTAAAGTACACAGTTGACAGTCTAAATTGGAACATAATGTACAACATGGTAAAGTTCATTTTTATTAATGCAGATATTGAAACTAAAGTTTATCACACTGAAGCTGAAATAGACAGAATTGTCAATAATATTGACATAGATAAACTTTCACTACTTCCGATTGTTGATCGGGAAACAATCAGAAATGCTCAAGAAAAGGATGCTTACTGCACAACAATATTAGGAACTCTTTCGAAATCAGAAGGTAGTCAATATTATGTAGACGACGCTGGACTTCTCTACAAGCAGAATTCAAAAAATAATCAAATTGTAGTCCCAAAAATCTTATTTTTAGTGAAATCAATTATACACGATTTTCATGATTTACCTATGTTTGGACTAGGAGTAGGATTTTCATTTTGAAATCGGAATTGTAATTAAGTAACTTCGTTACAAACTGGTGTGACCTTTGTGAGGCGTCGTGTGAGGGAAGAATACAATCCAGATTACATCGTACTGACTGTTAAACACGGGGGAGGCAGCGTAATGATCTGGGGCTGCATGGTTGCTGATGACGTTGGCGAAATGTTTATGATGGTCGCATAAACAGTGAAAAGTACATACAAGTACTTGAAACTGCAGTTTTGCCTTCGCTAACAAGCATTTACACCAACCTAGAGGGGGTCATATTCTAACAAAACCTTCCTTGTCATAAGTCAGGGATTATGCGTTGGTTTACTAACAACAACATTGAATTGTTGGATTGGCCTGCACAATCTCCAGATCTCAATCCAATTGAGTACGTTTGGGGGAATTACAAAAAATTCTACCCAACGTTTTTGCATTCTTAATGATATTGAAAGGCTGCTTCTCATATGGATAAATGAAAAACAATTACAACGCGAGACTATTAATGAAAATATCATTTGTCAAAAAGCAAAACTTTTGCCAATCATTTTTGCCGACCTTGTTAACAATGCGCCAGGATCGTCAACGGCCGAAGAAATGGAATTTAAAGCCAGTCGTGGATGGTTCGAAAAGTTTAAGAAAAGAAGCGGGATTCATAACGTTGTAAGACACGGTGAAGCAGCAAGTGCTGAAACAAAGGCCGCCGAAATTTTTATAGATGAGTTCAAAAATCTTGTAGATACTGAGGGCTACCGCACGCAACAAATTTTTAATTGTGACGAAATGTATCTCTTCTGGAAAAAAGATGCCAAAACGAACCTACATAACAGCAGAGGAGAATGCGCTTTCTCAAAAATGCAAAATCCCGGCCACAAGCCAATGAAAGACCGGCTCACGTTGTTATTTTGTGCTAATGTAAGTGGCGATTTAAAAATTAAACCGCTAGTTGTTTATCACTCAAAAAATCCACGAGCATTTAAAAAGCATAATATCCAGAAGAGCAATCTAAATGTTTTGTGGAGATCCAACCGCAAGGGTTGGGTGACCCGTGAAATATTCACTGATTGGAAATATCAAGAGTTTGGACCTTCTGTCAAAAAATATTTGCTAGAGGTGAATCTGCCACTCCAAGTCTTACTTGTAATGGACAACGCACCTGCTCATCCACACTTACAAAACGATCTCCGGGAAGAATTTACCTTCATCAAAATTCTGTTTCTGCCTCCCAACACCACACCGTTACTTCAGCCTATGAACCAGCAAGTTATTTCCAACTTTAAGAAACTCTACACTAAAATACTTTTTGAACGTTGTTTTGAGGTGAGTGAAGGGACAAATCTTACCCTTATTGTTAGAGAGTTCTGGAAGAATCACTTCCATACCGTTAATTGGCTCAAAATGTTTGATAAATGGAGAAGGGAATGGGAACGAGTCACGAAGAGAACTCTCACTTCAGCTTGGAAAAAGCTTTGGTCAAAAAGCATTGTTGAAAGTGACTTTGAAGGTGCTTAGTAGATGCGAATCCTTTAGTTAACGAAATTGTGTCTTTAGATAACACCATGGGACTAGAGGTAAATATCGCCGATATTGATGAGCTTTTTGAAGAGCACAATCAAGAGCTAACCACCGAAGAGCTTACAGAACTCCTACACCTTGTACAGCAAGAAGGTAAAGATGAAAAGAAGAGTCTTTCAGACGAGGAAGAATTATATTCGTTATGCGAGGTTCCACTGTATTATTAAAGAAATAATTCCAAAAAGTAATTTTTTTTTAATGTAATTTTATGAAAAATTGGGGTACCTAATACTTTTGACCAAGGCTGTATATTGTATCCCCTGAAAAGCTTTGAGGCTCCTAATGTCTAAAGGAACATAAAATTTGTTCTCAAAGTGCTTTATTTTTAAAGTTAAATTCTACAAAACAAAAAAGATTAATATTAATAACAAAGTAATTTATTTATTCTAATAATGAGCTTTTTAAAAAGTGTTATATAGTAGTAACCGATGCGCCATCTCGTAAACAATTTGCCAACTTTCATTTACTACGTAAAAGCTTTTACGATACGTTCCTAGATGTCTCAGGAAAATTTCATTCACAAATGGAATTTCATTCTTCGTTTTTACATTCATCGATTTACCGATTCATGAATTTTAATGTATTTGTAGAATAAGCCGAGGACAATCGATCGTATTTTAGGGTGATTTCGCGGTAGATTATTTTCGCTTACAATCCATAGATCGTATGCGAATTCGCTTATAACCCACAGTTTTTATGAAAATTGAGTGTTGAGTAACTCAACTTTTGTATGTTAATCAAAAAAATCATACCTACGACTACGTGAATCACTGTTACATAAATTTAGGTTACGACATGGTCGTCGTCCTACGGACGAATTGTTTGCAATCGAGAAGGACGCGTCGTTTTTGTGTTATTGCGTTTGCCGGTTTGCCTTCCCGCTTGAAATGTTTGTACTGCGATGTAGGCCGATCGATGACATCTCCCATTTAGGTTACCGTGTATAAATAAACGGTGAAGTGTGAAAAACTAACGGATTTTATTAGAACGTATTAGAGCAGTTATAATTTTGTATTTGTACGCGTTTCTTTACGAACGATTAGAAAACCACGACCATACATAATCTGATTTCACTCATTGTCAGGAGTTGTCCGACATTTGCAACATTCTTGTCTCGCCCACAACCGAATCACAAAAACGTGATCTACGTCTGGCAGGAAAAGCGAAAGTGTACGCACAAAAGAGAGCAGATCGCTTTATGGCAGTAGATTTCCCGCGGTTTTGTTTGGTCGTTCGACCCCGAACCCATATCTTCTAACTGACTCATTGTAAGCAATTAGGTTGTCATGAACGATTCGCGTTCGCACGATTTCTACTTATCGTATTTGCTTTTCGCCAAGCAGATCGGATGTAAAAACCAGACGTAAAAACCAATTTTGTTTTTAATTTTTTCTCACCTTACTCTAAATACCATAAATACACCATTTTTATTACAACCTATCGAAGAATCGCGGTCAATTGTTACCTTAGACGATATAAAGGTCGGTCGCTTTAAACCGAACGGTCTATCTTGTAAATCTAGATTGACAGATACAGCACAGGCTAATTGATCTGTTAGGGAAACGTCGAAGAAACATTAAAGAAACGTCCATGGACAATGACTTGTCTAACAATAAACCAAAAAAGCGACAATAGTATCGTTTGTTCTCCCCATAAGGTATGAAGCGAGAGTGGACCTCGTCAAAAGGGTTCCCTGGTCATGGTAATACCCATGGACATTACTTTCCTATCACTTTAATTTATTGACTAGTATAGTTTTATTTTTAGTATTTTTTTAAAAAAAATTATTGTTTTTGGTGGAATTGATCAACATTTTGGTAACTTTGGTGGAAGTTTTACGAATTTAGTAAGTTTTTGGTGGAATTTAAAAAAAAATGGTAAATTTTTGGTGGAATTTTTACAAATTTTGTAAGTTTTTTGGTGGAATTTTTAAAAAAATCATTATTTTTATGAATTTACTAAGTTTTGAATTTTCAAGGTTTTAGTTAATTTTTAACGAAATTGTTTCTAATTTGATTGATTTTTGGTGGAATTTTAAAAGAATTTGGACATTTTGGTGGAATTTTTAAAAAATTTGGTAAATTCTTGGTAGAACTGTTAAAAATGTTGACAATTTTGGTGTAATTCTTAGGATTTTTGTAAGTTTTCGGTGGAATAAAAAGAATTCAGTAAGCTTTGGGTGTAGTTGTTAAATATTTTAATAGCTTTGGTGGAATTTTTGCGAATTTTATTCATTTCTGGAGGAATTTTAAAAAAATTCAGTGTTTTTGGTAAAATTCTTATGAATTTAGTAAGTTTTTGGTGGAATTAAAAAAAAAATCAGTATATTTTTGGTGGAATTATCAAAAATTTTGATAACATTGGTGAAATTTTTGCGAATTTCATTCATTTCTGGTGGAATATAAAAAAAATCAGTGTTTTTGGTAAAATTCTTATGAATTTAGTAAGTTTGTGGTGGAATTTTTACTAATTGTATTAATTTTTGGTGGAATTTTTAAAAAATTCTGTAAATGTTTGGTGAAATTATCAAAACTTTTGATAATATTGGTGGAATTTTTGAAAATCTTATTCATTTTTGATGGAATTCTTAAAAAATTCATTATTTTTGGTAGAATTATTAAAAATTTTAGTAACTTTGGTGGAATTTTTATGAAACTAAGTTTTTGATGGAATTTTCAAGGTTTTACTCATTTTTTTAGTGAAATTGTTTCTAATTTGATTGATTTTTGGTGGAATTTTAAAAGAATTTGGACATCTTGGTGGAATTTTTAAAAAATTTGGTAAGTTTTTGGTAGAATTGTTAAAAATGTTGACAATTTCGGTGTAATTTTTAGGATTTTTCTAAGTTTTTGGTGGAATAAAAAAAATTCAGTAAGTGTTGGGTGTAATTGTTATATATTTTAATAGCTTTGGTGGAATTCTTGCGAATTTTATTCATTTTTGGTGGAATTTTAAAAAAATTCAGTGTTTTTAGTAAAATTCTTATGAATTTAGTAAGTTTTTGGTGGAATTATCAAAAATTTTGATACCATTGGTGGAATTTTTGCGAGTTTTATTCATTTCTTGTGGAATAAAAAAATCAGTTTTTTGGCAAAATTCTTATGAATTTAGTAAGTTTTTGTTGGAATTTTTACAAATTGTATTAATTTTTGGTGAAATTTTTAAAAAATTCAGTAAGTGTTTGGTTGAATTATCAAAAATTTTGGTAACATTGGTAAAATTTTTAAGAATTTTATTCATTTTTGATGGAATTTTTAAAAAATTCATTATTTTTGGTAGAATTATTAAAAATTTTAGTAACTTTGGTGGAATTTTTATGAATCTACTAAGTTTTTAATGGAATTTTCAAGGTTTTAGTTAATTTTTAATGAAATTGTTTCTAATTTGATTGATTTTTTGTGGAATTTTAAAAGAATTTGGACATTTTGATGAAATTTTTAAAAAATTTGGTAAGTTTTTGGTAGAATTGTTAAAAATGTTGACAATTTCGGTGTAATTTTTAGGATGTTTGTAAGTTTTTGGTGGAATAAAAAAAAAATCAGTAAGTTTTGAGTGTAGTTGTTAAATATTTTAATAGCTTTGGTGTAATTCTTGCGAATTTTATTCATTTCTGGTGGATTTTTAAAAAAATTCAGTGTTTTTGGGAAAATTTTTATGAATTTAGTAAGTTTTTGGTGGAATTATCAAAAATTTTGAAAACATTGATGGAGTTTTTGCGAATTTTATTAATTTCTGGTGGAATTAAAAAAAATCAGTGTTTTTGGTAAAATTCTTATGAATTTAGTAAGTTTTTGGTGCATTTTTGCAAATTGTATTAATTTTTGGTGGAATTTTAAATAAATTCAGTATATTTTTGGTGGAATTATCAAACATCTTGATAACATTGGTGGAATTTTTGCGAATTTTATTCATTTTTGATGGAACTTTTTAAAAATTCAGTGTTTTTTTATGGAATTTTTACGAATTTAGTAAGTTTTTAGTGAAATTTTTCCAATTTTATTAATTTTTGGTGGAATTTTTATAAAATTCAGTATGTTTTTGATGGAACTGTTAAAAAATTGATAACTTTGGTGGAATTTTTATTAACTTTAATCATTTTTGGTGGAATTGTTAAAAATATTGGTAATTTTAGTAGAATTCTTATGAACTTGGTAAGCTTTTGGTGGTATTTTTTAAAAATCAGTAAGTTGTTGGTGGAATTATTCAACATTTTTGTAGTTTTGGTGGAAAATTGAAAAAATTTAGTACGTTTTTGGGGGCATTTTTAAAAGTGTTGGTAACTTTGAATTTTTACGAATATAGTAAGTTTTTTTAATTTTTACCAATTTTATTAATTTTGGGTGGAATTTTTAAAAAATTCACTAAGTTTTTAGTAGAATTGTCTCCAAATTTAATAATTTTTAGTGAAATTATATTCAATTTAACTAACTTTTGTGGAATTTTTATTATTACTTTTTTATTTTTGTGGAATTTTTAAGAATCTGATCAATTCTTGACGATATTAATCTTAATTTTAGTATATTTTTTAAAAATTTAGTTTTTGGTGGAATTGTTAAAGATTTTGATAGCTTTGGTGGAATTTTTACAAAATTTTATAAGTTTTTGGTGGAATTATTAAAAATTGTAGTAACTTGGAATTCTTACAAATTTACTTAAATTTTTGGTGATATTTTTAAGAATTTAATTAGTTTTTAGTGAAATTTATTCGAATTTTTGCTCTGCATAAATTAAATATTTGATAATTATTAATAAACCGATCGTTTTGTCATTTCATGTGGCATTAGCGTGGTTAGAATAATAAATAACGTTTATGAAAATTGAACCAAGTGTTTTATCGGCCCAAATCGAAAATGACGGAAAACTGGGACTTCGTTTAGGGCTTAAATCGGCCGTTTCGGATCCAAAGGAGCCCCGATTCGCATATAACGTTGCATTATAAAGCCGTTCATAAGGTTAGCCGGAAGCAGAGTCGCGAAGCCGGTGGCTTTTTGGACAAAAAGTGCGTTCGAAAATTAACGAAAATGACAGGCGGACGATCGAGAATTTTAATTTCAATTAGGGCTACCGCAACGTCGTTCGATTTTCGGGGCCATTTTTCCGAAATCGATCACGGACCCCCCAAAATCGTCGAGGGAGGTGAAGATAATGGTCGGCATTTACACATTGTAGGAACTCAGTTTATAATGGAATGCTTTGTACCACCATAATTTCAATTTGTACTTTGTTCGACCTAATTACAAGCTCAGGAACCGTGTTGAAAGCTTCGTCTAGTAGTGTCTAGACTCTAGACAACATATCGGAAGTACGGGGGCCTGGCTCACAATCAGGCACACTTCTAAAAGGTAACGTGGGAATATTTGCATGGAATCCCGTTAATTTTAATAACTGGGAACGCGACCTTACGTGTGTTTGCGCACGACGTCGTAATCGTATGCGCCTTCGCCGTCGAGACGAACACAATACGGTTCACCGGTTGACCGCTAAGGGTCAGGTGCAGTTCTGTAATTAATCGGAACGCGCAAGATACGACTTATTGCAAAAGTGGACCGACAACCATCGACATAGATTGATTGGCTTGGGTTATATGAGGCCATAAAAACATAAACATGTATCTCAACGAGTATAATTAGTTTTATGATAAGTTGGTATTTCGATTTTCAAATGCAATTAAATTAAAGGGGTAATTAAAAAGTATAAAAGAAATGGAAACTGTTTTTATTTAGTTTCTCTTCCGTTCTAATTCTGGCTTATTCGTACAGCCAATAGGATCTTTTCCTACATTTTTAGTGACGACCATCGTTTCCAGTTCCCACCCTAATAGGACATTATTTAGCGGCTTAATCAATATTAGTGGCGTGGGTACCACACCTATATGTAGCAACTTCTGCGGTATATACAGTGGCGTACTTACGTTGTGAGTGGGATCTATTCTTAAAAAAAATTTTTTTTCTAAAAAATTTTTAAAGTCGTATATTTTTTTATTAAATTTTTTAAAAAATGTTTGAAAATTTTTTCAAAATAAATAAAAATTTAAATTAGTATGTCCTAATTCATGTTAAAGAACCATATAGTTTGAAGACCCCCTATCATTAATACATCTGATACGCCACTGATGAAACACGCGACTGGATTCACCGCGCCCTAACTTTACGACCGGACATTTTTCATTTCCTACCCTGAATACATGTGAACTCGTGAACGTTGAACTCTTTCTTTACTCAATAACACTTTGTTCCATTTCAACGAAAATGCATACCATTAGCTTAATTCAAGTATTGATAAACTGCTCGTAAAAACGAATCACCCAGAAAAACTTAACGTACATTCTGAGACATTAACTATTCATAAAATTGCTAAAATAAAACCGATGTTTATCAATAAAAATGACTTAATGCCATTTTCCCACTTGATGCTCTCTCAATCTGCATATCTTATAATACCTGATAACTCAATGCCATGGAATAGAGTGACCAGGCATATGTAATTTTGCTGTATTGTACAGCAAATATGATTATTTGTACAGCAATATGATACACAATACATAAGCGCATGTACAACAAACACACAGCATTTGCAATTTATTATTGAATTTATGCTTGATTACCTTTTGAATTCACAAAGTTTTGCAATGTAAAAATAATACAAAATGAAAATTTTATCACTTACCTAAATTAATATAATAAGCTTGATTGAGGTGAAACCCTAAGACAGCCATTATCACAGAAATACAATCAAGAAATGTGTTGTCGGTAAAGAAGATTTTCTTTTTTAACCACTTTATACTTGAACTGTCAATTTTGCAATTTTAAGAAGCGTCGTTTTCATGTCCGAGCTTCTTCAATAATTTTACCCGGTAAAAATCGTTTTGAACGCGTCACTTTTACTCGTGTTAATTAGTTAATACATCTATCTAAGTGTTTTGCGGTTTTAATTTAAGGTAAGTGATATAATTTGAAGAAAATTAATGTTTTTGATATAGCGTTATACATTAAAGCCAAGAAATGTGTTGCCGGTAAAGAAGATTTTCTTTTTTAACCACTTTATACTTGAACTGTCAATTTTGCAATTTTAAGACGCGTCGTTTTCATGTCCGAGTTTCTTTAAGAATTTTACCCGGTAAAAATCGTTTAGAACGTGTTACTTTTACTCGTGGTAGTTAGTTAATACATCAATCTAAGTGTTTTGCGGTTTTAATTTAAGGTAAGTGATATAATTTGAAGAAAATTAGTGCTTTTAATATAGCGTTATCACATTATCATAATAGTAGCTTGTGCGCATGCGCTAAGTATTCTGTCAAAAATAGCTGTACTAAGGTTAATAATATTTAGAAAATTAGGTTTTTTTATCATTTTAATTTTCGCTTTTAATTTCAGTGTGTTTCAATGTGTTTTTGGAAGGTGTAAAAGATGTAGCTGTCGTTGGATTGTTATTTTGTGATTGCCACGAGGTATAAAATGATTGTAATTTAACATAAATAAAGATGATATAAAACTTTTCTTTTTTTCTATTTTCTAGTTAGTTGTTGAGGAAACGGCATTCACTCGGTAAGTCTTTATGCATGTTTTTACTAGTACTGTAAAACCTGTTTTTGTGCGATGTATAGAGACCGCATAAAAAAGTCGGACTTAAAAAATACATCAATCAATGATTTATGAAATAAATGAGAGAATGCTTTCAATTAAATTAAATAATAAAATTATACCTAAAAAAATTATAAACATATTTAATTCTTCATAGTACATATACATGGAGAAGTTTTCAAATTATACAGGGTTTCTCACACAACTGGTTCGTTAGAACTTTGTTGAATTCCACTATTAGTAGATTTTTGAAATTTTGCCAACAGGGGTTGTTCATCCTGATCTTTCGATTTAAAATATTTTCAAGATGGCCGCCACTTCCAGTCAACCGGAAGTAGGATACAACTTCGTTATTTTAAAAGGAATAGTATAATTTTTATTACATATTTTAATTCTACGTACAAAAATAAGTAAACTTTCATAAGGGGAAATGTACTTATTGCTTTTCGTTTTTGAGTTATTTTGATTTTAAAATTTTTTTGACAATTTTTTACAACCTATTGTTTAAAACCACATTTCTCAGTCACTGTTCAAGCAAGAAAGTTAATAACTGGTACGATTACTCGCCAGACATTGCTAAAGAGAATACCCTCACCCCTCTTTGATATACAGGCTGGTCACAAAGAGAATTACCGTTCCTCCATATTCAATTGTAAAAAAGTCGAAAATTTTAGATGGAACACCCCATATTTTATTAGCCTATCCGATAGAGAATTTAATATTAATTGGCAAAATCCTTTATATCTTGAAAACCTTAACCGACAGGTATAGGGCCATGTATTGCAAATTTGTAGAGAATTAAATTCTTGCTTTCTGGTTGCAGACTGGTTGTACTCATAACCGATTTGAAACTCGAGTTGCAAATTAGTCGCCCCGAGTGTGAAGGGCCTTAGTGGAATGTTCGAAAAGTCACGGTTTGGTCGCGTTTGAACCTCCATTCGCGAGCTATGCTTTATCTCGTAAACCCTTCACTTATTCGCGATTTTGATCTCAGGAACATATTTTTAATTTTGGTTTGTAAGACTTTTGCGAAAAGTTGGAAAAGTCGCGATTTGGTGGACAATATCAACTGATTCAAAACTAGTTGCCATAGTGTGCGGACAGGGCTTGCTTTCTGGTTGCAAACTGCTTGTACTCATAGCCGATTTGAAACTCAGGTTGCAAATTAGTCGCTCCGCGTGCGGAAGGCCTATGAGATATCATTATGTCGCCGTTCCGGAACAACATCGACGTAACTGCAATTTTTTGATAAAATGAGTTAAGGCCATCAATGTATCCAAAAAATGCTTGTTTATGTGCTGAAACAACGCTGTAAGTGTAACAACACTTTTGACCGCTAGATGACAGTTAAGTCTTCTTTGAAATTTTGAGAGTTGTATTATTGTTTTGTAAGAATAAAGACGCATCGTTTAGTTGTGCTGCAGATTTCGTCTAGTTATCTATACGTTCGGTGCAACACTGACGCAAGTGCTCTGTGTGACTAGTGAAGTTCCTAACAGTTACAGAAACAATGGCGTAAGTATACTTTACGTCCAATTTTTAATCAAAATTTGAAATTTATTTAGGTGCAACAAAGACTTAATTGTATTTTAAGGCTTTTTTACTATGAAGTTATGTCATGCTCTAAAAAAATATCATCTGAATTTAGAGAGCAACTTTTCGAAAAATTTTGGGAGTTAGGATCTTTACAACGTCAACGTGATTTTTTTAGGCACATGCGTTGAACAGCTAAGGCTTAAGTATCGAAGAATTTCTTCTACCATACCAAGAAATCCAAACTGTGGGTTTTACTTATTTAATAATGGAGAGAAAGTCAGAGTGTTCAAAACTTTTTTAATAAATACGCTCGGAATATCAGAAAAAATGCTACGAACTGTTGTCCATTCAAAATTTAAATTAATTAATTTTAGACCGAATAAAAGACGGTCAAAGCAGAATTACAAAAATACTAAAATTAAAAAAACTTATCAGAAGAAATTTCCACTATCCGAAAACAAGAAGAAAGATCTAAAAAATTTAATGGAACTAACATAATTCCTGAATTTTATAGACATTTTGTTGAGTCTGTTATAAATTAAAGTATTAATTTAAATTACTTTAGAAACATAACTTATTTTTTTCTAATAAAATAAATTTAAATAACCGGCGTAAATGTTTTATTTCGTTGTATGTCTTAGGGGAAAAAAGACCTATCTACAAAATCTAATACATCTTTAATCCTAAACAAAAGTTTGTATATTGCGTTTTAAACTACTCACTAAATATTAACAATACCAGAAAAGTCATTAGTATCAGTAAATTACTATTTTTTATGAGATAATTCTAGTTGATCTTAATTGTTTTTCCCTTCTCCTGTAAAATTTTGTATTTTGCAGTTATGTCGATGTTCTTCCGGAACGGCGATGTGGTTTTCACCATTCAATTTCTTATAAAAATGGAACATTAGACACCGATCTATTTTCAATCAATTGTCGTCTGCCTCTTATAGAAATAAGTTTCCCTGTAAAGGTGTCCAATTTGGCGCATCTGTACTAGGGTAAACTGCCCAAATATCAGCCCCCCGAAAAATGCTTCCTAAAATCGACCTTTCTATCAAAATCCATACAAAAAAACTGGAAGGTCGACTTTAGGCGCATGGCCGAGATTTGGTGAGTTTACCTTATAACCCGAAATCGAGATGCCCCATGAAGAGAGAGATGAAAAGTAAGTCCTCTCTCCCTAACATTGCCAAGTACTCTCGGCTGTAACTCCACCTTGTCTAAAGATTAAAGGTAAACCCGTTTTATTTGTAATCCAATATCCAACAGACACTATAATCTACAAATATTTCCAAAATAAGTTTTATTACAACTTGAATTTTCCGATTAATTCAAAAACTCGTCACTTGCTTTAATCTACATTCGAGAAAAACTCAGTAAGTTTTTAAGTAGTAATAGAATTCAAATTAAAAAAAAAAAAAATGGGTTTTAGAAGCAAATTGGTATTTCAACAATATTTTCTGTATTAATCAAAGACGATTTCTTTAAAATGACTTTCACGTAAATGATTTGAAAAAATTGGAACTGACTTTTACAAAATTTTTTTTAATGTCGCCTACGATTTTTGCCAAAAACTCGTTAATATTTTTCATGACTGAAACTGCTTTAAAGAATAAAGACTTTACTTCATGTAACATACTTTAAAAAAAAACTCTACTTATTCTAGTATTGCCACGATCAGGGCAAAGCCCCAAAAGGGGGTCATTGTAGGGGAGATCGGGGACAAAAGTAACATTTTTTAGTTTCATATCGATTATTAATTCATTTACAAGAGTTGTACAGAATGGACTTTACCTGTACACAGTTCATTCATTTCTTTATTAATAAACGCAAACTTTAAACGCGATGTATAGCGGTTGTTTATTTATAAGATGTTTACTGCGAAATGTCAAGTGTTACTTTCATCCCATACATACAGTACGAAAGTAACATATTATGGGGATTAAAGGAACAGAATTTGTACCAATGAATAGGTTATAATAACAAAATAAGTTTATTCGAGAAATCAAAGGCGTAAGATAAGTTATTCGGATATAGAGTCATCGACTTCAGGCTCCACAGACCTTAACTCAGTCTATGAAAACTTGTAGCGATCTAGAACTTGTTTCCAATTTGCCAGAGAACGTATTAACATCAGTTTCATTGAAACTGGTTGCATGTGCTAAGCTTGTGGTTTAAGGAGTACTTTTCTTCTAAGGCTGAAGTGGGATATCTATGTACAAAACCGGAAAACCATTCGGCTCCAGCTAATTCATTGTTGTGCCACATTTCTGCCATTTTTTGATGATATGCCACAGCTAATTTGTAAGCCAATTTTCTGATCTCTCGAGGACAAAGTCCATAATATAAATTTACCGAATCTACAATATATTAGGTTAGAGAAAAATATCCATTATTTTTATGTGAATTAGATCGAAAAAATAATAGATTCCTTTTCCCCCAACCTAATATTTCTCAAATTTTTTCTTCTTCTTCTTCAGTAAAAACGCGTCTCACTCTACAATATCCTACTATTGCCGATGTGTCGCCTGCTTTTATTTGTTTTATATATGTTAATTAATAAAGTAGATATTCAAGAAACGAACTGACAATGTTTGAACCTATTATCAATAAAATTAATGATAATTCTCTATATCAAAATAGAAGCAGACATACTTACTTTAGTCACTTTGAAACTCAAATTATGACATACAACTAGCAGATAGCACGATGGCCGCATGTTACTTTATCATTTTCATGGAGACAGAAATACACAACTATTAGCGAAGAGTAAACCTCTTAAAAGCATAAGTGCAAATTAGAAGAAGCATTATTACTTTTATGACGTGTTACTTTCGACCCCGGTGTCCCCTACATTGTGAAGTATGCACAAATGCCTAATCGAAAGAGTATAAGAAAGCAGGGAATACAATGGAAGGGACTATTTCTTGGTCCTTGGTCATCAGTCCCACCGTCAGGTCGTTCAAAGAGGTTGTAGGTGCTATCTCCATCTGTGAGATCAGTGAAGGCAGTTAAAGGGAACATCGGCTAGTGTGTTACTTGTACTACATGCGTTACATGTGTACAGCATTGAAAGTTGAAAAATTTGGTCACTCTACTTTATAACTAAAGAAACCCAACAAATTGGTTGGTGTGATGTTAAACCATAACAATGGATTTCACAATAAACTGTTCGCATCGATACCTGTTTTCTCAAAATAGCCTTCTACGAAGTCCCCAATGACCGAGTTGCCTTAAAAAACTAACGCATTCAGCAAAAATATCTTTTTTACCCTTTATTCATGATTTTTCAACCATAGCCTTTAGTAAACATTTTCCAAACTTCGTTGGAATAGGTATTTCATACTTAAATGATTGTAAAGTCACCTCGACTCAATTTTATAGCATCTCACGAAACGATATTCATGGTTTCATGTATTTCCATAATGTAACTTTATTTAAAAGGGGTTGTTTGATTATAAGACTCATATAAAGCTGATATATCTAATAAGAAACTTCTTTAATACTCAATTCATTTAATATTTTTTAACAAATTATCACATTCTGCAAACTTTTTTATCTACCATCACACTATTTGAATAAATAATTATTTACCTAATTTTTTTTTTTAATTAACAAACTAATTATTTTTTATTGTAAAGTGTTGTTTATCTTAACATTCGAATCTAAATGTGGGTACGTTTACGGTCGTTATTTGCAGAACGATCGACGTAGTGTCGATAAAGACTTAATTCAATACGGGCACAGCATTCATTCTAGTGTTGAATTAACACGTCTGCATTGCATGTATAGAAGCCCTATGTTTTCAATTTCGCGGTGAGTAGTTACTAATGGAAACAGTTTAGTTTAATCGATTAAAACATTAAACATAAAACGATTAAACATAAAACGAATAAACATAAAACGATTAAACAATCTCTTACCGAATCCAAACTAGGTAGTTTTGTAGAAAGTCCAAGTCTCACTTTTGAGTACTTCTTCATTAACACTCTCCACACAACATAAGCCATTTTATATCCGCTCACACCATAAAGTACAAGATCAAATACACAAATCGACTACAAATAGTCACATATTCGCACGTTATTTTAAATTAATTAGTTTCTTAAACATCTACAAAAAAAAAACGACTCGTTTTTACGCCGAAAATAACTTCGCGGCCCTGAAGCAACCAATTATCTCATTTGGAGATAAACACACCAATTAGGAGACAATTACTTTCATCATTCTTGCTTTTTTTGTATTCTTACTTAGGTAGTGAATGTTTAAGGAATTTTTCACATGGTTTATTTGAGTAAATTAAAATTCTTTTGAGTGTAATCGAAAGCCACTTTCACCTACCCTTTTTGTTGTCAAATTAAGTGTAAAAAAGAACTAATTAATCCAATTAATTTATCAATGTCTAAACGATCCCTCATTTATGCTGACATCGTCCAAGCTAAATTCTCTTTGTTCTCTCTTTACCCGACTTCTCATATTTCACCTCTAAGCTAGTATTAATTGTACCGAGAGGTCGTGACTCTTTGAAATACACTAATTGATAGAGCAATTAGGTTTCGATTGACCCAGATATGGATTGCATATTCTATGATTATGAAATTTTACTATAACGACTTTTAGTTTGTGATTTTATCTCGCATGATGAATATAATTATACGAACGTTTAAGTGAACAACAGCTAATTATTTAAGTAATTATCGAATGGTTGTAGATAGGTGAAAAACTGGATTTGTGGTTTGGTCAATAATCGAAAGTAATATGAAAGCTATTGGAACGTATATTCAGTTTCAATTTTCTTTTTGATTTTAATTTTAATAATTTTCAATCATTTTCTCGAGGGTATATAAGTGGTTTTAAAGACTCGATACCTGATAACTGTAAACGGAACTTTCTCGTCTGGCAAGTCATATAACAGGAATTAGTAAAGGAACAGATGACGTGTCATGTTACCTGTCTATTTAGCACAAGCATATCTATTATAGAAATGCAAAGAGAATTTTTTTGACAATGTCCAATGTAATGTATACTACACTTTCTCGTGCATGCATTTGTCAATCCTTTCTTCTTGTATGTAGTTTGAAGTGTCAGTTATTTCTGAAATAAGATCGTGACACGTATTAGGAAGTTTTAAAAAAACTTAAATAGTTGATTGTATAGCCTGAAGAAGTCTATCTCCTAGTTTATTTCCGCTTGCAAGTTCGCGAAAGTTAATATCAACCATAACAGGATCGTTTATGACTTGCGACGTCGTGGAGGTCTATTAGAAACCGAAATAATCAATTAACAGTAATGGTCTTTGCGATTAAGATTGCCCGGTATCCCACTTTTCGTACGTAATTAAAATTTTTATAGGTTTGCAATCTTAAGGTAATCTGAATCTTTCAAAAAGTAAAAAATAACTTCTAATTCATTGCTAACACAAACTCATTCTCACTCTTCAATTCACTCTTCATTCAAACTCTTGTTAACAAAAACTCAATCTTTTTAATTAGTTAATTTTTAAAAATTCATATCTAAAAAACTAATTATTATTAAAACTTAAAATTTTATTACGATTTAGATTAAAACTTTGTCTTTATTTTTGCCAAAGATGAATTTTCCACGACTTTTAATTTTTCTCTCAGAAGAGAAAATGTAAGTAAATGTCTATAATTAACCTACAAACGTCAAAAATGAAATTTAAAAAATCGCCTAGACTTTATTTTTGGAAATAAGGAAAAAAAATTTAGGATAATTATAAACTAATATGTCTTCTTTAATATAGCATAAAAATTTCCTGGTTGGGATTAAAAAATTTTTGGAAAAAAAAATTTTTTTTAAACCTACTTTTTCATTTAATTTATAAACGTCAAAAATTAAATTTAAAAAAATCGCCTAGACTTTATTTTTGGAAATAAAGAAAAAAAATTTAGGATAATTATAAATTAATATGTTTTCTTTAATATAACATAAAAATTTCCAGGTTGGGATTTAAAAATTTTGAGAAAAAAAAATTTTTTTAAACCTACTTTTTCACTTAATTTATAAACGTCAAAAATGAAATTTAAAAACTCCCCTAGACTTTATTTTTGGAAATAAAGAAAAAAAATTTAGGATGATTATAAATTAATATATCTTTTTTAATATAACATAAAAATTTCCAGGTTGGGATTTAAAAATTTCGAGAAAAAAAAATTTTTTTAAACCTACTTTTTCACTTAACCTATAAACATTTTAAAAAAGTCGTTCAACTTTAAAAATTCATTAAAAATTCATTTTTAAAGCTCTTGATTTGGCTTTTTTTCTAAATGAAACCTAGGACATTCTAGTTTTGATTTAAAAATACCGTTTTATTCTAAATGTTGTCAAAAAAATTAAAAAAATTTTCAAAGTTGGTAAAAATTTTTTGACACTTCTAACCTAGCTTAAGAAAATCGATCAACTAAAAAAATTCATTAAAAATTCATTTTTAAAGATTTTCATTTGATTTTTTTTCTAAATGAAACCCTAAACATTCCGGTTTTGATCTAAAAAGACCGTTTTATTCTAAATGTTGTCAAAAAAATTTAAAAAAATTCCAAAGTTTGTAAAAAATTTTTGACATTTCTAACCTAACCTAAGAAAATCGATCAACTAAAAAAATTCATTAAAAATTCATTTTTAAAGATTTTAATTTGATTTTTTTTCTAAATGAAACCTAAGCCATTCTAATTTTGATCTAAAAAGACCGTTTTATTATAAATGTTGTCAAAAAAATTAAAAAAATTTCCAAAATTGGTAAAAAATTTTTGACACTTCTAACCTAACTTAAGAAAATCGATCAACTAAAAAAATTCATTAAAAATTCATTTTTAAAGATTTTCATTTGATTTTTTTTCAAAATGAAACCTAAGACATTCTAGTTTTGATCTAAAAAGACCGTTTTATTCTAAATGTTGTCAAAAAAATTAAAAAAATTTCCAAAGTTGGTAAAAAATTTTTGACACTTCTAACCTAATTTTAGAAAATCGATCAACTAAAAAAATTCATTAAAAATTCATTTTTAAAAATTTTGATTTGATTTTCTTTCTAAATGAAACCTATAACATTCTGGTTTTGATCTAAAAAGGCCGTTTTATTCTAAATGTTGTCAAAAAAATTAAAAAAATTTCCAAAGTTAGTAAAAAATTTTTGATACTTCTAACCTAACTTAAGAAAATCGATCAATTTTAGAAATTCATTAAAAATTCATTTTTAAAGATTTTCATTTGATTTTTTTTCTAAATGAAACCTAACACATTCTAGTTTTGATCTAAAAAGACCGTTTTATTCTAAATGTAGTCAAAAAAATTAAAAAAATTTCCAAAGTTGGTAAAAAATTTTTGACACTTCTAACCTAACTTAAGAAAATCGATCAACTAAAAAATTCATTAAAAATTCATTTTTAAAGATTTTGATTTGATTTTTTTTTCTAAATAAGACCTAAGACATTCTAGTTTTGATCTAAAAAGACCGTTTTATTTTAAATGTAGTCAAAAAAATTAAAAAAATTTCCAAAGTTGGTAAAAAAATTTTAACACTTCTAACCTAACTTAAGAAAATCGATTAACTAAAAAAATTCATTAAAAATTCATTTTTAAAGATTTTGATTTGGTTTTCTTTCTAAATGAAACCTAAAACATTCTGGTTTTGATCTAAAAAGACCGTTTTATTCTAAGTGTTATCAAAAAAATTAAAAAAATTTCCAAAGTTGGTAAAAAATTTTTGACACTTCTAACCTAACTTAAGAAAATCGATCAACTAAAAAAATCATTAAAAATTCATTTTTAAAGATTTTGATTTGATTTGTTTTCTAAATGAAACCTAAAACATTCCGGTTTTGATCTAAAAAGACCGTTTTATTCTAAATGTTGTCAAAAAAATTTAAAAAATTTCCAAAGTTTGTAAAAAATTTTTGACACTTCTAACCTAACTTAAGAAAATCGATCAACTAAAAAAATTCATTAAAAATTCATTTTTAAACGTTTTCATTTGATTTCTTTTCTAAATGAAACCTAACACATTCTAGTTTTGATTTAAAAAGACCGTTTTATTCTAAATGTTGCCAAAAAAATTTAAAAAATTTCCAAAGTTGGTAAAAAAATTTTTGGTTATTAAAAATCAATCATTTTTAAAAATTATTATCTCAAAAACTAACTATTAATAAAGTTTGAAATTTTTATGAGGATTTAGATTAAAACTTAGTCTTTATTTTTACCGAAAATGAATTTTCTACGACTTTTAGTTTTCCTCTCGGAAGAGAAATTGTAACTTAATGTCCTTAATTAAGATTTCTTAAAAATCTAAAAATTAGGCTACGTTCTAAAAATGGAATTCTCTTTGGATTCGTTTTAAATTTGATGTTTATAAGTTACAACTTTATTAGACATAGTAAATTGAAGGAAAATAAATCAAAGTAAAATAAATTAAAGTAATCGAGATGAAAAAAAAAAATCTTTTAGACCACACACCAGAAGACCTTTAAAAAAATTAATAATTATGAAGTACGTTAACATCTTGGTGAAATTTCTCTTATGCAATGAGAGTGAATCATACAAAGGCCGTGTCTCCACGGATTCATTGATTCAATTAAGTAATGCCGACAACTCGAATTAAGGTCGCCGTCATCACAAACGTTATGCAACTCTATGGAAGAGATGTCGCTTTTTATTTACTTTAAGTAGATTGCAATCGTTCTTAAGACCATCCTTAGCCTTGAAACGTTATAATAAGATCAACACAACACCGGGTTATTGTTATTGTGTAATCAGTATTTATAGCTTTTACGAAGGTGCTATATAAAAATTTTATTTATTTATTTTTTTTTTTGCTTGCGTATATAATTTTCCTAGAATTTATAACTTGTTGCTAAGTTACTTTATACTATTTTTTCTTTTTTCCCAAAAATATCAATGCAAATATTCAAAGTATAAAAAGAATTTAAAAAAAAGTATATTTATGGCGTAAAAATTTATGACGTAAAAATTTATGGCGTAAAAACAAAATCGTTTAAACCCTCCAAAAATTTTTAAACAAACCAACCACAATATTTATCAAAAAAATTGTTAACAACACGCACGCACTCACTGGAAAAGTATCTACATAACAATGGTAGTCCTTGAAAAAAGTCAATTAAACCAAATGATTTTCCGGTGACGATCATCACACTTAATTATTGTTTTATTCTGTCCGAGTGAAAGTCACAATTACAAAACGCACAACGATTAAAACTACGATAATTAATAAGCGCACTACATCTAATGAAACTTTGAGAATTGGCGCGAAACATAAGTTTGAATTGTTGTTTTCAACAATTCAAGCTCACGAAGGAATGAACACACCAATAGGTGGCACGGTACACGATCAAATGACTGCTAATGCACGTGCTAGGAACGACAACAGCGCCTTTGGCTTTCAAGTGGCGGAAAGAGGATGTATGTAGATGGCGCCTCAAAGTAACTGATTGTTAGTGGAAAATCGAAGAGAAGCCTTTCTTAAGTGTGTTTAAAAATAAACTATAAATAACTTCTCTTTACTTAATTGAAATTTAATTTAATATAGTATTAAAATTGAAATTTAGAAAATGATTATTTGTAATTATTTATTTAATTACGATTGAATTGAATGATTACAAAGAAAATCTTTACTTAAATTTTAATAAAATTTTAGTTGTATAGTATTTTTATGTCCATAAAGTTATTTTTTATGTTCATAAGGTATTGTATATTTTTCGTGATATACAATACAATACCAGAATGTACAATTCCAGACAGTTTATCATAAAAAATGCAAATTTAAATGATTCAAAACCGATCAATTCAAATCTACAATGTACTAAGTGCTTCCGCGAAAATGATAGGCTTTCATATTAGACAAAGACCATTTGAAAGGTCAATGCCAGCCCTTCGATGTTTTCTGCGTTGTCATTATTATGGATTCCGTGTGGTAGACGTTCGATAACCCTCCAGGTCTTTAACACTGCCGTCACTTCCTGTCTGGTAAGAAGGGGATTTATAAATTCCAAAAGGTTGATTTAGAAATGAAAAGTTATTCTAACAAAATCTTTTACTTATTCGACCTATGCAACGAAGACTATTGTAGGTCATTTTTGATAGAACTGAGTGAAATATAAGCGTTTAAAGGTTTTGAACAGATTGCATTTTAAGAAATAAAATTTTCTAGGTAAAAATTTCCTACTTGGTTGCTATAGATATCTTATATAGAGGATTCTGAAAGGATTCGCCATAGAAGAATAGTAATTAATTCTGTTTTCTTTTCAAATTTTTCAAAATCACCATTTTTGATTTACGACAGTTTTCGTTGGATAGGTCGTATTGTTGTATCTATGAAACTAGTTGTTGTTGAAACTTAACATTTGTTGAAACTTAAAATGAGAATTTAGACTAATTTAATTGTTATTTTTACCAAAAATAAATTTTCTACGACTTTTAGTTTTTTCTATAGAAAAGAAATTCTAACCTAACTTAATTTACATGTTGACTAAAACTTCTCAATTTTTAAAAATTCATATCTAAAAAACTAATTGTTATTGGGACTTGAAATTTCATAAGGATTTAGATTAATACTTAATCTTTATTTTTACCAAAGATACATTTTCTACGACTTTTAGTTTTTTCCACAGAAGAGAAATTTTAACCTAACTTAATTTACATGTCGATTCAAAATTCTCAATTTTTAAAAATTGATATCTAAAAAACTAATTGTTATTGAGACTTGAAATTTCATAAGGATTTAGGTTAATACTTAATCTTTATTTTTACCAAAGATACATTTTCTACGACTTTTAGTTTTTTCCACAGAAGAGAAATTTTAACCTAACTTAATTTACATGTCGATTCAAAATTCTCAATTTTTTTAAATTCATATCTAAAAAACTAATTGTTATTGAGACTTGAAACTTAAAATGAAAATTTACACTAATTTAATGGTTATTTTGACCAAAAATAAATTTTCTACGACTTTTAGTTTTTTCTATAGAAAGGAAATTCTAACCTAACTTAATTAACATGTCAACTAAAACTTCTCAATTTTAAAAAATTCATATCTAAAAAATCAATTGTTATTGAGACTTGAAATTTCATCAGAATTTAGATCAATACTTAATCTTTATTTTGACCAAAGATGAATTTTCTACGACTTTTAGTTTTTTCCACAGAAGAGAAATTTTAACCTAACTTAATTTACATGTCGATTCAAAATTCTCAATTTTTAAAAATTCATGTTTAAAAAACTGATTGTTATTGACACTTGAAATTTCATGAGGATTTAGATTAATACTTAATCTTTATTTTTACCAACGATAATTTTTCTGGAATTTTTAGTTTTTTTTCTCTTAAGAGAAAATGCGACTTAATATCCATTAAAACTTCTCAATTTTTAAAAATTCATATCTAGAAAGCTAATTGTTTCTGAAATTTGAAACTTCGTCAGGGTTTAGATTTATATATGTGACCTGATCTACGAAAAGGGGGTTTACGTTCGAAAATAAATTTTCGAGAAATAAGCTGTTAAAGATAAACAACTTATTTCGTCAGTTTCTCTTTGATTGTTCTCTTTTCTCTACGTCGGCCGGTGTTGAAATTTATTTATTAATTTATTAGTCAGTGTTGTTTCAGTTTAGAATATGATTGTAATTAATCGCGCAAGTTACTAGTTTTGGCTCTCTGAACGAGTAACGTTAAAGAAGTGAGTTTATGCATTTTACTTATAATTTTTTGTACAGTATAATTACTTGATAGATGAAAAAGATGATGTGGGCAAGGGAGCAAGGGACCGAACTGCGTTGTGAGCATCTTGCATTACCACCTGAAAACCAACTGTAAAGACTTACAAACACTCGTTCTTTTCTGCGATAATTGCATTGGACAGAATAAAAATAACGTTCTGATATCGTATCTAACTTAACAAAACGATTTTATTTAATTTTCTCCTTTCTGATCACAAGTTCACGCCCGATCGTTTTTCTTTGGCATTTTGAAGGCTAAGTAACATTGACACTTACGAAGGTTTACTGCAGTGTGTGGTACAATCGTCACCAGGTGGTTATAATAAAGCTTTATCGTCCGAGAACGTTGTTTGGTATGAATGGGACAGCTATTTTAAACCATTTTATAACACAATTTCACCATTTTATTATCGGCACGGATTGTTGAAAAAGTAAGCAATTCGCAGACAGTAAGGACGTCCAGTCGTTTCAGCTCCTGGTAAAAGCTGTCGATGATCGAATGCCAGAAATTATACAGCCAACTGATTTGTTTTTGGAACGTCAGTGGTATAACTACCACAATCTTCGCAGCTTGGTTTCAGATAGAAGTAAAGCAGATATGGTAGCTCCACTACCAAAGATAGAACTGACATCGAATAAATGAAAGGCGAAGGTTTGTGGTCTTCTCGAACCAGTAGTGGAACAAGGTCCATCTTCCTCACAACCTACACCTAAAAAATTTTCAAGACGACTGGGAAGAAAAATACAAAAATTGCTAAGTATTGTAAAACGTATTTTTGCATAGAATATGTTTTTTTTGCTAGAATACGTTTCTTTGGAATAAAATTACGTTTTTTTATCTCATTCCTCAATTAATTTTCCCAGCAAAAAAAAATGCCGTTTCTTTCCTATCTGTATTCTCCTTTCTCTACATTTTTAGTGAACTTTTGAATAAGTTACGACTTTGTGGTTTTCACCATATGAACGTCCCAAACTTATTCAGAATCGGTAAAAAAGTGAAAAATGCTTCTTTTGACACGTAAGCTCCCTTTCCGGAGATCAGGTCACATATCTAAAAAAATAATTGTTATTGAGACTTGAAATTTCATGAGGATTTAGACTAATACTTGGTCTTTATTTTTACCAAAGATGAATTTTCTACGACCTTTAGTTTTTTCTACACAAAAGAAAATCTAACCTAACTTAATTAACATGTTGATTAAAACTTGTCAATTTTTAAAAATTCATATCTAAAAACTAATTGTTATAGAAACTTGAACTTTCATTATGGTTTAGAAAGGATGTTTCAATAAGAGCACAAGATTTCACTGTTCAATAAAACATTTTTTTTATAACAAAGTATTCAAATATTCATTGATTTAGAAAATGTACATTTGGGAATTATGTATGAAACAATACTGCCTGTTAATCCAAATGGGCGTATCTGCACAAAACAGAATTTTGAGCAAAATGAAGTTTTGTGTTTTGTTTTATGCCATGATGAAGTTTATAAAAAAATAAACTTCTGTCTTTAGAAAGTGTTAAAATTTAACTTCTATTTTCCATTACAAACTTCAAAAACAGAAGTTTTATATTATAAATTTGACTTTTGATAGATACGCCCTTTTCTTCTAACACAAGCTATTCTCATAATTTGGAACAAAAAAATCATTTCCTTTTATTAACTGTTTTCTCTTACGAAAATAATTGATACGTCAAAATTTCTTAACAGTAAGATGTATTAGGTGCAGGTGAACCCAGAAACGTGTTTAACTCAAAATCATCAAAATTTGTAGATACGCCCTTTTGAATTAACAGGGCAGAATATATCTTGCAAATGGCTGCCACGGCTTTGTTGGTATATGCGTACCCTTTTGAGAAAATTTTCAATAACGTTATTGAATACATGTGGTGGTCTTTCATTGACACAGCGTCTAATTTCGGCTTTCAATACTTCGATGGTTGTAGGCTTATTGGCATAAACCTGTGACTTCAGATAACCCCACAGCCAGAAGTCTAATTGCGTTAAATCGCAAGATTACAGGCCAATTCTGATCACCAAATCGGGAAATGACCAGGAGCAAACTCTTTCAAGATCGTCAGTGTTTCACGGGCGGTATGACAGTGGCACCGTCCTGCTAAAACCATATGTCGTCAAGATCAATAGCTTCCAAATGAGGCAGAAGAAACTGTGCTATCATAGCACGATAACATTCGCCATTCACCGTTACTGTATTACCATCTTCGTTTTCGAAGAAAAAAGGTCCAATTATTCCTCCAGATCAGGGGTCTCCAAACTTTGAAGCCTTCGGGCCACAATGATTTTTTCAGTATGTTCCAATGGCCAAAACAGTTTCAGTTTTACTGCGCTTAACTGTATTTCTAGACGAGAATAGTCTAGAAATTGACAGAAATCGTCAGATTGATGACACTAGACTTAAGCTGTCGTGGGCCGGATTGATGGCAGTGGCAGGCCGGATTTGGCCCGCAGGCCGTAGTTTGAAGACCCCTGCTTCAGATCATAATGCTCACCATACAGTGACTGGTTGTGGATGCATCGCTTTCTAATGAATCATTCGTGGACTTTCTGAGCGCTAATGCTACAGTTGTGCCTATTAACTAAGCCATCAAGGTGAAAATGGGCCTCATCGCTGAAAATGATTTTATTAGCAAAATCAGCAGGTTGCTCAAAGATCCCATTGGTGAATTCTCTTCGTTTTTCATGGTCTACTGGCAGAAGTTGTTGAATCAGTAGGATTTTGTGGGCATGCAGCTGTAAATCTTTTGTGAGAATTCGCTGAAGAGTGCCTGTTGAAATTTCCATTTCTTGTGCCCGATGGCAAATTGGCGTCTCTGGCCTTTCGATCACACTCTCGCGAACTGCTTTGATGTTTTGTTCTGAACGACCTCTACAAGTTCATATCTTGTGTTTCACATCACTAACCGAACCAGTAGCTTCGAATTTTTCGATTATTCTTTTCACAGTAGATGAATTAGGCAAATTATTTCGACCGAACATTGGACGCACTTTACGAGTAGTGGCAATTAAACTTTCATCATTTTAATAATAATTTTTGACAATCAGGACACGTTATTCTACAGTGTAATGCGCCATGTTTACTAACTCCTATCAACAACACCCTTAACCCTTAACGGTCCGTTGTCCAGACGTTGTGGACATTGCATTATTCCTGTCAAGTCCCATGTCCAGACGTTGTGGACGTGACGTTTAGACACAACAAATTTAATATTTGAAGTATCTAGACAAATAATTGAATAGTTTTCATTGTTATGAAGGCTTGTTCTACAAGTTGGTTCATTGTCTAGACGTTCTGGGAATGACTATGAAGAGAAAATTGGTAAAGAAAAATATATATAGATATATACTTTTCAATTGTAAACCCCGTGATCTTAGACAACCAATATTTCACGAAAAAATAAATGCGGACTCAGCTAAAAACACATGTCAAAATAGCAGGACCGTTAAGGGTTAATTAATATCTAATCTTTATTTTTACCCCAAATTAATTTTCTACAACTTTTAGTTTTTTTCTCAGAAGTGAAAATGTAACTTAAAGTCTTTATGTGGCGTTTTTAAACATTGAAAATAAGGTCCTTCAACTGATTTTACATTAAAATTTAACGTTTAGTAGTTACAATTTTTATATGATTATGTTATAAATGGAAATGCAATTTTTGAAGCAATCATCAAATTATTAAAAAATTATTAATTTTATTTTGGATGGAATTTTCTTTACTTAAACGAAAAGAAATTTTAAAATATTTAAAATAATACAAGTATGGTATATTATAATATTCTGAAGATTACAAGAAGTATATACTATTATATTGATTTACAACCACCAGTAAATCGATCTTAATGTAAATGTAGACAGGGTGATAATTACGGCATCATTCCACCAGACGGGTATGATTATACTATTTCTCACTAGACTAATGGCATTGCTAACGTAACGTTAAAATCCAGAAGGGTATATTATCCGGACTGTTTACAACTTAAACCGACACGCCTTGTCTGTTGTAGAAAATGACTCTAATGAATTAAACACACCCTCGCATAATGGACGTTTAGAGTTCTAACGTATATTCATAGACAATGGGAAACGTTTATGTAGACTTTGAAATTGCGACGTTAATTATAAACGTATAGTTAAATCATTGGTTGTAGGTTTACCTACATGAAATTTCACGCGTTCGTGTATTTAACATTTAACGCGATAAATTTTCTTCCAAGATATCAATATGTATTCTAACTTGAACAATAGAAACTAATGCAAGGAAAACTAAAGTCAGTGGTGGGCGTATTCAGGTCGACCTATGACCTGCCGACCAGTTTCTTACATCTGCAAGGCATTTCTTATCTACGGCAGTATCTGGAGCCCTAGATACAGCTAGATGCAACTGTAGATAGCCGGATACAGAGGCGGCAATACCATTTGCAGAAACGCGGCAATCGAGTTGTGTTCGCGTGACTGCAATTAGAGCTGGAATCCTCTTTCCAATGAAAAGGTTGTTTTACGTAGTAAATGCAACTTCGGCTACTAACTAGAAAAGTTCAAGTACGACCTTAGCAAGTTCGTTAGTTTTCACCTGGAACACACCCAATGCATTCAGGGAATTCTTGGACAAGGTTCAAGATTTCGGTGGCCTTCACCCGGGTTGTAAAGCGAATTTACGCTGAACAGCAATAAATTGTTGTAAATCGCGGTTTATTTATACATTTAAGCGCTTCTTGGTAACTTCGCCGGAAATAAGTATGATCACGAAAGCTAAAGTGTTTATTTTTTGTTCAACTAGGAAATCTTCCAAGATGATATAATTAGTATATTTTCATTTTAAAACGTTCTTTAGTTTTAGCTCTAAATCACTTTACAACTTATTTAAAATATTAAGGAACATTATTTTAAGTATAAAAAAAATCTAAAAAGTATTTTTTTTTTTTTTTAATATGAAATTTTAAAAATTAAATGGAAAGTATTCGAAAGTGAAAATGAAATTTGAGTCACATCCCTAAAAAATCCTGATTATAATAATGATTGCAGATTATCTCGTAATAGTGAAAGTGTTTCTCTTTAGACGCATACACCGTCTTATTTACCTTTACAAATGAGATCGCGGTTTGAGTGTTTGCATTTCTCCTCGCGTAGAGGAGTAAACCGAACAAATACGTTGGTATGTGTTTGTGTTGGCGTCCCATCGGTTTACGTTACGAAGAGGTGAGGTCCATCGATCGTCTCGGCCCGTTGCTTCCTATCGATATTGAGAATCAACCACCGGGTCTTTTGTGATAACGGCGCCGATGACATCTACGGCTGTCTGATGGACGGCCACATTAATCAAGGGGCGCCACCAGCCCAACCCAAACCAAACCAACGGTACTTGAATGTCAATTTACAAGGTTTTGCAATGTCTATTTCATCTCTTTACTGTTATTGTCACGTTGACTAAAATAATTTTAAGGAAATCGAATGTAGAATCCATAAAGAGTGACAACAAAGTTACAAAACTATCACTTTTATTAAATAACAAGTTTAAAAAAATCATTACAAAGTTATTTATAGGAATTGAGAAATGATTTATACCTTATAACAATTTTTTCTCGCGACATAGCAAATTCGTAGTAATTGTTGTTACTGTAGTTATGTATTTGTAACTAAATTTACATTCTGTCGAATGTTGCGTCAAATACTGTCGACTAGTGCGATGTTGTACACTTTGCAAGAGAAAATACAAATAATTAAATGGGTTTACGGTGGCAACTCAGTCAGAAATACGGTTCATTTATTTGTTGAACATTTTGAGAACCGGCCAATTCCACATTTTTCCACAATATCGAGGATTGTAAGAGCCTTAGAAGAGAATGGGTGTGTAGCAGACAGTAGGTGCCACAGAAGAGAAGAAAGAGCTCCTACAGAAAACAAGCAAATACGCGACACAATGATTTGCGCTATTGCCGAAGAAGAGTCATCGAAATCTAGTCTTCAAATTGCTACAAAAGTCGGTACCAACAAGGAAACTGTTCAACTCAGACGACATGGATATAAATCGTACAAGATATCAACATGTCACCAGATATTTCCCGATGATGAGATCCAAAGATATTCTGCGAAACGATGATGGAACGTGCAAACGAAAATCGAAATTTTTTAACTAATATTTGTTTTGTGAATCGACGTTTAAATTATTAGGAAGGCACAATCCTGCTGTTATTAATTATTAAATTTTGGAATAGAGAGAATCCACGTCATCGAATGGACTTCCGGACTCAATATCCAACAAAGCCGAACGTGTGGTCTGGTGTCTTTGGAGATCATATTGTTGGACCTTTCTTTATTGAGGGCAATTTGAATGGACGTATTTGGATCTCCTTAGGGAGAAAATCACTCCAGCTTTGATGCAACTTAAATCGACTTAAACCAAATATGGTATCAGCAGGATGGCTGCCCTTCGATATGGCTGATGCGCGACAATTTTTAAATATCACTTTTTCAAAACGTGTGATTGGTAGAAGAGGCAACATCAGATGGGCAGCCAGGTCGCCCGATTTAGCTGTTATGGACTTCTTCGTTTGGCCATACGTAAAACAGAAAGTGTACAACCACGTAAGAGCTGAAGATTTGGAACATCTTCGTCAAAAGATTATAAATGTGTTTGTGTAAACGTGGTTCAGGTCTATCAGTTACAAACGATGAAAGAAATTCTTTACAAAATATGTTTGAATTCAAGGGATAAATTCCTGTTTTAAGAAAACCCTGTGTGATGTTTTGAGAACCGAAAGCTGATAGATAAGCGTCTTTCACAAATTGTCCGACTTGGTAAATGGTTACTGTTTTACCAGGGTTAGACAACATCCACTCATTCATGCAAATTCGATATCTGGTTTTAAAAGGGCCATACACCGTAACATCGAACGGTTGCATTTTATGGCTGCAGTGCGGTGGGAATGTTAGCATTATAATAGAGTTTTGCCTAGCAAATTCAATCACTCTAAGATTAATATGTGAGCTGTGATTGTCTATTAAGATCAATGATGGATTGTCTTTTGAGAACTTTATATGGATTACAAAATGTTCAAGGGCTTTCAAGAAGCATTCTTCGTTCACCCATCCAGAAATGTTTGCCAATCCAAGAGCTCCTGGTGGACCATTGGTTAACATATCTTTGAAGTTTACTCTCGGGAACACAAAAACAGGTGGTAAAACATCACCAGCAGCATTAATAAAAAACAAAGTTGTCACCAAACCTCTTTCAGCTGATGTTATTTGTCCAACTTGTTTTAATCCTCTTTCGGCATTTACTTTAGGAGGATTGGTTACTATACTGCAGCCCGTTTCATCTGCATTAAATATCATATGCGGTGGAAAACAATGCTTTAGATAAACACTCGATAATTTTTCAAAGAACATCTTAACATTCAATTTGTTAAAGCTAGTTGCTCTGGATAAAGACGTGCTTTCTGGCTTTCTCACTGCTAATTCTTTATGTCTACCCATAAAACCTTTTAACCAATCATCGCTTGCAATTTGGTTCTCTTTCCATTTATTAGGATAAATGAAACAAGCTTCGGCGTATTCATATGCTAATTTTCTTGTTTGTTGCCTTGTAAGGCACATTTTTGAGGCAGTTTTCAAATAATCAGCTAACATATTTTCTTGTTGTGTACTAAATATTCTTTTATTTCCTATATTAGGACAAAGTTTGTAACATGATTGGCCTGACGCTTTGAATCGATTAACGATTTTCGCAAAATATGCTTGTGAAATATGAAAAGACAATGCCGTTTTATTTATAGATTCGTTTTTTCCTATCACCTCCTTAACTGCCTCTTCTATTGTAGACGTTGTTGGTCTTATGCGTTTTTTTCAAGCAAGATGGACCTTTTTCTGACATATTTGTTTCTTGAACAGAATCGTAAAAGAATCTATTTTTTGAAAGTAAACATTCCAAAAGAAGTTTATATAGGGAAGAAATTACATTCAGTTCACTATAATTATCTCTGTTTATGATACATAGGTGGTATATATACAGGGTGTTTAAAAAATACGTTCGAATATTTGGCCCACTTATAGATCTCATCAGTACAAACAAAAAAGTCAAAATAAACATAAGTCCAAAAATCAGCCGTTTCCTAATTACAGCCTGTTTTTCAAATTAAAATAATTTACACTCAAATATCAGTATAAATACATTTTAATTATTACAAATTAATGATTCTTAAAGAAGATGTTCAAAATGTCCTCCTTCCATTTGTATACACATTTCACATCTCCGTAAAAGTGAACGCCGCACTCTCTCAAAGAGTCCCGGATTTATACGAACAGTCTGGCAGGCATGTTCAATTCGTTCTCGCAACTCATCTAAATTATTCACAGGACTTGAATAAACTAATGTCTTTAAATACCCCCAAATGCAAAAATCGAGTGGAGTGAGGTCGGGAGATCTAGGGGGCCATGCAATTGGACCTCCTCGCCCTATCCACCTGCCATTGTAATTTTCGTTTAGATAATTTCTGACCAAGACTCCGTAATGCGCAGGAGCTCCATCGTGCATCAACCACATATTAATTCTGTGGTTGAGGGGCACATCTTCTAACAGCAGTGGTAATGTATTCCGCAAAAAGTCAAGGTACAATTGACTAGTCAAACGGTTAGGCAGGAAACAAGGTCCTATCAGATGGTCTCCTAACACACCAAGCCAAACGTTGATTGCAAATCGGTGTTGATGATTCGATTCAACAACGGCATGCGGATTTTCGTCGGCCCAAACATGGCTATTATGAAAATTAAAAATGCCATTTCTCGTGAAACCAGCTTCGTCTGTAAATAAAATTTTCGTAACAAAATTTGGGTTCTCCGCGACTTTTGTCAACATGCTTCGACAAAACATCAGTCGTGCGGCATAATCAGGCACAGCTAGAGCCTGTACCCTTTGAATATGGTATGGGTGCAATTGCTGCTCCCGTAAAATTCTCCAAATTAGGGAAAAATTAATATTTGTTTCAGTAGAGAGTCTTCTAGTACTAGTACCAGGATTTTCTTCAATTCGTCTTAAAATGTTAAGTTCTGCGTCGGGAGTACAAACTGATTTAGGCCGACCACCATCACCGTTCCTTGATTTAAACGATCCAACTTCGGATAAACGTTGATGTAAATTTGTAAAAAGTTTGTCACACGGAAGTACCCGGTTTGGGAATGCTTCGGCATAAAGGCGACGTGCCTCACAAGCATTTCCATCGGCTTTGCCATACATAAAATGCATGTCTGCCATTTCTGCGTTGGTATAAGGCATATTCGAAAATTTCAACAATGGGTTACAGCAACAACTACTTCAATAAACACTGACAATAACGGACACAGAATAATTACAACAAATGTGGCAACTACACTAACAGAAACGAACAAAATTTGTTTTGTTTTGTTTCCATGGATGACTTCATAAATACGCGAACCACTCCTACTGAGTGTAAATTATTTTAATTTGAAAAATAGGCTGTAATTAGGAAACGGCTGATTTTTGGACTTATGTTTATTTTGACTTTTTTGTTTGTACTGATGAGATCTATAAGTGGGCCAAATATTCGAACGTATTTTTTAAACACCCTGTATCTATGGTCATAGAAGTAATAACCTTCTGAACTACATTTTTTTCAGTCTTAAAGGATTCGGTCATGAAAGAGCCGGCTTTTTCATAACCTAACAACCCGGCTCTTTCAAAACATTTCTTGCCAGAAATTATAACTCACAAAACCAATATAATATGAAAACTTTAACTACGACCCTTTTACATAATTAGAAGACAAAATGTGTAATAGACTCACGGTATGATTATTTTATCGTTATTTGTTTATGTATTACCATTAGAAATAATATAAAATGAACACAAATACTTATTTTTTGGCGACAAAATTAGTAATATTTTGCACAAGCGTTATTTATTTCAGGTGAACTGATAAATTTTTATTGGATGGTAATAGGCGTCCCGTATTGCTATATGAAAACCAAAATTCGCCTAAGGTTGTATCGTTTGATTTTGTATAAACGAGAGTGGCTCTTTCAAAACATGGCTCTTTCATGCCACTCTTCCCCTACACATTTTCATTTGTATGATTGTACAAGTTATTTACTGTTAATTTTGTCGTTTCTTATAATAAAGTGCCCTTTGTATAAAGTTTGTATTTGTTTATTAAATTTAACTCGTGTTCTTGCAACAACCTTAATAATTTGTACAGTGTGCATTTTAATAACAATTTTTTAACAGTTTTATTAACCGATATGTCAGGCAATCTGTCAAAAGCATAACTTGTGTTTTTGACCTGGCATTGTATAGGCATAATAACGGCGATTATTACGATTGGACTGCTATATAAGTTATCTTTGTCCTACTTAAAGAAATCCTAATGTACTGTATTAACCTGAGGACTTTGATATGTTACGAAAAAAAAATTTTATAGTTTTCATTATTTAACAAATAATGAAAATTTTGAGTTAGAAATTTTTTTCTAAACCTCTACAAAATTTTACGTTTCCATTCTCTAAAAAATTGGTCAATTTTAAAAAATCACTTCAACTTTATTTATGAAAATATAGAAAATGAGTTTTATAAATTAAAGTTAAAATATTCTATCTGCCTCAAAAAAATATAAACCTTTGTTGAGTATCTTATACTTTTAATTTCTACTTTTCCTTCGAATATTTATGACTTCCTCGCTATCCTTTCCCACCGTTTCAACTCAAACGTTAAAAATTAACCTACAATGAGCCCATAAACTCTCTTTACATCCAAATTAAGATCGTCCGTCTAAGAGAAAGCGAAAACTTCTCGTGATCGTTTGAATAGTCATCGTATCGCCATAAACCCCCATGGAGTAAACCTCGCCAATCTCTGCCTTTGCGTAACGACTCATAAATAGTCAATTATTATTGCTTAATGTATTCCAGATCAAAGCTCGGTAAGCGGGTTTTCTTCCTGGAAGCCGGACCGTGACCTTTTACACCGTCGATAGACGTCCCGTCCTTTTTTGTAACGAGAATATTATTGTCACGTTTCGCGACTATTTTTCACGGAAACCTACTCGTAAATCTAGACCATTGGGCGTTCGATTTGCTACTGTTGTGAGAGTTTATAGACCGGGGACACCCGTTAAGGCCGTCTATCTGATCTTTCAATCATCTTTCTAGGTGGTCCGCGACATTACATCACGATTTATCACGATTTACTCATAACAACTTTTTCTATAAATATTTTCTTTTTTATTTAGTTACATGTTTTTTTTATTATTTCGTTTGAATGGAAGTCAAATTCGTAAGCATTCTTCCCACGATCGCCTTATTGTCCAGTTGCTCGATTCAGGGTCGTTCTATGTGGATTTTTGTGTCCGGAGGATGCCTAACGGTCGGGGTGATGTCGAGCACGACTTCATAGAGTCACCTGGGAAACCATAGGATGTGGGTCAGTGGAATAGAGGCTCCTTTGAAAATATAATTTACCGGGCATTTCGCACGCGTCGACAATCGGCGTACGGTACTTGGCGATTTATTTGTAAAATAACCGGCCGTAACAAAATATTTCCGTCACACGCCAGAAGGAAAACTTCCAGGCTTGGCTTTATTATTAGACATTATTTTTTTATTTCCTCACGCTATCTAACGATCATTCAAAGATTAATTAAGAGCTTCGATTAAAGTATAAACTTGATTTATAAATAAAGATAAAATTTTTAATGGTCACTTTCTAAAACGGGATTATTTTTTATCCGGGTTAATAACATTCTTAAAATGATAAATTGAGATATTATAGTCTTGCGTATATTATAAATTGCTATAACAAAAGATGTAAAATAGCCTTTAGCTTCTAGTGGCTATAAAAATCCAAACTTATTCTTATATGGTTACAGACAACCGGTTGAGATTTACACCATGGGCGTTGTTGTGAATACCATCACGTTCTTTCAACGAACCAAAAATGTTTTATTGTTCCGGTCGCGTACGGATCTCAAGTTTTAAAGATCACTATCGTTTAATTTTAGTACTTACCTCATAGGTATACTTATATGTTGTTTTAATCTTGGCCACCACGTCGATCTGGTCGATGACCGTTTCCGAACACTCCGTACAAAACATTTTCACGAACTTTTTCTCACTTCACAATTTATTTTTGTTATAAGATCACAGATAATACACGCGTCCATCGATCGAAGCGTTTGCAACAAAGGCCGTTCCGAAATCAAGTGAACACCAATCGCGTTTATTCAATTCGCGAGCTTCATTCTTTTGCTTCGCTTGTTCCTCACGTGCTTTTTCAGGTTATAGACACCACGAAGCGTGAAGCGCGGCCTTTTTTTTTGATTTGATGTGATCGCTTTCCTCAGTATGAATTTTGCACGAGGATTTATAAATATCTCATTGACGTAAAGAGTAAATTGCGGAGACTTGGTGGCGGTGGACTCAAGTTATTTTGGGATATTACTAGGTACATTATTTCGATACTCACATATGACATAATAGTTTTGGTAGCGGAACGAAAAAAAATGGAGGATACAAAAAGATAATTGGTAAGATAATCGCATTTTAACACTAGAATGAAGCTTGCACTATCATTAATGATGTGGTTCATGTATGGAAGATAACGTCATAGAGATGATGTCCATTGCATTGGATGTAATTTTCGATTCTCTTTGTGAAATCCATAACACGCTTTCATACCATTTCCTTGGTTTTCAAGAATTCTAAATTACAGAGCTCATGAGCAACCGAACTCCTCTGATATTCACACTGATAGGCTTTGGGAAATCTCGAAAATGTTAAATCATTTTTATGGAAATGGAATTTCGAGACGACGTCCATTGCATTGAATGTAATTTTCGATTCTCTTTATGAAATCCATAACACGCTTTCATACCATTTCCTTGGTACTTAAGAATTCTAAATTACAGAGCTCATAAGCAACCGAACTCTTCAGATATTCACACAGAAAAAACTCAAGTGGATAGGCTTTGGAAAATCTTGAAACTGTGAAATTATTTTTATGGAAATGGAATTTCGAGACGATGTCCATTGCATTGAATGTAATTTTCGATTCTCTCTATGAAATCCATAACACGGTTTCATGCCATTTCCTTGGTATTCAAGAATTCTAAATTACAGAGCTCATGAGCAATCTACTCTTCAGATATTCACATAGAAAACACCTCAAGTTGATAGGCTTTGGAAAATCTCGAAAATGTGGTATCATTTTTATTGAAATGGAATTTCGAGAGGATGTCCATTGCATTGGATGTAATTTTCGATTCTCTTTACGAAATCCATAACATGTTTTCATACTATTTCCTTAGTATTCAAAAATTCTAAATTACAGAGCTCATGAGCAACAGAACTCTTCAGATATTCACACAGAAAAAATCTCAAGTTAATATGCTTTGGAAAATCTCGAAAATGTGAAATCATTTTTATGGAAATGGAATTTCGAGACGATGTCCATTGTAATAGATGTAATTTTCGATTCCCTTTATAAAATCCATAACACGCTTTCATACCATTTCCTTGGTATTCAAGAATTCTAAATTACAGAGCTTATCAGGAACCGAACTCTTCAGATATTCACACAGAAAAAATTTCAAGTTGATTGGCTTTCGGAAATCTCGAAAATGTGAAATTATTTTTATGGAAATGGAATTTCGGGACGATGTCCATTGCATTGAATGTAATTTTCGATTCTCTTTATAAAATCCATAACACGCTTCCATACAATTTCCTTGGTATTCAAGAATTCTAAATTATAGAGCTCATGAGCAATCGAACTCTTCAGATATACACAGAAAAGATCTCAAGTTGCTAGGTTTTGGAAAATCTCGAAAATGTGAAATCATTTTTATGGAAATGGAATTCGAGACGATGTCCATTGCATTGGATGTAATTTTCGATTCTCTTTATGAAATCCATAACACGGTTTCATACCGTTTCCTTGGTATTCAAGAATTCTAAATTACAGAGCTCATGTGCAATCGAACTCTTTAGATATTCACACACAAAAAATCTCAAGTTGATAGGCTTTGGAAAATCTCGAAAATGTGAAATTATTTTTATGGAAATAGAATTTCGAGACGATATCCATTGCATTGGATGTAATTTTCGTTTCTCTTTATGAAATTCATAACACGCTTTCATACCATTTCCTGGGTGTTCAAGAATTCTAAATTACAGAGCTCATGAGCAATCGAACTCTTCAGATATTCACACAGAAAAAATCTCAAGTTGATAAGCTTTGGGAAATCTCAAAAATGTGAAATCATTTTTGTGGAAATGGAATTTCGAGACGATGTCCATTGCATTGAATGTAATTTTTGTGAGCTCGGATGCAATCGAACGATACGGTTAGTTCATTTTCTATATCAAAATCCATCCAGGATCTAACTAGTAACAAATCCGTGTAACCTGAAAACGACAAAATTGCAAATACATCCACACCATATTCGCTGTAGTTTTCCGGTCATGGGAAAAAGAAAGAGCTTATAATTACAAAACAAGAATGAAAAACCTATGTTGTGATGTACAATTAAGACTCTTATCGATTAAAGCTATTTGCGATTTCTAGGTTAACGTTTACGAGCGCGCTTCTTATGTAACAGGGTAACCCCTTTAAGATTGCCACACGTGCGTTTCAATTCGCAGGCGACATATTAAATTTCTTTGTCCGTCCCGCCGATTCTCGCGAATTCTTTCTACGAATTAGTTCTGTGTTCCGCTCACATAAAATTGAGCGTGACTTGTTCGGTATGGCGTCCACGTATGACTCCTCGTCTAAAGACACCGAACCGTCCAATTTATTTGTCTACATCGCTAGAGGAAATCCGGCTTCTCCGCATTTGTAACGCTCCTCGTTCGATAGGTGGGACTATGATCGTTCATCACCCCATTCTGGATTTACAGAACATATCCTAACTGTTAGAAGACATATAAAGCTAATCAGGTGGATCTTTTTAGACTCTAATTGAATGTAGGTATGGTCGTAGCCATGTCAGGATTGTCAAGAATTATTCGACAAGTTTAATGGTGCCTAAACAAGAAAAATAATTGATTGTAAATAAAGACAAAGACAATTGGAATGGATTTAAAATAAAATACTAACGATTCTTATACTTTACCATACATGTGTAATATAAAATTGCGTTCCGCAAGGTGTTTAATAATCAGAGCGTACACAAGTTCATTCTAGTAACTATGATGTGCATGTAACACGATATATAATATATATGACATCTTATGTGTCGTCAGTTACCTTCATAATTTTGAAATTATTAGCTTAATTTATTAATTAATTCTGAAATTATTCATTTCAGAAATAGATACATTTGTTCTTTGAAGAAGAAAATTACATGAAATTAAATAAAGTTGGAAGTTCAGATATGAAATTTGTATATGAAGCTTTTACCGTGTAGTACGTAGTTTTAATTTAATTACTTATTAAATAGAGGCTTTGCCGTTACGTACACTATTATTAATGTTTTCATACCATGCAAAAGAATGAACTAATTTGAGCGCAAGAAAAATAATAGCTCCATTTTCACGTCATAAGAGGATGTGATACAAATCAAATTGTATGTAAATTATAAAGGTTCTCATATACTTATGTACTTTATTGGATTAATCGCCGTTTATTTTTTATCCAAGAAAATCTACATTATGTTGACTTATGCAACTAAATATACTTCATTTAACCTTTTTTTGTAGAAATTATCAAAATATATTAAAGTAGTAAGCAAGCAGCCCCTCTTTTAAAGAGGGCGCCGCAGGCGCCTAGCTCTTTTTTTAATAGTTCTTTTGGAAATCGCTTTCCGGACGATTCAATGGTTTTACGTCATTCTGCCGACCATTATCTTCACCTCCCCGACAATTTTGGGGGGTCTGTGACCGATTTCGGAAAAACAGCCCGGAAAATCTAACAACGTTCCGGTAGCCCTAATTGAAATTAAAATTCTCGATCGTCCATCTGTCATTTTCGTTAATTTTCAAACGCACTTTTTGTCCAAAAAGCCACCGGCTTCGCGACTCTGCTTCCGGCTAACCTTCTGAACGGCTTTATAACGCAACGTTGTATGCGAATCGGGGCTCCTTTGGACCCGAAACGGCCGATTTTAGCCCTAAACGAAGTCCTCGTTTTCCGTCATTTTCGATTTGGGCCGATAAAATACTTGGTTCAATTTTCATAAACGTTATTTATTATTCTAATCACGCTAATGCCACATGAAATGTCAAAACGATCTGTTTGTTAATAATCATCAAATATTTAATTTATACAGAGCAAAAATTCGAATAAATTTCACTAAAAACTAATTAAATTCTTGAAAATATCACCAAAAATGTGAGTAAATTTGTAAAAATTCAAAGTTACTAAAATTTTTAATAATTCCACCGAAAACTTATAAAATTTGTAAAAATTCCACCAAAAACAAAATTTTTAAAAAATATACTAAAATTAAGATTAATTTCGTCAAGAATTGATTAGATTCTTAAAAATTCCACAAAAATAAAAAAGTAATTATAAAAATTCCACAAAAGTTAGTTAAATTGAATATAATACGCCGCATTAGTGGTGACGTCACATTGTTAATGCAGGTCATAGGATTGAATCCAAACAAACTTCTTCTACATAGATTCAGTCCATAAGCGGCGAGAAAATCATTTTTTTAGAGTACTTAGAGACATATTTAAGGTATGAAAAGTGGGCAATGCAATGTAAAATACCGTTTTCTATATCTAAAGCAAGAATGGTCAATTAAATAAATTTTTTAACGCCGTAAAAGCAGAAATAAGTTCGTATATACATAACCTCAAAAATCGTATGTGTCAAACGTAAGCTTAAAAAGTTCGTAGTTCGGTAATTAATGAGATTTGGGCCACCAAATCTTAGAAATGGGATGGTATTATCCTTAGAATACCTTACAGCCCTTCTTTGGTGAAAAACAACACCCTCGGATTATTTTAGATTCAATGCTAGCAACAGATATAAATTGGATAAAAATATAGGTATTTTGTTATAAAGGAAGGGATTTTCATAGTTTTATGACCTTTATTATTGTACCCTTTGTAGGTAAAACTTAACAACTATGAAATTTGCTGATAAAGAATGTCTATTAAAAGGTATTTTACCACAAGGCGTAGAAATACACCAAACAGAAATCATAGTAAGAGCTGGGATACATGCTAAAAGGACCATACATTCTAACACAACAGTAAAAGTTATTCAAGTTCTTACAAATTTGTAGCCCCCTTTAGTTACATATGTAGAACATTGCCATTCTTCGAGTAACAGAGATTACCGTGGACTATTTTGTACATTTTATTTCTGGAATAACTAACAGTAAGTATCAGTACTACTAAACTAACTTTTTTCTGTTCTAGGATTTCATAGAATCAAACTCTGTTTGGTTATTGTAGTCTTCTATGTTTTGACTTCACGACTTCTGTTTTATCTTAGGTTCTTGTAATGTGAATGAAATTTTAATTTTAAATATTAAATATTTTTAACTCTGATCTTTAGATTTTTAATATACCAGTGCTCATAGCACTCTTATTCTATATCTTATTACAAGAAGGTAAATATTTTAAATAAACTAATAAAAATCAGAACAGAGGAAGGAAAATATACAAAACATATTAAAATTATAATAAGTCACAACAAAATACTTATATTATTGAAATAAAAATCCTAGCTAGTAATAAATGGGGGTGGAAGTAATAACTATAATGGTTAGGTTCAAAAGTTGGACATGAATGTGTAAATCTGAATTAAAAGTAAAACGCAGCTACACATTTTAATTTATTTATTAATTAATTATTCAAGTTAAGTAAAGTAAATCTTTAAAAGTTCTAATAACTTATACTATGATGTCGGAGTGGCTTCAAAGAGTGTATGATATAAAATTTAGAATCTTGAAACATTTCATCCCACGTATGGTCCCTTTAGCATGTATCCTGGTTCTTACTACGGTTTCTGTTTGATGTACTTGTACGTCTTGAGGTAAAATGTCTTTTAATAGACATTCTTTATCAGTAAATATCATAGTTGTTATGTTTTACCTGCAAAGGGTATAATAATAAAGGTCATAAAACTATGAAAATCCCTTCCTTTATAACAAAATACCTATATTTTTATCAAATTCATACCTTTTGGTAGCATTGAATCTAAAACAATCTGAGGGTGTTGTTTTTCACCAAAGAAGGGCTGTAAGATATTCTGAGGATAATACCATCCCATTTGTAAGATTTGGTGGCCCAAATCTCATTAATTACCGAACTACGAACTTTTTAAGCCTACGTTTGACAAACACGATTTTTGAGGTTATGTATACGCGAACTTATTTCTGCTTTTACGGCGTTAAAAAAATTATTTAATTTACCATTTTTGCTTTAGATGTAGAAAACGGTATTCTACATTGCATTGCCCACTTTTCATACCTTAAATATGTCTCTAAGTACTCTAAAAGAATGATTTTCTCGCCGCTTATGGACTGAATCTATGTAGAAGAAGTTTGTTTGGATTCAATGCTATGACCTTCTCAACATATGACGTCACACTAATGCGGCGTATTTCACCAAAAATTATTAAATTTGGAGACAATTCTACTAAAAACTTAGCAAATTTTTTAAAAATTCCACGAAAAATTTACAATATTCGTAAAAATTCAAAGTTACCAACATTTTTAACAATTCCACTAAAAACGTACTAGATTTTTTCAATTCTCCACCAAAGCTACAAAAATGTTGAATAATTCCACCAAAAACTTACTGATTTTTAAAAAATGCCAACAAAAACTTACCAAGTTCATAAAAATTCTACTAAAGTTACCAATATTTTTAACAATTCCACCAAAAATGATTAAAGTTAATAAAAATTCCGTCAAAGTTACCAACTTCTTTAACAATTCCCTCAAAAACATACTGAATTTTATAAGAATTCCACCGAAAATTAATAAAATTGGAAAAATGTCACTAAAAACTTACTAAATTCGTAAAAATTCTATAAAAAACACTGAATTTTTTAAAAATTCCACCAAAAATTAATGCAATTTGTAAAAATTCCACCAAAAACTTACTAAACTCATAAGAATTGTACCAAAAACACTGAAAATTAATAAAATTGGAAAAATGTCACTAAAAACTTACTAAATTCGTAAAAATTCTATAAAAAAACACTGAATTTTTTTAAAATTCCACCAGATATGAATAAAATTTGCAACAATTCCATCAATGTTATTAAAATTTTTGATAATTCCACCAAAAACATACTAAATCTTTTAAAAAATCCAGCAGAAACTTACTAAATTCATAAAAATCGTACCAAAAACACTGAATTTCTTTTAAAATTCCACCAGAAATGAATAAAATTAGCAAAAATTCCACCAAAGCTATTAAAATATTTAACAACTACACCCAAAACTTACAGATTTTTTTTTATTCCACCAACAACTTAGAAAAATCCTAAAAATTACACCGAAATTGTCAAAGTTATTAAAAATTCCACCAAAAACTTACCAAGTCATCAACATTTTTAACAATTCTACGAAAAGCTTACCAAATTTTTTAAAAATTCCACCAAAATGTCCAAATTCTTTTAATATTCCACCAAAAATCAATCAAATTAGAAACAATTTCACTAAGAATTAACTAAAACCTTGAAAATTCCATCAAAAACTTAGTAGATTCATAAAAATTCCACTAAAGTTACTAAAATTTTTAATAATTCTACCAAAAATAAATTTTTTAAAAATTCCACAAAAAACTTACAAAATTTGTAAAAATTCCACCAAAAATTTACCAATTTTCTTTTTTTATTCCACCAAAAACTTACTAAATTCGTAAAGCTTCCACCAAAGTTACCAAAATGTTGATCAATTCCACCAAAAACTATAAATTTTTTTAGAAAAATACTAAAAATAAAACTAAACTAGTTGGATTAATAGCCGTTTATTTTTTTCCAAGAAAATCTACATTATGTTGACTTATGCAACTAAATATACCTCATTTTTTGTAGTCTTTTTTTTGTAGAAATTTGGAAATAAAACCACATAAAAATTAGAGATAAGTTTATTAACAGAGATAGGGTACAACAAAAATAATATTCTATAATTTTTAAAAACTTTCCCCTAATGTGGATATTTTTTAAAACAAAATATCATTTACTTAATTTTTTCTTTAACCAGTTTGGTATTCGCTTTTTAACTTCGCTTTGCAATTGCCTGTAAACCATAACCAAAAGGACTGGTATGGCAAGAAGTTCATTGTTGAACACGTACAGCCAACAAGCCACAATAAACATTGTGACATCTGTGATGTAGTCGATCGTCGACCTTACTTTCTTCTCTGTAGAAATCTTCAGTTCTTCGTCTGTGGGATTTCTCGGCAACAACTTGGTAGCTTCGTTTATTAGGTTGTCTATACACGTAGAAGTTTGTGTCATTATTTCTTTCATTTTTGGAGGTCGAATTCTTAAGTTTGATTCTTCTGATTTCTCTATACTTGTTTGAGTTGATAATGAGACAGTTTCAACTGAAGAAATTGATAATTTCCTCATTGGTGAAGGTGTTGTCTTTCTTCGTTTTGGAGATTTTGATGGTGTTCTTACATTTCGAATTGGTGGCTTAATTTCTTGTGTGACTGTAGATCTAAATGCGGATATTTCTTTATTAAGAACAACAGGACTACCTCTTCTCATTCTAGATTTTTGTAAAGATCCTTGACTTGAAGATGATGAATCATTTCTACCCCTTTCATTAGTATTTTTGATATTTTCATTACTCGAATCAGTAATGCTAGATTTACTTTCAATTTTTTCATCTGCTATATCATCCATCAATCGTTCATATTTTTTAATGGGTTTTTCTTTTTTACTATAAGCTTTTACAATATCTGCGTAATGATCGATAACAACTTTAGACTCTTCTTCATATTTTTTCTTTGATAATAACGGTTCTGGAATAACAACTCCAGCAGCTGCATAACCACTTATAGAAGCGATGGCAGAAACTGTTTGGAAAGGAATTGGTGCTACTGCTGGAGAACTAGCTCTTCTTTGTTGCGGTTTTACGTCTAAATCTTTTCCTGGACTTATTCTAGGTAAACTTTTTCTTTTATCCAGATCTGGTAATCTTTCCGGAGACATTGAAACACTTCTAGAAGTAACTGATCCATTTTCATTTACATCATCATCTCCAGTTTTCTTTAAAATAGGTTTTGGTTTAAAATTAGGATCGGGTAATTTATTTGGTTTGGTTAAAATCTCAAATGGTTCGTGTTCTTTGGGATTCATAGATCTCATAAAAGGATTATAAGTAATATCTTCTTCTTCGTCTTCTCTGATATTGGGTACTTGATCGTAAATTCTTTCATCAGAAGATTCTTCTGATAAATCTTCATCCCATTTTCCTAAATCTACAACATCGATATTTCTTCTTTTTTCAAGTTTAGGTCTTTGTTTTTGGTTATTTCTAACTTTTTCTAACATCTCCTCTTCTTTTTCTTCAGATTCTGATCTGTTTCTATTCATTGTAATATCTCGTTTTTCCTCAATGCTTAAAGGAGATCTATGTAATTTTCCTTCTAAAACTTCATGAATATCACCGGAATTTCTTAAACTGTGTCTTTTTTGCGCCCAAAGTACGTGTTGTGGAACTGAACCGGCAGAAAATCTTCTTCTTTGAGATAACTTCCTTTCTAGAGATACTTCATTATCGTTGATTTGAATCTTTGGTATTAAACTAGGACGCTTTTGTTCCCTTTTCGCTTTTTCTTGTTCTTCTAACATAGCGGCTTCATAAAACCTCATCATTGATCTTTCATGAAGCAATTCTGAAGAGCTTGAAGAGTATTTTAATCCTTCCAAGATGAATGGAGGTTCTGCTCCTAATTCAGGTGCTGATAAAGATAACGGAGGTGGAATTATATTGTCTTCAAAATGATATTCATGATCTTCTTCTAAACCAAATATGAAAAATATTTATTAATATCATTTTTACCAAATTAATTTTTTTTTTAATTTTTTGGTTAAATTTAGAACAAATTGGTCCTTTTAGATTAAAACTAGAATGTTTTTAGTTTCATTTAGAAAAAAAATCAGATCAAAATCTTTAAAATTCGATTTTTTATGATTTTTTTTTAAAATCATAAAAATTAATTTTCTAACCTAAAAAATTTTTTTCCAACTTTGAAAATTTTTTTAAATTTTTTGGTTAAATTTAGAACAAAACGGTCTTTATAGATTAAAACTAGAATGTTTTTAGTTTCATTTAAAAAAAAAATCAGATCAAAATCTTTAAAATTCGATTTTTGATGATTTTTTTTTTTTTTTAATCATAAAAATTAATTTTCTAACCTAAAAAATCTTTTTCCAAGTTTGAAAATTTTTTTACATTTTTTTGGTTAAATTTAGAACAAAACGGTCTTTTTAGATTAAAACTAGAATGTTTTTAGTTTCATTTAGAAAAAAAATCAGATCAAAATCTTTAAAATTCGATTTATTATGATTTTTTTAAAAAATCATAAAAATTAATTTTCTAACCTTAAAATTTTTTTCCAACTATGAAAATTTTTTAAAATTTTTTGGTAAAATTTGGAACAAAACGATCTTTATAGATTAAAACTAGAATGTTTTTAGTTTCATTTAGAAAAAAAATCAGATCAAAATCTTTAAAATTCAACTTAATATAAAAATCATTGCTAAATGCCTATAAATAAGGTTCGGGCGATTTTTTAAAATTGGTCAAAATTTTATAAGGTTACTTCAAGAATTTAAGTTTTGATTTTTTTTTTAATTTTTTGGTAATAATTACATCAACTTTAGATGTTTTAATTGAAAATTGGGTTTCTTAGCTACAGCTTAGTGGAAAAATTATTCCTTAATTTTCTGTAAATAAAGTCTGGACGGCTTTTTAAAGTTGGTCAAAAATTTTTGAAATTACTTTAAGAATATGAGCTAATTTGAGTTCTTTTCACACTTTATTTTATATCCATTTGAAAAATTATTTATTATTTTTTTGAAATAAAGTCAGTGCGATTTTTTAAAGTTCTTCAAAACTTTTAAAGTTAGGTTAGGTTAAAACAACAAATCTGATTTACTTAGCATAAAATAGATACTTTAGTTTATCTCTATTTGAAAAATAATTTCTTAATTTTATAAAATAAAGTCAGTATAATTTATTAAAATCAGTCAAAATTTTCGAGAAAATGGTTGATGTTTTCAAGAATTTTTTTAATTTTTTGGATAATAATTAGAACAAATCTGATTTATTTAACATAAAATAGATACTGTAGTTTATCTCTATTTGAAAAATCATTTCTTAATTTTATAAAATAAAGTCAGTATAATTTAATAAAATCAGTCAAAATTTTTGAGAAAATGGTTGATGTTTTCAAAAATTTTTTTAATTTTTTGGATAATAATTAAAACAAATTTGATTTATTTAACATAAAATAGATACTTTAGTTTATCTCTATTTGAATAATCATTTCTTAATTTTATAAAATAAAGTCAGTATAATTTATTAAAATCAGTCAAAATTTTCGAGAAAGAGGTTGATGTTTTCAAATTTTTTTTTAATTTTTTTGATAATAATTAGAACAAATCTGATTTATTTAACATAAAATAGATACTGTAGTTTATCTCTATTTGAAAAATCATTTCTTAATTTTATAAAATAAAGTCAGTATAATTTATTAAAGTCGGTCAAAATTTTCAAGAACATGGTTGATGTCTTTAAGAATTTTTTTTTAATTTTTTGAATAATAATTAAAACAAATTTGATTTACTTATCATAAAATAGATACTTTAGTTTATCTCTACTTGAAAAATCATTTCTTAATTTTATAAAATAAAGTCGGTATAATTTATTAAAATCAGTCAAAATTTTCGAGAAAAAGGTTGATGTTTTAAAAAAAATTTTTAATTTTTTGGATAATAATTAGAACAAATTTGATTTATTTAGCATAAAATAGATACTTTAGTTTATCTCTATTTGAAAAATCATTTCTTAATTTTATAAAATAAAGTCAGTATGATTTATTAAAATCAGTCAACATTTTCGAGAAAAAGGTTGATGTTTTCAAAAATTTTTTTCAATTTTTTTGGTAATAATTGCATCAAATTTGAATGTTTAAATTCAAGTTCTAGTTAACAAAATAGGATAATATTTGAAATTTTCTAAAATTCATCAAAATCATTAAGAATCACTCAAATTTTTATGATTATTTAAAATGTTTAAATAAAATCATTAATAATTTTCGTTAAAAAGGCTCATCGATAAAAGTTATTAGAGATTTCATAAGTTTTAGAAATTTCCTTGAATAAAATCTTTAATAAGCCATCATTTGCCGAAATATATATCTAATTTTCTTTAAAAACTGTTTCAAAAGTCGATGAATTAATTAAAAATGTTTGTTAAAAAGCTCATCGATAAAAATTATTGAAGATTTCATAAGTTTTAGAAATTTTCTTGAATAAAATCTTTAATAAACCATCATTTGCCGAAATATATATCTGATTTTATTTAAAAACTGTTTAAAAAGTCGATCTATTAGTTACATAATAATTCGAAATGATCATTCGTTTAAAATCATTGAAAGTTTAATAAATTTACATTTTCCAAAATCGAACAAAAGTGCCTCAATTTTATTTATTTATTTTTTTTAGATCCATTTAAAAGAATTTTAATTTCTTTAAAATTCACTCAAAATCCAACAATTCTTTAAAATCGTTTAAAATTATCAAAATATTCTTGATTAAATATTAGTTTAATAGAAAATCTTGCAAACTTTTTTGAAATCAAATTATTTAATTCTGATTAATTCGTTTAAAATCTTCCGAAAATTCTTTTTCCTTATTCAAAATTGAATGGTGAATTATTTGAAAGAAACCGTACGAAAATTAGACGATCGATGGTTTTCAATAAAATGAAAAAAATTTTTTTTCAAAATTTTTGGCTAATTTTTTGGTGCAGAGCTTTGGAAAAACCTTAGTCAAAAATTTTCCGGATCTGATACGATAACGCTTTTTTAGAGTCATACTCAGAATTAAACGGAGAATCGTTGAAAAGTAACCACATGAAAATCGAACGATCTACGGCCAAGTTACACGAGCTCAAAGTCAAAATTTTTAAAATAGCATTTTCAGATTTTACTGAAAGTCGCCTTCCTATATAATTGGATAATGGGAGAAAACGATGGTGAAATCCGTTTTTCCGTAGGTCTTTTGGTTTTCCAGAAAAATTGGCTAAAAGTGAATTTGCAACTCGGATTAATTTTTTGATGCAGAGGTTCGGAGAAACGTTCGTCAGAAATTTTCAGGGTTCGGTACGATTATGCTTTTCTAGAATCCTATTCAAAATTGAATGCAGAATTATTTAAAACAAACCGTATGACAATCAGACGACCGATGGTCGAGTTATGGAAGCTCAAAGTCAAAATCTCTAAAATGGTCGAAAACCGAAAAAATCAAATCGCGATTTTCCGGCAATTTCTCGACGAAGGAATAATTTGATAGATAGATAAGTACTTTCCAAACGATTATAAATGTTAAAATAATCGGAATTTGCAATAAAATGAAAAAAAAAATTTTTCAAAATTTTCCTCTAATTTTTCGATGCAGAGGTTTGGAAAAATGTTCGTCAGAAATTTTCCAAGCGTGGCAGGATAACGCCTTTCTAGAATTATACTCAAAATTGAATGGAGAAGCGCTTGAAATAAACTGTATGAAAATTATACAACTGAAAATCGAGTTATGAGAGCTTAAACTCAAAATTTTTAAAATAGGCGAAAATCGAAAAAATCAAATCGCGATTTTCCAGCGATTTCTCGACGAAGGAATAATTTGATAGATAGATAAGTACTTTCCAAACGATTATAGATGTTAAAATAATCGGAATTTGTAATAAAATGAAAAAAAAAATTTTAAAATTTTCCTCTAATTTTTTGATGCAGAGGTTTGGAAAAACGTTCGTCAGAAATTTTCCAAGCGTGGCAGGATAACGCCTTTCTAGAATTATACTCAAAATTGAATGGAGAAGCGTTTGAAATAAACTGTATGAAAATTATACAACTGAAAGTCGAGTTATGAGAGCTTAAAGTCAAAATTTTTAAAATGGGCGAAAATCGAAAAAGTCAAATCGCGATTTTCCAGCGATTTCTCGACGAAGGAATAATTTGATAGATAGATAAATACTTTCCAAACGATTATAAATGTTAAAATAATCGGAATTTGCAATAATAGAAAAAAAAATTTTCAATATTTTCCTTTAATTTTTCGATGCAGAGGTTTGGAAAAACGTTCGTCAGAAATTTTCCAAGCGTGGCAGGATAACGCCTTTCTAGAATTATACTCAAAATTGAATGGAGAAGCGTTTGAAATAAACTGTATGAAAATTATACAACTGAAAATCGAGTTATAAGAGCTTAAAGTTAAAATTTTTAAAATGGACGAAAATCAAAAAAATCAAATCGCGATTTTCCGGCAATTTCTCAACGAAGGAATAATTTGATAGATAGATAAGTACTTTTTAAACGATTATAAATGTTCAGATAATCGGAATTTGCAATAATATAAAAAAAAATTTCAAAATTTTTGTCTAATTCTTCGGTGCAGAGGTTCGGGAAAACACTCGTATATTAATAAAGGAATATGTAAATGACAAATACTTACGTTTATTTTCGTGTGGAAGTAGGACGAGCATAAATTCAGAACTACCAGTAAAATCTTTTGATGTTTTTCTTTCAACATTTGGACTGGGAGATCGACCATGAAGATATTTATTGGGACTTGGTGATCTTTTTTCTTTTAAATTTGCTGGACTTGGAGATCTTGATTTATCTAAATATGGACTGGGTGATTTTTCTTTTTTAACTGGGGTTAAAACCTTATTATTAAAACCTTGTTGAGGTGTTGTAATTTTTTGTTTTTCTATTATAGGTTTTGGACTGGGGGATTTTTGCCTAACTGGTGATTGTGGACGTTGAAGAGGTGATTTATTTTCAATTATTGCATTTATATCCTTTTTAGGAGGTTGTTCAACATCAATTTTTTTAATTTTTAAATCTGGAGTTCCATAAGCAAGTTCTCTCGTCATTGAAGCTCTATCAAAAATAACTCTATTAATCATTTCAGTATTCATTTCCCTTCTACGTGCTCGAGGAGATGGTTCTGGAGTTCTTTGAGGTGTTTTAACTTTAGTTCTTTCAGGTCTTAATGGAGCATCTTCAGGAGTTTGAAATTTAACATGCATTTCAGCTCTAGTAGATGATTGAGACCTTGGCTTATGTTTTCGTTGTGGAAGTGTAGGTGTTTCAAGCTCTAAAATTTCTCTGGGTTGACTTAAACTTCTAACTTCGGTGATTCCCCTCTTAACATCTGGAATAAATATCGTTTCAGTTTCCTCACTAGGTTCGCTTATACCATAAGGACTTTCAGCTTTTATTCTGAATTTATACTGACTCCCTTCGATGAGATCTCCTAAGACTGTAGATAATTGTCTACTTGTGGCGGCTTTTAACCATACATCCCATCCTATTCTATAATACTCAATGATGTAATTTCCTATTTTACATCCTCCATCATCTTCGGGGGTATTCCAAGATAGAGTAACAGATTTTCCCAAAGACATAACAACCCTAGCTTTTGATGGTGCTGAGGGTTTATCTGTTACTGTAACTAAAAAAGAAGTTGTATCTTGTCCTAATTTATTTACAGCTTTAATTTGGTATTCCCCACGGTCGGATCGCGTAGCTTCAGTAATTCTTAACGTAGAAATATTGTCGAAGTTTTCGATTTCGTATCGTTCGGAATTTTGTATGGATTCACCATTGTGGCTCCAGAATACTAGAGGCGCTGGGAGTCCTACTACAGACACCTTTAAACGCATGACTTCTCCTATTTCAAACAACAATCCTTCTTCGTATTGCCTAGGAAGTCGGATGCTAGGCGGTGCTTCTAAAGTAAGGATAGCTCTGGTTGAAGCATGTCCTGATTTATTCGTTGCAGTGCATTTAATTTCACCCGCATCAACCAATTGACTTTGATGAATCGTTAGTACACTTCTATCAGATTCGGTTAAGATTCTAATTCTACGACTGCTAAAAATTTCAAAACCGTCTTTAAACCATGATACCTTTGGAGGTGGTTGTCCCATAAAATAAACCACGAATTCAATCTTATCGTTTTCCAAAGCAACAACATCTTTTAATTCTTGGGTGAATCTTGGAGAAGTTATTGCGGATTTTTGTAAGGTGACTATTAAAGGATCGGATAAATCACTGGGATCTGAAAGACCCACTGCATTTTCGGCACATACACGAAATTGATAACGCCATCCTGGTTCCAAACTACTTAAAGTTAATTCTGAGAATGGAACTAACATAGGGGTTGCACGAACCCAATGGGGGGAGCCGAATCTTCGGTGTTCCACCAAATATCCAATAATTGGGGTTCCTCCATCTTTTAGTGGTCTGTCCCATCTGATCGTTAAGATATCTGGCGATGTGTCTGCGTCTGATACTAATTCGGGTTTACCGGGTCTTCCTGGGCGATCTATAAAATATAAAAATTAATTTTAAATAAAATTTTAAAAAAATAATTATAAATAAAATAAAAAATTAAAAAAAAAGAAATGTTTTTTTTCTTCATGAACTGTTTTTCTAATAGTCAGATTTTAAAATAAACTCATTCAAATACACAGACTAGTCTACGGTGTATAAATAAAACATGCGACCGCTCGTATAGAACTGTAACTCGATTAAAAACAGCTCTACGTTAGATGGGATAGATTAAAATTTTATGAATCTTACCAGCTGCCTTCCAGTGTACCTTTTTATTTCTTTGCTTAAGATGGGATTTTGTTGAGGTGTTTCCCATATCACACCGCCACAATAGTTCGAAAGCGCACTATGGACCCGGCCCCGACCATTCTATTCTTAGATGTGTTCGTGCCAACTTTTCGAAATTTACATTGCCTAGTTCGTGAGGTTGTTGGCGCCAAGTTCAACCGTTTAATATTCAAAAATTTTCTTAGTTTTCATTCTATACTAGCTTAGTTACTATAATATAGAATAATTTTCATTCAAACAATAGACTAAAGACAACTTTTTAAATAAGGTACCTGTGCTAAATAAGACCATGGGCCTAATAAGACCACATTTATTTTTGATCAAAATACAAATCTAAAACTTGATTTGCAACTGACGATGGAGTACACATATATCACGCAGATGTTCTGTCATAATTTGGTATTGATATTTCTCTCGCTTAGTTGATAAATCTTCCAATCGTCCAAATCTCTTCAAAGAAATTTCAAATGTCTAAAAAACGAGCTTTATGGTCTGAAGAATCCATACAAGGAGCTTTGCAGGATATTAGGAATGGATAACCTGTCCTCACAACAGCTAAAAAATTTGGAATTCCTCGCTGAACGTTGAGGAACCATTTAGAGAGTGGCAGCACTGAAAGAAATTAAGGCAAGCATTCTGTTTTAACTGCTAATTAAGAAAATGAATTATGTTGAAGGATTTTTCGATTAGCGGAAGTAGGAATGCCTATAACGAGGAAATTTGTCCGAAGATCGGTGTTTACGTTTGCTGAACAAAATAAGTTAAAGCATTGTTTCTCGTCACAAACTCAATTAGCTGGTAGGAAATGGTTGACGTTATTTTTTAAAAGACGTCTTGAAATAGCACATAAAAAATCACAGCTGTTAAATCCTGCAAGAGCTCAAAAAGTAAATAAAACTATAGTAGGTGAATACTTTCAAAAACTGAAACAAACTCTAATAAATTTAAATCTTACGAATAAGTCCCAATTAATTTACAACATGGATGAGAAGGGGTGCCTAACCCTCCATTATCAGCAACAAGTGCTTACTCAAAAAGGTGCAAGAAGAGTGCACTTCATTGGTCCAGAGCATGCTGAGAATGTGACAGTAGTAGCTTGTGGAAATGCATTAGGACAAGCCATTCCACCCATGATTTTATTTAAAGACAAGCGACAAAGACCTGAATGGATAGATTCAATGCCACCTGAATCAGCAATAGAAATTACTGCAAAAGGTACCATGACCACCCCAACATTTGTTAAATGGGTAAATCGCAAAATATAAGCCTCATGGTCAATGTTTGTTAATATTTAAGGGGAGATATCAGTGTGACAGGCTGAAAAATGAGGTATTTTTTGGGATTTTTTTTTGTAAACGGCTCTATCAAATGATTTGGGATTTTGTCTATTAATTATTGAAGCATTAAAGTATGCAAGAAAATTTTCTTTGAATTTTTATTACGATCTATGAAGCAGGGGAGCAGTCATAAAATGACGTCTCAGAAAAAAGACCTCCCGACGGTTGACAACATTAGAGCCACAGCAAGCATCTGAAATGAAAAATTCGAAAAGATTATTAAATTATAATAGTATAGCTATCGCAGCATCGTAGAAAATTTGAAAATTTTGATAAAAAAAATGGTGGCCATTTAAAAAAAATATTCGGATCTTACAAGAAAATTTTGCAGTAAATTGTGAATAAAAAAAAGTAAACAATTAAAAAAAAACCTCTACGATGCAACGATAGCGATAAGTTTTCTGAAGAGAATGTATGTTGAATAAAGTCGATTGGACAAAATTTAACAGAGTAATGCTGTCAACCAGGTAAAAAAACATGCTTTCGAGAAAAACGCGTTTAAAGTTTTGAGAGGATAAAATTGAACGATGTAACTTGAATATTAATATAAAACAAGTTCTTACCGATTATTCTGCTATCCCTGGGCCATATAGAAGTTCATCTGCGTCCAACAATAACATTTCCTCATCCTCACTTCGGTTTAAAGCATTTAAGCGTCCCTCGTGCGTGTTTGCTGCTGAGTAGTGTTCGGCGTCCTCGATACGTTTTCGGTCGATTTCGTGGCAACAATTGAACAGTTTCTCGCCGATGGAGATTCCCAAGTCCTCAACAACATTCAATAAAGCCACGTGACCATCGTTGAATATGATAGTAGCCAAATTAGCAGCTGTTTTGACTACTTGGGCGCCACAAAAACAAGTTTTCGGAGCAAGGGTCGACGCTTGGCGCCAATTTCGAATACTTCTGAGCCGAATTTTGTTCAAACATTTTGTAGGCATATTCTTTAAGGACAAAACTAACTATTTAAGCAAAAAAAAATCGAATATATTTTTTTTTCACACTGATATCATCCCTTAACGGTGCACGTTCACGCCTAGATGCTGGTATAGTAGAGATTTCTGAAACACACAATATAACCCCTCTTTGCCTGCCATCAAATACTTTTAACTTCAACCGCTTGATAAGAGCGTGTTTAGATCTTTCGAACATTTTTGGGATGAAGAAGTTTTGAAATACTGGACGCGAAAACCTGAAAGGAATATAACTAAAAGAAGATTTGGACATATTTTGAGTGTTGTACGACCCAAGGCAATGTCAGCGGCTAATCTAGTATCAGGGTTTAGAGCTACAGGAATATATCTTTTAACTCGGACATACTACCAGATGCTGCCTATGCTCCTAGTTCACTGTCTGAGAGACTAATACAAGAAGACTAATACAGTTACTTCTGTAGGTAATCCGCAACATGAGTGTAAGTTTGATTCAAGTTGATCAGATTCCGACATAATGCCTATCTCAGTTTTTGCAAAGCATAAATTACCTGAGGACACGCAATAACGTTCAGCTGGTGATAGTGAATCGATAGAGACTTTTATCAGTTTTAGTAACCTACTCCATACACCTGAAAGAAAGCCCTCTACAAAAGAAGACGTAAGGCATTAAGCCCAGATTACATTATTCCAGTAGTATTCCAGTACAGTGATCGAAACCAGTGCTAGAATGCTACTGGAATAATGTGAACCCTCACTGGAATAAACTAGAATGCACTCATTCCAGTGAGCAATCCAGTCCAGTTATTGGATTGACGGTCTAGTTTTTCAATCCAGCTCGCCCATTCCAGCATCACTGGAATAGTGTAGACAGCTAATCCAATACTTGAATTCTTGCGTGAACATGTATACGATCCAGTCTAGCACTGGACTGGATTGACTACCTGGATTACTGGACTGCAATAATGTAAACCGGGCTTTAAACTCATCTGCCCAAATTGTTACTAAAAATCTATTTGATTCACTAATCTCAAACGGTAAGTTTGGCCGTATTGCTCCTGATAGAAAAATTTTCGAAAGTATTCATCGGCGTTTTTATGAAACAGGCACATTTAGAAGAAATGGTGGAGCAGAAATGCCAAGCATAGCAAGAACGGTAATGATGGAAGAGGATATGCTAGACATGATTGAAGAAGATCAAGGTACTTCTACTCGAAAAATTGCTAACGCTTTGAATGTAAGTAATGGGGCTATTTGACACATTCACAAGGAAAATTTGTTGTACCCATTCCATATACAACGCGTTCAAGTTTCCTGCTGATTTTCCTCCTCGCATTGCATTCTGGCTTTTTCAGAAAATGGTTGAAATCCCTCAATTGATTTTGATTGTTTTCCCGATGAAGCAAATTTTTCAAGAAATGCAATACGCAATTTCCATAATAACCATATATGGTGTGACGAAAATCCAAAATTGTTGAAGATCGTTTTCAACATCAGTTTTCTTTGAACGTTTGGTTTGAAATTGTGACTGCCTAATTAAACAGGTATTTTTACTAGGAAGACTTAGCGAAGAGGTGTATCACAACTTTTTGGGAAACACGCTCCCTGGTTTTCTGGAAGACGCACCGTTAGCAATTAGAGATGCAATGTGGTATATGCACGATGGCGCACCAGCCCACTTTAGTCAAATAGCTCGTGATTTCTTAACACAAGCATATGGAAATCGGATTGGCCGAGGTTATACTTATGGCCTGCACGATCCCCCGACTTAAATCCCCTGGATTTTTTTCCTGTGGGGCCATTTGAAGTCCTTGGTGTACGTTGTGTGTTCTCCATTGGAAAACGTAGAAGACTTAAGAAATCGAATCATTGTTGGGTGTAACTCAATTAAAACAGATCCTAGTGTTTTTGAGAGAGTTCGGCAATCAATGAGGAGAAGGATTCTTGAATCCGAGCTCGAGTAGGTCACTTTGTTTTTGTAATTTTTGCTTTGTAAAATTGTTGGTTTGGTAAAATGTTTATTTTTGTCCTTGAATGAAACCCTTGTTCTTTAAAAAAAATAGAGGGTTAGTTTCCATTCTATAATAACTTAATCTCCCATAATTTTTATTCAAATAATAAAATAAAGGCAACTTTAAGAATAATACGTTTATTACAACTTAAAAATTATTTAATTCTACATTCTTTATCAGCAGCTGAAATTACAGCATTTATAATTTCATGAAGATCAAGATGAATTTTCCTCATTTCGTGTACTAAAGCCCAATATATCTTAAGCGATTGCACCCAACCCATTAAAGTAATTGGATTTCGAACATTAATACTATGACAAATCCTCCTATTCTTTTCCGTTTTAAACATAGCTTCCAAGAGTGAATGTAATTTCTCCAATGAAATTTTATTTTGTATCTCTAAAATGAATGGCTTTAAAGAAGGTTTAACAGTTTGTATATTATCCGGAATATTTCCAAGTTTAGATGCAATTTGTACAATCCTTTTTTGAAACGGTATCCCTACACTCATTAGGTATTCATCTAACATTTTAAATTCGATTGAATTACTTAATAGTTTATAGAGAGTTTTCATTTTCTTCGAAGATAGAAATTGTAAAGCTCCCAAAACAGATTTTTCACGGTTTAGAGAAGTTATCGCTGTATCATATATCGTATCAAAAGATTTTTTAACGAATTCATCTTCGAATGTTGTATTTACAATTTGAATTATAGTAAATAGAACGAAATAATAAAAAATCTAAAAAAAAATAATAATAATAATAAATAAAAAAATATAAAGTAAAGAAAATATAAAGTAAAGAAAATATAAAGTAAAGAAAATATGCCAATCAGTTTAGTTCGTACTTACCTTCATCTCACAAACAGTATGATATCACAATGATTAATAAACAATTTTATGAGCAATAATTTCTTTTTATTGGGTTATAAATTTTTTTGTGAGATTGGTTTTGTGAGATTGTAAGAAGATAAATAACCATGTTGGTAAGCTAAATAGAATAGCAGAGAATTTATAATTTTTTAAATAGTTTCAGGTTTTATTTATTTTTTTAATCCATAAAACAATAGCTGTTGGTTTTGATGATGAAATTTCCGAAAAATTTCTTACCAAAGTTTTTGAGGATACTTTGAAAAGTAATCCTGGTTTTGTTGCTGCCGTAGAACGATTACAGCATATGAAATGGACGTTAGGAGTGAAACGTATACCAGAATTTATTATATTAAAAACGTATTTTAAAGAATTAGGAGTTGATGTGGATAGTTTCGTAAAAAATCTTACTTATTTAGAAGATAAATTTTCTTTGGAACCTTATATTAAATCTAATGTTACGATTTCACCAACTTTACAACCGTTTATTGAAAATATCTTCGGTAATATATCTAAATCTGATATAGTCGATATGTTAGCCATAAAATTTTCCAATGATAAAACAATGGAGAGGTTTTGTCAAAGAGTAAATGGTCTCTATGTAAAGGAATTATTAAAAATGGCAAAAGAACAATATCACGGACAAAGAATTTTAATAGATTTTCTTACAATGGATTTAAACTTAGAAGATGTTATTGAACTTTTTGTTGAAACAATAAGTGTAAGTTGTATAAACATAGAAACTAATGGGATGAAAGATAAGTTAACAAAAAATTCAATATAATAATTGTAATAATCGTAATAATATTATAGTATTATAATAAAGTAGTAAACGAACTGACGAAAACTGAGCAATTACAGCGCTGAATTCAAAGGAAGTTTTCTGTTTTTTTCTACCTTGCAGCCTTTGCTACTGTACTATAACCCGAAATGAAATTTGCACTATTAAGAGAAAGGTGGAAAATTCATGGTGCAGCTCCATTTCGGGTTATAGTACATGTCAATATAAAAATCGTTAGAATCAAATTTATTTCTTGAGTTTTAAGTCCTTTATCCTTATAAATCGATCGAATACCGCTCTATTGACTTTGAAAACGTTTATCACCATCCAAAGTGTTTGAAATGAGGTTAGCTATGTTTGTAAATCTTTGATGTCTCTCTACTAAATTTGCCAGCCCCTGAAATGTGTCTCGACGATGTTTGTCAACCTCTAAAATGTTTTTTGACGAGGTTTGCCAACCCCTAAAATGTCTCTCGATGAAGTTTGACCACCCCTGAATCCCGTTTCTAAAATCCAAAGTTTACTTATCCTAGAATCAGTTTTCTACGAGGCTTGACAACCCCTAAAACATTTCACGATGAGGTTTGTCTACCCTTGAAGTCCGTTTGAATAATTGAGGGTTTACTTATACTTGAATCGGGTTTCTAGGAAGTTTATCAACCTCAGAAAAGTCTCTGGACGAGGTTTATCAACCCCTAAAATGTCTCACGATGAGGTTTGTCTACCCCTAAGATGTTTCCCAATGAGGTTTGACTTCCCCTGAAGCCCATGTGAAAATTCGAAGGTTTAGTTATCTTTGAATCGAGTTTCTACGAAGTTTGCCAACCTCTGAAATGTTTTTTGACGAGGTTTGCCAACCCCTAAAATGTCTCTCGTTGAGGTTTAACCACCCCTGAATCCCGTCTTAAAATCCAGAGTTTACTTATCCTAGTATCGGTTTTCTACGAGGCTTGGCAACCCCTAAAACATTTCACGATGAGGTTTGTCTACCCCTGAAGCCTGTTTGAATAATTGAGGGTTTACTTATACTTGAATCGGGTTTCTAGGAAGTTTGTCAACCTTAGAAAAGTCTCTGGACGAGGTTTGCCAACCCCTAAAATGTCTCTCGATGACGTTTGACCACCCCTGAATTCCGTTTTTAAAATCCAGAGTTTACTTATCCTAGAATCGGTTTTCTACGAGGCTTGACAACCCCTAAAACATTTCACGATGAAGTTTATCTACCCCTGAAGCCCGTTTGAATAATTGAGGGTTTACTTATACTTGAATCGGGTTTCTAGGAAATTTATAAACTTTAGAAAAGTCTCTGAACGAGGTTTGCCAACCCTTAAAATGTCTCTCGATGAGGTTGGACCACTCCTGAATTCCGTTTTTAAAATCCAGAGTTTACTTATCCTAAAATCGGTTTTCTACGGGGCTTGAAACCCCTAAAACATTTCACGATGAGGTTTGTCTACCCCTGAAGCCCATTTGAATAATTGAGGGTTTGCTTATACTTGAATCGGGTTTCTAAGAAGTTTGTCAACCTTAGAAAAGTCTCTGGACGAGGTTTGCCAACCCCTAAAATGTCTCACGATGAGGTTTGACCACCCCTGAATTCCGTATTTAAAATCCAGAGTTTACTTATCCTAGAATCGGTTTTCTACGAGGCTTGACAACCCCTAAAACATTTCACGATGAGGTTTGTCTACCCCTGAAGCCCGTTTGAATAATTGAGGGTTTACTTATACTTGAATCGGGTTTCTAGGAAGTTTATGAACCTCAGAAAAGTCTCTGGACGAAGTTTGCCAACCACTAAAATGTCTCACGATGAGGATTGACCACCCTTGAATCCCGTTTTTTAAAATCCAGAGTTTACTTATCCTATAATCAGTTTTCTGCGAGGCTTGACAACCCCTAAAACATTTCATGAAGAGGTTTGTCTACCCCTGAAGCCCGTTTGAATAATTGAGGGTTTACTTATACTTTAGTTGGTTTTCTACGAAGTTTGCCAACCTCTAAAATGTCTCACAATGAGGTTTGTCTATCCCTAAGATGTCTCTCGATGAGGTTTGACCACCCCTGAATCCCGTTTTTTAAATTCAGAGTTTATTTATCCTAGAATCGGTTTTCTACGAGGCTTGACAACCCCTAAAACATTTCACGATGAGGTTTGTCTACTTACTTATACTTGAATCGGGTTTCTAGGAAGTTTATGAACCTCAGAAAAGTCTCTGGACGAGGTTTGCCAACCCCTAAAATGTCTCACCATGAAGTTTTTCTACCCCTAAGATGTTTCTCGACGAGGTTTGACTTCCCCTGAAACCCATTTGAAAATTCTTATCTTTGAATCGAGTTTCTACGAAGTTTGCCAACCTCTGAAATGTTTCTTGAAGAGGTTTACCCACCCCTGAAGTCCGTTTGAAAAATCTAGGGTTTAGCTATCTTTGAATCGGGTTTCTATAAAGTTTGCTCACCCCTGAAATCCCGTTTTTCTTTTTCGGAGTTTGACCACCACTGATAGCCGAGTTTCAAGCGATGTCTTTACCAGTGGAATTGTAGCTAGTATATAATAAAGTTGTAAATCGGTAGTCAAATTTCTACCTGTTCCCTGCATAGGTTCACATAATCTTTCAACAACCGATAGTGCGCTGTTATTTATTGAAAATGGGCCTTCTGGTTGCTTTCCTACATACACTTCTAAATTAGCAGTATAGTACATTTTAGTACATCGCAAAGGGCATAAATTTTTGATGCCATATTTCTTTGGTTTGCTTGGAATATATTGTCGGAAACAACATCGTCCTCTAAATCCTTCCAATTTGTCATCAATTGTAACGAAGTTAGACATACAATAGTTTCTCCTACAGTTTTCCACAAACTTTTCGAACAAATCTCTTATAGGAGAAAGTCTATCTAGAGATATTCTAACCTTGCGTGTCTTCAAGTCATCAAACCTGAGATGTCTCAACAAGATACGAAATCTTTGACATGACATAGCAAGCCTGTAAATTTCTGGGACTGTTCCATTTGTTTTGAATAAGTCATCAGCATTCAAGTAATTACTTTTCTTGACACCACTTAGCAATAAAACACCGAGCAGCACCAGAATTTCGGGAATATTGGTTGGACGCATGTCTGTATTACGACTGTAATTTGGCGACTTGTTTGCTAGATATTGATTTGTGTTTTCAACAATGATATTCATTATTTTATCATTGAAAAATATTTTCCAAATTTCAAAGGGCTCCTTCACAAAACGTGCCGTTCCACGGGAGTTGGTGTATTACAATATTTTTTGGAGTTGTTTTCATCATTTTACGATTACAATTTTTATACCAAGTGGTTTTCATCCTTACCTCTATATATTTCTGGATTTATTTAGGTATCTAAATCCACGTCAGAAATATGACTATCGCTGTCTATGCTTGCTCTGTATCCGTATTAGTGCGAGATTCGTCAATTGCTTCTTCGATGTCAGATTCGTTATCATCGTAGGGTATACTGTCTTCTGTAAACGTATCTGCTAACAAACCCCTCAGTTGTGCTTGTTCAGCTTCGTGATCGCCTATTCTTTCTGTGACTTTGATTATGAATTCTAATAAAATATCTATTAGTGTAATACAAATAACTTACTTTCCAACTAGTGCAAATAACTGGTCAAAACGCGCGTGTACGGTAGAGCATGCGCAGCTATATCTATAATTAAATTACCTAAAAACGAGTGTATATGTTGAAGACATACTACAACACAATCCCAATCAGTAACAAATAAGGAAAATGATCATTTACACAAAGTTATCACTGATGTTCCAAAATTTCACGTCACCATCGTGGAAATATCAATATGTATACGAATTTTTTGAACGTCAATGATGTCGTCGGTCCGACAAACCGCAGTCCAATAGACCGCGCGTCACCTATGGAGGATTAAGATAGATTAAGAAGTGACAAAAATTTTTCGCCACATTGAAATTTTTTTTTTTTTTTGACAGCACTTGGTATAAAACGGTCATTTTTAATAAAAATTAGAACGTTTTAGATGTCATTTAGAGAAAAAAATCAAATCAATATCTTTAAAAATGAATTTTTGATGAATTTTTAAAGTTGATCGATTTTCTTAAAATAGGTTAAAAAAGTGTCAACATTTTTTTTCCACTTTGAAAATTTTTTAAATTTTTTTGACAACACTTGGAATAAAACGGTCTTTTTTAATAAAAATCAGAACGTTTTAGATGTCATTTACAGAAAAAATTAAATCAATATCTTTAAAAATGAATTTTTGATGAATTTTTAAACTTGATCGATTTTCTTAAAATAGGTTAAAAAAGTGTCAACATTTTTTTTTCCACTTTGAAATTTTTTTTAATTTTCTTGACAACACTTGGAATAAAACGTTCTTTTTTAATAAAAATTAGAACGTTTTAGATGTCATTCAGAGAAAAAATCAAATCAATATCTTTAAAAATGAATTTTTGACGAATTTTTAAAGTTGACCGATTTTTTTAAAATAGGTTAAAAAAGTGTCAACATTTTTTTTCCACTTTGAAAATTTTTTTGATAACACTTGGAATAAAACGGTTTCTTTTAATAAAAATTAGAACGTTTTAGATGTCATTTAGAGAAAAAATCAAATCAAAATCTTTAAAAATGAATTTTTGATGGATTTTTAAAATTAATTTTCTTAAATTAAAAAAGTGTCAAAAATTTATACCAACTTTGAAATTTTTTTTAAATTTTTTGACAACACTTGGAATAAAACGGTCTTTTTCAGATAAAATTAGAATGTTTTAAGTTTCATTTAGAGAAAAAATCAAATCAAAATCTTTAAAAATGAATTTTTAAAATTAGTTTTCTTAAGTTAAAAAAGTGCCAAAAATTTTTACCAACTTTGAAATTTTTTAAAATTTTTTTGACAACACTTGGAATAAAACGGTCTTTTTTAGTTAAAATTGCAATGTTTTAGGTTTCATTTAGAAAAAAAATCAAATCAAAATCTTCAAAAATGAATTTTTGATGAATTTTTAAAGTTAATTTTCTTAAGTTAAAAAAGTGTCATTTTTTTCCAACTTTGAAATTTTTTTAAATTTTTTTGACAACACTTGGAATAAAACGGTCTTTTTTAATTAAAATTAGAATGTTTTAGGTTTCATTTAGAAAAAAATCAGCTCAAAATCTTTAAAAATGATTTTTTAATGAATTTTTAAAATTGATCGATTTTTTTAAAATTAGGTTAAGAAGTATCAAAATTTTTTTCAAAAATGTTTACCAACTTTTTGTTTGTTTTTAGTTACTTATTGTTACCTCTAATTGTTAGGCTACAATTGTAAGTAAAAGTAGAACAATAGTATTGAAAAGTACCAATGAAAACTTACGTCAATATCAAACAAACATTTAATTAGCCTTTAATTTTTAATCACTATGAACGTCAACACTTAAATAAAACACAAAAATTGGATTATATTTTTAAATCATTTTATTATATTTGCAAATACATCATACAAATATATTATATGAATTATTTAAAATCATTAAAGATCATTAAAAATCATTAGAAATTATTAAAAAATCATTAAAAATCACTAAAAATCATTAAAAAAAATACAAAAGTAAAATTACATATTATCCAAAGACTTCATCTCCCAATTAAATATCCCATGAAGTATTCTTAACATAGCTTCTATATCAATACCCATGATGAGAAGTTCAGCAACGATTTTCTTATAAACAGGAAGTGCTCTAACTCCAGTGACTAACTCATGACATTCCTTTCCAGAAAGTTTAGCGTAAAATTCACCAAAAGCAGGACTGGTTTGTAGCTTCTTATCAAACATTTCAATAACTGCTGCTAATGGAATTACTTCTCTGACATCTTTCATAAAGCTTTTGAAACTTCTAACCGGATGGTTTGTATCTACTTTAACATCTTTCATAAAACCACAGAAATATTGTTGTAACTCGGATAAATCTAATCCGATATCCAATAAGTAGTTATAGAGTTTTTGAGCTTCAGGTTGATCCATAAGTTCTTCTATTAACGCTTTCCATTCGGGTCCTTTTAAGTATTTAACCGCAGCTTGAAATTCTAAATCTTCATGTAAATGTTGAATGGCAATTTTCTTTATTTTTTCAACTGGAATTATTTCCAAAAAATCTTGAATATCTTTTCGTATATCTGAGGTATTGGTGGAATTCGGAGCTGCGTAAGTCACTCCAATCAAAAATAAAATCAGGTAGGACTTCATCTAGTAAAAAAAATATATAAATTAGTAAAAAAATAAATAAGTAAATAAATAAATTTAAGAAACTTTGATGTTACCTTGTCGAAACAACCAACGAGACTGTAATTTTTTTTCAAAAATGATTTATAAGTAGTCAAAGTTCAGTGTCACTGCGTACACAATCACAGCAATTACCACTGTGAACCTCAAACCTAGCTATTTCAATTCTTATATACCCGTTAATCATCGACTTATGCGCACGTAGGCGCATGTTTGTTAAACTTCCGATTATTTGATTCACGGCTTTTGAATTAAGATAAGGCCCCAATTGCAACCATATTTGGCATTGTGCTATTCAATCTTCGTTCTTATTGTATAACAACTTTACCGGAATATGATTAGATAACGAGGCATGGAACAACTTGGTACGGTTATAACTTTATCAAGTTTTGGATTAAATTACCTTAGAATTAATTTAAATTAGAATGTTTTAAGTTTCATTTAGAGAAAAAATCAAATTAAAATCTTTAAAAATGAATTTTTTATGAATTTTTAAAATTAGTCGACTTTCCTAAGTTGGATTAAGAAGTGTCAAAAATTTTCAACAAACTTTGAAATTTTTTTAAAAATATTTTAAGACACTTGGAATAAAACGGTCTTTTTTAATTAAAACCAGAACGTTTTGGGTTTCATTTAGAGAAAAAATCAAATAAAAATCTTTAAAAATAAATTTTTGATGAATTTTTAAAGTTGATCGATTTTTTAAAGTTAGGTTAGAAGTGTCAAAAATTTTTACCAACTTTGAAAATTTTTTAAATTTTTTTGACAACACTTGGAATAAAACGGTCTTTTTTAATTAAAACTAGAACGTTTTAGGTTTCATTTAGAGAAAAAATCAAATCTAAATTTTTAAAAATGAATTTTTGATGAATTTTTAAAGTTGACCGATTTTCTAAAGTTAGGTTAGAAGTGTCAAAAATTTTACCAACTTTGAAAATTTTTTTAAATTTTTTTGACAACTCTTGGAATAAGACGGTATTTTTTAATTAAAATTAGAATGTTTTAAGTTACATTTAGAGAAAAAATCAAATCTAAATCTTTAAAAATGAATTTTTGATGAATTTTTAAAGTTGATCGATTTTCTTAAGTTAGGTTAAGAAGTGTCAAAAATGTTTACCAACTTTATATTTTTTTAAATTTCTATCACAACACATAAAATTTCAAGTATTAACAACAATTAATTTCTCAGATATGAATTTTTAAAAATTGACTAGTCCCTACTAATAAATAATAATATTTAGTAAACTTTTATAAGTCGCATTAAGGTTAATATTAAATTAAATAAACATTTTCCGTTACGTTATGATTAGTATATAATTAAGGATAAGGTCGTCCTTTGGAAAATTACAAGGTTTTAAGGATGTGGTGTAACTCTAGTTGAATCTTATTACCGTAATTAAATTTACTTGGTAATAAGCTTTAAATTAGTTGTTATACGCATGCGATGCAATTAAATTATACAGGATAAACACAAGCAAATTAGTATTTTTTAAATAAAGGTGTCCTCAATGTTCTTGTCACAAAAAATTAAAAAAAAAAATTATGTATCAAAATATTTATGTGAGATTAATTGACTTTCTCGGAAATATACGTCAATAATAGGTTTGTAATTATCCTCGTATGTGTTTATATACTGTTGGAAATTCTCACACTTTCTATAAAATTGTTAAAGTTAGAGAGAAAACCAATAATTTAAAATAAACAGTTTTCATTTTTAAATCTCGTTTTCTGAGTTAAGGATTTTCTAATTTTAAGAGTTACTTATGCTATAAGTGTCTCATTAGTCATTATTAAAATGAAAGAATTTTTAGATAAGTTGAAATTCCACATCTTTTAATCAAGTTAAATCATTTCGTTGATTCATTTCTATGTATTAAGTATGTTTTCCTTTGATGCTTGTATATTAATTGTATTTAATTCTTTTATATCCTTAAAAACTTTTGCAAAGAACGGTTCAACGGTACCACGACACGAATCCCAACTTTGGAGGTGACTCCACACACCAAACGTCACATAAAGGCGTGTATACACTAAAAAAATTAATTAACTTTATTTTACAAAACCCATCTGTCCAACTTATTGTTCAAATTTTATCAATAGAGGATAAGAAATTTATCTAATATTTGTGAAACGTATGATTATTAATGGAAATGGTGTCATATGAAGTAGTTTGTATAGTTTAGAGTGGCCTTAAAGGCCGTTATTGGCGGTGGGGTTTCAAAAACAGAGATGACCGAAGAGAATAGAGAAGACTCGTTGGCGGGAAAGTAGCACATCGAACATTGATACGAGACGAAACGCGTTCGCGGCAAACCCTTTGGTCCCATTTCACCGTTCGTATGTAGGTCCTGCCACATCAGACCGGTTCGCGAACACTCGGTTAAACGAGGTCATTGAGTTTTCCGCTAGAATGTCTCTTTCTCATTGTAACCAGGCGATAAAGAAGTCGATAAGATCATAGATTTTTAGAATTTTTGAGAGTATTATTGAAGAAATTTACTTATTGTAAAATTTCATATTTATGGAATTCCAATTTCAAGCTACAATGATTTATTAGAAAATTTTCACAACCTCATCAACGTTAGAATCTTCAGACAGTTCTTGCACTTCTGGATTTTCAATTTCTTGTCTTGAATCTGAACAACATACAAATTTTCATGCAGTTTAAAGAAATCAAGGTTTTTATTATCAATCACTTTTAACAAATTCTTATATTTGAGAGTATCTCTAACTACATTAAGTGGTAAGTCATCTTCTGGATCAGATGTGAAAACCTCATTTAGCTGGTCTTCACTTTGCATATTGTCGTGCTTAAATCCTGCTTTAGGGAGCAATTTTTAACTGTTGGTCACTTGAGCCCAAGCGGTTTTTGCAAAGTACATCCGCATATCTTTTTCTGCATAGACGTCAAACTAGTATTGAACCCCGTATGTACCAAAAAATGAGAACATTCAAATTTCGGGTAGTCGGGGAAGTCTCTCATTCAAGCTAAGCAGAAAGGCACGACATAAGCTGCGCTTATATTTTGCAAATATTGAAGATTGTAAAACACCGGTTAAATGGAAAATCTCTTACTGAAGGGAGACAGTATTTGGCGCGATTGTCCGTTTAAGAGAACATTTGGAAGTGTCCGCGTTCGTTCAAGAGAATGTCCGACCAAGAGGGAGTTAACGCAATGCAAATTATATGAGAGTCGGGCCGATCCATGAGAAACTGTCCATCCAAGGGGGGTGACCGTTCAAGGGGGTGTCAGCGAAGGGGAATTTCACTGTACTACTAATTCTGTAGTTTGTCTTAGAGCAGGGTTGCTCAAATAGTGCACAATGCATGCGTGCCAGTTGCTGTGAAATTTACAGCGACTGCAACTGGAAGATAACTAATGCTTAAAATTATATTCCATAACGCTTCGTGCAACTTTAGGTTTGTGCGTATTTGTTAGTCAGTCTTATTTATTCATCCTCATGTTCTTCGTTACCTTCCTCATTATTTTTATGTGTAGGTTAGGCAATGTGTTTGCCACCATTAGATTAATTGCCTGTTGTAAAATGGAATACCTTTTTTTTATTTATCTTGGCCTGCTACAGCTTAAATACGCACCTGAACTTAATAATAGCTGTGTAACACATACTTGTTGCAATCCACTCACGAAAATTTCGGGCAAAATTTAATAACAGTAAATTCTTATGTGCTTACTCGATCCTCAGCTGACTGTTCTGATAATTGACAAATAGATAACATTGCGGTAGATATGACTTTGGCCTCATACATCAAAACTTTCTGTATATAGGATACCATTCATACAAACTTCTGTATATTCTTATAATTTCACTTCGAAAATCACTTCTAGAATCAGCTTAAATAGTTTTATTATATTAATGTTCCGACCTATTATTTAAGAAAAACACCTCGGTGTTCCAAAATCCTTTTTTTTTATGGAGGGATTTAGGAAATCTGTTGACAGACGAGTGGTCCGAATCACTATCTAAGTGATTTGTATCGATGACCACCCTGTGTTGGGTTGATGTACTCATCTTGAATACATCGACCAACTAAAACGCTTTCCCCTCCGCCTCCGAAACCACCCATCAAGGTATAACTTCAGAGGTATATAAATGTTTTTTTTTTCGGGGTCTACTGTACATTTCTTCTTCTATTTTCTAGTTCTCTTTCATGCTTTTCCTTTTTTGTCATAATGTTTGTTACCATTTCATCTACGGCTCTCCAGTGCTCTCGTTTTTCTAGCATTATATCTATTATGTTTTCTTTTTCTATATTTTTTTCGATTTTATTACGACAAATATTTTTTTCTTCGACAAAATTATTACAAATAAAAAACGTATGTTCTGGATTATCTATTTCTTCACAAAACCAACAAAATTCATTCTCCTTCTTTTTTATTTTGAACAAATAACTACAAAAAATTCTATGACCCGTCAAAAGTTGTGTTAGGTAGTAATTTAATTCACCCTATGTTCTTTCAAACCATTTTTTTAAATCTTTGATTAATACGTTGGTCCATTTAATTCCGTGATTCCATCTTCTGTTCCATTTTTCCAATAATTCATCTCTATATATTTTTTATGTTCCTTACCTCTACTGTATAGGTTACATCTTTCCTCAATTAATAGGTCAATGGGCGGTAGACGAGCCACCACTTCAATGCCCACCGTAGAAACCGTTCTATATCCAGAAGATATCCTGATTCCTAATCTTCTATTAATTGAGGAAAGCATATTTAAACAGTATTTATAATTTAGAGCTCTACTCCATGCTGGAGCGCCATACAAAATGACCGAAAGAACAGTAGAAGCAAAGAGTTTCATTTTCTTTTCTTTTGTTCCTCTGATGTTTGGCATAATTTTCGATAAATTATTTATCATGACGTTTGCTTTCTTGTAAATTTCCTTTATATGTTCCGTCATTTTCATATCTTTGTCTAAGTAGACCCTGAGATATTTTGCCTTCTTGGCACTCCTTATCTCACTCCTTATCGTGTTCCAAAATCCTGGCCTCGAAATATCTACCAAAAACCCCATTTCTTGTTTATTTATTTATTTTTTTAATTTCTCTTCTTCTTATTTTAACAATGCTTTTTTCTTCAATAGTTCTTTCAAAGAAGCGAATTTTGGTATGAAAACGCGTTCGAATAGGCCTGCACAATTTACAACAGACGGTAGAATTGTGTTTCGCCACATTTTTTTCCACATCTTTTTTTTGTTCTTCGTTAACCATAACAATTAATCTTAAAAGAAAAAATGAACTTTCAAGTACATTTGCATCATTGTCAGAGCTTTTTTAATTTTTTTGTTTATACTGTCTGTGTGTTTGTTGTATTCCATCCCAACCTCAGTTTGAGATTAATATCATGTTTTGTTTTCCTTCGCTTGAACAAGTTTTTATAACCTTTTCTAAATATTTGTATTAATGCAATGTAATGTGGTCAGGTAAAGCTTGTAGTTCAACTTTAAAGCAACTTTCACTGCAGTTTTTTCACACCAATTTTTTTCACAGTGACAACCAATAATTTGACTTTGTTAATTCAAAATAGAGGTTCTTAAGTTCAATTTAATGCAAAGGTTTTTTTAAATTGGTAAAAAATGTTGAGTTTGTTTAAGGTTCTTAAAAATCGTAAGTCACTTTTTCATTTTTTAGATTATTTCTGCAGTTCTATGTTGTTATAAGTGAACAATATTTATAAATATATACATTATACTTTACAACTTAACTTTGGCATTTGATTTTGATTATTGAGAGAATAGCTTTGTTCATCGGGTTAAAATTTGCACTGCACTAAGTTACAATATGGTGCAAAGGTACAGTTTCGTGTAGTATTTAAAGAGAAATGACTACAATTCAGTGTAATTTGATGGACTTTAGTTCAGATAAGAAATGTGATCCAACGAACGTGTATATAACCAAAATTTAATAATGCACTCAACTGCTAAGTGCAGCAGTGCAGTCCTAACGAACAAAGTTAATTATTCACAAAGGTCGTAATGAAAATAAGTCAAAAGTCAAGTATCGTCTAGTTGCTTGGTTACAATTGAGTATTTCTCTAATGGAATAATGTGCACGTCATGTGCAAAGTGCACTGATTGTACAATGCACACTGATTGTGAGAAGTACTGCCTTAGAGTCTAATTGTAAGTCTTCAACTTTTCCTTCCGAACACATATTGCATAAAGCAGAAAAGACATTGTAGTTTGGAAAAGTGTGGTTCAATCTTCATTAAACCAATCAATCAACACGTCTTGACCCAACATAAGCCCAAGTACTTCCCCTTTTCCTAAAAGTTTATAAGTATTCCCATCAGGGTTGCCAGATCGTTCGATTGGATTTCTCACAATTGAAAAGTACCCTAAATTTTGAAGTTTTCAATAAAAATTCTCCAGAAAATAATTTTTCAAATTAAAAAAATAACTTATAAGTAACAACAATCCACACTAAAACACTGCAAAATAATGCCAGTTGAAGGCTAATGACAATTAAAAAAAGGAAAATAAACTAAAACTAAAATTCTACTGTAGGTATTCTTGCGTTTTATAGTACAGAATTGAATTTTTATATTTATGAAGTTTTTTTTTCTAATTACCTAATTTTTTTCCCAGAAAAAAATAGCTCCAAAAAATACCCCAAAAAGAGAAAAAAACCCTAATTTTTGGGAATAATCCTCTAATTTGGCAGCCCTGATTCCCATTTTAAAAGTTTTACAGGAAAGAAATAAATGTCTACATTTATAATATGTAGAATAAATTCACTAAATTCAAAAAATCCAAATGATGACTAAAGACGTATATTAAAAGACGTTTGGCTATTTTACCCATTGTAAACTCTTATCTTTAATAAACGGAAATTCATGCTCAAGTTACCTTAAAATCTCATTTGCCTACAACCGACATTATAAAAAGATATCCGTTATCTTGCGGGACATCCTGTAGTTATACAACTTATTTCTTAAACACAGTCGAAAAAAAAATCTTGAATAAAATACAAGAATGTCGTCATTGTAGACTTTAAAACAGAACGGCGAAATGTGGCGTTCTATGTTCAAATTGAGATAAAATTAACATATTCGTGTATCACCTCCTATGACTCAAAAACTTGTTCTTCCGGGTTATAAATATTTATTAATGAAGTTTTTAATAAACAAATTTAGCCATAAAAACTAAAATTTCTTTAATATCCTTTAAATTATTCCAAATTTTTTAGCCAAGGAAAATAATGTCTGCGTGATTATTCGAACGTTTCCTTAGAAAATAGAAGTTTGTGTAGAAAATTATAAAATTTTTCGTTTAAAATTTTCGTGTGGTTAAAAAATATGTTCATTAATTAGAATTATTCACAAGGAAAAATCATACTGTATGTGAAGAAAGCTAAAATTTCTAAAGCACAAACTAGAAATGAGATTCTTTTATAAGAAGTAAACTGCTATTTATTAGAGAAGTGATTCTAATGTATCATTCTTAAAACTGCAAAAATTCTAAGAACTGCATAATAGAAAATAACGGTTTCCCAAGAAATTATAGGTAATAAACCTTTAGACAAGCCCATATCGTACATAAAATTACCTTTGGTATAATTACTTCATTACTTCATGTTTAACTCGAGTTCAAACCGTTATTGAAAGGTAAATACGTGTTTACTAGTGTTACTGCAAAACGACAACTGTATATTTTCAGTTATATTTTTCATGACATTTAAACCATTAGACTCGAGAGTGTTAAATAACACAAGTTCTTTAATTTAATTTCATAACACCTGTTGTGAAAAGTTGTCTAGATAAGATAAAATCGCCTTGAGCGACCATATAAAGAAATCCAGGACCGGACGCGTCAAGATAGTTCACCAAAAGAGTAGTACAGTTACGGCCTTTCTGTGCACTTTCTGTTAGGAGGGTTCGCAGCGTAGGTTAGGTAAGTGCTTGAGCTGTCGACTCCGGTCTCCGGTTCTCAGTCAACTCCGGTACGCAGTTGCGCCTCAGACCTCGAACAGGTCGAGTCGCCTTCGACGAAACCTGATTTTAAATTATTTGAATTCGGTGCTGAAGAAGCGCGAGATGGTACCACGCGTGGTCCACAGGTGACCCTGAGAAAAGAACCTCTAACGGCCGACACCCAGCATCACCTTTAATTAAGTAAGGAAATTTATTTATCTCCGATCGCTTCATCCTTTCCCATGAATCGCGGGTGCCACTCACTCCAACATGTGTCCGTACGGATATGTAACAGTTTACTTAATTTACATAAATTACCGCCTGTTGGAATGAAAAGTGGTTTCCCTTGCGCGATTATGGCAAAAACGATGATGTGATCACTCAATTCGCATACTACCCAGGATATTACTAATGCTACCGCTAATGCTACCAGTCTTAATGAGTTTGTCAAACTAAAAGAAATAAGTTTAGGAAGAAAACCATTAAAATGATGAAAGTGTTTCGAGATTAATCCAACATAACAACTTTGTGTCGCACCTTTAAATTCTTTAGCTGGGATTGTGTATAAAAATGTGATTGATTGTTGATGAATGTTATTCTATGGCCTTAATTCCAAAGCGATTTATTAATAGATATAAAATATTTATTTTTTTAGAATAAGTAATATTATTTTATTGAAATATTTTCATATACCTACATAATGATTGACGCTTTGGTATTCAAAGCTTTTATTGTCGTGGCAAGGCAGTTTATTGACGTGCTATGTGGGTCAATCCGTGAATGTCACGAATCGTGCAATTTCTTTTATTAACTAATAAACATGTGAGTTTATTTATTACAAGGTTGTATTATATTATAAGATTTATTTATTTATTTATTTATTTTTTGCCAATTGATTTTTATAAATTTTCGACTTATTAAATTCCTTTTTTAATTTTCAGGAAAAGACCGATGGAAAGCAAACCGGAAATACGTCTCTTGCAAGATAGGATCGTATGCGTACCAGGTGGACGTGATAAAGACGGAAGGCCTATAGTTCTGATAACAATACCTCCTGAATCGCCGCCTCTTGAGATTACCACCTGCCTTCAGTACGTGCTTACTTTCTACAGGTAAGGTCTCCGTGCATTTTTACTGTAATTTATTGTCAAGAAATGCCGCAGTAAGTGCCCAAGATAAACGGCTCGTTTAACTTTGCGTTAAATGAGATCGGGACCGGTAATTGTTAGTTCGTTCGAATGGGATTCCTTTTAGTTTACTTTTTACGTGCGGTTTCTTGTTCGCTTAAAGCCTACCTGGAAAACAATGGGAGTGAAACAAAGTTCAAGTTTCAATAAACACGATCATGATTTATTATATAACTAAATACATTATTTGTTTCCTGTGGTAATTTTAAATTGTTTACGTAAGGCCACTTTACAAGTACAATTACATTGAATTAGATAACGTAAGCATATTGTTCATGTTTATCAGCGTAGAATGTTTCTAAAAGTATGTATTAAAAAAATACATTTACATATAATAAAGTTATAACTTACAAACGTTAAATTTTAGTGTAATTCAAAGAAAATTCCGCTTTTAGAACGTAGTCTAATTTTTGGAATGTTTAAAAATTTCATGTTTGGAGGATATTAACTTAAATTTTCTCTTCTGATGGAAAAACTAAAAGTTGTAGGAAATTCTTTTTTGATAAAAATAAAGATTAAGTTTCGATTTATATCATCATAAAATTTCAATCTTCAGCAACAATTTTTTAAGATTATTTTTTCATAATAAACATATAACATTAACAATAATAATTAACATTTAATTATACTCAAAAGTTTTTATTTTGGTGTGATATATTTCGAAGCATGGCTTCAAACAAAGTCCAACATCGCAATCCTTACACAAAATTCTTACCATTTTAATTTCTCTTTGAGTAGCAAACAACACATTGTCGTCTGGGATCTTTTTTGATATCATTTGGTGGAGTGTGGTTAACAAAATACCAAGCTGTAAGCCTGAGTGGATTAGGAGTCGTGCTTGATCTTCCGTTTGGAGTTTGAAAACTTGAACCCGATATTTTTCAATATGATTTTCCACCAGCTGCATGCGGTATTCTATCAAATTAATTTTATTTTACAAATCTTTGGAGTATATAATGTTGGAGTTCCAAACAGCTTTATCAATAAAATGTCGAAAAATTTTCTTATAGTATTTATGTTGTTGCTTTCTAGTGCAAGAGTAGTATGACATTTCCTGATTAGAACGATCAACTCCCCCAATAGTATATTTATAATCACAAACAACTTTGGGTTTTATAACTTCTTTTCCACATTTCTGTCTCACTGTTTTGGTTGTTGCATCATGTATCTTCTTGTTCTTAGAAGGCAAACTGGTTTGTTATCTTGCCACTTTAGAGCTATCACCTTACCCTGCTGAAATGCCTAAATTTCTCCCTTTTGTAGTTTTCCTTTTGAGAATCCTTAAGGTAAGTCCTTTCTTCTTCTGTTTATAGTCCCATAAATATCTGTTTGCTTCTTTATTACAGTATCCGCAAGCTCAGGAGACATGTGCCAATTATCTACACTTATATAATAACCCTTTGATAAAAAATTGTCTATCAAATGCAGAACAGCCTTCGAAGAAATCGGAAAATCAGCATTTTTTCGTTGTAAATTGTGCTCTTTCCAGTGTACAAAAGAAAATTACAAATGAGAAGCTTGTTTCCAAAACGTACCAAATCCACAAAAGTTGGAATCGCTGTATTTTGGGCTGTCTATTTAAGATTTGCTTTCTCTGCATACTTGAATAGTCATTTCTTGCTAAAGTGTTCCACATCCCGTTGAAAATAGCCTTTAAATAACAGTTTTGGTTCCAAAGTGTACTACATCCAGTCGCTGTTTAGTGTCAAAACGTACCAAATCCATTTCAACCAATCCGAGACGTTCTTAAAGTAACGAAACTAACCTAAAGTAACGTAACCGTGTAACTTTCTGCTTTCAACAAGATTGTTCTTCTGTTAGTATTTAATAGTTTACAAAATGAGTATTGTTGAGACAGAAGAGTTTTTCTTGAAAAAAAGCTTCGGAAAAAAGAGAGTATCATATTTCCTCACGAATACGATGATATCGTAAAATCAGTTGGAACTTTGCATACTGCTGCACAAGATTTTAAATGGATGAGTTGGCGAGATCTTAATAAAAGCGTGGTAACATCTAGTAAAACATTTAAAATAACTAAGGCCAGGCGCTTATTGATCAACTATTCAACTCCAAAAACTGGTCTTGCTCTTTCTTATAGCCTAGCTCCTACGTGTGAACATACAATTCTTAAGAGAGGAATGAAGCTGGCCAACATTGAAAGACGTTTAAAAGAATTCCCTTCCTCAAATCATATCAAAAACGAAAAAAAGGCTGATGACATAGTTTTTCTTTTCAACAAAATGGGATATGATATAGAAAATGTTATATATTATCAAAATGCTTTACGCAGCACTCAAGATAACGATAACCATAAAGATTCAGATTAAGTGTTGCACGATTATTTGTTATGTATGTTATTATTTCTTGTTCTTTTTTTAGTAAATGCATCCAAATTTACTAAATGGTAGTCAGTGTTTTTTAATTCCATATCGTAGTACATCCTCATTTTTTAGCAAAATGTACCAAATCCAAATAGTTTTTGTGTGCATAATTGAAAATATTCATCTATAATTTGTGGAATTGGAGAAAAAAGATTGTTTTAGGTGCCCTTTATGTATAAAAAGAACAAAAACCCATTTTAAATTATCAAAAACAAACATTATAAAAAAAGTTAATTTACCAAATTTTCTATTTCGTGGATTTGGTACGTCTTGGAAACAAGCTTCTCAAATGTATCCTGACTCAGTTTCACAAATTACAAAAAATTTCAGCGCAAATCTAGCTTTTTCTTGCATTGAACATTTTCCAGCCAAGACGTCTTTTATAAAGCATCAAACCCTGATCTAAGCTAAGATTTTCGGTTGGAACATATACTTCACGAAATCTATTGCGAAAATGTTCCATTACATCATAAAATTTGTACAATTTTGGATTGGGATGGTTGGCTAGATCTAGGCTTTCGTTGTCACTAAAATGCAAGAACTTCATAAGCAAGAGAAATCTATTTCTGGACATGAGTTCTTGAAAAACCGGTACACGAATAAGTTTTCGTTTGGCCCAACACATGTCTTGGTGTGGCAGCTTCACAATTCCTTGAAGCATCAAAACACCTAAAAATAGTCTCATCTCATCTTCAGAAGTAGGCGTCTATGCTTTATAGAGTGACCTTTCTTTTGGAGGATGTTTGCTAATCCATTGAAAAACGTATTTGTTTGTCTCCCTTACAATTATGATGATCATTGCATGATCATCATTGCATGAAGCATCAAAATACCTAAAAATAGTTTCATCTCATCTTCAGAACTAGGCATCCATGCTTTATAGAGTGACCTTTCTTTTGGAGGATGTTTGCTAATCCATTGAGAAACGTATTTGTTTGTCCCCCTTACAATTGTAACAATCATTGCATGATCATCATTGCATGAAGCCTCAAAATACCTAAAAATAGTCTCATCTTCAGCAGTAGACGTCCATGCTTTATAGAGTGACCTTTCTTTTGGAGGATGTTTGCTAATCCATTGAGAAACGTATTTGTTTGTCTCCCTTACAATTATGACAATCATTGCATGATCATCATTGCATGAAGCATCAAAATACCTAAAAATAGTCTCATCTCATCTTCAGAAATAGGCACTCAAACTTTATAGAGTAACCTTTCTTTTGGAGGATGTTTGCTAATCCATTCAGAAGCGTATTTGTTTGTCTCCTTTACAATTATGACAATCATTGCATGATCGAAAAAAGTTCAAAAGTATCTAATGGCGTTGCAGTGGAGGCTATGTCTATAGCTAGGCCCGGTTTACCAGTGAAGGGAAATCTCGGTGATTTCACTCGGTGATGGGGGTCAAACATTTTGCATATTGACTTCATACCACACTCTACATTGATCAACTTCATCTTCATCCTCTTCATTAGAATCATCAAGGTTATATAAATCGGTGTCACTATCGCTATCATTACTACCCAGATCCACAGATTCTATATCTGAGGTATCTTCATCTATGTAAGGGACATATTCGTTGCCATTATCAAATTTACTCATCTTATCAAGATCTTTCAGAATTTTAACTGAAAATTTCAGTTTAATTGCATTGGGTAAATAAATTTTCAATAACTATTACTTGATTTTGCAAGATATTACAATGGGAGTTTTAGGACTACGATTTTAGTGCTAGTTCAAAAATGTCAGAGGGTTAATCGATATGTAAATTAAGTTTGGTTAGCATTTCTCTTCTGTGGAATATCCTAAAAGTCGTAGAAAATTCACCTTTGATAAAAATAAAGGTCAAGTATTAATCTAAATCCTTCTAAAATTTTGAGTTTCAATAATAATTAGTTTTTTAGATATGAATTTTTAAAAATAGAGAAGTTTTAATCGACATTATGTTACATTTTCTTTTCTGAGGGAAAAACTAAAAGTCGTAGAAAATTTATCTTTGGTGAAAATAAAGATTACATTTCAAACTAAATAATCGTAAAATTTGAAATCTCAGCAATAATTAGTTTCTTAGTTGTGATTTTTTTTTTTTTTAGCGAAGAAACAAAATCGCAAGGAATTACAATAATTTTGGACGCAAGAAAAGGACCATGGAAAATAGCAAGATCATGCATAAGACAAATTACAACAACTGTGGACAAAGACATCCTCGCTCATTTTATAGTGATCAGACCTGAAAATTTCCTAGACAAGCAAAGAGTGGAAAATTGTGCTAACGCTCCCAAAGATGGACAGGTGAGAAATTTAAACAGTTAAACACATTATTTCTTCTTTTTAACAGTTTCACCCAGGCTACGGTTAATATGCAAATTACGTCGACTTTCTCTTTGCCCAGATCTATTGAGTTAATAAACACTTCGATTTTTTTTTCAGGTGTTGTTTATGCCGCGTTCACGCCTAAATAAGCTAGTGGACCAGTGTCAACTTCCAACCGACCTGAACGGGTCATTTGTATACAATCACGAACTGTGGATGGAAAATAGAACGGTAAATAACTCTATTCTCCAATACTTTTATTTTTTTTTAATTTAATTGTGGAAATGAATGTAAGAAATTCTTAAGATTGAAAGAATTTTTTACAGCCAATTTTTCATAATTTATAACTTGCTCTGATGCTTCATAAATGATGCTTATCCGATAACAAGCGAAACCGGTCTTGGTTTTATCACCGTATAAACAAGAAGAGGTATGGTGGCCTCCGAAGAGGTAGTTTGTTACTCAATCCTAACTGTACTCTATAGGAAAATGTACATTTCCTTTAGAGTACATTTAAATCGAACCTTTTGCACATTTTTAGCGAAAATAATCAAGAATAAAAAAATATACCCTGAGGTAAATTTGAACAGGTGTGGTTTAATTTGTGGCATCCGCGTTTCGGACGGTTAAAAACGGTTAAAGACGGTTGACTTTCGGCTGTGACCGTAACGGTCAAAACTGTTCGCCCAACCGAGACCAGTTTTTCTGTCGCAGTTTTGGTATTAATTACCAAAGTTATTTATTACTAACTTATTTTAAATTATTTTCATATTAATCATACTAATTATTTATATAAAACATATCATTACAGAAAGTAGATGAGTACCTTCTAGACTCTTCCTCAGTAATCAAAAACTTAAACGACCTTCATCAACACCTTCTTAGAGGACAACTAATGAGACCTAGCGAAGTTGAAACGACACTTAATAATAGCACAGATCTTATTGACACCATGAAAATAATGACTTACGATACTTTAGAAAGAGGTCGACTTCTTTTAGAAAAAATCGAATTAGACAATCGAAACAGAAAATTTATTTCTGAATCTGAATCTATGTTAACACCTCAAGATATTTTAGACACAATCGAAAAACTTGAAAGTCTAAATTTAGAAATAAGAAATAAACAATCAGATATTGAAAATGCGTGGAAAGATATGCAAAGAAATTTTTTAAACACCAAAGATTTGAGTGTTTTAGAAGATGGAATCGTCAGAGTAGTGAATTGGATTTTGGGTCCAGCTGAAAATTTACTCAATTCGAAACAAAAAGTGGGTTATGACGTAGCGTCCGCCGAAGAACTTAGGAGAGAGCACGAGGTCATCGAACTGCAATGTTGGGACACATACGGCGCTTACGCGGAGCTTTTGCATAAAGTTGAAAGTTTTGCCAAAGATGAATCATTAACCCTTCAACAAAAAGATTTAATCTCCCAAAAAGACTTTATGGATTTTGTTTGTAGAAGTTTCGCAACACGATTAGAAAGAAGAAGAAATGTTTTAATTACATCCTTAAGATTTTTTCGATTAGTCTCCGAATACTTTGATCATACGGGTGAAGTATTCGATTCTTTAGTAATGGGTAACAAAATCGGGGATTTTTCTTCAGCTGGGTTTCAATTAAAACAACTTCAAGAAAGCCAAGCTTTACTAGATAATGTTGAAAGAGAACTAATCAAAGAAGGAGAAAAATTATCTGATATGTTATCTATGCCGGTTAAAGACGCCTTAGGTAGAGAACTAACAGTAGATTACAGTGAAGACATAGTAAATGTACGAGATATTTTAGATGCAACCATAGCTAGAAAAAATATCTTTAGTGATAGCGTTGAATTACAAAAATTAACTTTAGAACAAGTAACTCATATTTATCAATATGAAAAAGACGCCACACAAGCTATACAATGGCTTGACGATCTCTTCTACGTCCTTTTAAAAGACCACGGTCACGTTGGAATAACAGTTTATGAAATTCAATCTCAAAAAGATGAACATCAAACCTTTCAAGAAACCGCTAAAGATACTTATAACTACGGTGTGCAACTTCTCAACGCCTCTTTTTCTTTACGCCAATCATGTAAACTTCCTATGGACGATCATAATGAACTTCAACAAAGATTAAAATTTTCTTGGCAAAGATTACTAAAAGTTAGTCAAGAACAAATGACGAGATTAAGAGTTTCCGCTGTATTTCATCGATCGATAGACGAACATTGTAATCAACTTCGCGATTTAAGAGAAGCTGTTGCTACTATTCCACTTATTGAGATTTCTGTACGAAGAAGTAAAGTTAGACAATATTTTGGTGTTAGAGAAAAGCTTATGGTTGAAGTTGGAAGGATGGTGCGGTTAGGAAGGTTATTAAGAAGTCGATTAAGAGAACAGTTGTATTTTCATGATGGGTGAGTGATGAGTTTTTGTTTCAATTATAATATACATTCAATTCTGTTTTTACGCGACAGATACTTTCCCAATAAATTCGCGTAAAGAAAGATATGATACTTATGTAAAAATAGGGGATAGGTTTTAAGGTTCGATCCCCAGATGCATTAGAGTAAAATTTTTTTTTAGAAGATAGAATAGTCAGAGTGGTTAATTAGATTTTGGGTCCAGCTGAAAATTTACTCAATTCGAAACAAAAAGTTAGTTATGACGTAGCGTCCGCCGAAAAACTTAGGAGCACGAGGTCATCGAACTGCAATGTTGGGACAAAAAAAAGTTACAAGATCTTTGCCTGCCTTAAATTCACTGGCACTTTTCTGGGATTTAGCTACGTATCTTCTATTTGGCATATGCTTCCAGAAAAGGCCTGTTTCGTTCGCATTCCAAACCTGATCTGGAGTGTAACCACCCTTTTCAATTATTTTAAACACTCTTGCTGGAAATTCTCTAACTGCTAGACCATCTACAGATGCAATTTCACCTTTAATCTTTATACTATGTAGCACATTTCGTTGTAGAAAACATTAAAAAAAATCATCCATCGAGTACTTGCAGAAAATTCAAAATAACTTTTTTTTCGCGTGATGTTTCAGATTCCGCTTCATTAATCTGGTTGTAAATCTTTAATGCCATCTGCTTGATGCTATTTCCATCAACAGGTACTCGTTTTTGAGACACATCCTCCATCCATATTACAAGAGACTTCCATTTTTTACTTCACAATGTCTGTTATGTATGATGTAGTATGAGCACTTAATTTTGTCCCCGCAATTACAGATTTTCTAATCGCGTCCTTATTTTTCTTTATAGTTCGAATTGTAGATTCTCTTACACCGAAACGTTGTCCTACAGTGGTGGCGCTATCTCATTAGCGAAATTATCTAAAATGTTGGTTTTAACTTCCAAAGAAATAGATATAAAAATTTTATTTATATATACCTAATAAAAAAACATTGAATGTATCAAGAAAATTATAAATTACTTACTTACGTTAACTATAACAGATGTGAAATGATATAAAATTAGGGAAATCCCCTGTAATTGTTGATGCACTGGCGTAATCTACTAGTACGTAAACGAAATTTTAATGTCAAAATTATTCTAGATTAAAATTTCTTGCATCGCGTTAAATCAAATCAAATTAGCGTAAAAAAAATTCTCGTAAAAACAGAATTAGGTATAAGAAAATCTAGATATGTTTAAGAGTAGATTGTTTCGATTTTTAAATACAGTATCTAATTTCCTTCAAATACATATATCGCACCCCGGCAAGAATAATGACATAATTCAAAAATGCAGTATTTGGGTAATAACAAATAAAGTGACACTATTCTTGCCATAATAAGTAATAAACTAACATAAGACAAAATTGAAATAACTCCTCTTCGACGGGTGAATTGTGAGTTAGAGATGTGACGTTTTTTCTGCAAATCAGAGGCACACCATACGTATCATTACTGATGGTAATTTCAAAATGTCGTTTTTGAGTTGTGACACTATTCTCACCGGGGTGCGATATTTTTTTACAAGACCAAGTTCAGAAAACCATGCTATTTTATTTTCTAAAATAATGGGTCCAAAGAAAAGTTGCTTCTCTGAAACCATTTTTCAAATCTTAAATGAAAATTTACCAATATTTTAGACCTCCTCATTCTTCCTTCTAGATCTTCCTCAACCACCCCATCTTTACTCATTTTTATGGGTTCGTCACGAGTTTTTTCTATAGGCTTTCTATAGGCTTCGTCTTCCTTCATTACCTTATTTTTTTTGTCCCTCACTGTTTCAGATGTTAATATAAGTGATTGAACCCCATCGAATGAAGTTGTTGCACCTTATAATGAGTAGTTTCTGTAACTTCACGTACTATTTTTCTTGATGGAACTTCAAGTGAAGGTTAAAAACATTTTCTCTTGCGGTAAGTCTGGTAAACCAACCGCAAGGATTTGTAACAGTTTGGTCGAGAGTTTGAGGGGTTTAGGGGGACAAAAAGGACGAGTAATTTCTAAGTTGTCTACCCCTTACTATGACCCTTACCCCTCTACCGCGGGTAGCGTTTTTTACTGCTGCCACCACCCTCGTTATATGAGGGAAAATTAATAATGGGGTTGACTTTAATTGTAAGTGAAACAGGCGCGGTTCTTGTCTACAGGCTGTGCTTACAGAGGACAGATTTTTACTCCAATTTTACTCCAGAGGACAGATCTTTACCAACTCCAAGATATTTCACGCTAACTAGGTTTATTGATTCGGAATAAAATAACAAAAGTAACGATTATCGATTAGCAAACCTTTCATCAGTTTAACATAAGAGGAAATTCTATAAAACATGTACAATTAAATCCTACCTTAATACAACAATCGTCTCACGAGTCGTACTTAGGGTGGAGGGCTGCTTTAAGGCCAGGCTCCTTCTGTAATGCCCTGTTAATCCAAATGGGCGTATCTGCACAAAACAGAATTTTGAGCAAAATGAACTTTTGTGTTTCGTTTTATGCCATGATGAAGTTTATAAAACAATAAACTTCTGTCTTTAGAAAGTGTTACGCCCTTTTCTTCTAACACAAGCTATCCTCATAATTTGGAACAAAAAAATCGTTTTGTTTTATTAACTGTTTTCTCTTACGAAAATAACTGATACGTCGACGTTTCTCAACCCAAGCAGCAAATTGTGTCCGATATCGGGCACAATTTTTTTGAGTCCGAATTGAGTCGACACTTATCGGACTTTTTGTGTCCTGTATCCAATTTATAAGAATGTAGCCGCTATGTGTCGACAAATTATGGACACAGTGTGTCAGAAAAAAATGCGTGTCTAAACGGACACATTTTGGACTCATGTGTCTAATATGTTTCCATTATGTGTTACTTTCGACTTCAAAACACAATTTAGTCACAGACGAGTCGACACTTAATTGACACAATGTGCTTGAATTTGTTCTTAAGTTTGCGTTTCTAATTTGTTTCCAAAATGTGTTAAGTAGACGCAATATAATCCCAGATGAGTCGACACCTAATTGACACGATGTGCCCAAATTTGTTCTGTGTGCATAGACACTTTTAGGCAACATATCGGTCAAGTTTTGGAAACACGAGTCCAAATTATAGCCTTTATGTTTCTTGTGTTACTTTGAACCATTTTCGGAAAATAATTGGTTAAATATCGGACACGTGTTTCTATTTGGACACAACTATTAAATCCGCCATATTTTCGTTGAAAAGTTGTGCCAACGAGATGAAAAAGAAATGGCGGATATCTATATTTTGCTCTGAATTACAATATTTGGCGTTAATAAACATAAATATTCGAGCAAATAAGTTTTTTGTGTCACCCCAAATATCTCCACATTAATTTCTGACAACATTTCTTGAAATTTGTAATAACTAAATATGTTTGACTTTTTTAGTTTGTTAAAAATAATCAATATTTTTGAGGCGCTTTCGTTATTTAAAGGTATCATACACACTATTATCAGAAAATTTGAATCCGTAATATTTTTTTAACCCTCAGACATAGCAAAACTTCAATTATAACATACCAGTATAAAATACCTTAGCAGTTTTAGCAGTAGGAACATAATGGACACGTGAAAATCTATTTGGTAACAAAAGAGAAACATTTTGAACACACTAAACGTTCACTTTGGAAACATATACGACACAAATGCCACACATTCTGGAGACATTTTAGTACAATTAAAGGCGCATTTTAAACACTAACTTGGGTACATTTTGGGCACTATATGGTACACATTTCTGTCACCATTTTGGTCACATTTCCCAAACATAGCGGGCACAGTGTCGACACTGTGCCCATAAAATGTGTCGTGTCCAGGCTTATGTGTCGACACAGTGTCGACCATGTGTCTAAAATTGCTGCTTGGGAACGGTGAGATGTATTAGGTGCAGGTGAACCCAGAAACGTGTTTAACTCAAAACCATCAAAATTTGTAGATACGCCCTTTTGAATTAAGAGGGCAGTTTAGAGAGTTCCATACACCACCACTAACACCGCCAGGTTATCCTGTACTCCTTTTTTAGGGTATCTTACGCCGACTGTTCGGTATCGTGAGCTCCCACCGACCCTCTCGAGAGTTAAATCCAGGTCCCGCTTGTCGCGAATTTTTGTGTGAGTTAGCAAAACGTAGATTAGTGAGCCTGGGCCTTGCTAAAGATCATTTTTTTTCTTTGCTGATGTCTTCATGGACATCATCTTTATCGTATTCCCATCAAGGAGTGTATTGTTGCTCTTTACATTCTGAAGCGGTGTAATATGAAGATGATCTTGAGTGTTGAAGGGTGGATTCTGAAGCAGTTTGAAACTCTTCATCGAATTTTAAATCTTCGGATTTAAGCTGTCTGATACCAATACTTAGAATCTAGCATTTTACCAATATTTTAAAATCCAAGTCTGATTATACCCATGCAATTCGATTTGGTTTATACATTATTATTGTTCAATCTTCTCGTTAGAAATCTCCAATCTCCAAGAAAAAATTACAGTCAGAAAAATCTAAGGTTAAACCATAAACAGAAAGTGAACTACTTACTTGACTTTAGAAATTTTTCAATTATCGCAACATGTAACTTTTTCCTTGGGGATTTTTAAAAAGGAGAATGAATATTGAAAGGTGACAAACCGCATCGAAATTGGATGAATTCAACCAGACATGTTTGCTATAAAGTGTTGAAAAATGTGCACTTAAGATTCGAAAAATATTTACGCAGAAATAACTTTTCCTTGAAGGCCGTTATTTTTAATAAGTAATATGACATAGTTTTCTAAACTCAAATTTTTAAAAGAGAATTCTAAGAACATTAATACTGGATAAAACATCGGGAACTTTAAAATCGCTCGATTCTCTAACAAATTTAATTAATTTAATTCATAATTTAATATGAATTTAATATGAATGATATTTAATATGAATACAAATAATATAAATTTCGATACATTTAAAACTGTTTAAATATGTGTGGGCCGTTTGCTCAACTCAGTGTAGCTTTCGTGTTTCCCGAGTTTAATTTTGAATTCGGTTGAAGTAGAAGGGGAAAAATCGCGTCAGTGGCGTTCCAACGGGCTCCTTTTAAACATCAAAACTCTTTACGGGGTAAGAACAGCTTATTTTTGAATTAAACCTACATATTTTCTTTGTATTTTAAAGATAACGTATATGCAACAATCACCCATTACAATTACCCATCACGAAGTTATTTTTAAACATATAAAATTAATTCCCCCGATCTGGTGATTATAGACTTTATCCGGCCTGAAAGAACAGATCTCATCCGTTAAAATTAACCCAATATTTATTTTCTCGTCTGCCGGTTTGGTTTTTTTTCGTCCACTTCAGGTCTAAATTAAAAATACTTGTTAGTTTATTTGAAGATACGCAAAATATAAATGTGTGTATTTTTAAGTGTTTTTAATACAATTTCACCAACAAGTGTCTACATATTTTATTAAATTTTATCTCTTAAACATGAATTAAATCTTATATCAATGCATAATTTACAATAATATACACTGGCAAATGGTAAAAAATACTTGGCACAGATATCAACATTAAATTGCATGCTATTAAAAGTAATTGTATCGATTTTATTACAAATTTATTTTTAGTATTTTTATCCCAACTGATTTTTTAATTTTTCCAACACCAAGTTTCTTTGTAGTTTAACGACCTATAAAAGAATAAGATCTAAACAAATATATTTTTAACTATTATTATGAATCTTTTTTAGAATGTCTGACACCGGTGCTAAAGACACTGACAGAGATTCCGAGACGACGGATCAAGAAGAATCGGGAAGTAATGCAACCGCTATTGATGCCATATCTGAAAAATTAACGGAAGTAACGAATTTATCTGAAGAACTCGATCAAACCCTAAGAAATGCTCAACAAGATTGTGCCATACTAACAACAGCTGCAACTTCAACAACAGTCACTAACACTATTCCCATCAATATTATCACCAGTACTAAACATACTTCTGATAAACCCCCTATGATTTCTGAGGTAAGTTTATGCTGATGGTGGTTTAGTATTTGCTTTATTTATATGCTAATAAAATAGTAGATTTTTTGTAGAAATTTGTAGTTTTATTTTTTGCTTCTTTCCCCTGGCTAAATTTAAAAAAATTAATTTGTCATAAAAAAGAATATAATTTTGATTTTAAATTTTGATTTATTAGGATCTTGTGAGCAAACTTAAATCAGAAGATTTAAAATCCGATGAAGAGTTTCAAACTGCTTCAGAATCCACCCTTCAACACTCAAGATCATCATCTTATAACACCGCTTCAGAATGTAACGAACAACAATACGCTCCTTGGTGGGAATACGGTAAAGATGATGTCCACGAAGACATCAGCAAAGAAAAAATGGTTCTTGCGGTTGGTTTACCAGACTTACCCCAAGCAAAAACAGTTTTAAAACCATCACCTGAAGTCCCACCAGGAAAAATCGTACATGAAGTTACAGAAACTACTCATTATAAAGTGCAACAACTTCATTCGATGGGGGTTCAATCTTTTGTATTAACATCTGAAACTGTGAGGGATAAGAAAAATGAGGTAATGAAGAAAGACGAAGCTTGTGGGAAAGAAGAAAAAGTTGGGGATGAAGTAAAAATGAGTGAAGAAAAGGTTGATGAAGATCTAGAAAGAAGAATGAAGGAGGTAGGTGAAGATGAAGCATGGAGAAAGTATCGCAATGTAACCAAGCATGCATTAAAGGGTGTTTTTTGATTTTTTCTTTTTATTTTTTTTGTGTGTGTGTGTATGTTTAACAATAAGAAAACTGCCAATATTTGTATATTTTGTTTTTTATTTTGTATTATTTTTTTTGTTGTTTATTTTCAAGATGTAATAATTTGATATTTATATATTTGCATGCTTGCCACATAATTTTTTTTATACTATCAATATTAACAATTTTATTTTCAATCGTTATGCCACATTTTGTTTATATTAGAATAAGTATTGTGCTAAAAAGTTATTTCCTATTAAAGTTTTGAATAAATTGAGGAAGTGCCATTCCACCCTTACTAAAAAAAAATAATAAAACATCCTGTTTTATTATTAGATTCATAAAGCATGAAAATTAATGTTATTTTTATATATATAAAAAAAATCCTATGTATTTTTTTTTTTTTTTTTTTTCGTTTTTGAGTTGTTTTGAAATAAATATATTTTTCCCAATCTTGTAACTAACATAAGTACAAGCTTTTTCACTTTTTACGTTACGCAACCCGCTTTAAAGTTCTAATTATAAAATCCTAAAAAACCATTACGCCTCCAGCTCGTTTAAAGTAAACACGAGAATGCCGCGGATATTTTGAGAATTTCGCAACGTTGACCGTTTACATATCGCGGATTTCGCGGCGCCATCTGTTTGGTTTTCAAGGATTGAAACCTTCCAAATCGGTATTTTTAGCACTTCGACCGCGTTATTTAAAATTTTTATTGGCAAAATCAGCCCTCAATAATTTATAAGTGTTTATTGGATATTTGCAGAAATATTGGGTTGGCAAGTAATTGCGAATTTTTTTTTTTTTTTTTTTGAAAATCAAAGACAATTTTTTCATGGAATTAAATAACTTTACTCTGTAATGTTTTGCCCATTTTGATCTTGTATGGTGGATGTGGTAAATCATCCCAACCAAGCTCCCATAACACAGGCCGACAAAATTTTATAAAAGGTGAGACCCATAGATCAAATAGCACTTTCCTACAAGGTTTTGACAACAAAAATGACCTCAAAATTGCTCCATCACCTCAGGTTTTCAAGATATTCTAACCTGTAGATGCAAAAAACACGAATTTTCAACTTATTTGGAATTAAATAACATAGCGAATAATTTTTTACCCACAAAACTCCATGCGGTATCTAAATGTACCCCTTTTCCCATTCAAAATGCATTTTAAATTTTTTCGATATCTCCATTTCTTCATGAAAAAATCTTTTTTATGATACCTCAATCGTAGTTGACAGTATAGAAAACTAGTAGGCAATAGTTTGGTCGTAACCTCAAAAAGATGGTACGTTTTCAAATTCTTGTTTCCAACTAGATCATAAGTTCTGAGGTTTTTTGATTGATTTGCTTTGCAGTCTGTATTAATCAGACGAAATAAATATGTAAAGTGGAAATTTCAAAACGGCGAATTCAGTATGTCATACTAGAATTTGTAAATGTTTATTATTGCCACCTTTACCAAACCCAAAACAACTAAACTTTAACCTTTTCTTTTTTTTCTTAGAAGAATAAAATTACAAAGCCTTATAAAATAGTCTTCTCTTCTATTCAAATGAAATATTGGAGCGATTTGCACTGTTAGCTTATGAACTTATCTTCCCTTTTCAAAGCCAACCATAGTCGACCATAGTTCTTCCACCCCATCTACTTTGGTAATGTCGCTCTTTTTCTGTAAAATCTTGATGAAAACGTTCGCCCATTTCTTCGCTATATGCTCCAGCATTTTCCGGGAAATAGTGCAAATTAGCGAAATTGTATAGATTTATTTATACAACTCTATCGATAACTATTATTGCTTAGCCTCCATAGCATCCTATAAGTTGATGATAGCGCAAAAAGTGATGTTATAAAAATGATATTTCTGCAAGAAGAAATAAAGCTATTCGAAAAATTCAAAATACATTTTCAACGGGAACAGTGATACTTTCCGGTTTCGCATAGAATTTTGTGAATTAAAATTTACTGGCTGTGTTATTTCATCCCGAACATGTTTAAAAACCGCGCTTTTAGCATCTTTAGGTTGGAATATTTCAAAAGCCTAACGTGATGGACCAATTCTGAGGCCAAATTTGAGTTCAGCGCACCCGAAACTATCAAGAAACTATTTTCTGATCTATGGGTCTGAAAAATGTTGGCCGGTGTAATTTTTTCCGAGTGACCAAAGATGTGTGTGGCTGGCCTAATGTCATGATTTGGGCATATTTTGTGTGCCTAGCAAATACGTTCTAAGATTGTTTCTGGCATATCTTAGACACGTATTAGAGGTTAGTTGGTCGTGTTGAAGGCATGCTAAGGATGGTTTAATGTCATGATTTAGGTATATTTTGGGTACATACCAGATACGTTCTAAGATTGTTTCTGGTATATCTTAGAGACCTTTTGCCAAAGGTCTTACTGATCTTTTGCCATCTTTCAGGCAGCATTATAATCCCACATTCATAAAACTTCTAGTTTTTATTAGCAAAAAACTGAATTAGGTACAATTTGACATCATCATTATTGAAATTTTTACTATTCAAGGAGTTTTGTAAAGATCGAAACAAAAAGTAATCAGATGCAAGGTCAGAACTGTATGGTGGATGTGGCAAAACATCCTAACCAAGCTCCAATAATTTTTACCGACTTTGTTTTGCCGACTGACCTTTTGCCATCTTTCAGGCAGCATTATAATCCCACATTCATAAAACTTCTAGTTTTTATTAGCAAAAAACTGAATTAGGTACAATTTGACATCATCATTATTGAAATTTTTACTATTCAAGGATTTTTGTAAAGATCGAAACAAAAAGTAATCAGATGCAAGGTCAGAACTGTATGGTGGATGTGGCAAAACATCCTAACCAAGCTCCAATAATTTTTACCGACTTTGTTTTGCCGACTGACCTTTTGCCATCTTTCAGGCAGCATCATAATCCCACGTTCACAAAACTTCTGATTTTTATTAGCCAAAAACTGAATCTGGTATGATTTAATATCATTATTATTGAAATTTTTACCACTCAAGGAGTTTTGTAAAGATCGAAACAAAAAGTAATTAGATGCAAGATCAGGACTATATGGTGGATGTGGCAAAACATCCCAACCAAGCTCTAATCATTTTTGCCGAGTGACCAAAGATGTGTGTGACCTTGCATTGTCATGATGGAATATTCCTTTTCGATTTCTCAATTCAGGCTGCTTTTCTTCAACTAAATTGTTTAATGTCGTTAGTTGTTCAATGTAGACATCAGAATTGATCGTTCAGTTAGGTGGTAAGAGTGTGCATGTATGTGAGAATGTATGGGAGAATGCATGTATGTGATACATGAAGTTTTTCTGCAATCTCAGGTGTTGTACTGTGACGATCCGTGTCGATTATTGCTTTGATTAGGACTTCATCAACTTTAACTCATTACTGGCCGCTGACGCAATAATACGTAATTTTTTCTTCCCAATTCTGAAGCCGTTGACGTATTAATACGTTTTTACACAGTCAGTTTGTTTTATTGTTCGTTAGGTACATCACGAAGACAACCAAAAGACAAAAGACATGATTTTCACAAAACATGAGGCGCGACTGATAGATTGACAAAATCGAAAAGCTGGTGAAATTATAAAAATATCAGAAAGTACCAAAGGAAAGGTGTTGATTTTTCAGATCAATACTTTTCTTATTATCCAATTATGCGCGAAAGTGTCAAGTAGACAAAAAAAGACTTGTTTGCTTATGTTGAATTGTGCATTATTTAAATTCGGAAAATAAAATAAAATTTACCTTTTATTTACTACCAGTCGCTAAAGGTTGGATGAAAATCCAGAGGTCCATCAAAAAGAATTTTTTGTAGAGATGCACCAACTAGGTTTAGAGGAGATATAAAAACACGCAGACTGCTAAAAATGGTAGTTCGGGAAAAGAACAGTTTCCTCAGAAATGTAGCAAAATTTGCAAAAATTATGGCAAAACGAAAGAAATCTGCTTCCTGTATCGACATTGTCAGATGCTTTTATGTGAAGGAAAATATTTTGAGGACTGCCATATTAAATGAAATTACTATAAATTCGATTTTTAGATTAGGCACTTCTTTATTCGAATGAATTCACTAGTTATTTGAATGATCAAGACCCGGCTTCACGCCGGGTGAAGTAAGGATTTTTAGCGGCCAGCAATATATTAACTGGACGACCTTTTTTTCGTCTTTAAGTGAAAAATCACCAAAACGAAATTTGGCAAATCAATTTAGACACTGCTGTTCTTTTAAGGTTTCATCACCAATCACATAATTTTTTATGAGCTTACGATGCGTTTTTCCCTTTGCACAAAAAAGCAAAATATGACGAAAAAGTTCCTTTTGATTTTCCATTTTTCAACGAAGGCCAAACGAAAACTAAAATACTAAAAATTTAACTGAGTGAATGAGTGAAATCTGCAATCACTTAGATAGTTGCCAACCCAATATTTATTATTTATGCGGATTTTATGTGGGTTGAATAAGTGGGTGTTGCGACGAAATATAACGCTAGAAATAACCAAGGTGTTAATTTAGAATATTGCAACTTCTTATCAAACTGGAAAATTTTTGAGAAATGATGTTAGTAGAGGTTGAAAGTATTTACTGCTTCCAAATGTGTATTTATTATCTTTTTTTGTAACGATGACTTATTTAATTTATTTTTATTTTTTGGATTTTTTTTTTCGGAAAAAAATTCTATTTGGGAAAAAAATTTGTTTTTGTCTTGGTTGAGTAAACTTTCGCATAAAGTCCTTTTGGCAATCTGTGTCGATGCCTCCACCCAAAAAACCTGTATCCAACCGTGTGTGTCGTGGCGTCGGCTACGATCAACGGAGTAGAGTGGAGGCACGAATCCTCGGTTTGCAGCGATCACGACCCAGTGTTGCCCAGTGTGTTCCGTGGTCTCTTCTGAAACGTTCCAAGTCGGCGCCAAAAGCAACCGTGTAGATAAATTGCGCGCGATTTTCAAATACTTCCTCGATCGTTTATGTGTTTCCTAAAATAATTATCACAATGGATACTGAAAAGCAGTCCCAAAAAGAAAACGGGACGATTGAAATCAAAGATGTTACATCTGCCATGTCCAAGACGACCACTATCAGCACTATTGCTGTTCAGAGTGGAAAAACTAGGATTGTAATAGCTCTTTTACACGTAAGTTAAAAAAAAATAAATGCGTTTTAATAAAACATTTTTATTTTCATTAAAAAAAAATTTCTTTTATACACCAACACATCGTTTTAGAATTAACCAATAGATATTTATAGACAAACTATTTTACATTGTAAACAATTCATTTTAGAATATTTTCAAGTCGTAATTTAAAAAAAATTCGTTCGCAATTTCTTATCTAATCTTGGTTATCTTGAAATATTTTCATCTTACATAAATTGTTTCTATCTCATATCTAATACGGAATTGTTTTATTAATGACCTAAAAACTTGTTTTTTTTTTTCATTTTTAATGGGTTAATAATTCACCTGTAAGGCTAACGTCATATTCCAAACAGTAACCTACTTCAAACTTGATTTTTTATTGTTTCATTTTGGATTGTAACTCGTAACTCTGTTCGAAAGTGAAGAACCGGTTCATCTTGTCGCAAAAACCCACCATTTCAGCCTAACCATGATTACGCCGTTTGACGCGTCTACGCTTTGTTTTATACAAAACCAAAGTTAAATTAATGCAACTTAAAAATGTTATAATTCCTTCCTTATAAATGAATAAACTTAAATAAATAGCTCCAAGTTTTCGCGTTCTAATTCTCTTTACAGAAACAAACAAGTGTCCAAAAATAAATCAACCTTGAGCTATTAAAATCATCCACTTGTCTATTAAAATAATCCTCTTGTCTATTAAAATCATCTCATTGTCTATTTTAATGTTTATTTGAAACTTTCAAACAATCACAATGAAATTAATTAAATGTGTCAGCAAGCGTTTGCGTCAAAATCGTAAAAACTCTAAAAATAACCGAACTTCAACGCGTATACGCTCCTTAGTTTCCACATCAGCCAAACTGACCTAAATTTATATTAATAAGATTTCGCTTACGTTCTTCTTTGATTCGAACGTACAGATGGTGTGAAATTCTTACGTAATTTTTTTCCTTCGTAAGGAAAGTAATGCATTTAAGGAAGTTTTTCCAAAAGTGGTTGCAAAACGCTTGAGGGGGAAAATTCTTTTTTGCAAAAGTTTGTCGATCGAAGACATTCTTCAAGATTTCTTCAAAAGCCTATAACTAAAGTCTTAAACTCGTCTTTCAAGTCTTAATTTGAATATTCTTCTGTCGTATGATGGTGAAAGCAGCACGAACGTAAATGCTATATGTATGTACACGGTTCGATCTTTGTTGTGTAAATATTTATTCGCAGATCTGAGTAAGCTTCTGGCTTGCACACGGATTTCAGAAACTAATTTTAAACTTCGTCCGCTCGCGTAATCGTTTAAAGAAACTTTCTGTCGATTCTGTTCTGTTACTTATAGAACATATCGGTTACTAAAATAACTCAAGGAGTACCTATATTAAATTAAGTAAACCATGTGATTTAAATAAATCAGTCGAGTTATGTACAGTGGGTCAAAAAAGTGTTTGGACACCTATTATTTTCCAAAAAAAAATACTTGATGAATAAAAATCTTAATTCCAATAAAGTGTTTGAACACTAAAATTTAACTAAAAGAACATTTGGACCGTTTATTTTGAAAGTGGTGTAAGTCCATTTTTGAAAAAATGAGATATCACGTAATTCATGCTTAATTTAATGTAAATTTTTTATGTATGATAAGTCCGTGTTTAATTTCTTAAAAAATTCCCATGTTTTGTACATCTTAAAATCGGTCGGTAAATGAAATTATATAATCATTGATTATGAAAGTGTTGTAAGTCCAAGTGACTATGGTTACATTTGTTTTATATTATGTACCAAAAGTTACTAATTTAGGTTACTTATTCTATTTTTTCTTAAAATGGATAACTTTAAAAGAAAAGAACTTTAAGTATACATCACAGGATTATTATGATGTAATAACACAATGTAGAAAACTTGATAAATTCATTTTACATGAAATGAAACGAGAGAATTTCGTTTCAACAAAAATCTTCAAAATGCGATTAAAAAACAGATTAAAAAAACATTAATGGCGAACAGATCAATTGGTTGCAAATATGTTGGCTGAGGTTTCTCAAAAACGCACCATATACTATTTTATATAAAACATCGATAAAGGGCAGTGAATTTAAAACTATAAATTTATTACCAACACGTCCTGGAAGACCGCTGAAATTTGGAAAAATCGCCCTTACGCCTTTGTACCAAAATGCCAGGCCTATTACTTACGAAAAACATGAAGACATCAAGCTGTTATTACCTTATATACCTCCGGTGCATTGTACTTATTTCAAAACACTTCCACATGCAAAGCATAAGTAAATACTATCAGTATCTTGTAATTTTTACAATGTAATTAGCGTCTAAAATTAAATTTTATGTCCATCATGTGTATTTGTAAATAAATTTAGATTAAAATGAAGTATATTTTAAGTGATATTTAATTTTTCAAAATTGAAATTAAACGATTTTTACAATTGTCTAATTTTGAAAGTGGTGTAAGTCCATTTACAGTCCAGAAATATATACTGTTGTAGTGTAATTTGCCTTAAACAAATCTATATAATCAAATTAAATATTGATAAACGAATAGAAATATTGCCAGACTTCATATAATTTGGCTAAATTTTTTAATTAACAGATATGCTAACCTCTAATTTTCTCGAAACATGAGAAAATGGAGTTACACCACTTTCAAAATAAACGGTCCATTTAGTTTATCCAATTTCTACGAAGCCTTGGTACTTTGTAACCATTCCAGAAGTCTCTAATGTTTGCAATTTTCTGGGGTTGGATGACACAAGCTTGCTGGTAGTTTCCCTGGTAATTTTATTCCATTCTTGCAGGTACATTTTATCTCATCTTTATTTCTTATGTTTTCTTATATTTAAATCCAAATGATGCCATAGATTTTCCAATGGATTTTTAGTTCGGAGATTAGGGAGGGTGGGGAAGGGTTTTTCTAACTCTGTAAAGCATCCATTCCTTTACAATCCTAGCAGTATGTTTAAGATCGTTGTCTTGTTGGAATATATAACTATCTTCTAGACATAATTTGATAGCACTGTCATGTAAGTTACCTTGGAGTATCAAAATGTTGTCCATGTACTACCTGACAATGCCGTACATGGAACTGAAACTCATTTTGAACGTTTCTAATTACTTCTGCGGAAATTAGCCTACACTCCTGTCTTATCCTGTCTTATCCTTTCTTTCAACACTTCAATATTTTCCGGTTTGGTTTTAACAACTTTGGCTTTTAAGTACCCCCCATAAGAAATAATTCATTGGTGTTAGATCCGAAGACCTGGGTGGCCATTCAACAGGTCCTCTTCTACCAATCCATCTGCCTGGAAACACATCATCTAGATAGTCACGAACAAGTCCTGCAAAATGAGGAGGCCAGTTGTTGAAGCCAGAGGTTTCTATTCTGGACATCAGCATCAACCAGATCAGGGAAAAGAGTAACCAAATTCGAAACTAGTTCCTCCTGCAAGAATTGCAAATCGACTTGTTCGAGCATATTTCCGAAAAAAGCAATGTATTCGGTTTAGTGAATTTATTCCAAGTTAGAGACTCGCACTGTATAGCTATCTTCTATGCCTAATTTGAGCGCACAGTCATGTAAGTTACCTTGCAGTAGCTTCAGGTAACCTTTTGTGTCTGAAATACTGTCAATAAAATGAAGATTTCTTACCCCATTGTACCCCATGCACCCCCAAACCATTCCACCTCCATGTTTGACTGTAGGTGCCAAGTTTTCTTTCTGTAGCTCAGTGGTAGGCTAATATACAGTTTTTCATCTATCCGAATCAAATAGATTAAATTTACTTTCATCGGAAAAAAATAGTTTTTCCAAAAATCTATTGGTTGATCAATATACTATCTTGCAAATTCTTCGAAGTCTATTGGTTTCACTTATAAATGGCTTTTTTATGCCACTCTGCCATGATAGCTTTTCGCATTACATTTCGAACAGTTTCGGAATGTTGTTTTCCCGATATTGTTCCGAAGTTTACGACTAAAGTTTATAATACGGCGATTTTTCTTCATTTTGTGTAAAATCTACCTCTCATTTTGTACGCTTAACACCTTTGGGCATACGGAACGTTTTCTATTATCAACACTATTAGTAGTTTTGTATTTTTTTTATGATAAAAAGTATTGTACTAAGCGGTTTTTTTTACCAAATCAGTTATTTTACGGACACTTTTTCCTTGTTTGTGCATATTTATATGCATTCTTTCAAGTCCACACTAAGTTCGTGCCGTTTTTCACACATTATGTCACTAGTTTTAGCAAATAATTTCAACTGATGTTTTAGTATTTTTAAAGATAGGTTAAATCAACGTAAATTTCGGGGTAAATAAAAACCCTCTTCGAGGAAAAGTTTTTTTTTGGCAAAAAACTTCTAGTATTTTCTTGAAAATTTTTAGGTGCCCGAGCACTTTTTTAACCCACTGTATATACTATACATTCTTTTAACCATTATTTAAATAAAATTAGAATAGTAAATTTTATTGTAAAAGATAACATCTTTATCTTTCATTACTTTTAGACCTTAATGGATTGAAACTTTTATAGACAAACATATCTTTTTACGAGCAACTTTACTTCTATTTTCCTATCCTATAAAAAAAAACCTTGTGGGTTATACACGCACACATCAGGTTTATATTTAGTGATCTACGTTTGTTCCTTCGATGGATAAAACGTTCGTCCCACGCACGTTTACAACCTGAAACATTAACGTAGTAATTTATGCCGGTTACACTTCAAGCTGACCGAGAAGAACCTATACAGGTACCACCTTGGAAAAACATTGCAGAGGTCGTTACTCATTTACGTTCGTTGTGAATGCGGCTTTTCGAACCTAACAATTAACATACTTCAATTTCGTCATTTCTCATCGACTAGCAAACAAATCTAGGCGCCGCGCCGTCAAAGGACGAATCGTTTAGGATTTATAACGGCCGTTAAATTGACCGGCGAACGATCCTCGACTAAATTCCCACCTATTTGCTCCTTTTTCGCCGTCTCTCCGAGCGGGTATGACATCATACTGAATACGATTTATAAATAGTCGCACTTTTCGCAAAGAATAAATTATTACTCAAACGGAGCGTATAATACGTCCGATAGAAGCGACCCCGGCCTAGAAATGCAAATTACGAGTTCACTTTCAAACAAACGTTTACGATGTAAATAACAACACCAAACACTAAATATGTTGCAAATATGTTGACTAAATATTCCATTGGGAGCATTATCACATCGGTTAATTGCAAATTAAAATCAATGTTTAGTACCAAAGTCATTTGACAGAAGGAATTTTCTTTAATTAAAAGAAACAGGTGACCTAATTAACCAATTATAACGTTTCAAGGTTTAAATTTAATTTTATAACAAAACATAATACCTTAAATCGACGTCAATAGGCTATTATTTACCTTAGAAAAAAATCGTTAACACCTTTGGCATTTATTTACACTTAATCAAACCTTATTTGCATTCTAGTATAATTGAATTTTAAATTAATATAGATACCGAGAAATATTTAAAGACTGAAACATTACTATGTTTGGATCGTTGTAACACTACATTCTAAATTAACTGTTTGTGGTTGAAGAAGTTCTCAGTAAATTTTAAACAGACGTATTGTTCTTATTGCGGCAGACAAAAGAAAACCATTAAATAAAACTCACGACCGCAAATTTACAATGAACGTGTTCTGGTCGTTACAGTAATACCGTGAAAACAGATGTTAATCCCGACTGTATACAACAACTGTTGTGTGTGCTCAATACGCTCAGGGATTATTTCATTTGCCATTTGTGTTATATGTCGACGATTTCACTCAAGAATTAAATCAACTTTATTTGAAATATAACTTAGAACTAGGAAAATATTAATAATTTAAAAGAGATATGTTAAGCTTTCTCGGTTAATCGGTTTTTTATTTATACAATTCTTCATTTTTTCCATCAAAATTTATTCATACAACACTCAACTTTAATAAAATCTTTTCTGCGCATTATCTGACTGTTTCATTCCCACTACAGTGATGTTCCCCTTCGCGGACACCCCCTCGGACGGACAGTTTTCATGGAACGACCCAACTCTCATATAATTTGCATTGCAAAAGTTAAAAAAATTGCGTTAACTCTTTCTTGGACGTACATTCTCTTGAACGGACGCGGACACTACCAAATGCTCTCTTAACTCTGTGGGTTGGTGGATGGCTTAACACACCACTTCGAATTCTGACCTTTGTGCTCGCTGGTACATAAAATAAACCATTTTTTTTTTAATTTCTACTCCTTTTGCTGTACAGTGATTGAGAGCGCGTACCACCTCACCACTTCAAGCTCAGATTATGCTTTTTGATAATCTCTTAGATGACACAACATCTCTGTTGTGCCCACTTTGGGTTTTTTTATTTGAAAATGTCAGCTCGACAGGGAGACTTGGCTGTCTTCCTTTAACAAAAAATTTTCCGGTGAAAAAATTTTAATCGGTGTTTTACCGACTTTAATATTTGCAAGGTACAAGCGCAGCTTGAATGAGGGACTTCCCCGAGTACACCGAAATTTAAAGCGATTTCGGGAAAAGGAACTTCGGTTAATGCTGAAGATGTTTCATCGTTCTTGAAAAATTCCCTTCTTTAATTAAGGGATACTCGCCTAGAGACATCTATAATGCCGATGAGACAGGCATGTATTTTAGGACTCTACCCAACAAAACACTAATATTAAAAAGAGAAAAATCTGTTGGAGGTAAGTACGCCAAAGAAAGGTTTATAATTTTGAATTGTGTAAATATCCTGGGAAAAAAAGAAAAATTCTTGGTCATTGGTAAAGCAGCTAAACCCAGAGCTTTTAAAAGTATTAATATAAATAACCTACCAGTAACTTGGAAATACAATAAGAAAGCTTGGATGACAGGACAAATTATGATAAAGTGCTTGCAAGACCTAGATTGGAAAATGGCAAAAGAAAAAAGAAACATTCTTTTATTGTTTAGACAATGGATCTCATTCAAAAGGTATACGATTAAAAAATAAAAATCGTGTTTTTGTCCCATAATTGTACATCAGCTTCTAGACCATCATCAACCGCTAGACCAGGGGATTATAAAAAATTTCAAAACTTATTACCGAAGCTTAATACTAAAGCCCTTGCTAGTAAACATGGAAATTGTTGGTACAGCTTTTGAGTTAATTAAGAAAATTATGCCACTGGATGCATTGTACTTCGCAAAAACTGCTTGAGATCAAGTAATCAAGAAATCAAGAAATCAATTAAAAATTGCTTCCATAAAGCAGGATTTAAGCACGACAATATACAAAATGAAGACCGCTAATTAGGCTTTGACATCTGATCCAAAAGATGGCTTACCACTTAACCCCTTGAGTACATTTGACGTCTGAGACTCGTCATAAGTTGTATTACATTCGAAATAAATCCGTAACTAAAGGGTTAATAAACTTATAGATATCCTTAAAAATAAAAAATTGTTGGAATTGACTGACTACAAAAACCTTAATGATTTTTTGAAAATTGATGAACATTTATATATTGAAGATCCAGATTCAGGTCAAGAAATCTTCTTCTCTTCTGCTTCTTGACCCCTAGGGTAAGGGAAAGGTAATGGGATTTGGGAACTTAGCCCTTCTGACTCCCAGACACTTGAGTAAAAGAATTAATTAACACATGATTTAAGAAAAAATGTCTAATAAATCTTGAAAATACTATCACGAATAGATGCGCGTAAAGACAGATATACAAAGCAAACTACAATAAATCACTGATGGCTTAAAACGAACTTAATAATTAAAGACAATTCAAAAAATGGGACGAGCACAAAACACTTAATCCGTTCCCGACCAGAGCCGGAAACGGAATCCGACAAGAAATCGAAAATCCAGAAATCCAACAACTGTCCGAAGATTCTGACGTCGATGAGGTACCAGTTCCAGCAGAAGATATCAAAAATTATGGTGAAGCTATTACCCTAACCAATCAGCGTAAACGTTTTGCCGAAAATCACGGAGATGTAGGGTCTTTGGAGCTGCTTTCCAAATTAGAAATACGTTTTCTGGACGCCTGTTTAAAGAAGAATATTAGGCAAACATCAATAGATGATTTTTTGCGTCGTTAGACTGAAATTTACTTTCATTTTATGTATTACTACAAATATTCTATTAAACGTACGTACTTTGTAAGCTAACAAATCTTTTTTCTCTTCTAATTCTCTTTGAATGAGAATTTCAGTCCCTTTAAGCTAGTACTTCCGTCAATTTGTTAAGGGGGAACAACAGGGTAAATTTATGGATTTGTCCAAGACGGAGTTGCTTGAGCGCTGTTTAGGCAGATTTACGCAAAATTCAAATTAGAACTTTAATGCCCTCATTTGGAAGTTCGCTCCGAAAATGTTATCAAGTCGGGCAGTTATTGTGCAAATTGGTACTTATTTGGCGGTTTCCATTTTTAATAATGGAATGGCATCTTTATTAAAGGTGGCAAATGAAATTCAAATCCAGATTGGACCCCAAATGTACGCATTTTGTACAGCTAAAGACCAACACCGTATGTGTCGAGCTTAAGTGCGTTCAATTTCAAGTGTTTTTGACAATTCAGATCACAAGAAGAAAGTCGAATTATGTTCTATAAATTCTAAAGACTATTATGAAGCAGGAATCGATGAATTGTGGTAACTCTTAAAATTTTCTCCATTATATCATCTAGAACTTACTTAACTTTTTAAATACGTTTTTCTCACAGTAACATTGTTTTAATCTGTTGTCACAATTTCTTTACTAACGAGAATCGCATTTAAATTTTATTGAGACTTGAAAGGGAGATTTCATTATTTGGTTTCTCTAGGAATTGATATAAAAAAACATCTTATGTTTTGAACGAACTGTTGATTTATAATTTAAGGTTACAACTGAGTACAAAACCACAACATTGTGTTAACAACCTATTAAATAAAAAAAAGTGTTGCACAACTTATCTATCTATTAGTGAAGTGTTAACGCGACAAAAGTTCTAGAAAAAGTTATGAGCTAACAACTAGACATTTAAAGATTAAAAAATCCTGCATTTTTTTGTTTAATTTCCTATATATAGCTTTTATACTGGTTATTATGGAAATTAATTCAATAAAAGTTGGTTTGTGCGAAGATAAATATCATCTCTTGAACCAATTTTTTATCCTACGCAGTGGTAGTTCAAATCGAATGATATTGATTCATAATGCTATAATTCATAATTCGACTATTATATCCGAAATCGATTAAAACAAAAATAATAAACATCGATCCCAAAATAAATCTAATTTCTTAGAATATTCTAAAGTCTACTCAGCCCAGTATAAATTTAAATGTTTTATCCAGAGAAGCTTTATAAAAACACCATGTGTTGTTTATTAACTATTTAACACGCTGACTCACACTTTGACCTTTAAAATTTACATTTACAATACATTTTTCGGTACCTACTATCCTTAAATTTTAATTTTATTTATTTCATTTCAGTGTGGAGATTGGATGCAATTAAAAATTCTAGAAATAACACCCGAGTTGACGACACTAGGAAACACTCTCGAAGAAGCTTTAGAATTACAAAGAGCGCACAATGAAGTACTTAAACAGTTACAGGTAAGATCATCATTGTTTCAAGTTTGAACATAAAACCTAACAGTAAATTAAATGAGTAAGATTTACCTTTAGAATGAAAATAAATGGTGTTTCGTAACGCGGTATTTCTCTTGTATAACAGCAATAATTGAGATTGATCTTGTATTGATGTGATCGCCAATAGATCAAATGATCGTCGATTAACTTAAAGCGCCTACAATTTTACGTTATTTGGACCGACAATGTAATTCTAAACCGCGGAAGACTTATTTTTAGGTCAACGATGTGACGTCAATTGTATGTCGTCGGCGGTGATTGTTGATGGATGTTTAAGAATTTAACTTTTTAACTTGAATTTTTTAAATCTTATTTGAAATATTCAAAAATATCTTTTGAATGTCTACTTTTGTCGTTAATTTATTACCAAGTTGTGCTTGTTTTCCTGTAAATAAATTACAAACACAACCAAAGGCCTGGGTAACAGCCACACCCATCTCTTCTCAAAACCAGTTTCTCTAACATCTAAAGCCTCCGAAAGGAGACGCAACGCATTGTTATGATAGGCCAAACCGGAATTCAGCCGAGATCCAGTGGCCTTTTTATCAGTCCGCCCAACCTACATTTAATATCGCATTGTTACATCTCTTCCACCTCGAGAGACGTGCAGAATGCACTTTCTAAATTCTCAGGTCATTCTTGTAATTTCAACGAAATTAACCCATTCTTGGTTCGCTTAACCGGCAAAAAAAGAACGATCCGGGACGCATCAACCATTCTCGACAGGTACCAATTATATCTGGAGGTCGACAGTCTTTAAAAAGAGATAGTTTTCGTCATCAACTCTCAATGGCATTGCTTTTAATGGATTTTTTCAGTCAAAATTAATACTTTCCAAATAATTGATTTTCAATTTTATGAATCAATTTTATTTAAAATTGATTCTTGTTTCTTCGAACAAACAAAGTCTAGTTTACACTCTTTAAAAAGAGACCATTTTCATCAACTTTCAATGGCACTGATTTTAATGGATTTGCAAGCCAAATTTAATACTTTCCAAATAATTGATTGTCCTTTTAATTTTATTTAAAATTGACTCTCGTTTCTTAGAATAAACAAAGTCCAGTTGATAGTCTTTAAAAAGAGGATTTTCATCAACTCTTAATGGCACTACCTTTAATCAATTTTTTCAGCTAAATTTATTCAGCCAAAATTACTTTCCAAAAAATTAATTTTTTAAATTTTATTTAATACAATTAATTTTTCTTAGAATAAACAAAGTCCAGTTGAAGAACTTCTTCGCCAAGCAGACCAACTTATTTCAACTCAAAAACCCCGTGCGGAAGTATACGCAGCAATGGCTGAATCTCTTGGAAGAGCATGGAAAGATATAAACGTCCACTTAGATCTAAGAAAACAAATCCTCGATCTAAACGTTCAATATCATCAAAGGGCGAAAGATTTCTTCGATAATGTGATAAAACTGGATATTTTATGTGCAGAAGAAAACCTCCCGATCGACATTGAAACCGTTAAAGGCTTCTTAACGAAGATCCACGATCACAGAAGAGCAATACTGGAAGCGTTGATGGCTGCGTTGCATGCTGGAAATACACTAATCGCGAAACTGAAAGAGTTAGGGACCTTGGGCACACTCGATTCGAGACCCGATCGAATACGAATATCTGTTGCTACAGGTAAATAATAGAGTAATAATAATAGTTTTTTTTTGGAAATCGCTTTCCGAACGATTCAATGGTTTTACGTCATTCTCCATTATCTTCACCACCCCGACGATTTTGGGGAGTCCGTGACCGATTTCGGAAAAACGATCCTGAAAATCGAACGACGTAGCGGTAGCCCTAATTGAAATTAAAATTCTCGATCGTCCGCCTGTCATTTTCGCTAATTTTCGAACGCACTTTTTGTCCAAAAAGCCACCGGCTCCGCGACTCTGCTTCCGGCTAACCTTCTGAACGGCTTTATAACGCAACGTTTTATGCGAATCGGGGCTCCTTTGGGCCCGAAACGGCCGATTTAAACCCTCAACGAAGTCCCCGTTTTCCGTCATTTTCGATTTGGGCCGATAACATAGTTGGTTCAATTTTCATAAACGTTATTTATTATTCTAACCACGCTAATGCCACATGAAACGTCAAAACGATCGGTTTATTAATAATCATCAAATATTTAATTTATGCAGAGCAAAAATTCGAATAAGTTTCACTAAAAACTAATTAAATTCTTGAAAATATCACCAAAAATTTAAGTAAATTTGTAAAAATTCAAAGTTACTAAAATTTTTAATAATTCCACCAAAAACTTATAAAATTTTGTAAAAATTCCACTAAAGCTAACAAAATTTTTAACAACTCCACCTAAAACTGAATTTTTAAAAAATATACTAAAATTAAGATTAATTTCATCAAGAATTGATTAGATTCTTAAAAATACCACAAAAATAAAAAAGTAATTATAAAAATTCTACAAAAGTTAGTTAAATTGAATATAATTTCACCAAAAATTATTAAATTTGGAGACAATTCTACTAAAAACTTAGCAAATTTTTTACAAACTCCACCCAAAATTAATAAAATTGGTAAAAATTCCACCAAAAATAAAATTTTTTAAAAATATACTAAAATTAAGATTAATTTCGTCAAGAATTGATTAGATTTATAAAAATTTCACAAAAGTTGGTTAAATTGAATATAATTTCACCAAAAATTATTAAATTTGAAGACAATTCTACTAAAAACTTAGTGAATTTTTTAAAAATTCCACCCAAAATCAATAAAATTGGTAAAAATTCCACGAAAAACTTACTATAATCGTAAAAATTGCGCCAAATTTACCAACATTTTTAACAATTCCACCAAAAACGTACTAAATTTTTTCAATTTTCCACCGAAGCTACAAAAATGTTGAATAATTCCACCAAAAACTTACTGATTTTTAAAAAATACCATCAAAAACTTATCAAATTCATAAAAATTCTACTAAAATTACCAATATTTTTAACAATTCCACCAAAAGTGATTAAAGTTAATAAAAATTCCACCAAAGTTATCAACTTTTTTAACAACTTCATCAAAAACATACTGAATTTTATAAAAAATTCCACCAAAAATTAACAAAATTGGAAAAATTTCACTAAAAACTTACTAAATTCGTAAAAATTCCATAAAAGAAACACTGAATTTTTTTTTAAAATTCCATCAAAAATAAATGAAATTCGCAAAAATTCCACCAATGTTATCAAAATTTTTGATAATTCCACCAAAAACATACTGAATTTTTTTAAAATTCCACCAAAAATGAATACAATTTTTAAAAAAATCCACCAAAAACTTACTAAATTCATAAGAATTTTACCAAAAACATTTATTTTTTTTTTATTCCACCAGAAATGAATAAAATTCGTAAAAATTCCACCAATGTTATCAAAATTTTTGATAATTCCACCAAATACATACTGAATTTTTGTAAAATTCCACCAAAAATGAATACAATTTTTAAAAAAATCCACCAAAAACTTACTAAATTCATAAGAATTTTACCAAGAACACCGATTTTTTTAATTCCACCAGAAATGAATAAAATTCGTAAAAATTCCACCAATGTTATCAAAATTCTTGATAATTCTACCAAAAACACACTGAATTTTTTAAAAATTCCACCAAAAACTTACTAAATTCATAAGAATTTTACCAAAACACTGAATTTTTTTAAAATTCCACCAGAAATGAATAAAATTCGCAAAAATTCCACCAAAGCTGTTAAAATATTTAATAACTACACTCAAAACTTACTGAATTTTTTTTTATTCCATCAAAAACTTTCAAAAATCCTAAAAATTACACCGAAACTGTCAACATTTTTAATAATTCTACCAAAAACTTACCAAATTTTTTTAAAATTCCACCAAAATGTCCAAATTCTTTTAAAATTCCACCAAAAATCAATCAAATTAGAAACAATTTCATTAAAAATTAACTAAAACCTTGAGGATTCCATCAAAAACTTAGTAAATTCATAAAAATTCCACCAAAGTTACTAAAATTTTTAATAATTCCACCAAAAATATACTGAATTTTTTAAAAATTCCACCAAAAATTAATACAATTCGCAAAGATTCCACCAATGTTATCATGATTCTTGATAATTCCACCAAAAACACACTGAATTTTTTAAAAATTCCACCAAAAACTTACTAAATTCATAAGAATTTTACCAAAAACACTGAATTTTTTTAAAATTCCACCAGAAAAGAGTAAAATTCGCAAAAATTCCACCAAAGCTATTAAAATATTTACCAACTACACCCAAAACTTACTGAATTTTTTTTATTCCATCAAAAACTTACAAATATCCTAAAAATTACACCGAAATTGTCAACATTTTTAATAATTCTACCAAAAACTTACCAAATTTTTTAAAAATTCCACCAAAATGTCCAAATTCTTTTAAAATTCCACCAAAAATCAATCAAATTAGAAACAATTTCATTAAAAATTAACTAAAACCTTGAAAATTCCATCAAAAACTTAGTAAATTCATAAAAATTCCACCAAAGTTACTAAAATTTTTAATAATAGTACCAAAAATAATGCATTTTTTTAAATTCCACCAAAGATTAATACAATTTTTAAAAAATCCATCAAAAACTTACTAAATTCATAAGAATTTTACCAAAAACACTGAATTTTTTTTAAATTCCACCAGAAATGAATAAAATTCGCAAAAACTCCACCAATGTTATCAAAATTCTTGATAATTTCACCAAAAACATACTGAATTTTTAAAAAATTCACCAAAAACTTACTAAATTCATAAGAATTTTACAAAAAACACTGAATTTTTTTAAAATTCCATCAAAAATGAATAGAATTCACAAAAATTCCACCAGTTATCAACTTTTTTAACAATTCCATCAAAAACATACTGAATTTTATAAAAATTCCACCAAAAATTAATAAAATTGGAAAAATTTCACCAATGTTATCAAAAATTTTGATAATTCCACCAAAAACATACTGAATTTTTTAAAAATTCCATCAAAAAGAATAGAATTTACAAGAATTCCACCAAAGTTATCAACTTTCTTAACAATTCCATCGAAAACATACTGAATTTTATAAAAATTCCACCAAAAATTAATAAAATTGGAAAAATTTCACTAAAAACTTACTAAATTCGTAAAAATTCCATTAAAAAACACTGAATTTTTTAAAAATTCCATCAAAAATAAATAAAATTCGCAAAAATTCCACCAATGTTATCAAAAATTTTGATAATTCCACCAAAAACATACTGAATTTTTTAAAAATTCCATCAAAAAGAATAGAATTCACAAGAATTCCACCAAAGTTATCAACTCTTTTAACAATTCCATCGAAAACATACTGAATTTTATAAAAATTCCACCAAAAATTAATAAAATTGGAAAAATTTCACTAAAAACTTACTAAATTCGTAAGAATTCCATAAAAAAACACTGAATTTTTTTAAAATTCCATCAAAAATAAATAAAATTCGCAAAAATTCCACCAATGTTATCAAAAATTTTGATAATTCCACCAAAAACATACTGAATTTTTTAAGAATTCCACCAAAAACTTACTAAATTCATAAGAATTTTACAAAAACACTGAATTTTTTTAAAATTCCATCAAAAAGAATAGAATTCACAAGAATTCCACCAAAGTTATCAACTTTTTTAACAATTCCATCAAAAACATACTGAATTTTATAAAAATTCCACCAAAAATTAATAAAATTGGAAAAATTTCACTAAAAACTTACTAAATTCGTAAAAATCCCATAAAAAAACACTGAATTTTTTTAAAATTTCATCAAAAATAAATAAAATTCGCAAAAATTCCACCAATGTTATCAACATTTTTGATAATTCCACTAAAAACGTACTGAATTTTTTTAAAATTCCACCAAAAACTTACTAAATTCATAAGAATTTTACCAAAAATACTGATTTTTTTTTAAATTCCACCAGAAATGAATAAAATTCGCAAAAATTCCACCAAAGCTATTAAAATATTTAACAACTACACCCAAAACTTACTGAATTTTTTTTTATTCCATCAAAAACTTAAAAAAATCCTAAAAATTACACCGAAACTGTCAACATTTTTAATAATTCTACCAAAAACTTACCAAATTTTTTAAAAATTCCACCAAAATGTCCAAATTCTTTTAAAATTCCACCAAAAATCAATCAAATTAGAAACAATTTCATTAAAAATTAACTAAAACCTTGAAAATTCAAAACTTAGTAGATTCATAAAAATTCCACCAAAGTTACCAAAATTTTTAATAATTCTACCAAAAATAATGAATTTTTTTAAAATTCCACTAAGAAACTTACAAAATTTATAAAAATCCCACCAAACATTTACCATTTTTTTTTTAATTCCACCAAAAACTAAATTCGTAAAGCTTCCACTAAAGTTACCAAAATGTTGATCAATTCCACCAAAAAAAAAAAATTAATTTTTTTAGAAAAATATTAAAAATAAAACTAAACTAGTCATATTTAATTGTAGCAATATCTCAAGTACAAGGTTGGATGGACGAGTTACACGCTAAAAGACAAATTATAGAATTAACATTTACAAAAAGAAAAGAACAATTAGAACAGTGTTTAGCGCTTGGTGTTCTTGCTGCTGACATGAAAGATCTCGAAGAGAAAATTCGGGTTAGAAGAGAGATTTTAACAAATACCGATCAATTGGGAGATTCTACATCTAGCGCTGAACTACTTAAATTAGAACATCAAAGACTACTTCCGGAAGCACAACAATTTCAAGAAAAAGCTTTAAAAATAACAAAAGCGACGGAAAAATTACTTGCTAGCGGATGTTTTGCAGGAGAAGATGCTACAAAACAAGCTTATGTGGTTTTATCAACTACGTCAGATTATTTATCAGATCTCCAACAACGCGATTCCCTTCTGGATCGTATTATAGCGTTCTTTAGGTCAGCTCAAGCGGTGAGTCCGTCAATTATACGCTCCAGCAAAGTGTAAAATTAACCGCTACTCTAGCTTTAAATCGGAGGAAACTGTTAATTAATAACCCTCTATTTTAGGCACTTAATAAGCTAGATCAAATCGAAAACCAATTAACAACCACCGAATTAAAGAAGACATCCCCCGAATTAGCTAAATTACATGCTCAGTGCTCTTTATTAATTGATGAAATTACATCTGCACCACTCGCCGAAGGTCATTCAATTTTACAACTATTTGGACGAAGAACCGGCACTGAAGGTGTTAATAGAATGGTGGAGGAATTAGAAAATAGAAAAATTCATTTGGATGGAATTTGTATTGAACACAGAGAGGAAAATCGTAGAATTAATGAGGCTTTGAATCACTTCTTTGATGAACAATCTTCGATTTATAAATGGTTGATTGAAATTGCTGAAGCGTTTTTGCAGGGTCATCAAAATATGGGTGTGGATCTAAGTCTTGCTAAGGATTTCTTACATTTACATAATCAGTTACTTAATGATTTACAAGTATGAAATTAAAAGACTATTATTATACAGAATGTCCTAGAATTCAGTTGCTAAACGCTAACCACGCATTTTAGAGCTAATTTTATGCCGATTCAACGAGAAAGTTCTTAGTCAAAATTACTTCCTAAGAGATGGCAAAAAAAATTGTTTTGTCAACAAACGATGAAGCATTTCGAAGTTTACAAACGCTCAAAATGTCATTTTGATAGCTAAAATGTTATTAAAATATTTCGAAAAAAACATGATCAGACATGTCATCTTAAGGATGCTCTAGTTCTCTTAGGAAGGAATTTCCCATAAGGATTTTTTCATTGAATCGGCGTGAAATCAGCTCTGGAAAGCCTAGTTTACGTTTGGCAACTGAGTTCTGGGACACTCTGTATGTTTATGTTTTCTAATCTTTCTTTTTTTTTCTTAGACAAAAGGGAATGAAATTAATACACTTTTATTAACACTTCCTCCCTTACTTGAGTACTTAGATGATAATCAAAGACAAGAAGTTGATCAAAAAGTTGAAGCTTTGCATAATAGATGGATTAAGTTAAAAAATATTTTGGAAAAACGTTTAGATTTAGCTTCAATTTACGTTAAATTCCATGAGGAAGCGAAAATAGTCTCACAAGAAATTGATAAATTAGAAGAGGTGGTTAAAAAATCAGGAAGAGATGTATCAGATGACCAATTTAGAATACTTGAGGAACGTTGGGAATCTTTGGTACCATTATATCAATCGGCGAAAAATACAGGATTGACATTTATTTCTGAAGCTTCAAAGGTAAGGTTTAATTTTAAAGAATTATTTTGACAAAAAAAATATAGTAGTAAATATTTTAGATCTCATTAAAAATTATTATAATTTAAGGTAGCTGCACAATGTGCATCTGGAATGGTGAGAAATCGTTGTGTACACATGCTTCTATTTCTAGGTATCCGAGCCATACTTAGACGTGAAACAGGCTTGCGGTAGCGTAGAGTCAGTGTTGGAAAAGCTAAAGAACAGGCAACTGGTAGTGACCAGGAGCTGGCAGACTTTCCAGACCGAGGTCGTGGAAAGGAAGGAGCTTATTACAAAGTGGGAGGAGCACATCATGGAAAGTAGTAAGGTAAATACCATAAAACCGATATTAAATCCATTTCCTGGTTCGCTATAATATCGTACATAACACACTGCCATACATTAAAGAGATTCTTGTCTGGGCGACAAACCTAAAATAAAATCGTCGCACAGCTGTGCGAGAGAGAGTTTCTTCCTTTGAGTAAACGTGACCACAGCAGGAATATCCTGGAATAGTTTCTATATTTAATCTCTCTCGGCGAATGCAATAAGTTCACGAAACATGCTGCGTTTTGCACATTATTCCTTTTGTACTTTATTCCTTTTGCATGTTTTTACTTTCCAGACCATCAATTGGGTATCGAAGTTAGACTCTCAATTATACCCGGTTATTACTACAAACGCAACTAATCCCCGAGATATTTCAAATCACGTCGAGAAGAAATTAGAAACGGTATTACCTGAAATAAAGCGTGCACAATGCGAAGTAGAGCAACGAATAAGAACGACGGAAGCGTTGATGGCTCGAGGACCAACCGTCGACGAACGATCCCTAAACGTTAAAAATAAATTAACAGAAATGAGCATGAAACTAATTGAAATTACAACCCAGTACCAAAGTTTACTAGAAAAAATGGTTAAGTACTTCAGTAATCTTTCCGAAGTGGATAGAATCGTTGGTAATTTAAGCACACGACAAGCTAACATTGGATTACCTGGCAACATCAACGAATTAGAATCGACAATCAGAGAACACGAAGATACAAAACACACCATTATAGAAATGTTTAAATTAGCTCAAACTGATTGCGATCAATTAATGAAAATCATAACTACACAGGTAAGTAAGAAAATGCAACTAATTGAAATTAAATTGCCGCTTTATTTTATTTTTTTATTTTATTTTTTTTATTTTATTTTTAATCGTATATATGATACGGTTTTTTGAACCGCATCCACCGTTTCGTTTTGTCGTAATTCGCTTCGTTGATTTAAGGAACCAAGAAATGCAGCCGACCAAGACATCTCTAAGCTACAACATACAGTACGTTTAAGACAGGACAATTGGGAAAGAGAATGGAGTTCAAGAAGAGATGACTTAGAAGCACATCGACAAATTTGTCAATTTGACACTGATTTACAACAAATTAATAACACCATTGATGATATCAATAAGAAATTAGAGACGGTTAAAGGACAATATGGAGAATCACTAAATGCAGCTAATAATATCTTACTTAATTTCGATTACTTTGAACACACGATTAATGTAAGTTATTTATTTTTAATTAATAAATCAAATGAGTTATTTGTGACTTGGTCTACGAAACAGGGGCTTAGGTGTGAAAAAATCATTTTTCACTTTTTTTGCGGTTTGAATAAAGTAAAATATCGCTGCCCCAGGAGAATATGGACGTAATTGGAAATCGGTAAATTTTACAGGAGACGTAAAAAGCGAAATCGCCTTTTTTAATTTGAGTGTTTCTAACAGTTTAATTTGCTAATTGTCATCAATATATTTTATCAAACTATATATGATGCGTAGTATAGCATGGCGTAATTATAGTTTTTCTACAATTAAAATTAAAAGTGAAGTTTGAAGTTACGTCTTTGTTTTACCTGAAAATATTTTAAATTTGATACATTTCAGTCTTTTTTATTAAATTTTGGAAAATACAAACTGAATAGGGTGCTCTAAATTAAGATAAAACGCTGATAGTAACAATAACGACCACTAAAACAATAAAATCTAAACACCGTACTGTACTGCATAAATTTGAAAATAAAAATGAAAATAAAGCAGATCTTTTCTCAACATAATTTCTGTGCATTTCCGCAATTGTGAGTCCGCCGTCTATGAACTCTCTAGTTGTATCTTTACGGACGTAGTGGCTCTCAATACGTGGTATAGAATTGATGTGATCGAATACTGACTTGACCACCTCTTCGTCAATTCACTTATGATTTTCGTGCTTTCCTCTGCGAACTTCTTGTATAGTTCCTTGCTCAGATACTTTTGATTTAATCACAGCTCTAATCACTTTTTCCGAAATCCCAAAAGTGTTCATCAAAAACGTCTTACATACTCTGATTTTTTTTTTTTTTTTCATTATCGTGAAGGTAAAACGCACAGTTTGAATTTCTCGTCTCTGCAGATGAAACTCGCCTATATTTAAGTTTTTCGATACATGAGCCAAGAAAATCTCGCTGGCGTTGCAAGTTTCCTAAGTCCCAATATTTTTTAAACAGTTGGCTTCTAAAATCCTCAAAGATGTTTTATGAACAAGAGCGAATGCATTTATCGGAGCAAGCAGGTTTCATGGACTTAGCTTTGACAATTTTTCCAGTTCTTAAAGAAGTGTATTGTTGTCCTGAGTTTGTTAAACGATTTGCTTTCACCTGTTTCCAATTGTTCACATTTTTAACCCTTTTTTCTTTTTTTTTGGGCTGGGGAATTCGTAGATTAGATAGCATTATTCTTACCAATATTTTCGAGATTTATTGATCTTTCACTTGAAGAAGATGAATCACTAGTATTACCATCATTAGGGTTGTAATCATCACTTGATCCTGCAGAGAAAGGTTCCTTTTCAGAATCGCAGTATTCCTTGTGACACTGGTTTATTTTCCTTAACATCAATTTTGTGCTACTTTTCCAATAAGTATTAGTTATGACTTTTCATAGAACCTATACTTGGTAAAACATAGACGTAAAGTGTACTTACTTCCTTGTTCTTCTGAAAGTAAGCAAGAATGAATCACGACAATTGACCTAACCAGCATTTACGGCAATATTTCACTCAAATCCCGTGACAGCTAAGACGCAACTAATAAATGTAACAAGGACGTAACGACCCTTTTGCAGCCAATAGTGCAAGTACATGTACGGCGTTTTTTAGCGGATAAATAGCAATATTTTGCGTTAGTTTACACGAGTAACTCATTTTCTAAAAAAAATGCAGTTGCGTCCGTGTTTTGCTGGAGCAGCGATATGCTCTTTCGAATGGCGCAAACCGGAAGTTTCTAACTAGTAGGGAAGTTTGTTAAAAATGTACAAAAAGAAGAGCAGAAACGATTGAAAATAAATAAAATTTGAAGATTAAATTATAAAATAGAAATTCACAAATTAAAAATTTAAAGTAAATTTATACGATTTGAAGTAAATTTATACATTTTTTACCCTTCAGTTTTTTCGATGCTACCTTTTTCTTTGATAATGAAGCCATAGAATCTTCCTTCACTGTTCCTTCGGCCTTTGTTGGTTTTTTTTTTCGATGCTAACTTTTTTTTTGGGGAATAGAGCCGTAGAATCTTCCTCGTCATTACCTTTTGCCTTTCGTTTCTTCGATATCGAATTTTTATTTGGCAAGGGAGCCGCAAAATTATCCTCTCCATCAACTTCGGGCTTTTGTTTCTTTGATACCAACTTTTCTTTTTGTGATGGAGCTGTAATATCTACTTTTCCTGGATTTTCTACTTTTTCTGTGACTAAACTTCGCACATTTTGGTATATATGTCGTAGGCAAATTACAAAATCCGGCTTATTATAATAAGCGCCGTCATTTTGCAATGTGCCTGGCAAATTGGAAAATTATCTCACATTTTTTAATCGGCCTAAAATTTCTTAGGCTTATTATAATAAGCGCACATACAGTTAGGCTAATTAGAAAGTGAGCATCAGTTTCATCAAAAAGCCTGGTGGTTTCAAGTCTTATTGCAATAAACCTAGGCTAATATAAGTTCACTAAAATTATACCAAGAAAATTACCTGACCTTAAAGTATTCTTGAAGTATTTAAACAATTATAGGTTATTTTATGCAAGAAACTTGAAAAACGACAATTTTTGATGAACAAGTTTTTGTTGATAAACATTTATCACATATTAACTAAACAAATCATTCAGATCAATGTTAAAATAGAGCATATAATACAATAATAATATAAAGAAAATGAAATTAACAAAACTTTTTTAAACTTGTGTTTTATTAATTAACACTAATTTTATTTTCACTTATTTCCACATGGTAAACTCTTATGACATTTTGACGAACACATTTGCTTTGCTTTCCTGCATACACACTTTTTTGTTTGGCATTGGGTTTTTGACATTGTACACTTACAGGTATTATAGCCTTGACCTCCAAACATTGACTGATTTCCTACAGCTTGACGAACAGATATATATTCTTCGGGGATATCTTCAACAAATTGTGCGCCAGAAATTTGGAAGTCACTTCTAGAAAACCATGTTTTGATAATTCCACTCTTTATTCCTATCTGATAAACATCATTATTAATTTTAAGAATTTTCCAATTAAATTTGGTGCGTCTAAAGGGCCACGGTCGACTTTCGGCACATTTAATAGAACAAAATTTCCAACTGTGACCGATTTTAGGTTCTTCCCGATGTTTTCAATCATTTTTTCTGCCGCTTGTTTTTGACCTTCGTGTGCTTTTTGACGTTGTGAAGATATATTTTCTTGTCTATTACAAATATCGCATTGATATTCCATATCATTTTCCTCGGAGATTGAGCAAACGTTTTGGAAACAAATTTTATGAATCGCCATGGAACATGAAGAGCATGAAACAAAAGTTGTTTCGTTCAAATATCCCGAACAAATAAATTGGCTAATTGCAAAAAGCCTCAATAAAACCAGGCTTTTTAAAGAAACAGTTGTCCACTTTCCAATTGGACTGATGGTTCGTGGGCTTATTGTAATAAGCCTCAAAAATTTCAGGCTGTTTACAAAATGTGAGATAATTTTCCAATTTGCCGGGCACATTGCAAAATGACGGCGCTTATTGTAATAAGCCGAATTTCGCAATATGCCTACGACATAATATATACCATTGGCGTTTTAAAGTTAAACCAACTGGTTGTATAGTTTCCGACATTTCGCTATCGATAGGTTTCAACAACAGATGAAAAGTGTCCACGTCCTCATTATCAGCGAATTTTTTCGTTTTTATACAATCCGTACAGAGTATGAAGTGATGGAACTGCGTTATACCAACGAGTGGTCGATAAAATGGTTTTAAATAGCTATCACATTGATACAATGTAACATTCTCAGCCGATACCGCTTTATTATGACCATTGGGCGAGAATTCAACGACACATTGCAATAAATCTTCATACGTATCTATATTGCTGGTAGCATATTTTGCCTTTAAAATCCCGAAGTAGCGATCAGGAGCAAATTTTGTGTGTCTTGTGAGAAGGAAATTGAATGGAATCGTTTGGTTAAGTTTTCAAGCAACATCAAGTTTTTGGATGTCTTCGCAATAGGTTTCCAAATGGTGATGCAAAATGCTCACGACGCAGCTCGACCCTTTCCCCACGTCATCCTTCTCGTCAATAAAGTAATTATGCTAAAAAAAATAGGTATAAGTCAAGTGGTTCGAGTTCGTACAATTTTAATGTTTGATATCCTCACCTGTTACCAGCTTCTTCTTCTAAATCGACCATAGATAAGTCCACTTCAACGAAACTTTCCTCTGTATCATCTCTTGCCTGATATAAATCATAATCGCTGTCCAAATCATTATCAATATCGGATTTATCACTATCTTCTTCGTTTTCAATGAAATATTGTTTTTAAACGGCACTGAACTCTTCTTCAACACTCATTTTTAATTTCTTTCGGAAGCAAAAGACGCATAAAAATGATTCACTAAACTGAGAAAAAATGAAAAAGAGGAACGTACAACGCGAACAACTAAAGCGAAACTGATAAAATGACTTGTTTATCTTTAACAGCTGTTTTCTCGAAAACTTGTTTTCACAAAATTGTTTTCACACCTAAGCCCTTTTTTTACCAACCAGGTTACATTTAATTTATATTTATTAATGTTTATTATAGGAATTGGAACCACGCATTGATAATTTTATTAAAAGGGGTGAGCAAATGTTGCGTGATCAACACGTTCATTCTCCTCGTATAAGACATCACATTCAAGATCTTCAAAAAAGATGGCTTGCTCTAAAACAACAATTAACAGAAACAAGAAATTTGATTGAACTTAGTATTAAATATTTCAAATTGGTTGATGAGGTAATTTTCAAAACTTTCTTTTTCATTTTCTTATTGTCTTTTTTAATTATTGAATTTTAAAATTTTTAATTTTTAATTTTTTTTAATTTTTAGTTTTTATTTTTTTTAAATTTTTAAATTTTATTTAGGCTGATGAATGGTTTAAAGAAGGAAGTCGCCTCCTAATGTCAATCACCCGAAGAGCAACCACCGTGAAGAAACCAGAAGAAGCGCAAATACTTTTAAACGAAATTGAAACGTTTTTAAAACCCGGCGAATCCAAACAAAACGAAAGAATAAGAACAATAACTAAATTAGCTTCTGAATTATTTGGTCAAGATAAAATCGACCAGGTAAACGATGTAATGGTTCAAAATTCGGGAATGTTAGAATCATTCTCATTAATAAGTGAAGAATTAAATGCTTTAGCACAAAATTTAAGATTGGTAGAAGAACAACGCGAACAAGCTCGGAGAGAACAAGAGGAGGCGAACGCAAAACTTGAAGCTGCTAAAGCAGAAGCTGCGGCGGCTCATGCAGCAGCCACAGCTGCTGAAGAAGCTAGAAAAGCCGCCGAAGATGCTGCTAAACTTTTACGAGAATCTACAATTACTCATAAACATACAATAGAAGTTCGAGAAATACCAATTGTAAATGAAATTAGTAGAGTTGAAATTATAGAAGTTAAAGAAGAACCAAAAATGGTACCTCCTAAATTTATCTCACCATTAAGTGATGCCGTCATTGAAGAAGGTTCTAAATTTTCATTTATTTGCCAAGTTACCGGCACACCAACACCTGTTGTAACATGGTACAAAGGTGGAATATCAATTCAAAACTTACCAGATTACGAAACCTCTTTCGATCAAGGATTATGTACATTAACCATCGAAGAAACTTTCGCTGATGATTCAGCTAAGTACACATGCAAAGCAATTAACGCTGCTGGATCTGCTGAAACTAATGCTACGTTACTTGTAAAAGAAACCCAACCTGAAGAACAATTATCACCTCCAACATTTGTAAAATATTTACAACCTGTAATCATAAAAGAAGGAGAACCATTTCAATTCGACTGTAAAGTTGAAGGAAACCCACTCCCGACAGTACAATGGTACAAAAATTCTGATTGTATCGATAATTCTCCTGATTATATCATTACTTATAATAATGGCGAAGCAATATTGAAATTTGATCATGTTTATTCAACCGATAAAGGCGATTACGTTTGTAAAGCTGTTAATGATCTCGGTGTTGCTCAATGTAGTGCTACTTTGAATGTTATACGTAAGTGAAGAGGTTTTAAATTTATATTTCGATGTTTATGATTTATTGCCTGTTGTTTCAGCTTTGGAGCCAACTGAAGCTCCCACTTTTACATCTCCCCTCTCCAATGTGATGGCCAGAGCGGGACAGAAGATAAAATTGGAATGCGAAGTGACGGGAATACCTCCTCCAACGTTAACTTGGACGCACAACGGAAAAATTGTGAGGGAAACTAGAGAAGTTAAAGTAAGTATAATGAGTGTGTTTAATTAACAAATCAAAACTTATTTTCAATCAAAAAAAAAAGTGATTTTTGAAATTTTTGTAATAAAACGGAAAATACAGATATTAAAATCTTTTTTTGTATATTGAGTAGGTGTTTTTTCATGTTGGCTAAGAACCAAAATTTAGTTCTCGCCTTTCGTTATTTTTCTCGTAATAAAATCAATAACCCAGAACATCCCAGTTCTATAAATGTCACCTCCTCTTCTCGTAGCCTGCAAATATCCGCGTACTTCTCCGGTAAATGCAGACCATTCTAAAAATACTTTGAATTTCAGCTGCTGCAGGACAGTAATAAGGCGACACTTCTAGTGAACGAAGCCTTTCCTAAAGATGCTGGTACTTACGTTGTAACCGCGTCTAATATTGTAGGCGAAACAACAAGTTCTTGTTCTGTTTCCGTCAAAGGACGTTTACCAACAGAAACTTCCGATTCTGAATTAGCAAGTGATATGGAACCAGTAAAACCAGTAATTCAAGTTCCTTTAAAAAATATAACCACCGACGAAGGAAAAACTGTTCATCTCGATTGTGTTATCATCGGTCAACCTGAACCTGAAGTTATTTGGTACCACGATGATAGACCAGTTAAAGAATCGTCAGATTTTCAATTACTCTTCAAAGGCGATCGTTGTACTTTAGTTATTCAATTAGCTCTTCCTGAAGATGGTGGGGAATATAAAGTAGTTGCAAGAAATTCAGCGGGTGAAGCATCTAGTAAATGTTCTTTGTTGGTAAACCCAGCTGAAGATAAAAAACCAGGCGTACCTCCAAAATTCAGTAAATTATTAACAGATGTATTAATTTCCGAAGGAGAAAAAGTTGTTTTAGAAGCTTCAGTTTCCGGTGAACCAAAACCAGATATAAAATGGTTATTAAATAACCAACCGATACAAGATAGTGATCATGTTAAAATTACCGAAGATAACGAAGGTAATTTAAAATTAGAAATACAACAAGTTCTTCCTGAAGATAGAGGTGTTTATACGGTTAAAGCTTCAAACCCTAGCGGAGATGCGAAGTGCTTCGCACAATTAATAGTAAAATCTTCAAAACCAGTTGAGGTTAAAGTACATGAAGAAATTAAAGTCGCTCCGGTATTTAAAGAAGTCTTCCACGATCGTAGTATTTTTGAAAAATCAACCACAAAATTCGAATGTATCGCAACAGGAAAACCAACACCAAAATTCAAATGGTTATTTAATGATAAACCCGTTTCGGGGGAAAACTTCCTTATATCTACATCCGGCGATAGACAAGTTTTAACAATTCGTGACGCTGAGAAAGAAAACGAAGGAAAAATTACATGTATAGCTGAAAACGAAGCTGGAAAAGCTACTTTAAGTGCAAAATTAACCGTCCAAAAAGTAGCAGATGTTACTTTACCAGATGGTCAATTAGAATTACCACCACCGATTACAGTACAAGAACAACATTTAGAATCCAGCTATAATTTAAAACGAGAAGTGTTCATGCAATCATCTTCATCGCATACAAGCAAGGTTATTTCCTCATCGGGAATATCAACATCTCCTAAAGTTGAAGAACATAAAATTGTCACTCAAAAAGAACATGTTTTTAAACAAGAAGATCAAAAACCACCGGAAATATTCGAAAGTCACAAAGTAGAGGAGTACAGGCAATTTGGAAAGGAGCCAATATCACAAGAAAAACATAGTTTCGTTTCAACTAGTGGTCAAGAGACGAAAACTGTAATTCAAAAACCCATCATTAAAGCTAGACCACCTCGGTTTATAACCCCGGTAGATGGGAAGATTGTCGATCAAGGAGCTGATGTTGTATTTGAAGGGGTTTTAGACGGCCAACCTACTCCTGAAGTTACTTGGACTAAAAATGGTGTGCCTTTAACAGGTGGTGAAGGGATAAAAATAACCTTTGAAAGTAATCACGCTCGGTTAGAAATTAAAAACGTCAATTCGAATGATGCTGGGCAATATTCGTGTACAGCTGTCAATGAAGCCGGAAGAGCGATGTGTACGTCTGATTTGGTTGTAAAAAGTGAGTTTAAATAGTCGCAAATTTAGTCACAAAATTGTAAATTTAATCACATTTAAATTACGTTATTTTTAGAAACGGTATTTCCACCTGTTTTTGGACATCGTCTTCAAGCTCAAGTCATTAAGAAAGGTGATCGTATCACAATGAACATCGAAGTAACTGGTACACCAGAACCTACTGTTTCTTGGTATAAAGACGGGTTACCAATACAAGACTCAATTAAAGATGGATATAAAATAAAAAGTATGGGGAATTGTCATACACTTACTATTGAGAAAGGTATGTAAAATTTAATCTTTATTTGAAGCTTATAAATGCAAAACCAGACATTTGACATTCGAATAGTTTTGAGTAAAACGCGAAAAACCTCTCATTGTCGTCTAAGTCACTCAATCGACTTGGTATTTTAACCAAAAATAGATAATACATTGACGCGTCTTTATGTGCTTTAAAGCGCAAGTCAGGCTTATAGTAAAAAAGTTATTTTGATTAAAAAAATGAGAATGTCCTGTTTTGCATCTAAGGCTTGGAAATCTCTGCTTGGTTGTGGCGTACTCCGTTTGGAGTTCGCGTTTGGCTCCCAAAACCAATAATGTTTCTCGGGCGCCACCTTTTTAAAGAAGTAAGATCTTCTGTATCCTCGAGTAGCTTTTAGACAGTGGAGAAAAGAAAAAGAAAATATGTCCAGGGTTTTAACGGGTTAATGATGAAAGGAATATAGAACGGGAAATTGAAATGCAGATTCAAACAATATAAAAACAATCTTTATTGAAACCAAACTCAAAATCTTTAATAAACAGAAAAGAGGGGAAATTTGCTTTATTCAAAAAAAAGTCGAAATTGGTTTAAAATAAAATCGGGGGGGTTTCTTATTTTATTAGCAGAGACTTTCTGATAATTAACAAAATTTGATATTCTTAAAATAATTAAACCGGTATAGCAACGGTACAACAGTTTGTCATAGAAGAAAATTTTGCTATAGGAATTCTCAACGTATAGCAAAATAGAAATAGATGCTGTAGGAATTCTCGCGTACAGCGGAAAAAAGATTTTGCTATAGGAATACTCAACGTATAGCAAAGAGAAATAGATGCTGTAGGAATTCTCACGTACAGCGGAAAGAAGAGAGTCTTGCTATAGGAATACTCAACCCATAGCAAAGAGAAATAGACAAAATAAGAGAATTTAAAAAAAAGGGCAAAGTCTCTACTAATAAGAAATAGCGTAATTACGAAAAATAAAATCTGTGCTATTCTAAACTAACTTTTCGGACTTCGGTCGCGATGTCACGGCGTCAGAAAACTAAGCGACTAAAATTGAAATTTTTGGGCCTTTTATAGGCGACGGGGTTGAAAACTCGTTCAAATCGAGTGGGAGAGACGTTTTTCGCAGAAAATTATTACCAAATATGGTAAAAATGCAAATTACAAGACGTTCTAATTACACTAGCGATTTCAAACTTACAGAAAATGAATTTTAGGCACATCTTTATCCTATGACGTTTTTTAAATGGTTAAAATCGGCTTATTAACGCTTAATTAATTATTAATTACAAGTGATTAAAATCTTACATAGTTTATCGTTCGGCCCTGATCAAAATACTAAAATTGAGGAGCTTGCCTGCAAAACCGGATAAATCCATATTTTGACGAAGTTGAGTTATACATGTTAACTATATGATTTTCATCCATTCTGATCATTTTTATAAGTTTTTGTAGGTAAAACTTAAAAAAAGCATGTCTAAATTGTATTTAAAGTTGACGTATGCGAGCAAAAGCGGGCAAAATTTTATACGTTTTCTGTGTCTCCTGAAAAATTTTACAAAATGTATATATCCGCTTTTGCACGCAAGCTTCTCAATTCATAAGTTACAAGTTTTATCGAAAAATTAACATTTCAAAAGTTATACAAATTTAAAGTAAAATACCACGTGCCTTGATAAATTAATACTTAACGACTATTAATTAACAGCGAAATTAAACAAAAGTAAAACACAAGTGTGAAGGATTAACATCTTTATAAATAGTAAACGTGTAAACGTGCGAAAGAGTTCTATAAACTAAGTTTTTGTCAAAAATTTATCAATTATGAATTAATTAATATAACTTGTTAATGACTAATCAGCGGGATACGAAAATAGTTCAACGTTCATTATGATTGGTTTATAACAAAATGTGATTAGATTTATATTTCGGACGGGTTTAACTCCGCAGTGACTAATTAAGATCAGTCAATTAACATAGAAGACTTATTTATTTAAAAGTAATTCTTCTGTTGGGCGGAAGAGCAGATCTTAAATTAAGGATACATTGCAAGTATAATAATTTATGTAGATTTTATATGGTCAAAAATTAAGGAAATTAATAAACGGCGTGGTAGAAGTCTATTTTAGAAGAATTCCAAACGTTCATCGTTTTCCGATTCTGCATCATAGTGTTTGGCTAGCAAAGAGGAAATCCTTCTTATCTTGTCAGGTTTAAGCCTTCTGCCTTAAACCTCTGCCTCTTTGTCTTGGCTTTTTCACGCTTGCACTCTTGCTTATTTGCTATTCTCTTTCGCCCTTTGCCACGAGGACTTGGTTCAATGGTAATGTTGTTGAAGGTAATTAAAACTCCGTAATACATTCGTTACCACGCTCTCGTTTGAACTAATCATGCAGAAGCGAGCAAAACTAACAGCTACTTCAATGTCACGGCTATCACGTGAGGTAATGCGAGATCTGGATAGGTTCAAACACAAACGTCAGCTTTTCCACCTAACTACTTGGCGCAAATGTCTGCTTTTGCATTTAAAGCGGAATTTATTATTACAATAACTCGCTTAAATGTATTGTTATGCTCCTGGGGACCACAAAAATTGATTTCTTGCTAAATTTACAATACAGATCCGTGTCTAACTAATTTTTGAAGAAAATGTCGAATGTTTGCTTTTGCATTTATACGTTTCATTTAATAAAAATTTATTTAAATTAATGATTTGTAATTAATGATTTGTGATTAATGGAATATTTTAAACTTATAGCTGAGTTAAGCCATACTGGTAAATACATGGTTAGAGCTGTAAATGCAGGAGGAGAAGCTCAAAGCATAGCAGATTGTGCTGTATTTGAACCAACACCCGATACAATGGTTGAAGTAGTAAAAACAGTCGTTTTTGAAGATGTAAGAAAACATGAAACATTGGTAAGTTTATAGTTAAATTAAATTTAAATTAATTAAAAATTAAAACATCATTTTGGTAAATCATACATCCCTTTTATTTCATACTCATTCAATGTTTCGTCTGTACAGACCACAGCATCTGATAAGAGCACGAAGACAGTCTCAGCAAAGGAACAAGTTTCCCAAGTTACTCCAAAATCTGTTCCAAAATCAATCCCAACAACTATCCCAACATCTATCCCAAAATCTATTCCAACATTTACCCCAACATCTATCCCAACATCTATCCCAACAACTATCCCAACATCCATCCCAACTCAAGTTCCCAAATCAGTTCCATTTGAAACTCCAAAACAAGTTGATGTACAAAGAAAAGTCGAGGTATTCAAAACAGAAACTCCTCTTTCTAAAGAATCAACTATGAAATCATCAGAATCGGAATTTAAATCATCAAGAACGGAATTTTCCTCCATGACTGAACAAACAATAAAGCAGGAATCTAAAACGATGAAAGTTGAAAGAACAACTCCCGTGCCGTTTGTTATAAAAGAAGAAAAATCAACTCAAGAAGTGAGAGAAATTCCTGTTACAATAAAAAAAGAAACAACTTATGAAATTATTGGAGAACCTGTAGAAATAAAAAAAGAATCATTTGAGGATCAAGGAATAGAAACTTCGTCTATAACTAAAAAACAATCATTGGATTTTTTTGTTAAAAAAATGAAAGAAACAGAAGAAATAAAACCTAAAGAATTACCAAAAGTAGCCCCTATAAAAGAAGAAGTGTACACTAAATTTGAAGAAATTTCTAAAGTTGAAACTCCAAAACAAACATTAAAAAAGGAGGAAGTTTTATCCATCCCAAAACCGACTGAACCTGCTTTTACAAGTCACACTTCATCTCATACCTCATCATCTCATAGCTATCAACAATACAGCTCATTTTCAACTGGAAAAGATGTTATACGCGAAGAAATCAAATTAATTCCGGAACCCCCAGCTGAGATTTTTTACCCACCTTCACAAAGAAAAGAAGAAATCATTGAAAAATCAAAAAAATTGGAAGAATCTTATAAAGAAATAGCTGCGGCTGAAATTCCATCACCTAAAAAAGATATTAAAATCCCTCCTGTTTTTGACACAAGTTTTAAAAAAACTGAAATATTTAAAGCTGAATCATCAGTGCCTATTTACAGACCGGCTACTCAAGGATTAGAAATGGAAAAAATTTGGGCTTCTCAAAAAATAATAGAGGAGAAACAACCAATACCTTCAAAACCAGTACCTTTAAGCGCAGAACCTATTTCGGATGCTTTTTCCATGGAAAAAACTTGGGCACATAAATCAGAAACAAAGTCTCATTCACAAATTTGGCCACCAGTTACAATTGAGCAACAGAAACCTACTCCAACTCCAACTTGGTCGACACAAAGCACTTTAGAAAAACGTTGGGCACCTTCTACTCAAGAAACCAAAACAATTACAGAAGAATCTATACAAAAATCATTTGAGAAAAAAATCATCCCCGCATCTTCGGAAAAATTCGTCCAAGAAACTAAAACAACTTATGATAAATACATCCCCCATTATATCGCTGAAGTAACTCATGAACATAAGGTAAACGAACAACAATTATCTCAAATGAGTCAAATGAGTGAAATATCAGAACGAAAAGAAATTTTCGAAGAAAGTGGAACAAGAGCTTCGGATATAATTAAATCTTGGCCACCGAAAAAATTTGAAGAAGCGATTAAACCATCAGTTGATTCTTTACCAATAAGACCTGTTTCAGTACAAGATATAACAGATGAAGTATATTTAGAACCGGGACCTCCACCAGAAATAGGATACGCGCAATCTCCAATTATAGAAAGACGAATGTCATATGTTGAAACTAGAGAGCATGAAATTGAAAAAGAGTTGGAAAAAGGCCCAACAAAAGTACTACCGGGTGCTGTACGAACAGTTCCTCCTCCTCTTCCACCAAAAAAATTAATAACTCAAGCACCACCTTTACCTCCAAAGAAAATTGAAACTCCATTCGAAAGATTTCCAGATTTAGAACCTTTTCCGTTTAAACCAGACCCGGAAAAACCAAAACCGGTTAGATTAGCACCACCTCCAACACCATCAAAATTTATAAAAGGAAGATTTACCGACAGTGATTATGAAAGTGATGTCGACGCGGTTAGAATTCCAATTAAATGGAGACCGTATGCTAGCGATACAGAAGAACCGACTTATAGGAGAGTACAAGCTCCTAAATTAACAATCACCCAAAGATCTAGATCTATCGAAAAAGATGCAACACCCCCGTCGCAATTTGAACGTCCGCCGACATTTGAAGGTCCTCCAAGACCAATTATTGATTTAGAAACAGCAAAAGAATTACGTAAAGAGAAAAAACAAATTAAACATTACACCAAACATGTTCAAGATGTAAAAAAAGAAGCTCCAAAACCGATTTCACCACCAGATATAAAACCAGGTTCACCTCCGGTTTTTGTTCAAGCGGAAGCACCGAAACATAAACCATCATCACCTAAAACGAAGCAAAAACCTTTCTTTGTAGATGGTTATATGGCAGATACTGATGAACCTTTTACTTTAAGGTATAAGAAGTCGATTAAAACTGAGAAACATGAAGAAAAGGAAATTAAGCAACAATATGATAGTAGAGTGGTTGTAGAATCTCAAACAACTCCTAAACCCGTTCCTAAAGTTACCCAACATAAAAGACATGTTCAGACTACGTCGATTAAGAAGGTTCGTCTTTGTGTCGTCGTTGGTTATTATTTAACATTGCATGATTTTATATTTCAGCTTACATTTTAATTTTTAAATGTTTCATTTTATAAAAACATTTTTATATAATGCATTGAAAGTATTTAATTATGAATTATATTCAATTTGGCCGCTTTTAATTTATAAATAATTATTTATTTCAGTGTTTATGTGTGTTATATTTTTAGTTTTTGTGTTTTTTATGTTTTTATATAAAAATATTTATTTATTTTATATTTTTAGGAATTGGTTCCAACCCCAATAGTAACAACAGTTTCAACTTCAGAAGAAGTTATTCAACACGGCTCTAAAGAACAAGTTTTAGAACCCTTCCCTTATAAACCAGATGATTCAAGACCGAAAAGAGTACGAGTACCTCCACCACCAAGTCCATCAAAGTTTATCAAAGGAGAATTTCGTGAAAGCGATTATGAAAGTGAACACGAATGTAGAATCGCTCCAATTTGGAGACCTAGCTCTACAGAACCGGATCCAACGTATCGTCCGGTAAAACCAGCGTTGATAACCGGTAGAATAAGTCAAGGAAGGGAAAGAACACCCACTCCTCCTACTCAATTTGATGTACCACCTCAAACGGGAGCTATGAGACCTAAATTCGAACCAATTGAAAAACCAATGAAAACTGTTAAAATGGAAGAGATTGTAAAACCGATTCCTAAGCCGGCGGCTTTTAAACCACCTAAACAAGAAGTTATGGATGTTATTGTAGCTACACCAGCAGCTCCGGAAAGAATTCTTCAACCCGGGACACCCCCAGAGATTGCTTATGCGCCCGGACCGCAAAAATCTCAATATTATAGATCTACAACTAGTATGCCATATCAAAACGCTGTGCAAACGGAAACTTCAAATGTAATGCATTTTAATGAATCAACTGAGCATAGTCGTAGAACTATGAGCGTACAACAAACAACCCGAGTGATTAAATTTGGAGAGCAACAAAAATATCGACCACCACCACCTAAACCAACCAAATTTATTCCTGGGGAATTTAGGGAGAGTGATTACGAAAGTGAGGTTGATTCAGCAAAAATTAAAGCTAGATGGACACCTGGTGGAAGTGATTCTGAAGATTTACATTACAGAAAAGTAAAAGCCCCCGTAACAAGAGCTTTGAGTGCTCCATCTCCCCAAGAACGAACATACAGTCCAATGGAATATGATGATATAACAAAAACCTCATCGACTGAGTCTAAAAGTGTTATGGAAATGACTAAAAAGTTTGGAGAGACAAAATCTCAAAGACAATTTAATAACATCCAACCTGGTTCTCCCCCAGAATATGGATACATCCCGGATAAAATTTCAAAAACAAGCGCGACTAAAATGGCCTCTCAACATATTGATAGTATGACTCAAAGTTTCAAGTCAAAAACTCAACAATTTGTTAATGATATCGTTGGCGATATGCAACAAAAACCAGCGCAAAAACCGATTTTAAAACCAACGGATGACACGGACGCCCAGGTTTATAGGGAACAATCCCGAGCAGCCCAATACGGTGAGTAATTACAATTATAGTAGAACGTCAAAAATCTGAACTAATTGGGACCATTGGGATTTTCAAATTGTTCGGATTTTCGAATATAACAAAGGTTTATAGGTGTAAATAAAAATAAAAAATAAAAATGTATAGGTCTAAAAAATATATTTCGGTTAAACAAACAGTAACATACTAAGTAGTATTAAAAATTGATGCATACATAATTTAAAATTTAATTTAATTTAATACTTATTTTAAAAAATGATTTTGGTCTGATTGTGAGTCAGCTTTGAAACTCTTTTTCTAGCTGCCAAGTTCTTCATTCGTCTTAATGCTAAAAATTAGACTTCATTGCATTCCGGCTGTGCTTCGAACCAAGACATTGGTATCTCTAATGCAGTGAATGCTTCAGCGATGGTAAACTGTTATAACAATTGTCATCTGTAGAATCATCACTTTTCTAATCTAATCTTCAAACGCGTCTACTGTAGAAACGTCAGTATCATTGAGAATTTCATAGGCCAGATAATTTTTATTAGTATCCAACCATTCCGCAGCATTAGACTCATCACATTCGTGAAAATTAGGAACTAACTGGTATAGTTTTGCCACATCTTTTAAGTTGTCAAACATTTCAGCTTCATTTTCAATATTCTCTTCTCTAATTTCATCTTGGTTGTCAGCCCAAAGCTTATTCCATGTTTTTTTTTTAATTCTCAGTGAGTAAGTTCCTTGAATCACTTAGCATATATGTAATCCTTTAAGTTTACCTTTTTGGAAAACTCAAGAACACTCTCTTCATTACTTTCATTTAAAAGAAGTCTACGTAAAATTTTTTGGTATACAATCTCTTTAATTTTTCAATTACACCTTGGTCCCTTGGTTGAATTAGAGGGGTGACGTTAGGTGGGAGAAGTATCACCTCAAATTCGTCATCGATTGGGTTTAACATTTCAACGGACGGATGAGTTGGCGCATTATCCATAATTAACAACACTTTTCCTTGAAGTTTTCTTTTCTTTTCGAAAATTTTTCACATTTGGTATGGACACATTTCTATACCAGTCTGTAAATATGTTGCTGTTCATCCAGGAACTTTTCTGTGCTCTATAAATAACTGGAAGGCTATGTTCTTGAAACACCTTGGGTTTTTACTCTTTCTAATTACTAATAGAGGTAGTGTGCATGATGTCCAGTACTGCCCTCATAAAGAAGAACGCGGTATGTAACAAAAACATGAAACTGAGAAAACACATTTTTTGTGTTCTCTCTCAGCCTTTAAATATATGTCATAAAACTTTACTTTTTTGGGTGAATACCTTTGTTTTGTGACTATAGTTTATTCGATAAACAGCTTAAATTAAAAAAAAAATACTGTATTTTTCTCAAGATTCCACATACCGCAATATACTCTGTTAAATTATTGTAACATTCTAAGGATAAACGCGGTAAGTGTTAATTTTCTGCCTTACCGCGTTTATCCTTAGCACGGAGGGTTATGATTTAGTGTATTTACAGTGGTATGTGCTCGAAATTCATGTTTTTAAAGAGACGTTAAATATATCAACAACAATTAAAATAAGAAATAAAAATGTATTTTAAAAAAGCTTTATTATGTTATTAATACAAACATTTTTAACAATAAATAGGTAATTATATGTTCATTATCCTTCGCATTCAGGTAAATTTTCCAAAATATTTGCCTGCTTTCTGGAATGATACCGTTTAACAACCTTAATAGTTCATCTTTCTTACATTTAGGAAAGCCTCGTGGTCCAGAAAGATAGGTTAATGGAAGAACTAAGGCAGATTTTTTCAATGCCTTCTTACACAAAAAATCCAAGGTTTTGAGTTCTTCGTTTGAATCAATCCAGTTTTTGTATTCTAGAACCAATGATCCGCGGCTTGCTTGTAGCTGTTTTATATTTGTCAGAAGCGGTCGGTTGCTGTTCTGTTTGACTTTTTGCTGGGATTTAAAATCTTTCCATAAATAAAAATCAGTAAAATTTATAATTTTAATTTCTGGCTTGTTTTTAATTCTACACTCGCTAACCGCTCTGGAAAAATCATCAAAGTCGTATATTTTCCCATGTGTTTTTAAGGATAGTTCTATCTGGTGATGAAAGCTATCAGCGGCCATAAAACTGTTGCCGGGTTCAAAGTAGTTTACCAGAATTTCACTGACTGGTACTTCTGAAGAATTAACCATTCTAACAACAAATGTCAAAAAGCACCAGTTCTTGTTCTGACTTGAACAATTATCCAACCAAAATATGAAACGATTGACATCTCTTTGACTTAACGTAATAGCAAAAAAGCGCTAATTATATCCTCCTTATTTCGTCCGGAAATGGATTCGTTTCACAGAACTGCAAATGGTGGTGGTTTCTTTGTACTGCCGAGAGCAACAAAACTTTCATTATAGGCAATAAGTATTTTACTGAATATAACTCTTTTGAAGCTATCTATTCGGGGAAGCATAATCACTTTTTGTAGATCAACAGAAACGTATACGGTATCGCCAGTAGAAGGCAGGCTTGCGTGTTCTTGATATAACTCTCTTGATTTTTCAGCAAGGTTAATATGTAATTGCCATTTATCACAAACACTACATTCTTCTTGAAAGTTTCTTAGTTACACTACTCTAGGCGTTACTAAGAAAGAGCGCGGTATTTTATGCGTGCTAAGGAAGTCCGCGGTATCTTTAGGTGCGAATGAGCTTCATACCGCGTTTATTCTTAGCATTGCAAATATACTGCGTTCACCCTTATAAAACATGGAAGATTTGATACATACGGCAAAAAAGGAATATGATTTTACAAGGAAATATTAAAGATAAGACAAATTTAGTTATTACACGATTAAATATATGTACGATAAACCATATTACGCCCTTAACTCAAATTTGAACAATTTTGAACATACCGCGTTTATCCTTATGAGGGCAGAGTAGCGTTTGCACAAATCAACAATTCGCTCCTTACCTTAAATCCTGGAGCCGCTTTCTCACGGCGACAAGCTAAGAATTTTTGTGGCAGAGCTTTCCTGTTTATTTCGGTTTCGTCGCAGTTATAAACATCTTTTCTAGCAAAGCCACAATTATTTATAAAATTCGAAAAGTTGATTTTGAAAGATTCTGCAGCAGAACTCAAAGATAAACTTTCCTTTTGAATAGTAACTTCCCTTGTGCCATGTCATAATTTGAAATTTTTTAACCAACTGATACTGGCTTTAAAGTCAGAAGGACCTCCTAACTGTTCATTAAAAAAGCTTTTTCGCACAGTAAAGGTCCTGAAATAGATTTGCCTAAACTTATTCTTTGAGTAAACCACAAAAATACAGCATCCTCTAACGATTTACCTTTTGTACTTATATATTGTATAATTTTTCTTCGTTTGGATCCATTTTCCGAATCCAATTTGTATGCAAAATTCAAATTTTTTTCTTTTTAATGTAGGATATCGTAGCTTTTCCCACTTCGTAGATTTTCGTCAGATGTCACTTTCACCTTTTTCGACTCTACTCAAAATCTTTATTTTATTTTCGATCGTAAGGAATGTATGTTTTTTTAATGCTTTTTTTAGTTGATACCATAATGCAAATTCAAATTCACATTAATACTACGACGCATTTGACACATGATAAATTTTCAAAGTTACCACGGTTCAAGTTTAACCCTTTATAGGGCAAGAGAGTGGCGTTTCAAATATTTCAACGAAATTTTTTGTAGAATATGCACTCATACCTAAATTAACCATACTTCATTTAGTTTTTCCAGAAACAGTCCACAATTCAAAAATTTTGGAGGGACATCATTGTCCCAATGTACGTTACGTCTAGGCATTTTTTCCAACGTTCATTGGGATAACAGTGTCCCATCAAAATTTTGAAAATTGATATTTTGATTGCTTTACTTTTGACAAACGTAAACAAAAACATTAATACAGTAAAAAAAAACAAACAGTTGAAACTATCAATTGCAACACAAAAAATAATTTAGGTTTTACTTTTTATGACATTTTGCAAAGCAATCTTTGCACAACGCCACGTTGCATTTTGTACATAGGAGATCACTTCTTTTTTCTTTGGATTTTATGCTACAATATGCACATCTTCTCCGTTTTTTCAATTTTTTGCGGAAGGTGTTCTCCAACATCGCATAATCTAACTGTATTTTCTATTGTGCTTACGTGTCTCATTGTTTTTTCTTGAGAATCCCTTGTACGGATGGTATCCCAACTTTTTTCTTGAACAAAATATTCCAATAAGCTCATTTAGTAAATTTGAACGAAACGTTAATTCTCTGCTCTGGTTTTAGATTTTTTTGCTTTTATTGTCTCCTTGTATACAGTGAATGAGCTACGTACTATTCTGCTCTCCTAAGTATCGAGGTACTGTATCTCGTAAATTACTCACTGTAGAAACTTCCGATAAAAAATCTATAAAGTGACCAACAGAAAATACTGGAAATTATTTTCAAGTTTCTAAAATGGTTACTTCTTTCACCGATATTTTAGGTTTGGGAAAGGTTATTGATTTATGCTTTTCACTAGCTTCCTTGGACATCATTTTGGTCATTTTGGTTTCATGGAAAAAAGTGACATCAATAGACTTTTCTGAGAAAATTCACAATTTCTATGGTAAATCCGAAAATGCCCCTTGTGGCGCCATTCCCAATTACAATAATCACAAGTAAGATAGGATTTATAGTCCAAGAAAAACTCTTTCCAACGTCACCAATAATAGATCGGATTTCCAAGACACACTACAGTTTTTAGTTCAAAGTAGTGGTTACGCCCCCCAGCATGACCCCAGAATTTTCTCATGGCCACTTTGCCAATTAAATTTTTCACAGTAAGTTTCTGCAATGAGTAGTTTTCTAGATACAGTACCTTGCGTGCTATAGAACACAGGGACAAATATGTCCCAGTGGGACATCTTTTATCGACCTGTATTGAACAGTAGCCAAACTAAGGCAAATCAAATCATAGAATCAATGACATATCAATTTATCTACAAAATTGTGTATTTGTGATATACAGATCTGGAAATTTCATTTGAGGACATAGGAAAATAATGCGTGCAACAGCGACGCATATAGGAAGTAGATTAGATAAACAAAGAGCGATATAACTGTTTAACCACGCAACGAACTGACAGTTTGACAGTCTGACAGTTCGACAGTTTGTGGGAAGAAGGTGGTTTGGTTGGGCGACTAGGGTCGGATCGGAAAAGGCGTGGTTAAACAGTTATATCGCTCTTTGTTTATTTAATCTACTTCCTATATGCGTTGCTGTTGCACGCATTATTTTCCTATGTCCTCAAATGAAATTTCCAGATCTGTATAAAACTCTGAGCGCGTTTTCTAGAGCAGAGATGGGACAATAAAGTCCCAATATCTTACAAAGGGTTAAGAAATTAAAACAAAAACGTTATTTTTTACGTTTTGCGTAAAAATTTTTAAAATGTCTAAAGGCGTTCGGATTTTTGTCGTTTCGGATTTTTGACGTTCGGATTTTTAACGTTCCACTGTACTATTATTTTGAAAATATTCCTTTTTAAACCAACACTTAGGCACAAAACACTATGACCCCGACACTGGTTTAATTTATTTTAAATACGACTTTGGCTACGAGTTCGGTATTATTTTACCTGGCGAGGGTAAAAGTGGTCAAATACCCACCCCTAAAAAAACCGTAATCGAACCTCCGAAGAGAACTCATGATATTGAAATGCCCGTCATTCACGAGGCATCTCAAAAAGAATCAAAACCTACATTTAAACCGAAGAAATTCGCACCGAGTACCAAAAACGTCAAATGGGAACCAACTTCGGAGAGCGAAATGTCCGAATATGAAGGGGAAATGAAGAAGAAGCAATTGGGTGTTGGTGCCACCCGTTGGGATCAATCTTCTTGCAGTCCCATATCGATTTCCCCAAGTTTACCGAGTACATCTCCAGCATTTAATAATTACGGCCAAGGTACACCATAGTGCGCTTAGAATGCTTTGAGTGACAATAACACACTATAATATACGTATAGAATATAACCATTAGATGTTTTTATTTTATATAATTTAAAAAATCATTAAATAAATTAATTTTGTTTTATTTTTCAGCTCAATTTAAAGGAATTGATACTCCACCGAGTTGTCCGAGCACACCTGGAAGTACACCAAGTCAACAAATGAATAAAAGGGCTCCGATGTTTATTACTGTATGTATTAATAAAAATTATTTTGTAAAAATTAAAAAAGAAAAAAATAATTTTTAGCCATTGAGGGATATTGCTGTTGTAAGTGGACAAACAGCTCGATTTGAATGCATTGTTCAATCCGAACCACCACCCAGCATTTTATGGTCTAAGAATGGAAGGATTATAGAAAGTTCTAGCGACCATCAGCTATTTTATAGAAATGGTGTTTGTCGTTTGACAATCCCACAAGCTTTCCCAGGTATTTTATTATAAATTATATATTATTATAAATTCGATAGAATACTACATTCTTTCGTACAAATTTTTAATTTTAGAGGATGCTGGGACCTACACTTGTACAGCAACTAACCAAGTTGGTGCTGTAACAACAACGGCAAATTTGCAAGTGCCAGGTGAGCTTCGATCTACCTATCTAAAATAGAAGGGGAGGTAAACTAACATAAAATCTCAAATTTAAAACCGAACCGAACCGAAAAGGGCATCCAAACCTCTATATATCTATGATATGGTACGGTTTTGGTGCTCTTTTTACACTGCCAAAGATATCGAAACGAACCGTTGTGCCTTAACAGTAGAAACGTAGATATTTTATAAAGTGTATCGCCCTCTTTAATTTATTTTTTTATTTATTTACGTTTCGCTTTCTTTAGACATCTCATTACGTGGCTCTCTTAAGTTTTACTGATTTGTTATCATTAAGATTATTTATTGTAACTGTTAACTATTGAAGTATTAAATGCTTTTCTGGTGTATGGGTCTATTTTCCTTTTACTTTCTTTTCACCCTATCCTTATTATTACTTATTTTATTACTTCTTAGGTGGTGGTTTTCTATAGAAAAATGCACGCATATAGCACGCACTCTTTATACCATTTATAGCACACGGTAAATCCCAAGTTATATCGAGAGGGGAAAGCATTTATAACTGTGAGTAAAGAGCATTTTTGAATTTCATCCAAAAACTCAAGTATTTCCGGAACTTTAAACAAATTGTCGCCGTAAAGATGCGCTCAGAAACGATAAACAAATTAAAAAATTTCTGAAAACTTGAGAAATACGATATGTTCGTCTTGCCAACAAATTAAAAATAGATTTGTATCAACATATTTAAAATCATAAATCCGCCTTTGGTGTCACCTTGAAACAATTGGAACTTTCTAGAGGTTTCATGTAAACATTTGGCAAATTTCGCAACTTACAAATCTATGTTTTCTAGAAGAATTTAGTTTAGAATTTAGTTTAAAATTTAGTAAAAACTTTAATAAAAAAAACGAAACAAATTTTTAGTGTTGTATGTATGTATGTGCGTTATTTTTATCTTGAGGAGTAATTTTAGATAGACATTCCACCGGGTTCGTTATTTCTTGAACTCGTCTACTGACTCACCTACTGAACACGTTTACTAAATTTAGTTGGTCTACTCCACATAAACGCTAACGCTCATAAACTGCAACAAATCGCCCGGTAACGCGATACTTGCGTTACAGCAACTTAGCCAATAGTTTGCTATTTGTAAAGCTATTTGTCAACACTATTTGACCCAATCGATCTATTTTGACCTGTGACGATCGAATTACTTGGCTTCAACCTCACGTCGGGTTTTTCCAACCTTCGTATATTGAACAGCAATCTTTACGATCAAATCTTTAAGAACAAAGATTCCTGTTCAAAAAAAAAATATTTTAAAATTGAATCGGTTAGTAATCGAATCATTACACAAATCTATGTTTTTCAGTTAAGTCAGCTATGAAACATATTATACGAAACTTGGCAAAAACATACATTTCGTAAGGCTGATTTGGTGTATACAAGAAGATTTGGCAATGCTATTTTAAAAACGAAGGTATCTTTTTATAACAAGAATTAGTCATGTTTCCGAAAGCAAATAGTTTAATGGTTACTATTTGTTAATCTAAATTTTAATGGTTACAAGAAAATACAAATTAAGAATTTAATTATTAAAAGCATGCAAAAACGTACAATGTAACATTTTAGTACGCATGTGTATAAACACCTCGTTTCCAAGTAGCCTAACAAGTTGGAACAGACGATTTATATTAGAACCGTTTCTAAGATTAGAATCGGGAATGCGAATATGTTCGGTGAAAGATACATTTTGGGTTTTTCCAATACTTTGATTTGGGGTATTTATTTCTTAATAATACTTGATTTTTATTAACTAAATCATACTAAATCATTTTTATTAATCAAATCATAAAAATAAGATTGATAGGGATTTAAAAAGAATCTTTAAAGTACAGTAGAACCTCATTTATCCGGACTAACTGGAACCAAAGGCAATCCGGATAATCGAAATTCGGATAATACGGGTAATATGGATAAGTAAAAGGAAATCCTTAAAGTTTCTGAAAGAATTGGTCCACTGTCTTTTGATTCAAACATGTATGACATTTGAATTAAGCACTGCCATGCAAACGTTTTATCATTAACAGTTCAGTTGGAGTGGTATCAGGCTGACTTTTTAAATACGCCATGATATTTGTAAGCTGATGTGTTGTTAAGCATCTGTATGTGTTGTTCGCTGTTGTGATGCGATTATTCCCTGGTCATCTTCTTCCTTGCTCTCTATTCTAGATGTACATGCCTCCACAATTTTTTCTTCCTTCATAGCGCCATATTCACCATCATTGTTGTCTTTCAACTACTCACTGACGTCATCCCTGCCCACATCTAAATACCCATTTATTGTTCCCAACATTTAATTCCCTTTTTTATTTCTTCAGGAAGCGAAATCATGTACGGTTTTAAATATAAAAACTGGGACGTCGAGTGAGTAGAAAATCTTTATTTTCATCATTTGGTATGCGAACATATTTTCTCGTTTTTCATGTCGATTAAGGGGAGATATCAGTGTGACAGGCTGAAAAATGAGGTATTTTTTTGAAATTTTTTGGGATTTTGTCTATTAATTAATGAAGCATTAAACTATGTAAGGGAATTTTCTTTAAATTTTTATTACGATCTATGAAGCAGGGGAGCAGTCGTAAAGTGACATCTCAGAAAAAAGACCTCCCGACGGTTGATAACATTAGAGCCACAGCAAGCATCTGAAATGAAAAATTCGAAAAGATTATTAAATTATAATAGTATAGCTATCGCAGCATCGTAGAAAATTTGAAAATTTTGATTAAAAAAAAATGGTGGCCATTAAAAAAAAAAAAATCGGATTTTACACGAAAATTTTGCAGTAAATCGTGAATAAAAAAAGTAAACAATTTTAAAAAAACCTCTACGATGTAACGATAGCGATAAGTTTTCTGAAGAGATCCATGTTGAAGAAAATCGATTGGACAAGATTTAACAGAGTAATGCTGTCAACCAGGTAAAAGAAACATGGTTTCGAGAAAAACGCGTATAAAGTTTTGAGAGGATAAAATTGAATGATGTAACTTGAATATTAATATAAAACAAGTTCTTACCGATTATTCTGCTATCCCTGGACCATATAGAAGTTAGTCTGCGTCCAACAATAACATTTCCTCCTCCTCACGTCGCTTTAAAGCACTTAAGCGTCCCTCGTGCGTGTTTGCTGCTGAGAGTGTCCGGCGTCCTCGATACGTTTTCGGTCGATTTCGTGGCAATAATTGAACAGTTTTTCGCCGATGGAGATTCCCAAGTCCTCAACAAAATTCAACAAAGCCACGTGACCATCGTTGAATATGAGAGTAGCTAAATTATCAGCTGTTTTGACTACTTGGGCATCACAAAAACGAATTTTCGGAGCAAACGTCGACGCGTTTCGAATACTTCTAAGCCGAATATTGTTTAAACATTTTGTAGGCATATTCTTAAAGGACAAGACTAACTATTTAAGCAAAAAAAAATCGAATATTTTTTTCCACATTGATATCTCCCCTTAAGACGCGCACACATTACGATGTCACTCCGTCATCGGTTTTGCTTTGAACTCGGGCAGGAAAAACCCCAATGTCGCTGCAACTTCCATAGTCCAAACTAAGTCCCAGCTAGGATCATACAAGTTCTACAAGACATATTCAAGTAACTTTTTACAAACACTTTTAAAATTTCAAAATTATAGCCACATTTATTATCGATTCTTCAAAACTAAACGCCGTTAAATAAACCGAACCTAAGCCGATGTTTATGAATAAGTGATTTTGGGTGAAAACTATTCCTAGATTACATGATCCACAAATTATGTAAGCTACAGCAATTAAAAATTTCCTCTTAATCCTATCAATCAAAAACACGGCAAAAATCTGTCCCAAAACCTCATTAGGAACTAGTGATGTGACGAATAGTGATTCAACCGAATACCGAATATTCTTCTAAATTTGAACCAAATATTCGGCCTTTGTTGAATGGCGCGAAAATAAGATTCAAAGAAATAGAGAATGGAAAAAGTTGTTTTATGGCAATGTTTCTAAATCCCCGATATCGTTTAAACTTTTTCTCATGTGAAAACATATCCGTTATAAGCATACTATTTTTTGGAAGCACTTGGAAGGGACTCAAACCTCGGAATCAGTAGTAGAGATGATACAGAACGCGATGGAACTGATAAAATGAATATAGACACAAATATCCAGCAACTGTCCTCTACAACAGGTAAAAATTTGAATAGAAGTCATTTTTCGTTTTGGGATTGCTATAAAACCATAGCTAGATCTAGTAAGGCCGTTAATGACTACAGTCCTAGAAATAGAGTAGCAAGTGAACTGGACAGTTACTTGTCTGAGAAATTACTAATGAGAGAGCAAGTTGTATTTGTTTAGTGGAAACAACATAGGTTGAAATACCCAAAAATGAGTAAACTGGCAAAAGTGTATTTATCAGCCCCATTAAACACAGTTTTCAGTGAACAGTTCTCTGAATAGTTTGTCATTTGTATGCTCATTCAATATATTCTTCGAATTTATTAAAATTTACAACAGTCACATAGAGAACCGAATATTCGGTAAATAAATTCAATATTCGGCCGAATATCGAATATTGCAAATGAAGCCGAATACCGAATCATTATTCGGCTTCGGTCCCATCTCTATTAGGAACCAACATTAAAAAATCCCGAAAAACACTACTTTTTAAGTTAACATTACAATCCTTCAAAGGGGTAAAATTTTCCAAAAAATAAAATCGGTTTTGGTTAATTGGCAATCGTTCACTTGAGAAATAACCTTGTACATCCACAAATGCGTTATCAAAATCTCCCCAAACGTAGCGATTTTTAGAAACCGCTAAGAGCCGAAAGAAAAATGACTTGCTCGCTAAAACTTCTAATCCTCTATAAACGGTTTTCATTAAGAAACAAGCGTGTTCCATATAAATCCTCATAGGGATATTTCTGTAAATACCATAATCACCTATTTGTGATTAAATTTTTGATTTGAGTGTAAATTAATTTCTTTCAAGTCGAAATCTTCGGAATTTTTTGAATTGTTAATAGCGTAAATTTCTTTTAAAACGGATAAACCATCGCGTTTTCTTTTACAGTATAAAAGATATCTAAAGCTTGGTTTTAATAAACTTGATATGCATCCTTTTAAAATACTTAAAATGCTTGATATTGCTATCATTATTCTCCATGTAAAAAATCTTGCGTCTGTTGTATAAAATTTTATTTTTAATGGAGAAAAAGACCAAACTCCAACAATAGATATATCCAATTGACCATTCTAAATTTAATGAAACCAAAACCATTCCTCTTCGACTTTTTGATAAAGATTCAGCAATATTTATCCTCATTGATATGGTATTAGCAGATAAAGATGATCCCAAGAATAAAGTAAAAAAGCTTAAAAACAAATATTCATATACGAAATTACATGCTAAAGTGCTGGCAAAAATTAAAGCGCAAAGAACGGGGATTAAAGGTTTTTTTTCCGAAGATATCACTAACTGAAAGAAAAACCAAGCTTCCGACTGCTTCTCCAATTGAATAAACTCCGATTCAACTTGATTCAACTCCGATTAAAATCATCATGTTTTCTGATAAATGAAGATCACAAGCCATTAATGGGATTGAAAGAAGTAAAGTTGTTAAGCTTAAAGATTCGGAAAATGTTGCTAAAGTTGTTAAAATTATTGTAGAAGATCGTTTTGAGTCACTTGCAGTAAATCATCGCTTGTCATTTTATTTGTAGTACAAATGATTGACCACAGTTTTTTCCATGATTTTTTCAAGGAGGTGTTTGCGACAAATCCAGCTATATATAGGGATTCAAATATTACTAGGGTCTTTAGATTTCGCAATATATTCTAAAACTTGTTCATCGGTGATTTCACCCAGTGAAAAAGGTTCTTTAGGAAGTTCATCTAATCGTCTTCAATTCATAGCTAAATCTTGATCGATTAAAAACGGTTCGTACATTGGTCTAACGTATAATCTTTCAGTTTTAGCAAGTCTTTCTGCTTTTGGTGTTCAAATATATGTGGTAATCCACACTTGAGATAATAACCAAACAAACAAAATCCAACTAACTTCGTTTGTAAGGAAATCACTTAAATTATGTAATGGTGGTAAATTGAAGAAGAGGTAGGAAGGAATTGTTGTGTCAAATGCACATTCATCGGTAATATAAAGACCACACATAGCCACCAATCCGGATATTGTAACAGGAACAGCTAAATTTACAGGAAATGCAAATCCAAATCCTTGTATACAGGGTGTTTAAAAAATACGTTCGAATATTTGGCCCACTTATAGATCTCATCAGTACATACAAAAAAGTCAAAATAAACATAAGTCCAAAAATCAGCCGTTTCCTAATTACAGCCTGTTTTTCAAATTAAAATAATTTACACTCAAATATCAGTATAAATACATTTTAATTATTACAAATTAATGATTCTTAAAGAAGATGTTCAAAATGTCCTCCTTCCATTTGTATACACATTTCACATCTCCGTAAAAGTGAACGCCGCACTCTCTCAAAGAGTCCCGGATTTATACGAACAGTCTGGCAGGCATGTTCAATTCGTTCTCGCAACTCATCTAAATTATTCACAGGACTTGAATAAACTAATGTCTTTAAATACCCCCAAATGCAAAAATCGAGTGGAGTGAGGTCGGGAGATCTAGGGGGCCATGCAATTGGACCTCCTCGCCCTATCCACCTGCCATTGTAATTTTCGTTTAGATAATTTCTGTCCAAGACTCCGTAATGCGCAGGAGCTCCATCGTGCATCAACCACATATTAATTCTGTGGTTGAGGGGCACATCTTCTAACAGCAGTGGTAATGTATTCCGCAAAAAGTCAAGGTACAATTGACTAGTCAAACGGTTAGGCAGGAAACAAGGTCCTATCAGATGGTCTCCTAAAACACCAAGCCAAACGTTGATTGCAAATCGGTGTTGATGATTCGATTCAACAACGGCATGCGGATTTTCGTCGGCCCAAACATGGCTATTATGAAAATTAAAAATGCCATTTCTCGTGAAACCAGCTTCGTCTGTAAATAAAATTTTCGTAACAAAATTTGGGTTCTCCGCGACTTTTGTCAACATGCTTCGACAAAACACCAGTCGTGCGGCATAATCAGGCACAGCTAGAGCCTGTACCCTTTGAATATGGTATGGGTGCAATTGCTGCTCCCGTAAAATTCTCCAAATTAGGGAAAAATTAATATTTGTTTCAGTAGAGAGTCTTCTAGTACTAGTACCAGGATTTTCTTCAATTCGTCTTAAAATGTTAAGTTCTGCGTCGGGAGTACAAACTGATCTAGGCCGACCACCATCACCGTTCCTTGATTTAAACGATCCAACTTCGGATAAACGTTGGTGTAAATTTGTAAAAAGTTTGTCACACGGAAGTACCCGGTTTGGGAATGCTTCGGCATAAAGGCGACGTGCCTCACAAGCATTTCCATCGGCTTTGCCATACATAAAATGCATGTCTGCCATTTCTGCGTTGGTATAAGGCATATTCGAAAATTTCAACAATGGGTTACAGCAACAACTACTTCAATAAACACTGACAATAACGGACACACAATAATTACAATAAGTGTGGCAACTACACTAACAGAAACGAACAAAATTTGTTTTGTTATTTCCATGGATGACTTCATAAATACGCGAATCACTCCTACTGAGTGTAAATTATTTTAATTTGAAAAACAGGCTGTAATTAGGAAACGGCTGATTTTTGGACTTATGTTTATTTTGACTTTTTTGTTTGTACTGATGAGATCTATAAGTGGGCCAAATATTCGAACGTATTTTTTAAACACCCTGTATAAGTTTTACATGCAAATTTTCCAAAACCATAACAAACATAAGCTGAAAGTGTAAAGATGATAAAAGCCCAAATTGGTGTTAAATGATCACTGGAAATGAGGATTTTTGTTGATAAAGTTGGGGAAATAGCATCTTTTATATAACAACCATCTTTTATATCAATTGGAATAATCTAAAAATAAAAAAATATAATACTCTTATAATTAAAAAAAAATCACCAAAACTTTACTTCTCTAATTGTAATATTATGAGAATTAAAAGCATCGATAAAATTATCAAACATAGCAGTAGCTCTATTTCCATTATCTCTTTCTGATAATACCGCAGATAAAAGAAATAAACTGCATTTATACAGAGTGTCCCAGAACTCAATTGCCAAACACTAACCACGCACTCTAAAGTTGATTTCATGCTGATTCAATAAAAAAGTCTTTATCCAAAATTGCTTCCTAAGAGAACTAGAGCATCCTGAAGATGACGTGTCTGATCATGTTTTTTCGAAATATCATAATAACGCTTTTAGATATCACAATGAAATTTTGAGCGTTTGTAAACTTCGATATGCTTTGTCGTTTGTTGACAAAACAATTTTTTTATTGCAATCTTAAAGGTGTTAAGCGCTACCAGGGTAAGTTCTCTTAGGAAACAATTTCGGATAAGAACTTTTTCGTTGAATCGGCATGAAATCAGCACTAGAATGCGTGGTTAGCGTTTGGCAACTGAGTTCTGAGACACCTGTATAAAGATACGAAAGCGTAGGTAAAATATCGACTATTTGAAAATGTTTTGTTAGCTTTTACAAAGTTTCTGATTAAGCCTCTTCGTATGTTTTTGTAATTCATGGTGAAATTTTCCCACCAACCCATCGATATCAGTATTCCAGCTAATGCTAATACTAAATCACATCTTTGATATTTATTGATTTCAATAAATCAATCACACATTTTCTCCGTCCTCTTCAATTATTTTACTAAGCAGTAGTTAAACTTTTTTGTTGTTTTCAAGGACTCCTTGGTCCATAGACTGTAGTGTGGTTACGTTTGGTGGAAGAAATTTTACTTGAATTCCTCCACTCACGAGTTTTTTTTTTCTTCCGGATGGGATGGATTATTATCTATCAGTAAAATGTCTTTTCTATTAAACTATTGTTTTTAGAAACTTTCGAACTTCAGGAACAAAGTTATCAGAAAACCAATTCTTATACAGAAAACTATCCATCCACGCATTTTTTTTTGTAATCAATAAACGACTGGATTTTCTTAATAAACTTGGATGGTTTATTGGATTTTCCTATTATGACAAGAGGAAATTTATGTGTCCTTGATTGCTGCAAAACATAACAGTCAACCTATCTTTACTTTTCTTGTAGCCCTTAGCCGAATCTTCAAGTTTTGATGCTAAGGTTTTGCTCGGAAGCATCCGATAAAACAACCCGGTTTCATCAGCATTATAGATCTTGTCCGATTTCAAATTTCAATTGCTCACAAAAAACAAACTGTTCAAATTCCTTTTTAAATTTTTCATCGCCAATAACATCACTAGACGAGATTTCTCCAGTCAAAGAAAGTTGGCGAATACCGTGTTTTTATCGGGTTTTCCAATGTTCTAACCACCCTTGGCTAGCGGTGAATGTTAAATCAAAATTCGGTAACTTTTAAGCTTTTTGGGCCAAAATCGGTCCAGATATAAGTAAACCCCATTCTCGCTGAGCACTATTAATGAATAGTGAGTCGTCTAATGTTTCATTTTTTGCCTTTTTTGCCGTTCCTCTGCCTTTCAAACTGTTATTAGATATCATTTTACAACAAAAATCTTCAATTTCTATTCTTTGCTTCTTCCAGTCCGACACTGTGGAAGTTCCAACTCCAAATTTAGTAGCTATTTTCTTTCATGCTTCTCCTTTATCTATGCGATTAATAGCATCTAGCTTTTTGTCCATTGACACAACGATTTTCTTTCGCTTCGAAAGAAATTGCCATTTTTAACTTTTACACTGAGAAACACTTTGGTAAATTAAAAAATCTTAAATAATATTTTTAAAAATTGTCTAAAAATCTGATCCGGATTATTGGGAGATCCAGATAAATGAAATCCGGATAAACGAGGTTCTACTGTAGTAACTTTATTTTTACATTGTACCTAAAATAAAATAACTACCAATGCACAAGAAAATTTGCCAAATTATAATCACAGCCAAATAAAATTATTCAAGATTATTAAATTTATCGCACGATATGTAAATTAATTTTGTACTCCAGCCAAAAAAGATAACGAAAACGATTATCATTCATTCCAATTATTATTCATTTTTCATTCCAAGCTTCACTATTCGTTATTTTTCTTTTTTAATTACTTTCGGTTCTTGTTAAGTAGACCAAATAATGGTTTTTAAGGTGTGCCATCCCACATGTACGGAACATACCGGCAAATGAGCACTGCAGATAGAACGATGTCTCCAGAATTCACTAGATACGAAAGGCCCGTTTCACCATCTCCTGCATTCATCCACCACGTGGGTAAGTCAACAGTTCCCCAACACTTAGGACAAATATAGAAAAACAGCACACGACGTCACTTACTCATCCCCGCCTATAATTAGTTCATTAGTTCATTCGATACGATACGTTTTTATTCTTTTTTCATCTCGATATTATCTCTAGACTATTTTGAGATGTAAATAAGATTATTTTTTTTAAATAAGTACTGAAAATAAATACTGAAAATAAAGTATTGAAAATAAAGTACTGAAAATAAAGTATTGAAAATAATGTACTCAAAATAAAGCGTATCTTAAAATCTCTTATTGTACTTAATTACCGATCCGTAAATATTATTAAAAAACGTATTTTCAAGATTATTTTAAGAATGAAAAATTACCCGATTTGTTTGAAATATTACCAAGCATTTCTTTTCTGGTTGTTTTTTTTTTATATATATATATTTTTCCCAACGCTCCAGAATTATGCACGCGCAAAAATAACACCCGGATTCGTCCTCTTTCTGTGGATGAGATCGTCCACACAAAAATTCGCCGATTTAAAAAAGAAAGTGATTCAAAAGTGTTGGGTGGCGTTGCTACTTCAAAAATAGGTCGAAGAGTGAGGCGAAAAATCTTTAGTGTTGAATCAACTCGTTAGATATCAGATTTTTTAGTAGTGTTATAAACAATGTATTTATATCTAAAAAGACTAATAGAAATTTTCTCTTATTCTCTCTCAATTAATTATTCTCAAAAATTATTTTTTTAAATTAAAATTTTTTTAGTGTATTTAATAATTATAATTGAGAAATACTTGATTAAAAGATTATCGAATAGTTTGTAGAATGATAGGTTAAATAGGCATTAAACGTAATACTGTAAACGGCATCTGGAGAAGCTTAAAGTTCCTCTCACGTAAATACATAAGTGTTGTTCCGTATGAAATAAGCCACCCCGACGATTGTGTACTCTCGTCTCGTCATGGAACGTCGGTATCCAAGAATAGAACGTTTCCCACCTCCAGCCATCGCCATCGTCGCGATCTGAGATTTCTACGCGGGGGACTCGATTCACTCTTCGCCCGCAATCCGCAAACGACCGACGTCTTGGTTAACACAAGTTTCGTATATCGGGGACAAAATATTATGACCTGAAGAGGTTTTCGCCGACGATACCGTTTAATAAGCCCGAAGAGGCGCCAGCGATACGAACTATTTCTGAACTCTCCCGCGTTTTGATTTCGCTTTTACGCTACCAACGACTTTTTCGTTCTTTTTTGTGTGCTTTTCCATCACCGCGTGTGATATTTCGACCCCTTACCCCAAGTGCTTAAAGTGGTGAGAACGATGAAGAAGCAACAGCAGATTTCTCAACAGCAGCAGTACAGCCAGCAAACACAGCAAACCCAACAAACGCAACAAACGCAGCAAATGCAGCAAATGCAACAAACGCAGCAAATGCAGCAGCAGCAGACCCAACAGCAAAGGGTCAGCCGCACTGAACAACATGTTACGAGACAAGTCACCAGTCAGCAGACAGGTTAGCATCATTTAGCATCATTTCGCTTCAGCTACAAGTCCCATTATTTTGCATCATTTTGCATGACGGCGAAAAAAAAAATTCGTAAAAATAGGCTCCTGCGGAAATTGCGCAAAAATTATCTGGATGTCATCCAAAATATTTCTTATTATATTAATAGCCATCTGTCATCATCGCTATTCCCGCTTTTTAAAACTTTCTGCGGTGGCTGGAGGATTTGGGCTCATTTCCCTTTATTTATCCAACTATTTCTTCCCGAAGTACGATTTGCATGAACAATCCTGAAAATATCGATACGATTCTTGTTCAAAATAATTGTGGTTTAATTCTCAAATCATGGACAGTTTCCAAATCCAAAATAAATTTGGATGTTTCCATTTGATGATGGTAGGGGATAACGCGTGCGCATTGAAACATATTTTATTACACCTGCCGATAGAAAAAAAATTTTATGAAACTATTTTCAAATATTTGCCATAATAATAATTTTTATTATATATATTTTTTTTTCTAAAAAAAATAATACAAAAAATTACTTTTTATGATACAAATAAAATTTTATATTTTATAGTAGTTAATTACAAAAATCTACTTGTTTGAAAGTGTTTGAATTTTTTTTTAACAAAAATATTTCAAACTGAAAGTCAAACTGAAAATATTTTTTACTGAAAAATGTAAATACTCAGTTACCATAAAACCTGGAAGGCGGCGTTACTGCAGCTTGAATCCTATTGGCGGGGTAAAGATAGTTGCTCCAAAAATGGCCCGTGTAACGCGATATGGAGCGAAAATAGGACAGCTTGCGATTCTCTTGGCATCAGCTGCTCAGTGGACGCCTACCCGTGATAAGTCATCGCTTTATTTTACACCATTTTGACAAATTCTCTTCGTTAAAAATTTATGCCACCTGGAAAGGTGACGGAGCGCTGATGAAGGATGCCAACAAAATATAAAATGACCCTTTTGTTCACATAATACAACTATTTTAACATCTAGGTCATTTATCTTGTTTTCATTTTATGATGAATACAAATTTTATAAATTATTTTAGTAAAGATGTCATTATTAATCGAAATTCTTATTCATTAATTATTTATAATTTAATTATTCATTAAATTATTATTCATTAATTATTTATTTTTAATTTTATAGTAATACTGTTTATCTGATGATTTGAAAATACTTTTATATTTAGAATTTATAATTAAATTTAGATACCTGTTGATTAGTATGTTCAAAAATTTAGAAATAATATTATATATTAATAAAAAAATACAAAATAAAAAGACTTACCTTTATAAAAAAGCCTTTTTTAAAAGAAACCTTAAAGAGACTATAAATATTTTTATAAACTTACAATTAGTATTATTTAATATGTACTTTAAGTACGAAATTTAACGATTCAATACCTACAAATTATACGCAGATTAGATCTCCACAACCTTGACAATCTAACATTACACACCGCTTTACCGTAATTCAATCTCAAGTATCCTCTTACCAACAAAAGCTTCTTTCAATTCCAGTGCAAGGCGGTCAGTACCAAGTTACCGGATCTCAACAGATCACCGGATTTGGTCCGAATGCAGCCCCACCGGTCTTCGAAAAAGTTTTCAGCAACGCTCGCTTTGCTCAGGGCGGAAACGCCCTTTTCGAAGGTCGCGTGACCGGAAAGCCTATGCCCCAAGTGACTTGGACGCGAAAAGGAACCACACTTATCGAATCGACGAAATATCGATTTTCCTACAACAGCCAAAACGGTGACATAACCCTCCAAATTAACCAAATTGGACCTGGAGATGAAGGTGAATACGTCTGCACCGCTCGTAACCAATACGGAGAAGCCATCTGTTCCGTGTATATTTCACCGGAAGGTATGCAAATGCCTCCGATGAGAGATTACCAGAAGAAGACCGTCCAACAAACGACCTACACCAACGGTTCTTACGTTGAGGAATTCAAGGTTGACACTTTCGAATACAGATTATTACGTGAGGTCTCCTTCCGAGAAAGCATCACCAGGAGATTTGTCGGCGAAAAGGATATTCAAATGTCCATGACCGTCGAAAGAAACTTAGGACCTCCAGCTCCACCTCAAATCTCTCAAAAGCCTCGAAACTCCAAATTGCTGGAAGGATCGGATGCTGTGTTCACTGCTAAAGTTGGAGCTAATCCAAGACCAAGGTTAACTTGGTTTAAAAACGGACAAAGAATTACCGAAGTTAATACTAAATACGAAACCACTTACACTAACAATCAAGCAACTTTACGCGTTAAACAAGCTCAGCATGAGGACTCTGGTCATTACACCCTCCTCGCTGAGAATCCACAAGGATGTGTTGTTTCTTCTGCTTATCTTGCCATCGAGCCCGTACACACTCAAGAGGGCTTGATCCACGAATCGACCTTCAAATCAACTCAACAAATCGAAGAGGATGAAGAAGGAAAAACCCTGGCACCAAATTTCGTTAGAGTGTGCGGTGATAGAGACGTCACCGAAGGAAAAATGACCAGATTCGATTGTCGTGTTACTGGAAGGCCTTACCCAGAAGTAACATGGCTTATTAATGGAAAACAAGTTACAAACGATTCCAATCATAAGATCCTCGTTAACGAATCTGGAAGTCACTCTTTAATGATCACAAAGGTGACCAGAAATCATTCAGGTGTTGTAACATGCGTCGCTAGAAACAAAACCGGAGATACGTCTTTCCAATGCAACTTAAATGTAATTGAACAAGAACAAGTTGTTGCACCTAAATTCGTCGAGAGATTTACCACGATGAACGTGAAGGAAGGTGAACCGGTTGTCCTCACTGCGAGAGCTGTTGGCACACCAACCCCTAGAATTACATGGCAGAAGGACGGCGTCCTTATTCAAAGTACCCCCGATGTTCGCATTATGACCGAAAGTGGAGCATCCACCCTAGACATATCAAAAGCCAAGGCGTCGGACGCGGCATGGTATCAATGTACTGCCCAAAATGTAGCTGGCTCCACTGCTACAAGGGCGAGGTTGTTTGTTGAACAACCTCAGGGACCACCACCCGAACCCAGAAGACTTCACCTGCCGCGACCGACTAAAGTTATCGAACCTGAGTAAGATTTCCTTCTTATCAACATATCGACGCTGCCAAGCCAAAACGGCATAAGCGCCAAAATTGCCATTTTTTAGTTAGCAGCACCGTTGAGTAGCATTTTTAAATCTGCATGCAACAGTTAAAGCGGTATACCCGCAAACAACCTTCATTCGCTATAAAATTGGTTTAAAGTTTGCGTAAAAGCCATTTAAGATTCATTATGTCAATCGTTTTTTGCGTTTTCTGAAAAATTAGGTTAATGGCGTTTATGCCGTTTTGGCTTGGCAGCGTCGATATTTTTTTAAATTTTTTTGATTTAGATCTACAATACTTGTATTTATTTCAGACCCGTTCCTGGCCCTGAAGTTATTTACTTGCGCCATATCGAACCATCGAGACCTTACGAACCCCGCGCAGAAGAAGAACGCGTGTACCCTGCGCCACAATTTATCATTCCATTGCATGACCTTCAACAAGTGGAAGGCGGTAAGGTCCACTTTGAGGCCAGGATCGAGCCCGTTGGAGATCCCACAATGGTTGTAGAATGGTTCCTTAATGGTGTACCATTAGCAGCAAGTAAGAATAATATTACAATTGTTATTAGAAATAATTTAAGTTAATTGTTATTAGAAATAATTTAAGTTAACCACTTAATGCTTTGGATTTGTACACAAAAATTGACTTAAAAATTCAGGTTTTTTTATTTTTTATTTAAAGAGTTTACATCATTTTAAAGTAATAAATTATACTAAAGAAATCAATAGACTTAGTATGATATACTTCGAAACAGGGCTCCAGAAACCAACTTCGTAATTTAGCCACCAATAATGACTCCTTTCGAATACGTTTTCCTGAGTTATCTCGCTTGGAACACCACACATCTTTTCGTAGGTCTACTTTTATTTCCAGTTACAGGAATTGATTTCAAAAACTGATGTTCTGTTAGTTGCAAAGGGTTTGGAGTGTTACTAGTGTTACTAATGTACTTAATTACATAGTCTTGTATGAGCTGCAACCTAAATTGCAACTGAGTCATAGAACCTCTAGTTTTCGTATACAGCACATAAGAATTCCATAAAATGAGAGATGCTTGTGCTCCATAAGATGAAAAAAAAATTTTTTATAGTATTTCTTTCCGTGTTTTCTAGGAGGTGGGTAGTTGGAAAGGTGTTGATCGACTCGGTCAACACCCCCCATTGTAAAATTATAATCAATAGCCACTTTCGGTTTCGTTTTCTTATTATTCCTTTTTTGTATTTCTATCGTATTTTTGCCATGGATAGTTGACAGAAAGTACTATAATCCAAGCTCAATTTACACCATGGAGAGAAGGATGCAAGAGCGCGCTTTCTCCCCGTAACTTTACCGAGTAGGCCCGAGTGGAGTACAGAGGAAGGGAGAACCGGAGTTTCAAGCGGTCCTCGCAAACGCAAAGGTCTTCCGGCAAGAACGCCGTCGTAGACAGGCCCGCGGCACCTCGCTGTTTTAACTTTTTCGGTCAGACTTTTGGGCCTTTTTCAGGTCTTACAGGAAAAGCGAGAAGTGTTAATTCACCAACCACAATCATTGGTTGTAGTTTTAATCATATTTTATACATATTAGGATGTGGCGTCACAAATTCGCCTTCATAGTTACAAATTTATTATTTTAAAATCAAGTTTTGATGAACTTTCATCGTTTAATTTTATCACAAATGAACAACGTCGTCATGTCATAATAACTTTATCTTTAAATCAATTTATAACTTTATCAATTTTTGATTCAAAAATTAAAAAAATGAAAGCCAAAAAGTAAACTAGTTTTAGAATAATGAAATAAATGTCTAATTAGGAAAGGAATATTTAAATATGGGAAAAATAAACAAGTAATAAGTTTTTATGGCAAACATTTATTATTGTAATGAAATAAGGAAATTAATTTTCAAGATACTGGTAAATAACAATAAATTTATTAATTTTCTTCATTATGTATAATGTTTACGAATAATCTGTAAATTTGCTTAATTGATTTTCATTTAAAAAGAAGGTCGATGAAAACACACACTGAAAAGAAATCGTGTATTTAAATAATTAGAAAAAAACAAAAACGGTTTGGATATAGAATTAGAAGAAGATTGCCAACACGTGTAAGAGTTTAATTAGTAGAAGTCTTGATGGAAAGTAGAAGAGTTTATGGAAAACACCTACAACATTTCTATTGTTGCAGTAATTTTCGTTAATAATAATACTTTTAATAAAATATAAAGTCAACAAACACGCAGGTATTCTCAAATATCCGTGGTGTTCGGGATGACAAAGACCTGACGTTAATTTTGTGCTTTACCTGGAAAACGCACAGTCCCGGTGACCAATTAATTTCTTCAATTTTCACCGGGTTTTGTCAAATATGATTAAAACTACAACCAATGATTGTGGTTGGTGAATGAACACTTCTCGCTTTTCCTGTAAGACCTGAAAAAGGGCCAAAAGTCTGACCGAAAAAGTTGAAACAGCGAGGTGCCGCGGGCCTGTCTACGACGGCGTTCTTGCCGGAAGACCTTTGCGTTTGCGAGGACCGCTTAAAACTCCGGTTCTCCCTTCCCCTGTACTCCACTCGGCCATACTCGGTAAAGTTACGGGGAGAAAGCGCGCTCTTGCATCCTTCTCTCCATGGTGTAAATTGAGTTTGGATTATAGTACACATCGCGCTTGCCTTTCCATCTCATCACCATTGTTCTTCGTTTCCTATATGCATTTATGAAACCTGAACGAACTTTTTATATTCATAACCAAGCCTTTTCTATTTGAAAAACTGTATAGGTGCTGTAAATGATGAAAATTGTTCATTTATTGAAGAATTTCCAGTAAATTCAAATGGAGCCGAAGGTCATGGAATATGGATGTCAATCTCCTTTCATTCATCTACTTCTAATGTTCATTTTCAGATTCCTCTTCCAAGTCCAAACCTGGAACTGAAGTTGAAGAGCCACTGCCTGAATCATCCAAATTCAAATCCTCCCATTCATTATCGCTCTCCATTATAGAGAGATTTTTTTTATTTGAATTTCATTTCAAATTTTATTTTTCACAGTAAATACAGGAAACGACACGCATAAATTTCGACTAACGAGTACTGTTCTTTTTGTAATCGCAAACAAGTTTTGTAAATGACGCATGCGAACATTGCTCGGTTTAGCGCGATGCGATACGAGTATCGTACTATCACCCGAAATGGAGCTGCACCATGAAGAGAAAGATGAAAGAATACTCTGCAATGTTGCGGACAGAGAGCTTATTTTTTTCATTTTTCTCTTCATGGTGCAACTCCATTTCGGGTTATAGTACGTGAGCGCTGCTCGTTCAAAAGCATGAAGCGGTTAATAACATTGAAAATTTTCCTTAAATTAAAAAAAAATTAAGACATGAAAAGGTGTTGAAGGGGAAAGTTTAAATTCTATAGCACCATTTTTTGTGTTGGCACTTAGCAATTTAGTGCATTATTACATTTTGACAATATATACATTCGTTGGATCAAATTTCATACCTGAACTAAAGTGCACCAAATTACTCTGAATTACAATCATTAAATTAAATGCTGAACGAAACTGTAACTTCCACTATAGTGTAACTTATTTTTAGTGTAGTGCAAGTTTTGATCCAACGAACGAAATCTGTTTTTATTTTTTTTTTTTAATCTCTATGGATTATATTTAATGGATTTTCAAATTTTTTCAGGCTCCCGCGCTACATCAATATTCAGATTTGGCTTCATAGCCCTCGACCTCATTAGTTTAATCATGCAAGACAGCGGCGAATACGTTTGTCGTGTAACTAGTTCAACTGGATCAGTAATGTCCAGAGCAATGCTAAGCATTACTCCCAGAGCAACAATCGAAAAAACATCCCAACACCCGGAAAGTCTCCAGTACATCCAACATCTCGAAGATTACACGAAATACGAACGTCAAGAAAGCATCGAGGAGAAAACTTCGCAAAAGCCGCACTTCATCCGTCCACTCCAAGACCTCGGGGAGCTACAGGAAGGAAGAAACGCTCACTTTGAGGCTCAACTTACCCCCGTTAGTGACCCCACTATGAAGGTGGAGTGGTACAAGGATGGACGCCCAATAACAGCCAGCTCAAGAATCACGACCATTTTCAACTTCGGTTACGTCTCCCTAAATATCATGCACCTACGTGCCGAAGATGCTGGGTCGTACACAGTCAGGGCTGTAAATCATCTCGGTGAAGCCATCAGCACGGCAACTATTAAAGTTTTTGCTAGATCAACCGTCACTGGAGACCTTGGAATACCAGAACAACAAAGGTACATTGAAAAAGTTGAGGAACTTGAAGCTTATCAACAATCTCAAATGCAGAAATACATTCAAGAAGTACCCGAAAGTACTTATCCACCAGAATTTAAATCCCCCATTAAAGACCAAGTGGGTATTCGCGAAGGTGGATTTGCTCATTTTGAAGCTCGTCTAGAACCAGTAGGGGATTCTACATTACGAGTTGAATGGCTAAAAGATGGAAAAGCCGTCAAAGCCAGCTCTAGAATTACGTCATTCTTTAATTTTGGATATGTAGCTTTAACCATCAAGGATGTAACCATTCACGATGTAGGTAATTACACTTGTAGAGCTTACAACGCCATGGGCCAAGCTACCACCACGGCTCAATTAAGCGTTATTAGCAAGAAAGATATCGTGATGGATTCGCAACATCCCGGAGGACTTGAAAAAATTCAATTCCTCGAAGACACTACAAGATTTAATAGGATTGAAAAAGATGAAACCCAAGTTATTCAAAAACCTAAATTTACCGGACCTTTAAAAGGTACCAATAAGATTATTGAAGGTCAACGTGCTCATTTTGAAGCACGAGTTGAACCTCAAAGCGATTTAACAATGAAAACTGAATGGTATTGTAACGGAAAACCCATCCAAACCGCCAACAGGATTCAAACTTATCACGATTTTGGATATGTAGCTTTGGATATCTTAAGTGTTCGAGCTGAAGATTCCGGTACTTACACCGTTGTTGCTAGAAATGCTTTGGGTGAAGCGCAACTTACCGCTAATATGGTTGTTGAAAGTAAGTAACATTTAAATTTTTTTTTTTTTTTAACAAATATCAAATATTAATTTAAATTTTTTTTCAGCTCGCTCTAGCATCGACACTAGGAGTATGCATCGTGCAGCTTATGATAAAACCCGTGCCTTAGAAGATTCTAAATTTGTTGAACCACAATACGTCATTGAAGAAATTTCAAAATCAAAACCAATCTTTACTCAACCTTTATCCGATCCTCGCCCTGTAAATGAAGGCCGCAACATTCATTTAGAATGTAGATTAGAACCAATGGGTGATCCAACCATGAGGGTAGAATGGTTCTGTAATGGAAAACCTGTCACCGTAGGTTCTAGGTTTAGAACCTACAATGATTTTGGATTCATCGCTTTAGACATCATCCACGCTACTGCCGCCGATACTGGTGAATACACAGTAAGAGCTACTAATCATTTAGGATCCGCCCATACTTCAGCCCAAGTAAGAGTTATTGCTCGTTCCGATATCATCACGGATACCCAACATGAACAATCATTGGAACAAATCCAAATGTTAGAAGGTCGTCAAAAACACGGACCTGTTGAAGATATCACGGTTTATGAAGCTCCACACTTCACCAGACCATTACATAATATTGAAACCGTCGAAGGCACTAATATCCATATGGAATGCCGTTTGCAACCAGTCGGTGACCCCACAATGAAAGTTGATTGGTTTTGGAATGGTCACCCTGTAAAAGTTGGTCATCGTTTCAGACCAGCTTATGATTTCGACTATGTAGCCCTTGATTTATTATCTGTATACCCAGTTGATTCAGGTGTATACACCTGCCAAGCTAGAAACCAACTTGGTGAAGCTGTAACATCTTGCTCTGTAAAAGTTATCCCAAAAAGAGATTTATACTTTGATAGTCAACATCCCGGTGGATTGGAAAAAATTCAACAACTTGAAGACCATTCAAGAGCCTTCAAACGCACTGAATATATGGAAGAAGTAGTTAATGTACCACCTAAATTCATCACCAAACCGAAAAGCTTAGAAAATATGCGTGAAGGTCAACACGCTCACTTTGAATGTAAAGTCGAACCTATTACAGACTCAAATTTAAAAGTTGAATGGTTTAAAAACGGTCGTCCAATTACAGTAGGACATAGATTCAGACCAATCCACGATTTTGGATACGTCGCCCTTGACATCATCGATTTAATTGCCGAAGACTCTGGAACTTATACATGCAGAGCTGTTAATCTCGTAGGATCTGATGAAACAACATGCAGTTTAATTTGTTCAAGCTCAACTCAAATTATTACCCAAACTCAAAACGAACAAGGTCTTCAACAAATCCAACATTTAGAAGATCGTTCTAAATACCAACGTCAAGAAGATGTTGAAGAAACTACGAAACAAATACCAATATTTACAACTTCACCAAAGAATATTGAGATTAAAGAAGGACAAAGAGCTCATTTTGAATGTCGCCTTATCCCAGTATCTGATGCAACAATGAGAGTTGAATGGTTCCATAATGGACAACCTGTAAAATCCGGCTCTAGGTTTTCCGAAACTAACAATTTTGGTTTTGTGGCTTTGGATATCTTATACGCTTACCCTGAAGATTCAGGAACATATACTTGCCGTGCCACAAATGCTGTTGGAGAAGCTGTAACATCAGCTACTTGCGTCGTTCAAACTAAAAAATCTATCGTTAGAGAATCTGTCCATGAAGGAGCTTTAGAGCGTTTGAGAGATTTAGAAGATTCATCTAGATATCAACGTCAAACCGTACAAGAAGAGACAATTTCACAAGCTCCTTGTTTCACTTTACCCATCAAAGATTTAAGAGTCGCTGAAAATCAAGCAGCTCACTTTGAAGCTAGATTAATTCCCGTAGGTGACTCAAGAATGAAAGTAGAATGGCTTAGAAATGGAGTTGCAATTGAAGCTTCAAATCGTCTTACTACCATGCACGATTTCGGTTATGTCGCATTAAATATGAAATACGTTAACCCTGAAGACTCTGGAACTTACACCTGCAGAGCTGTTAATGACATTGGCGAAGCTGTAACTTCAGCCACACTTTTCGTACAATCCAAAGCTTCGTTACAATTAGAAACTCAACACGAAGGTGCTCTTCAAAAATTACGCCAACTTGAAGATTCTACTAAATACCAAAGACGCGAAACAGAAGAAACTGAAGTAACCCAAGCTCCAAGATTTACAACTCATTTGAATGGACCTACAGAATTATTTGAAGGTCAAAGTGCCCATTACGAATGCAGAATTGAACCATATCCAGATGCTAATTTAAAAGTCGAATGGTTCCATAATGGAAAACCACTTTCTACCGGTCATAGATTCCGTACAGCTTATGATTTTGGATTTGCCAGTCTTGATGTTCTTACAGTTTATGGTGAAGATTCCGGAACTTACACTTGCCGTGCAACCAATCGCATTGGAAAAGCTGAATCATCAGTCGTAACTAACATTAAATCCAAAGCATCAATCATCAAAGAAACCCAACACGAAGGTGCTTTGCAAAAAATTCAATATCTTGAAGACGATTCGCGTTATAAACGTACCACTCAAGATGATGTTGTTATTATTGAAAAACCTCAATTTGGAAGAGGTTTAAAACCTGTTGAAAATCTACCTGAAGGTAAAACAATTCATCTCGAAGCTACATTAACACCTGTTAATGATCCAACAATGAGAGTTGAATGGTACTGTAATGGAAGACCTATTCCCAGTGGTTCTAGATACAAAACCACATATGATTTTGGATTTGTCGCTTTAGATATTTTACACGCCTATCCCGAAGATAACGGAACTTACATGTGCAGAGCTAGAAACGCTGCTGGAGAAGCTGTTACAACAGCTGGAGTTACTGTAGTTGGAAAATCTGGTTTACAACTTGATACTTTAGATGAACAGAGATTAAGAAAGATTAAAGATTTAGAAGCTTATGAAAGACCAAAGAGGGAAGAAATTGAACCTCAAATGCAAAAACCTGTATTTTTAACTCCATTAATCAACTTGGAAAATCTAAAAGAAGGTGAACACGCTCATCTTGAATGTCGTGTAGAACCCATAAATGATGCCAACTTAAAGATTGAATGGTTTGTAAACGGAGTTAAATTGAAAACCGGTCATAGATTTAGAACTACTCATGATTTTGGATACGTTGCCCTTGATATCCTTTATGCTTACCCAGAAGATAGTGGAACTTATATGTGTAAAGCAACAAATTTAGCTGGTGAAGCTGTAAATACCTGTACTATTAAAGTAGGTACTCGCCGCAGCATTATTTTAGATACTCAACATCCTGAAGGTTTAGAAAAAATCAGAGAATTAGAAGCTCAAGGACATCCAGCTCGTTTAGAAGTTGAAGAACCAGCTCCATTCCCACCAAGATTTGTCACTGAGCTTCGTGGCACCACTGAATTATACGAAGGTCAAACCGCTCATTTTGAAGCGCAAATCGAACCAATTCACGATCCTAATTTACGAATTGAATTTTACCATAATGGAAAGCCGTTACAATCGGCCTCAAGATTCCACATAACCTTTGATTTTGGTTACGTAGCCTTAGATATTGGCCACGTTGTACCAGAAGATGCTGGCGAATATTCAGTCAAAGCTATTAACAATTTAGGACAATGCGTATCATCAATCAAAATGCGCGTAATTGCAAAGAGCAATATTATTTTAGACTCCCAACGCCCTGAAGGTTTGGACAAGATCCGTCAATTAGAAGAACACCAACCGTACAAGAGACCAGAAATTGATGAACCAGTTACTCGTCAAAGACCCGTATTTACCCAACCTTTGCAAAATATTGATAACATCAATGAATCTGAAACGGCTCACTTTGAATGCCGCTTAATTCCGGTTGGTGATCCAACTTTGAAGGTAGAATGGTTCAGAAATGAAAAACCATTAGAAGACAGCTCAAGAATCACCAAAGTACACGACTTTGGATACGTTTCATTAGACATCGCTCATGTTCGCGATGAAGACCAGGGTGTTTATATGTGCAGGGCTTCTAACCCACTTGGAGAAGCTGTCACGACTGCTTCTATGAGAATTAGAAGTAAGTAAAATTTTTATTTTATGTCATAATTAATTAATAATTTAATTAATTTCATTTTACTTTACAGCCAAAGCCAGCATCCAATTGGATACTCAACATGCTGAGAGCATGCGCAAGATCCAACAACTCGAGCAACCATTAGCCCCAAGACCAGAAGAACCCGACAGAATTTTCGAAAAACCAATCTTCACTCAAGTCCTCACCGGACCAACCGAATTATGGGAAGGTCAACACGCCCATTTCGAAGCAAGAGTTGTACCAGTCGGTGATCCAAGTTTAAGATTCGAATGGTACTGCAATGGCATTGAATTAAAAATTGGCTCTAGAATTCGTTCAACTCACGATTTTGGATTCGTCACTTTGGACGTTTTAAATACGGTTGTAAATGATTCTGGGGTTTACATGTGCAAAGCTATTAATAAATCAGGAGAAGCTGTATCATCGATTTCCATGAAAGTAAAAGCCAAGTCGACAATTTCCACAGAGGCTTTACATCCAGATGCTTGGGAGAAGATTCAACAAAAAGAAGCTGAAATGAATAAAGTACCGGAAATGTTCGTAGATACTACACCTCAACAACCACCAGTATTTACCACCCATCTTAAGAGCTATGATAACTTAACAGAAGGACAACACGTCTATCTTGATGCTCAAGTAGAACCAAGAGCTGATCCAAATTTGAGAGTTGAGTGGTTTAAAAATGGAATATCATTAACCACCGGTGCTAGATTAAGAAGTACTTTTGATTTTGGCCTTGTAACCCTTTCAATCAACGGTTTAAGACATGATGATACAGCTATTTACACCTGCAAAGCCACAAACCTTTACGGTGAGGCTATATCAACTTGCACATTGAAAATCGAAGATAAACATTGGCTGCTTGGACAAACATTGCATCCAGATGCAATTCCAAAACTAGAGGCCTTAGAAGCACCTAGAACAGAAGATTCCATCCGTCCTGAACCCACTTACGATGCGCCCGTTTTCGTTAGTCATCTCAACAATGTAGAAAACATTGAAGGCGATTCTGCTCACTTTGAATGTAACGTAGAACCATCGAAAGACCCCACCATGAAAGTCGAGTGGTTTGTTAATGGAAAACCTCTTCCCAGTGGTGCTAGATTCAAATCTACTTACGATTTTGGTTATGTAAGTTTAGACATTAATCATTGTTACGCAGAAGATTCTGGAATTTACACTTGCAAAGCCACAAATAATAAAGGTACTGCTTCAACATCTGGAACTCTTCGTACCACTGATAAAACGAAGATTATTTGGGATACTCAACATCCTCAAGGAAAAGCTGGTTTAACCGCTGTTGAAGAAGTAGACAGCGCTTACGCCAATAAAATGCAGCGCCAACCTTCAGGTCCTGAAAAAGAATACGCCAAACCAGTTTGGACAACACCCCTTGGTCCAGAATTCAAGATAAGTGAAGGTAAACCATTGCATCTTGAAGGAACAGTCGAACCGAAAGAAGATCCAAATTTGAAAATCGAATGGTTCTTCAATGGAAAATCTTTGGATCACGCCTCCAGATTTAAACTTACCAGCGATTTTGGATTTGTTACCTTAGATTTAACAGATGTATATGATCGTGATCAAGGTATTTACACCTGCAAAGCTTCCAACAAAAACGGTGAAGCTTATACTTCTACAACAATTTACTGCACTACTAAAGCTGGTTTGATTGATCGTACTCAACATCCTAAAGGTCAAGAAGGTCTTGAGAAAATCCAAGATCTTGAAGATGCCCTCAATAGAATTGATCAACCAATTCCTGATGCTGATGAAGGACACGCTCCTGTTTTCACATCCGAATTTACAGCACTCACTAATTTGAGCGAGGGTGAAATCGCTCACTTTGAAGCTGGATTAACACCGATTGGTGATCAAACTATGAAAGTTGAGTGGTTCTACAATGGAAAAGCTATCGACGCTAGCCATAGATTCCGAACAGTTCACGCTTTTGGAATGGTTGTTTTGGAAATTTTAGGATGTAAAACTGAAGATTCTGGTACTTACACATGCGTTGCTACAAATGCATGGGGAAAAGCTGAACAAAGCGTAACTTTAGAATGTGTTGAAAAAGTTAAAGGACAACCACCTAAATTTACTACCCATCTTAAAGACATCGTTGGACTTAAAGATGGCCAACCAGCTCATTTCGAATGCACATTAGTTCCAGTCAACGATCCTAAATTAAAAGTTGAGTGGTTCCATAATGGACAACCAATTTTACAATCAACACGTATCAAAACCGTCTCAGATTTCGGTTTTGTTGTTATGGATATCGCATACACCCAAAATCATGATTCTGGTGAATACGTTTGTAAAGCAAGTAACGAATACGGTGAAGATTATACCAAAGCAACCATCAATGCTTATGGAAGAAGTGGAGTCTTTACTGAGAGTCTTCAACCCGACTCTTTGGCTAAAATTAGAGAACTTGAAAGTTATCAAGTTCAACAAACTCAAGCTCAGGTGGAGGTCACCGAACCACCTAAATTCATAACCCAAATTGCTGACATCACCAAACTAGTTGAAGGACAAAGTGCTCACTTTGAAGCTAGACTCACACCCGTTACAGATCCAGATCTTGTCGTTGAATGGTATTATAATGGTAAAAAATTACCTCACGGTCACAGGTATAGAACATTCCACGACTTTGGCATCGTTATCTTGGATATTTTATACTGTTATGAAGAAAATTCTGGCGTGTATGAATGTAGAGCTTATAATAAATATGGAGAAGATTCTACTAAAGCGACATTGAAATGTACATCGAAGGCTAATTTGATCTTGACCTCGCAGCTGCCGCGGGTAAGTAATTATTATAATATATTAAAGTAGTAAGCAAGCAGCCCCTCTTTAAAAGAGGGCGCCGCAGGCGCCTAGCTCTTTTTTTAATAGTTTTTTTGGAAATCGCTTTCCGGACGATTCAATGGTTTTACGTCATTCTCCATTATCTTCACCTCCACGACGATTTTGGGGGATCCGTGACCGATTTCGGAAAAACGAAATGAAAATCGAACGACGTTGCGGTAGTCCTAATTGAAATTAAAATTCTCGATCGTCCGCCTATCATTTTCGTTAATTTTTGAACGAACTTTTTGTCCAAAAAGCCACCGGCTCCGCGACTCTGCTTCCGGCTAATCTTCTGAACGGTTTTATAACGCAACGTTATATGCGAATCGGGGCTCCTTTGGACCCGAGACGGCCGATTTAAGCCCTAAACGAAATCCCCGTTTTCCGTCATTTTCGATTTGGGTCGATAAAACAATTGGTTCAATTTTCATAAACGTTATTTATTATTCTAACCACGCTAATGCCACATGAAATCTCAAAACGATCGGTTTATTAATAATTATCAAATATTTAATTTATGCAGAGCAAAAATTCGAATAAATTTCACTAAAAACTAATTAAATTCTTGAAAATGTCATCAAAAATTTAAGAAAATTTGTAAAAATTCCACCAAAACAATCAAAATTTTTAACAGTTCCACCAAAAACTTGCTGAATTTTAAAAAAATATACAGTAGAACCTCGATTAACCGAACTAAAGGGGGGGAAGCCGTTTCGGATATGAAATTTTTCGGTTAAACCATCATCTATTAGTCTAGGTATCATAGTAGAACATATATAGTTGTTTGTATTGTGATTACAGTATGTATTTTTGAAAGGTTTTAAAAGGTTAGAATTCAATAATGTCTTTGTAGGCTTGTATTATGTTCTTTATTAAACTTAAAATTACACTGCTTGCATGTTATAGCAAACTATTAAGATATTCACATACATACCACAAATAGGATATGAATAACTTATTGAAAAAACTCTGTAATTTTGGTTAGCTTCTTGAATACCTCTAGACGTTTTCGAGCAGCAATATCTCGCCATCTTTTTAGGAGAAGAACATCAGCTGGCGTTGACTCACTGCATTGCTCAACAAATCTTAGAACAATCTGAAATAACAACACTGTGTGTTATAATTCCAGTGTTATATATACTATACCCAGTGAAAATGATCATCAACGGGAGTAGCGGCAAGAATTCACCGCTCTCATCGTTTATCGCAGCTTTAACATAAATGTACCCTAATTTACCTCTAATGCTCGAAAACCATCTTCAGCTGTCACTCTCTCATCCACGTCATCTACTTCCGACTCATCAATTGTATCAACATTTTTCTCCAATACTTGTTCTTCACTGACGAAGACATTGTCTTCGTCAGTGACTTCTTGCGAATCGTTCGCGACAACCCATTCATCTATATCGCACGTATCGATGTCTTCGCATCCAAGAATACTTTTTAACATTTCGCTCAACTTTTCGAAATTTTCTGTGTCATGTTCTTGAAGCCCATCATACAATTTTCTCCAACATCTTTGAAGAGTTTCAGCTTTCACTCTTTCCCAGGCTTGTGCTCACCAATAAATAACGTGTTTCATATTAACTGCCTTCAGAACTGCATTCATGTTTCTGTTTTGAATTAGACTGGTGACATTTGGGGGAAGGAAACGTACAACAATATCGCCATTTTTAATTCGGAAGGATGCGTAGGTGCATTGTCAATTAATAAGATCGCTTTTTTAGGCAGACCTCCTTCGGTTAAAAACTTTTCAACTTTTGGTACAAACTGATCGTTAAACCATTCGGTAAAAAGTGCACAACACATTCAAGAACTTTTTAGAGCTCTATAAAAAACTGGTAGGGCATTTCGAGCGACATCTTTCAGGGCTCGAGGTCTTTCTGACTTTCCGATACACACTGGGGGCAGTCTATGTGTGCCAGAAGTGTTTAACGCCAAAAGAACAGTTATCCGTTCTTTTTTCATTTTATGTCCAGATGCAGACGTTTCTTTTGAAGAAGCTAAAGACTTTGTAGGCAACATCTTGAAATTACCACCTGTTTCGTCGGCATTGTAGATTTGGTCCTTAGTGTAGCCTTGGGTATAATCCTCAAACTCTGTTTTGAAAACATCGACAGCATCTGGGTCTGCAGATAGCCTTTCTCCACATACATTCAATTGTCAAATGCCGTATCTGTTTTTAAATCTGTCTAACCACCCAGAGCTTGCACAAAAATTTTTTCCTTCCTCACCTAATAACTCAGCCAAGATTTTAGCCTTGTTTTGGAGTATTGGGCCGGTCAATGGCATCCCCTTTTCTCGTTGTTGAATGAACCAAATATAAAGAGGCTTTTCGGCGCCTTCGGATAACCCGGGTTTCGGATGACCCGAGTTCGGTTAACCGGGGTTCTACTGTACTAAAATTAAGATTAATTTTATCAAGAATTGATTAGATTCTTAAAAATTTCACAAAAATAAAAAAGTAACAATAAAAATTCCACAAAAGTTAGTTAAATTGAATATAATTTCACCAAAAATTATTAAATTTGGAGACAATTCTACTAAAAACTGAGTGAATTTTTTAAAAATTCCACCCAAAATCAATTAAATTGGTAAAAATTCCACGAAAAACTTACTATATTCGTAAAAATTCCACCAAAGTTACCAACATTTTTAACAATACCACCAAAAACGTACTACATTTTTTCAATTTTCCACCAAAGCTACAAAAATGTTGAATAATTCCACCAAAAACTTACTGATTTTTTAAATACCACCAAAAACTTACGAAATTCATAAAAATTCTACTAAAATTACAAATATTTTTAACAATTCCACCAAAAATGATTAAAGTCAATAAAAATTCCACCAAAGTTATCAACTTTTTTAACAATTCCATCAAAAACATACTGAATTTTATAAAAATTCCATCAAAATTAATAAAATTGGAAAAATTTCACTAAAAACTTACTAAATAGGTAAAAATTCCATAAAAAAAAATTTTTTTTAATTCCATCGAAAATGAACAAAATTCGCAAAAATTCCACCAGTGTTATCAAAATTTTTGATAATTCCACCAAAAATATACTGAATTGTTTAAAAATTCCACCAAAAATTAATACAATTTGCAAAAATTCCACCAAAAACTTACTAAATTCATAAGAATTTTACCAAGAACACTGATTTTTTTTTTATTCCACCAGAAATGAATAAAATTCGTAAAAATTCCACCAATGTTATTAAAATTTTTGATAATTCCACCAAAAACATACTGAATCTTTTAAAAATTCCACCAAAAACTTACTAAATTCATAAGAATTTTACCAAAAACACTGAATTTTTTTAAAATTCCACCAGAAATGAATAAAATTCGCAAAGATTCCACCAAAGCTATTAAAATATTTAACAACTACACCCAAAACTTACTGATTTTTTTTTATTCCACCAAAAACTTACAAAAATACTAAAAATTACACCGAAATTGTCAACATTTTTAAGAATTCTACCAAACACTTACCAAATTTTTTAAAAATTCCACCAAAATGTCCAAATTCTTTTAAAATTCCACCAAAAATCAATCAAATTAGAATTTCATTAAAAATTAACTAAAACCTTCAAAATTCCATCAAAAACATTGTAAATTCATAAAAATTCCATCAAAGTTACTAAAATTTTAAAGAATTCCACCAAAAAATAATGAATTTTTTGAAAATTCCACCAAAAACTTACTAAATTCATAAGAATTTTACCAAAAACACTGATTTTTTTTTTAAATTCCACCAGAAATGAATAAAATTCGCAAAAATTCCACCAAAGCTATTAAAATATTTAACAACTACACCCAAAACTTACTGATTTTTTTTTATTCCACCAAAAACTTACAAAAATACTAAAAATTACACCGAAATTGTCAACATTTTTAAGAATTCTACCAAACACTTACCAAATTTTTTAAAAATTCCACCAAAATGTCCAAATTCTTTTAAAATTCCACCAAAAATCAATCAAATTAGAAACAATTTCACTAAAAATTAACTATAGCCTTGAAAATTCCATCAGAAACTTAGTAAATTCATAAAAATTCCACCGAAGTTACTAAAATTTTTAATAATTCTACCAAAAATAATGATTTTTTTTTTTAAATCCACCAAAAATTAATACAATTTTTAAAAAATACACCAAAAACTTACTAAATTCATAAGAATTTTACCAAGAATACTGATTTTGTTTTATTACACCAGAAATGAATAAAATTCGCAAAAATTCCACCAATGTTATCAAAATTCTAGATAATTCCACCAAAAACGTGCTGAATTTTTAAAAAATTCCACCAAAAACTTACTAAATTCGTAAAGCTTCCACCAAAGTTACCAAAATGTTGATCAATTCAACCAAAAACAATAATTTTTTTAGAAAAGTACTAAAAATAAAACTAAACTAGTTTAAATTTTAAATACCTAATTAAATAATTTTAAATAATAATTTTTTATTATTGTAATAAATTTGTTTAGGGCATGGAAGGAGGATTAGAAAAAATCCAAACTTTAGAAGACTCCATGATTCGTATCCGAGATGAAAAAGAAACCGAAGAAAAAGGCAAAGCACCCGTCTTTACAACTCCATTATCCAACATTGATGATCTTCGCGAAGGTGAAAGTGCTCACTTTGAAGCTCGTCTTACACCAACGGATGATCCTAAATTAAAAGTAGAGTGGTTCTGGAATGGAAAACCATTAAGAACCGGATCAAGATTCCGTACATTCTGTGACTTTGGATTTGTCATCTTAGAAATTTCACCTGTTTACCCTGAAGATTCAGGAGAATATTCTTGCAGAGCTATCAATGACTATGGAGAAGCTGTTACCGTATCTACAATGAAAGTACAAGGAAAACGCAGCATTATTTTAGAATCTCAACTTCCCCAAGGCATGGAAGGAACAATCGATAAAATTGCCGAACTTGAAGGATTAGGTGTTATTCACACTCAAATGTCTCAAGATGACGATACTGGAAAACCACCAGAGTTTATAACCACACCATCTGATTTATCCCTCTCTGAAAACTCTTTAGCTCACTTTGAATGTAGATTACAGCCAGTTAATGACCAAAGTATGCGTGTTGAATGGTTCCATAATGGAAAAGCCTTATGGGCTGGTTCAAGAATTAAAACAATCAATGATTTCGGATTTGTTATCCTAGAAGTCGCCGGAGTTTACCAAAGAGATTCTGGATTATACACCTGCAAAGCTACTAATAAACACGGAGAAGCAACTGTTTCTTGCAAGTTGCAAGTACGTGGTAGACAAGGAATTGTAATGGAACCACAACTCCCACCTAGTTTTAGAAGTGGAACGGAAAGTATTCAAAGATTAGAAGAAGATCTTTATAAAAAAGAAGAAATTAAAATTGATGAAGAAACACCTAATCCACCTAAGTTTATTGTTGATATCAAAGATAATGTAGATGTTCCAGAAGGTGGTCCAATTCATTTCGATTGTAGAGTTGAACCAACTAATGATCCTACCATGCGTATCGAATGGTTCCATAATGGTCGTCCATTCGCTACCGGTTCAAGAGTACACCAATTGAACGATTTTGGTTTTATCGCACTCGATATTGATTATTCCTACACAAGAGATGCTGGTGAATATATTTGTAGAGCTACAAATAAATGGGGAACAGCAACAACAAAAGCTACGGTAACCACAACATCTAAACGTAACATTGATTTTGACTCTCAACTTCCATCCGGAATGAGCGCTGAAAAACTAAAAGAATTAGAAAAGGGTAAAGTTACTGAAGCACCGAAAGAAGAAGAACCAATGAGTCCACCTAAATTTATTACTCAAATTGAATCATCTACCGTTGAAGAAAGTGAATCTGTACGATTTGAATGTAGAGTTGAACCTAAAAATGACCCGAATTTACGTATCGAATGGTACCGAAATGGAAAACTTCTTCCAGCCGGTTCAAGATATCAAACTAACTTTGAAATGGGCTACGTTAGTTTGGGAATTACTTACGTATATCCTGAAGATTCTGGTGAATACGTTTGCAGAGCTGTTAATAAGATGGGAGAAGATTTTACCAGAGCTAGTGTATCTTGTAAAACACTCCCGAGTATTATCTTGCAGAACCAAGTACCAAAAGGCATGAAGAAATCCGAAACGTTGATGCAAATGGAAGCTGCTATTAAGAAATATACTTCTGAAATTCATTTAACTGAAGAAGATCTTTATGATGCTGAGAAGAAACAACCACCAAGATTTGTCACCCAAATTCAAGATCAAACCGAACTTGTTGAAATGAATTCAACTAAATTTGAATGTCAATTGGCTCCTGTTGGCGATCCTAATATGAAAGTTGAATGGTTCTTTAATGGAAAACCATTACCACATAGTAAGTTCATTTAACTGAATATATTTTATGTTATTTAGATATACAAAGTGTCCCAAAACTCAGTTGCCAAACGCTAACCACACACTCTAAAGCTGATTTCATGCCGATTCAATAAAAAAGTCTTTATTCAAAATTGCTTCCTAAGAGAACTAGAGCATCCTGAAGATGACGTGTCTGATCATGTTTTTTCGAAATATCTTAATAACGCTTTTAGCTATCACAATGAAATTTTGAGCGTTTGTAAACTTCGAAATGCTTCATCGTTTGTTGACAAAACAATTTTTTTATTACCATCGTAAAGGTGTTAAGCGCTACCAGAGTAAGTTTCTTAGGAAGTAATTTCGGCTAAGGACTTTTTCGTTGAATTGGCATGGAATCAGCACTAGCATGCGTGGTTAGCGTTTGACAACTGAATTCTGGGACACTGTATCATATTTATGTAATACTACGATGATTTTCAGAAAATCGCTTCACCCCAATTTATGACTTCGGTTACGTTGCCATGAATTTCGGTTGGGTTTATCCAGAAGACAGCGGTGAATACGTTTGCCGCGCTACCAATTTATATGGTATGGATGAAACTAGAGCAATTATAAAAACAGCTGGTAAACCAGGAATTATCTACGAATCCCAATTACCAAAAGGAATGAAGAGTATTGAACGAATTAGAGAAATGGAAGCCGCTTGGCAAGTGTAAGTTTTATTGAATTTATTATGATCTGCCGGATTTTGACTGTGTCTAGGGTGCTGATTTTTTTAAAATAGTGAGGCCCGTTTTTAAAAACGTGAAACACTCTTTTAATTTTTATGGCGCGCGTCGTTGTTCACATTGTGTTATTTTATATAATAATTTTACCAAGCGATAATCGATTCCTACACTCGGCCATCCGACAACGAATCCACCTCGGATTCGGATTGATTTTTAACCCAAGGTTTCATATGGAGGGCTCAAAAGCCAAACAGTCTAAGTCCTAAAAACTACAAATCGAGAAATTTAATGCTTTATTGTAAATTAACTTAAAAAAATAAATGTCCACATTAAATTACTAAAAAAGTTTTTTTATTCATTGTAAAAAGGAAAGGAACTATAAGAGTGAAATAACAAGCTAATAAGAAACATAAAATGCTAAATATTTTCCTTTAATTAACTTTTTTATTTAAATTTGGGACTTGGTCTTTTTGCTTACTGAATTTTTTAGTCAATGGAATCATCATCGACATCACTTTCGTTTGATTGTAAATGTTTTATGCTAGAAATTCGAGTACCAATAGCGGTTGATAACTTTTTATAATAAGGATGCCACATTGGGGGTATTTCAACAAGTCAAACATGTGCTTTCTTTTAATATCTTTTACCAGTCTTGGTTCTTCATACAAGTGGTTTTGAGAAATATTTGCTAAGTTGAAAAGTCTTCCTTGAGACTTTGGTTTCGGTAAATTAATTTCATGAAATTTGGCATCTTTATCTATAATTTCTTTAAAAAAAAATTGAACATTGTCGATTTTTTGAATACCTTAACCATTTTATTTTTAACCAATTTACTTTATGTCCAGTAGATGCAATTTTTCTGTTGCAAACGGAGTCTTCCAATATTTTCGTAGACAAAAACTCGTTAGGTTTCATTTCAACAATGTTGAACGGATTGGTCCTTTTCGCAGTTTTGACTTTCTATCCAATGATTTGGATCAAACATTAAATCTTTCTTTTTATCACTCAGTTCAATTATGCCAAAGTCAGCGTCGTTCGGCAGATAACTGACCTGATTCTAAAAATGTATGATTCATCACAGGATCTTGCACTAATTGATATGACAATTGATCTGACATTTCTTTTTCGATTCCTACCATGAACCATCCCACTGTTTTCAGATTCAGTTACTACATTTTCCAAATCTGAACCGACTGTAATAATATTGCAAAACATAATATGGATTAAATTATTATAGCGCAAATTTTCCTTATTATAGTTCACCTTTTTGTGATATAATGAATTAACAATAAAGATGTTGAACTTACACTTAGGATTTGCACTAATTTGTTCGGAATACACTGTAGACATTGTTACTTTGGACTTAATCTATTTGACCACTAAATTTCATGTAAAAATTCTCCGTTTGCAAAGAAAATAACGATAAAGAAAACGTGTTCAAGTTTTTGCACCAATTTGCAACTATTGACAGTGCCAATTCTATTAATGAATATCATTTATTTATGTCTAATTCGATTTTTGTAAATTTGTGACTTAGACTGTTTGGCTTCTGAAGCTCCCATATATTAATTCGGTAATGGAAAAACCATGTTTCCTTCATATCATCTTCCTCCTCGCTATCCTCTTTTTCTTCGTCATCGTCCTCTTCTTCATCCTCCCCCTCTTCGTCATCATCACCATCTTCTTCTTCCCCGACTCCATCTTCATCTTCCTCTTCATTAACCTCTTCATCTTCATCTTCTACGTCATTATAATCGCCGTCGTCATTTCTTACGTCGTCCTCGCGCTTGGTATTCTAGCCTCTTGCAAGGACTAGCGTCGTCGTCTAGATTCTGTGTTTCAACACGTTTGAACACGCTTGAACCTCTTCGGAAAACTTCCTATCCGCTTGAAATTATGGATTTTCCGCTCTTCTCAATTTCTATAACTTCTCAATCTCAGTCCAAACTCCAAATTTGCAGACTTCTCCGCTCTTCTAAATCTCTATCTCTTTGCAGACTTCTAAGCTCTGCTTAACCTCTATCAGCCTTCTCCGCTCTTCTCAACCTCTATCAGACTTCTCCACTCTTCTCAACCTCTATCCCGGACTTCTTCGCACTTCTCAACCTCTATCAGACTTCTCCACTCTTCTCAACCTCTATCTCTTTGCAGACTTCTAAGCTCTGCTTAACCTCTATCAGACTTCTGCACTCTTCTCAACCTCTATCCCTTAGCAGACTTCTAAGCTCTGCTTAACCTCTATCAGACTTGTCCGCTGTTCTCAACCTCTATCCCAGACTTCTCCGCTCTTCTCAAACTCTATCAGCTTTCTCCACTCTTCTCAACCTCTATCCCTTTGCAGACTTCTAAGCTCTGCTTAACCTCTATCAGACTTCTCCGCTCTTCTCAACCTCTATCCCGGTTGAGCCCCCAAATTTGTAAGATTTTGGCTGTCTCTAAGGTGCTGATTTTTTTAAAATAATGAAGCCCGCTTTTAAAAACATAAAACACTCTTTTAATTTAGAAAGAATACACTTAAACCTCACAAGATAAATTATAAATTATCACCAATATGGCGCGCGTCCTTGTTCACATTGTGTTATTTTATATAATAATTTTACCAAACGATAATGGATTCCTACATGTATTATATTTAATTTTATCATATTTTATAGTATACCAGATGAAGCTGAAGAAGAAGCTAAACCAAGACAAGCTCCCTTATTCGTCAGCAAACCAGAACCGTGTACCGTTGAAGAAGGAGAATGGGCACGTTTCTGTTGTCGCGTTACAGGTCATCCAAGACCACGTGTCATGTGGTTGATCAACGGTCATACTGTTGTTAACGGATCAAGATATAAGTTAACTTATGACGGGATGTACCACTTAGATATACCAAAAACAAGACAATACGACACTGGCAAAGTCGAGGTCATTGCCAGAAGTAGCGTGGGAGAAGCTATCGCTGAAACAGAATTAAAGATCATACCAAGACACGACGATTATAGAAACGTCCTTAAAAATTCACCAAGACGTAAGTACACACCACTTTTGATTACACGCTTATTGGGTAGTATCGCAAAATCTGCCATTTTGCTGAATTTTGCCATATTACTTCACTGTGACAAGTATAGACATGAAAAAATACTTTACACAATGAATTTGAGCACTCCACGCAAAGCTTACTTAACACTTATAAATAAACACACTCCCTTCCTATAAACATCCTTATATCCCGGAGCTTCTGATGGATACAACGTTTATGCTTTACTGCACCAAGGGAATTTCGCACCAGGTAGGATTTCAGTTTCATCTGTTGTTTTCAATTTGCATGTCTGTGTCGGACGGTAATGTAAATGTTACGTAATGTAATTTTACTTCCTTCTCTTTCCCCTTTTTAACTCTTAAATTATCTATTGCATGAAGCTGCTTTAAAATAACTAATTATGTTAATAAATAATAACGTTACATTAAATTTCTCAGCGTGGTACGATATCGAACTCCAACAATATCAGAAAGAAAGACAAGAAACCGAACTCGAGAAATTCTTCGACGAACGCCACCAAACATTACAACAGAGCGGTCACCATGCTATGTTCATACATCCGAAACTTTATGAAAAGTCAGAAGCCGATTGGCAAAACAGCGTTAAACAAAGAAAGGGCGAGGAATACTACAACAAACTCCAAGAATTAGAAAATGAACAAGTAACGAGAGAAATTAAGTTGAGGGAACAACATCATCAATTTGCCATTCCCGGAGATAAAATCGTTGCTAATACTATCGCTAAAGGAATGGCCCAAAAATACGAAGATAAATTGTAAGTTTAAGTCATAAAAGATAGTTTTAAACAAAACTAATTATAACATATTAAAGTAGTAAGCAAGCAGCGCCTCTTTAAAAGAGGGCGCCGCAGGCGCCTAGCTCTTTTTTTAATAGTTTTTTTGGAAATCGCTTTCCGGACGATTCAATGGTTTTACGTCATTCTCCATTATTTTCACCTCCCCAACGATTTTGGGGGGTCCGTGACCAATTTCGGAAAAACGGCCCTGAAAATCAAACGACGTTGCAGTAGCCCTAATTGAAATTAAAATTCTCGATTGCCCGCCTATCAATTTCGTTCATTTTCGAACGCACTTTTTGTCCAAAAAGCCACCGGCTCCGCGACTCTGCTTCCGGCTAATCTTCTGAACGGCTTTATAACGCAACGTTATATGCGAATGGGGGCTCCTTTGGACCCGAAACGGCTGATTTAAACCCTAAACGAAATCCCCGTTTTCCGTCATTTTCGATTTGGGCCGATAAAACACTTGGTTCAATTTTCATAAACGTTATTTATTATTCTAACCACGCTAACGCCACATGAAATCTCAAAACGATCGGTTTATTAATAATTATCAAATATTTAATTTATGCAGAGCAAAAATTCGAATAAATTTCACTAAAAACTAATTAAATTCTTGAAAGTATCACCAAAAATTTAAGTAAATTTGTAAAAATTCAAAGTTACTAAAAATTTTAATAATTCCACCAAAAACTTATAAAATTTTGTAAAAATTCCATCAAAGCTATTTTTAACAATTCCACCAAAAACAAAATTTTTAAAAAATATACTAAAATTAAGATTAATTTCGTCAAGAATTAATTAGATTCTTAAAAATTTCACAAAAATAAAAAAGTAACAATAAAAATTCCACAAAAGTTAGTTAAATTGAATGTAATTTCACCAAAAATTATTAAATTTGGAGACAATTCTACTAAAAACTTAGTGAATTTTTTAAAAATTCCACCCAAAATCAATGAAATTGGTAAAAATTCAAAACTTACTATATTCGTAAAAATTCCACCTTAGTTAACAACATTTTTAACAATTCCACCAAAAACGTACTAAATTTTTTCAATTTTCCACCAAAGCTACAAAAATGTTGAATAATTCCACCAAAAACTTACTGATTTTTAAAAAATACCACCAAAAACTTACCAAATTCATAAAAATTCTACTAAAATTACCAATATTTTTAACAATTCCACCAAAAATGATTAAAGTTAATAAAAATTTCACCAAAGTTATCAACTTTTTTAACAATTCAATCAAAAACTTAGTGAATTTTATAAAAATTCCACCAGAAATTAATAAAATTGGAAAAATTTCACTAAAAACTTACTAAATTCGTAAAAATTCCATAGAAAAACACAAGATTTTTTAAAAATTCCATCAAAAATTAACAAAATTCGCAAGAATTCCACCAGTGTTATCAAAATTTTTGATAATTCCACCAAGAATATACTGAATTTTTTAAAAATTCCACCAAAAATTAATACAATTTGCAGAAATTCCACCAAAAACTTACTAAATTCATAAGAATTTTACCAAAAACAGATTTTCTTTATTCCACCAGAAATGAATAAAATTCGCAAAAATTCCACCAATGTTATCAAAATTTTTGATAATTCCACCAAAAACTTACTGAATTCTTTTTATTCCACCCAAAACTTGTCAACATTTTTAACAATTCTACCAAAAGGTCCAAATTCTTTTAAAATTCCACCAAAAATCAATCAAATTAGAAACAATTTCAATAAAAATTAACTAAAACCTTGGAAATTCCATCAAAAACTTAGTAAATTCATAAAAATTCCACCAAAGTTACTAAAATTTTTAATAATTCTACCAAAAATAATGAATTTTTAAAAATTCCACCAAAATACGAAATTTGTAAAAAGTCCACCAAAAATTTACCAATTTTTTTTTTTTAATTCCACCAAAAACTTACTAAATTCATAAGAATTTTACCAAAAACACTGAATTTTTTTAAAATTCCACCAAAAGTGAATAAAATTCGCAAAAATTCCACCAAAGCCATTAAAATATTTAACAACTACACCCAAAACTTACTAATTTTTTCTTTTATTCCATCAAAAACTTACAAAAATCCTAAAAATTACACCGAAACTGTCAACATTTTTAATAATTCTACTGAAAACTTACCAAATTTTTTAAAAATTCCACCAAAAATCAATCAAATTAGAAACAATTTCATTAAAAATTAACTAAAATCTTGAAAATTCCATCAAAAACTTGGTAAATTCATAAAAATTCCACCAAAGTTACTAAAATTTTTAACAATTCTAGCAAAAATAATGAATTTTTTTAAAATTCCACCAAAAATTAAAACAATTTGCAAAAATTCCACCAAAAACTTACTAAATTCATAAGAATTTTGCCAAAAACACTGATTTTTTTATTCCACCAGAAATGAATAAAATTTGCAAAAATTCTACCAATGTTATCAAAATTTTTGATAATTCCACCAGAAACATAGTGAATTTTTTAAGAATTCCACCAAAAACTTACGAAATTCATAAGAATTTTACCAAAAACACTGAATTTGTTTAAAATTCCACCAGATATGAATAAAATTAGCAAAAATTCCACTAAAGCTATTAAAATATTTAACAACTACACCCAAAACTTACTGATTTTTTTTTTATTTCATCAAAAACTTACAAAAATCCTAAAAATTACACCGAAACTGTCAACATTTTTAATAATTCTTCCAAAAACTTACCAATTTTTTTAAAAATTCCACTAAAATGTCCAAATTCTTTTAAATTTCCACCAAAAATCAATCAAATTAGAAACAATTTCATTAAAAATTAACTAAAACCTTGAAAATTCCATCAAAAACTTAAAATTCATAAAAATTCCACCAAAGTTACTAAATTTTTTAATAATTATACCAAAAATAATGAATTTTTTAAAAAAATCCACCAAAAACTTACTAAATTCATAAGAATTTTACCAAGAACACTGATTTTTTTATTCCACCAGAAATGAATAAAATTCGCAACAATTCCACCAATGTTATCAAAATTTTTGATAATTCCACCAAAAACATACTGAACTTTTTAAAAATTCCACCAAAAACTTACGAAGTTCATAAGAATTTTACCGAAAACACTGAATTTTTTTTAAATTCCACCAGATGTGAATAAAATTAGCAAAAATTCCACTAAAGCTATTAAACTATTTAACAACTACACCCAAAACTTACTGAATTTTTTTTTATTTCATCAAAAACTTAAAAAAATCCTAAAAATTACATCTAAACTGTCAACATTTTTAATAATTCTACCAAAAACTTACCAAATTTTTTAAAAATTCCACTAGAATGTCAAAATTCTTTTAAAATTCCACCAAAAATCAATCAAATTAGAAACAATTTCATTAAAAATTAATTAAAACCTTGAAAATTCAAAACTTAGTAGAATCATAAAAATTCCACCAAAGTTACTAAAACTTTTAATAATTCTACCAAAAATAATGAATTTTTTTTAAATTCCACCAAAAAACTTACAAAATTTGTAAAGATTCCACCAAAAATTTACCAATTTTTTTTTAATTCCACCAAAAACTTACTAAATTCGTAAAGCTTCCACCAAAGTTACCAAAATGTTGATCAATTCAACCAAAAACAATATTTTTTTTAGAAAAATACTAAAAATAAAACTAAACTAGTTTTTATTATAAATTTCAGGGACCAAAAAGAAGATGTATCTCAGATGTACTCTCAACAGCAATTAAAAAGAACCGGATTACGTGACACAAAGCAACATAGTACCGAGTATGAAGTTGATTCTAAAACAGGTGCTTACCCTCCAGATCCAGCAGCTTCGGCCGTTCACGGACGTGAGCGTTATGTTACAAAACAAAAACAAACTCAAAAAGAAACCGTCGGTGATACTGAAATCACAAGAAAAATAACAGCGACTGAAACAACCGATGTAGAACATTCAGGAAGGGCTGAAGAAAGATTCGTACAAGGACAAGTCCTACCATCTAAACCTCCATTCTTCACAAAGAAAATCCAACCTGTAAGGGCATTTGAAAACGAACCTGCTAAATTTGAAGTAGAGTTTGATGGTGATCCACTTCCAACTATTAAATGGTTTAGAGAAGATTTTCCAATTACTAGTTCACCAGATTTGAAAATTTATACCATGAGTACTAAATCAATCCTACAAATGAGACAAGTTTTCGTTGAAGATTCTGGCGTTTTCAGCGTAATTGCTGAAAATCGTGGTGGTACTGCAAAATGCAGCGCTAATTTAGTTGTACAAGAACGTAGACGTGCTGGAAGAACAGGAAATGTTCCTCCTAGTTTTGTAACAACCGCCCAAAGTACAACCGCCAATACTGGCCAATTAGTTAGATTTGACGCCAGAATTAACGGAACTAAACCGATCGATGTTTATTGGTTAAAAGATGGAAAGAAAATCCTCCCATCTGATATGCGTTATAAAACTTTAGAAGAAGATGAGGTTTATACTTTACTCATAATCGAAGTTGTCCCCGATGATTCGGGCAAATACGAATGTGTTGCTATTAATAAAGCCGGTGAAGCTCGATGTGAAGCCGAATGTGTTGTTAATCCACCAGCTTCACCTACTAAACCATCAAAACCTACAACCCCCGGTGCAGAAAAAGCACCAACTATTGTAGAAGCGCTAAAAAATCAAACTGTTCGTGAAGGCCAAGCTGTTTCGTTCCGTTGTAAAATCTCTGGAAAACCAACTCCTACTATTAAATGGCAAAAAGGAGATAAAGTTATTAAACCATCAAAATATTTCCAAATGTTGAAGGAGGGAGATACATGCACATTGAAAATCACCGAGGCTTTCCCTGAAGATGAAGGCGTTTATAAATGTGTTGCTAATAATCCAGCTGGCACTATCACCACTCAAGGAACTTTGAAAGTTACTGCAGCTGAAAGTCAAGAGGTACCACCTTCATTAACCAAAATGAAGGACGTCATTGTACCCGAAGGTAGTCCGGCGCAATTTAAAACGACTGTTTCTGGAAAACCACGACCCACAATCCAATGGTTGAGAGATGGATTTTTAATTCCAGAATCACCAGATTTTCAGGTGAGTTTTTACTTATCAAAATATAAGATCTTTCATGATATTAAGGGGGAACAACAGGGTGGAGACCGCGAAAAAAGGCGATAATTAAGATTTTATTTTAGTTCACTCATTATTCTAGAAAAATCGAAATTTGATATTTGTAACTACGCAGTTTAAATTTATTTTAGGAAGTATAGAGAAAAAAAATCTGTCTTAGAATACATATATGGAGGGTGTCCAAATGCACTAACGAAAAAAAGCATCTTGTTGGTTGTCACTATAAAACGTGTAAAAATAATCTGAAAATAAAAAAGGAAACGTCATTTTAATCTATATTAGTGTAGCTTTAGTTAAGCGTACCCGATTTAAAAAATAATAATTGCTGTTAAAATGGCACCTTTGCAAAAAAAGAGTTAAGAAAATCGATAAAATAATTAATCTTTCCAGGGGGTAAAGAGGCAGCAAATATTAATACAAATAAAAATCCGTACGTTTAACTGAAGGGAATTTTATATAGATTGAGGACGTCTCAGTAAAATTTGAATGCGATTCTCGTTGGTAAAGAAATTGTGACAACAGGTTAAACAAATTTCACTGCGAGAAAAACGCATTTAAAAAGTTAAGTTTAGTTCTAGATGATATAATGGAGGAAATTTTAAGAATTACCACAATTCATCGATTCCTACTCCATAATAAAGGTCTTTAGAATTTCTAGAACATAATTCGACTTTCTTCTTGTTTGAATTGTCTAAAACACTTGAACTAGAACGCACTTGAGCTCGACTTATATGGTGTTGATCTTTAGCTGTACAAAATGCGTACATTTGGGGTCCAATCTGGATTTGTATTTCATTTGCCACCTTTAGTAAAGATGCCATTCCATTATTAAAAATGAAAACCGCTAAATAAGTAGCAATTTGCACAATAACTACCCGACTTGATAAAATTTTCGGAGCGAACTTCCAAATGAGAGCATTAAAGCTCTCATTCGAATTTTGCGTAAATCCGCCTATAGAGCGCTCAAGCAACTCCATCTTGGACAAATCCATATAAGTGGGAGTAATAGCATCGATAACATTTTGTGACAATGGTTGTTTATGTTCGTATTCAAGTAATGGCTTCGTGCGCGCGAGCAGAAAAGAGCTATAATTCCATTATTTGTACAAATTTTGTTATATCATAGGACAATATTCTAAAAGGTATATACTTTCGAATTGCGTAAAGAAAAAAAAACGATTTTTCAAGAAATTTACCCTGTTGTTTCCCTTTAAGCATATAGGGCTTAAAATTTCCAGTTTGAAAATCTAAAATAACATATTTAATCGTGCGGAATAAAAACAGAATTTAAGTTTAATTCCCTTATATTTGTGTTTTATCTATGAAAGTAAAAGAATAATATGTATATCATGAGACAGTTATTTCTTGCATAGTACTCTATTCGTGAGATTAAATGAGTCACAGATATGCCGTCTTGTAATCGTCTAATAACTTTAAGACCCAATTTATCTTTTAGAAATAAGCACATTATTTAAAACAGAGATATTCTAAGTTCATTTTAGGAATTTCTAACTAGCACAATTAATAAGATTAAGTTACAAAGCTAAACATGAAATATTTTGAAAATGAACGATTTTATGACTCGATTTTTTGGTTTATTTCCGTTCAAAAGTATATGAATAAAGTATTACACAACCATGTTGGACACTTATACACATTTTTACGACGAAAAAAGTAATAACACATTATAATGAATGGGATTAAATTATAAATAGGTTAAAATGCGTGTCATGTGTGTAATTTATATTTGCATTCGTCCAAATAACCCCATTCCTTTTAATATATTTGGAACGGCGGATATAATTTAGTAGTCACTTCTAACATGTAACAAATACTCAAGATGCCAATTGTACCCAACCTTTTAAGTGTTCAAATTATAAAAATACACTCTAAAAGTAGTAAATTGATTCGATATTTTTTCCTTATCATATTTAGAAAATCGACTAATTCACATAATGCCTTCACAAAAATGAAGTGTTTTTTCTTGAAGTTCTCAAAATCCACAGCACAAATTTTAGAATACAGCACATTTTTGTTATTTTTGGAAAAAAAAAGAATAAAAAACCGGGGGAAATCAGTTCACTTTTATGATGAATGGTTTTTCACCAATATCTTAGGTTAGGAATACAATATCGAGGTGCGGTTTTCACTAGCTTGTTTGGACTTTATTATACTATTTTTCCGTGAAGAGAAAGTGATACCGTTCCATTTAACTTTTCGAAGAAAATTCGCAATTTCTAAAAAAATTTCGAAAACGCCATCTAGCGGCGACATGTGAATTTACAATCACCACCAAAACGGTAGGATTCATAGTCCAAGAAAAGCTCTTTTCAATGATACCAAGTTTATTAAATTCCGTTCAGCCGTTGTGAAATTATAGGTATTTGTTTACAAGCACTTTCGAACGCCCCCCACCACTTTATTTTTGAAGTTACGGAAAAAAGTTTTTAATAAAAAAAATTGATACCTATCTCCACTTTAAAAAGCGCATATTTTTGTGTTATCTTAATATAGCGGAATTCCGAGAAAACCCACATTTTGTAATTCAAGATGGCGATTACGCCCCCTGGCGGCCATCTTAGGAATTTGAAAATAATTTCCAGCATTTTCCCGTGGCTACTTTAGTTATTAAATTTTTTACCGCAAGTCTCTACGATGAATAGTTTCCAAGATACAGCACTCTGCATTCTTATTTGACCACCCTGTACAGTTGGTGTCGCAAAAATAAAAGGTTTTTATTTGGGGAAATAAAATTTTCAATAATAGAAAAAAAAAACATTTATTCTACACAATAAAAATAGAACAATAGGAACATCTTTTATGGATACAAATGAAATTTGCAAATATGTTCGAATCAAAAAGTCAAAGTGATTAAGAATGTTCGAATCAAAAACTCAAAGTGATCAAAAATGTTCGAATCAAAAACTTAAAGTAATCAAAAAATCCGAATTAAAAACTCAATGACTTTTTTTAAAGGTTATAAAGTAGGAATGTTTTATTTAAAGACTAGAAAAATAAGAACCTAATTTGAAAAGTACAAATACTAAATACAAAATGTATGATAAATCGGAATGATCTCTTAAATACTGTAAATACTCTTTAGTTCATTATTGACACTGACACCGGTTGTATTATTACCCCTTTCACTTCTCCGTCTTCTCCCGTGAGAACGATTTGGCTTTCGCTGTTGAACCTACCATCCGTGATTTCCTCCACGGGAACATAGTTTATAACTTCTTCTTGAGGGAGGTCCTCGTTTATCGTATTTATTAGATACAGAGGCACCATTGTACCGTCCGATATCATTATCTCCTGATTAAGCGGGACGATGGTTACCAATTTATCCGGATTGTTGATTATAGGCAAAGCGATCGGATCCAACATCGTTATATTTGTGTCGGTGGAGGTAGCAACTATTGAGTTTTCAGTCTCCATTGCATTTTCCGTTTCCACCACGTTTCTTTCCACCGCATTTTCCTCCATCATATTTCCTTCCATCGTATCTCCTTCCATCGTATTTCCGTCCACCGTATATCTTTCCACCGTATATCCCTCTACCGCGTTTTCCTCCACGACATTTCCCTCCATCGCATATCTCTCCACCGTATATCTCTCCATCGTATACCTCTCCATCGCATATCCATTCACCGCGTTTTCCTCCACGGCATTTTCCCCCACTGTATTTTCCCCCACTGTATTTTCGCCCACCATATATCCCTCCACAGCATTTCCCTCCACTGCATTTTCCACCATCGCATTTTCCTCAACCGCATTTCCCTCCATCCCATTTTCCTCAACCGCATTTCCCTCCATCAAGTTTTCCTCAACCGAATTTCCCCCCATCGCATTTTCCTCAACCGCATTTCCCCTCACTTTCCTCTTTGTTTTATTTTGTTCCCTGAACGATGTCAAAAGGTCTTCTCTTCCATGGTATTTATAACAACTTATTACTATTTTCCTGAGCGCATCTGACCAAGTTGTTTTTTCTTTATCTTCGTCACTTCTATTATCCGTACGAACATTGGCCCATGGTATTTTTTTTGGCCACCAAATAGGGCGCGTAGATTCCCTGCCCCACCCAGGTTGGCCTTTTCCAGTCGAATATTTCAACATTAACGGTATAAAAGCCCTCAACTGGGCCTGGGTCATACATTCAACGGGGGTGGGAATACCATCGATGACCAAAGGGGGTAGTTGGAAGAGTGTCGGGTCTTCTTCTTCTAATGGCGCAACCTCATGACGTGACAAAGAACTCCACAGTTCATCCGTGACTATGGATTGTAGGTTCATCATGACATTCTCGAGCGGTTTTGATCCAAATACCTTGTAGTTTGTGTTTTCATTCCCCGGCGATAACACCACCACGACCACTTCTTTGCCTACTCTTGTCGCCAATTCGTTTACCAGCCGTCGGAGCTTCCTCAGCAAAGAGGTTTCGATTCGCTTCCTGGCCACTGGGTTCGTCTCGAACGAGTATGGACATCCCTTCTTCCTTGTGGATAGTATCGCCGCGGCTGCAGATAAACCTGAGAGGCCGGAGGTAGCTAATTTTGCAATGACATCATCTTTCATGGAAGTTCTGATAAGGTCGCCTAGACTGTTATCCTCTTCGCAAGAGCTAGGCGTCGAAGGGCCTTCACTCTCAAGATCGGAATCCTCGGATATGTCCTTGGAACAACCCGGTACCGCGAGTTCCTCTTCACGCGATTGATTATCACGAGACATGTTCATCGACACGGCTATGAATTACTACTGAGGGTAGAAACATCAAGATGGGCTATACGTCTCACTGGCGCCTATATCTATGCTACACATTTAACACGGACGTATGTCGTATTTTAACTCACAATTAAGGTTCCTTAAAAGAAATTGTCATGGTAATTTAATAATAATTTCTTTATTTATTAACGGACCGAACTGATTTTTTAAGTTTTTATAACAATTCTACATCCGGCGACACAACAAAAAATAAATAATAAAAAAAATGTTGCTTTATCTCTTAAAATATTATGGTTTTCGAGGTTTTTATTGTTTTGTCAGATGTAAAATAAAAAAATAGAAACATTTTTCCTCTATAATTTTTACGAAATGTTAATAATAAGCATTATTATTCTTCAATAATAGAATAATAGTCAATATTTCTGGTTTCCAAGCCCTTACAATCTGTAATTGGTTTAAAAGAAGTGTGGGCTGATATCACGACATCTCTATTGAAATCGCTGTGTAAACAACATACAGGTATAAAGGCGTATTCTTGGAACATGAATAATAAAAACTTGAGTATTTAATTCTTTCTGTCAGTTGAAATAGATTTTTATCTTTTTGGGTTCGTTTGAGAAAAGTAGCATTTATGATATTTTAACGTTTTTAATAACTATTCGTGCCAAAAACGCCCTCTAATAATTGAGCAGTTTTTAAAAATGATATTTTTTTAATCATTGTTATTCATATTCATGTGTTAAATAATTATTCTTATTTAAATACTCTTCAAAAATAATCCTTATTAATTTGTAAGTGCTCCTTATTTTCTAATCAAGACAAACAAAGTTTTATGAGATTTTTGTTCGAACACTGCCTGTTTCATAATATCGACGCTCTCAAGCCAAAACGGCACAAACGCCAAAATGGTCATTTTTTAGTTAGCTGCACCGTTGAGTAGCATTTTTAAATCTGCATGCAACAGTTACTATTATTATACAGACTGTAAAGGTTTGAGTTGTGGATAGGGCAGGTCAATGTGTTAGACACGACGCGAATGGCATACGATTCTAATGAGTTAGATAAAGAGGCACATATCAACTCCAATCGGCCAGATAAGTAAACGCAGCATATCTGTCCTGTGTTAACTAATGGAAGCCGTACTGTCGTCCTTTTCCCACTTACATTAAACGTATGCGCAACTCATCGGTGTTCGCACGGTATACTCGACGGCGCATAGAAAATAGAACTTTTGTATAGATATATCTAACGTTTCGGCAAAATGGCACTTAACCCTTTTGTTGCTCTTCAATTGCTATAAATAAATTCAATAATTTACATAGGAAAGGTACCTCATATCCCAGTTTTAGGGTAATACCAGTACACTTGAGTGGGTAACTTGCCATTATTCAATTTCGGCATACCTATAGAAAAACATACCCAGAAAAGCATAAATGACATTGAAAAATATTTAAAATAATTATTATTTCTAAAAGCTTTCTCCCTCATTATCATTAAAAATGCCTTTTTATTCTTTGTTTTATATGAAAAAAATTGGCTCTATTTAGTCAATGTTCCTCCCTTTTTTGTACAAAATAAATAGACAGAATGAATTTCGATGACAACTTTTTTTGTTGGCTGCTTACTGAAGATGGTACTTAAACGAAAACCAAGTCCAACTTTCTTGTTACTGAACGTCTCACTTCTACCCCCTTCAGAAACTTTCTGACCGTAGATACGAAACCTTAATAATGAGGAAGAACCACGGTCCGAATTTTCCATCGTTGCATAACACTTTGTTGTTTAACACGTTGAGTGCCATGTCAGTCATCGGCGACTGACACCGAGCGTTCCGTTCAGGACGCGTCAGTCACCAGTGGCCTGACAGGGAAGTCGTTATAAAATCGCGCGGCACCCAACGTGTTAATTTCAACTTCCGTGTGAGATGCATAGAGGAGGGAAATAAATATATATGTAAGAAGGAAATTGCGGATATTACAAAATAGGTGACATTTTTCAAATAAAAGTCATCTTCAAGCAAAAGGCATCTTCAAGCAAAAGGCATTTTCAAGCAAAAGTCATCTTCAAACAAAAGTTGAATACATTCTAAAAAATATTTCGCTTAAATGTACTTACAATTGAATCGTTTATTTCAGAAAGGGACTAAGTAACATTTTTAACGATTTTTAGATAAATGTATATTCGTGCTCTCTGGCTGTAGACCTATCGTTTTGAGTAGAAAGGCTTATACTTTATATGCCCGGAACATTTTATTGTGGAGACAGAATTTTTGGTTTGTTGTAGAAAGGGACTATTTATTATCGTAATTTCGTCTAAAGACATAATCGATTTTAAGAACTGGTGGCCTAAATACTACAAGAAAACTGCAAACTCTCTTGAAAGTATGAAACTCGGTGTGGCTCGAGTTAAAAAAACAACCATTTTCAATATCACACTTTCATTATTTTCTTCATGAACATAAAACGCCTAGGTATGTTGTGGCTTCAGAGTATATAAATGGTTTCACATCTCACACATTTCATCTGCACACGCCAAAAAGTTCCGGCAAAACTACGATAAAAATGACCATAACCAAAGCCTATATAGATAAAGTTCCAATTTTAAAATCCAAGATTGAACATCTAAATGAAATCCTATCTTACATTGAAGAACCATATTTGAAATTTTATCAGGAAATATTAAAATAGCCATCTAATACCAAAAAAGAAAATAACAGTGCGGATTAATGAAAAAAAAAATGAAATATTGTTTTCTTAGTGTCAATTTTCGTTCTTTCTCTTAAAAACTTAGTGAAATATATTCTTGTAAATATCTATAATGCTTTTTTTAGTTAATAAAACATCTTGGATACTGTTTGTCATGTTAATATGAGAGCACATAATAAACTAAATCTATAAACATAATGTTTATTGCAGAAAGGTACTAAGTACAATTTTTTCAGTTTGATTTTTTTTCTCTATCGCAATTGAAAAAAACAATATGGCAGGACAAAATGTACTGATAGTTAAGCATAGAATTTATAATAAAAAATGCCATGAATAATCTTTAAATTGGAAAGTTTCTTTTTTTCTCGTTTTCCTCAAAACTACAAAAATGTTGCTTAGTCCCTTTCTGAAATAAACGATTCAATTGAAGGCCTCGGTGCAAAAACCGGTCAGCTCCACTTTTTAATGAAATTGCTTTTTTTGCCTGAACTTGACTTTACTCAGCAGTGCACACCGTTTAGTATAAAGAAACGGCTATCTCCACCATTCTAAATTGGAAGTTGCATGAGAAATGAAGCTGGCATTAATTTGTTTGGATGCAAGAATCGATCAGTTTTTTAGTGACACTATAAAATTAAAAAAAAAAAACGGAGATGACCGCTTTTTGCACCGAGCCCTTCAATTAGACTTGATGACAAAAAGATTTTCCCTTCTATTTGCATCTTATTTGCCACTAATAAGATGTTAAGAAGTCAACATAACCATAACAAGAAAGTGTTGATTTATTATTTTTTAATAGAAAGAAATAACTAAAGAAAGGTTTTTATCACTAATGCGTTAGAGGAGAAAAAACGTCTCATTTTACACTTAAATTTGAACCCAGATCTTCTGCTTTCCAGGCAGTTGTCCTTCCAATTAAATTGCACAACTCGACAAGTTTTCTCACATTTCTGGATGCGTAATGTCATAGGTTTCTCCTCTACCGCTTTAGTAATAAAAATATTTTTTTAATTATTTCTTTCTATTATTAATTCATACGTTAAAAATTCCCAAATATTTAATTATATTAGGTTGGGGGAAAAGACATCCATTACACAGGCCTACAAAATTTTTTGAAAGGTGAGACTCATAGATCAAATAGTACTTTTCTAACAGGTTTTGACACGCTAAATCAAAATATGACTTCAGACCAGCCCCAACACCTCAGGATTTTAATACATTCTAATTTATAGATGCAAGAAACACGAGTTTTGACTATATTATCAATTAAATAACATAGCAAATAAAAAAAATATTTATTTAATAAAAATTTTTATTTACAAAACTCCATACAGAATTCGAATGTACTACTTTTCCCATTCAAAATGGATTTTGAATTCTTACAATATCTTAATTTCTTCATGAAAAAATCTTCTCTTTATAAACCTCCAATCGTAGTTGTTGCTATAGTAAACAATAATTTGGTCGTAGTTTCAAAAAAATCGTTTTCTCTTTAATTCAAATGAACATTGTAGAGACCCAACCCATCTTATGGAATTATCTACCTTTTTCAAAACTGAACAATAGTACACCATCATTCTTGCATCCCATATAGACTCATTTTTTCTGTCAAAACGTATACAAATATAACAAAATTTATTTAACTTTTTTTAACATAGTGGCTTCTTGAAGTCATTGTTGTCTGCAAATCATCTAAATTCTACAGATTACGCATTCTACAATCAAAGTTAATGTCTTTAAAACAGGGAAATAAATCAATTTCAGACTTTGGCAAAGAATTAGAGGAGTTATTTGTAGATCTGACGATTTTCAACGATCTCAGTCTAATGGCGAACCTTCAGTTTATTCTGTATTAAAACCGATAAATAAAAAAAAGCCATTGAACGGTTTGCTAATGGTTTATGTAGTACTAAATTAAGCACGATAATTGCCGCGCGTGATTTTTCTTCTTTGAAAGATCAACATAAAGGTCAACATAATGGTAGTAGCAGTTTTCGAGGTAATAGGCGACCGTTCGGAAGAGGTCGTAGAAGGGCGTCTAGAAGAGCTAGATGTCTACGTATTGACGACTACATGGGTTAATGATTGAGAAAAAAGTGACGTTATAAAAATTACATTCCTTCAAGAAGAAATGCTTCATTCGAAAAATTCAAAATACATTTAAAATAGGAACAGTGGTGCTTTCAGATACCAGAATTCTGTGTATAAAAATTTATTGGCTATGTTATTTAATCCCGAACCGAGTTTTAAAACCGAGACGATTTTTGCATCTTTGGGTTAAAATATTAAAAAAACCCGATATGCTGGAGCAATTCCGAGATAAAATTTGAATTCAGCGCGCCTAGAATTATTAGAAAACCATATCTCATCTCTGGGTCTAAAAACTGTTGGTCAGTGTTATTTTTACGTATACTATATCGAAAATATAATGGATTTCTTTTTCCTCAACATAATATTATTATTACTTTTTGACCCAATACTTTATATTACTGCCTAACACAAGTTGAAATTAGACAAACTAAATCAAACTAATCAAACTAAATCAAAATCATGGGGAATAACATTTTAAACAAGTATGGAAAACAGTTCTTTGCTGAGTTCGAAAGTTTCTTCATAAGTCGAAGAATTATGCAAAATATTGATTATTTCCAACTGAATATATTGAATAGTTTTTACTTTTTTTTCTAAAAACCATCTTCAAATCAAAGAAAAGATCATACTTTTAAACTTTTATTAAAAAAATCAATAACAAGAATATATATAGCGATGAAAAAATATCCTGTGGCCGTTTCGTTTTTAAAAAAGTAAATTTAAAATCACAGTAATTTTAAACGCGTTAATTATAGTACATACCAACGCAGATGTAGAGCTAAACAGACACATGTCTATTTTTTAAGTTGCTCTGTTGTGTTTTTAATTTAAAGTCAACGACCATTTATTTTTAACTTAAGGAAGGTGCAAAATATGAGGGGGGAAAAGAAGAAAAAAGATATTTTCTGCTTAGTAATCAATTAAAAATACCCACAAAATTTTCGTAAAATTTATTGATTCCTTTGTATATGCAAAAATAATATACACACAAGTTTTGTATACAAAGGATGCTCGGCCTATATTCAATGATAAAATAAACAAAACGAAATAGAAACGTTCAACATTTTAGGAATTTTTAGCCCTAAAAATAGCATGAAATGATCTCATCGTTAAAAACTTTTTTAACGAATTCTGTATTTATATTTATTATTATAAACAGTAACTTTAGAATTATAAATATCGATTTTTTCTTTCAGATGATTCACGAAGGAAACAACGCGGTTCTACTGATTTCGTCAACTTACGAGGAGGATTCCGGGCTGTTTACATGTCGCGCCACTTCATCAGCAGGCCAAGTGGAACAGTCAGCCAAACTGATCGTCAAAAGTAAGAAATAGATCTTATCTAAACCCCCCAATGTTATTGTTGTTGTAAGAAAAGTGTTATATTTTCCTATGATATATATTTATTGTTGCCCAAGTTTATAAAGTCGGTCGCCTGATGTATAGGAAAAATACTTTCTAGTCTAAAAACTAAGCTTAACGCTTTAAGCAAGTATATTATTCTACTACCACTAAATAGTTGTTATACCTTTTTTTGTATATCTATTTTATTAATACTATACCCACTTCAAATTCACTTGAAGCGATGGTATGATGAATCGGTCCAATCTAGCGTTTCTATGTGTGGGTTCCAAGTGATATTTGATGAAAAAGAGGAATGAAAAGGCTTCTGGCTAACAAATTCATTCTCATCACGTTGTAGTTTGTATAGTGTTAAACAAAAAACCGTACCAAAAAATCTACAAAAAAAAATGCTGTGCTTTATATTTTATGTTATGTAACTTTTTAGTTAATCAGTAATAAAATGCTATTTATCATTTATCTGTTTTCACATTCACACATTAAAACTAACCTATTTTATGGAAAATTTTTACGATTTTTACATTTTTATGATTATATTATTTTTTTTTTAATCTTTCTAATACAACCCAATTTGAATTGATTTTAATTAAATAATAGTCAGCAGCTACTTCATCGAACCAATTCAGTATTTGCTTACAATACTATTATCGGTGACAAAAGTAAAGTCAGTAAACTTTTGGAAAAGTATTTCGAAAGTTTTCGTCGAAAAAAATCGGAGTATATTAAATGAATATGTTTCTAGGAATTGAGATAGTTTGAATTTTTTACTACCACCTCGTGACAATCCAGAAATTGATTTTTTTGGCGAAAATGGAATTTTTGAAAAAGGAAAAAATACCACGTTATAGTAAACAGATGAGGCTACATCCTACAAAAGCCCCGGATTTTTTTCTTCGGTGGTTTCCGAGAAAAATATTCCTAAAGTTTGGGTTCTTTGCGAAATGGTCAAAAAAACCGGTCCTTTTTTCATTTAGCGATATCTCCTGAGCCAAGGTACCTACAATTCTTAATTTTGGATATGTTACAAAGAAATGATCACCAATTATGACAGTCTTTACCACGAAAAAAATTCCCAAAGTTTGGGTTCTTCGCGAAATGGTCAAAAAAACCGGTCCTTTTTTCATTTAGCGATATTTCCTGAACCAAGGTACCTACAATTTTGAATTTTGGATATGCTACAAAGAAATGATCACCAATCATGACAGTCCTTACCACGAAAAAAATTCCCAAAGTTTGGGTTCTTCGCGAAATGGTCAAAAAACCGGTCCTTCTTTCATTTAGCGATATTTCCTGAACCGCAGAACCTACAATTTTGAATTTTGGATATGCTACAAAGAAATGATCACCAATCATGACAGGCTTTACCACGAAAAAAATTCCCAAAGTTTGGGTTCTTTGCGAAATGGTCAAAAAACCGACCCTTTTTTCATTTAGCGATATCTCTTGAGCCAAGGTACCTACAATTTTTAATTTTGGATATGTTACAAAGAAATGATCACCAATCATGACAGTCTTTACCACGAAAAAAATTCCCAAAGTTTGGGTTCTTCGCGAAATGGTCAAAAAACCGGTCCTTTTTTCATTTAGCCATATTTCCTAAACCGCGATACCTACAATTTTGAATTTTGGATATGTTACAAAGAAATAATCACCAATCATAACACTCTTTACCCCGATTTTTTTCGACGAAAACTTTTGAAATACCGGCATCCAAAAGTTTACTGATTTGACTTTTGGTACCATAGTTAGAAAAATCTACCAATACAATTAGAAAAATCTAAAAAATTTAATCAGAAACAGAAGATACTATAATATTTTAAACATTTTTTTTACATCCAACATCAAAATATTTACAAAGATTGAATAAAAATTTCGTCACATTTTCTATAAATATTATTTTAAACTCTCAATGCAAAATAATGAAATCATTCCTGGTGAATAACATTGTAACATAAAGTGACACTCTAAATACTTTTTGGCAAGTTATCATAACACACGTCAACATATATTTTGTTCTAAGGACGTTAATGAGTCAATCAATTGAAATACCTATTTGTAAATCAAAATACCAAAGATCTGATTCTAAATATTTAAATCAGCTAAACTAAAACATAAATGTGTTAGTAAATTCCTGATTTTATTACAAAATTTAATCAAAAATTTTTAATTTATGATAAAGTTTATTTTTGAATTAATTTTTGAATAAATTTTTAAATTAATTTTTGACTACCTGTTATTTATTTTTTGAAGTAAAGGATAGGGAAAAGGATTTAATAAAACTCTAAATCATAAAAAGTCTTTATTTTTCCCAAAAATATTGCCCTTTTTGCCCCCCATTTTGTACGGCTTTTTCCCGACGCGACGAACTAGATGTTCTATTTTGAAACAGAAAAACGAAAAGCAAGTTGTGTTTGGTGCCGTGTGCAGCGACTCCTAGAACTAGTATTAGCGTAAACTATTTTAGGTTGGCGTGTGTATTACATTACTGAACCGGCTAAATTTGGAACAGAACCCCGTACCTTGTATTCACAAGGTTTTTCGCGAAAATTTTTCGCATACGTTGCGTGAATCACCTGAAGCTGTCCGTCTTATTTTGGATCTGGCTCAAAAAATCAGACCGGTATAAATCATCGATTTATATTTAAAACTGAAAACAGAAGCACACGGTACCAATAAAACGTCTACCAATGAAACGTCTACAAATGAAACGTCCACAAATGAAACGTCCACAAAAGAAACGTCCTCAAATGAAAAATCCACCAACAAAACGAATTTCTACGTCTACTTGAAATGAAACATTATTACGAGTTTTATTAGGGTTTACTTTATTTTCGTCCTTTAAACAATAAACATTTTTATCACACTTGGAACCAACACAGCGCTTAATAAAATTTCTTATCTTAGTATCAAGTCTATTCTGTTCAATTAAAGGCTGTTTTAATCTCCAAAAAGCTTTGAAAAATTTCCAAATTCTATTGGAGATTAAAACAGCCAAACTTTTTGTCACACACTCCACAAAAATATTACACTGTAATTTCACAGAACTCTAAAGACCACAAAAGCACTTCACACCTGCACTTCTTCAAGCTTCACACAGCACTAATACAAAATAGATGAACGCCACCACACACCACACACCACACGAAAAGGTGAAAATGGTGGGGATATTCAAGCAGTCTGGTGTGAGCAAAAGCTGCTGTGACAAATCGGCCCGATATGAGCTTTGCCACACGCGTTGGACACGCAATTGTTTGTGTTGTCAGGCGAAGTGTAGCGTACTTCTAAAAATAACTAACGTCCGTTGACTGAATCACCACAGCCATTACTCGTTTCAGACCAAAGGAGCTTAATGATTTAGTATCTCCCACGGAGGGAAAGGTTTTATTTTCCAACTGGATTCCTCCAAATATAACCGTTTTAAAATTAAAGTGATGATTTAATATGTCTCTGTACTTGCATTTTTAGAACTTGAAGTTGACTTGACTTAACTTTTTTATTTTTATCCAAGTTCAACGCATTAGTAATGAAATATTTATTAGAAATACATTAAAAATTAATTTCATACTATTAAATATTTTTATAATAAGACAACTCTTGGCAAATTTTTAATGGATAATTAATTATGTACAAAATTAAAGTGGTAAAGCGATAATTGGGCTATTTTAATAAATGATTGTTAGCAAATTCTCAGTGCGACCGATATTATTTACTTGGCAATAATGAATACACCTGGACCTGTAGCAATTACGGGTACAAACCGTTTGGCAACGTTTTATATTGGCAAAGCCATAAACGTTTAACTATTGGGCACAATAATTGCCTGAAGTTATAACCGTGACGTGAAAGAAACGGTCTAATGGTTAGAAATGGCCAATTTTAATTCAATTCGTTGAAATCGTTTTATGCCTTAACGCAGTTTGAGTCATGAAGCAATAAATAAACAGAAAACGTTAAAGGTGGGTCTAGACTTGTGACAAAATTCATCGTTTGACATCGTGGTGTATCAACATCATGAACTTCATTGCGTTCCACTAAAGGCCGATTTACATTAGACGAGCGAATGCTCATTCTATCCCCACTCTATCAAATTCTTTTGGTATAAACATAGAGCATTCTTTTATTGTTCTCTCTACATTCACAAAGATTCTACGGAATATTCTAAAAATGCTCGCTCTCTTCAAAGCGTTCATAAGTTCTAGCGATTTGAATACATACTTATCAAGTTAATTGATCTAAAGAAAAATATCTATTAATGATAGAAGCCTACCGAATTTGCAGATGTCTGTGGGATCGGACTTTTGAACACTATAAAAATACAACTCATAAACAAGATGCTTGGCAGGAGATTACAATTCTACTAGAATGTAATGTTGAAGAAGTAAAAAAAAGATGGACTCGTTTCTTGCATGTTACCGCCGAGAAAGGCAAAAAACTATGTCTTTTCTTTCTTTTCTTTCTTTTCATTTTAAGTTTTTGAGACAAAATAATAAATGCAGCACTTGCAATTATAGCATTGCTGTCAGAGTCGGGCATAACGAAACGCTATCAACCACAGAATTCACATGAATGAGCAAGGAGCGTTCGTTCGGCTGATGTAAACATTTATTGTGTAAGAATTCTAGTTCTTGGTTCTCATTTTTGCTCGTTAATATTTTGGTGTAAACGCTGAAAACGAGCTTTCGGTTACAATAAAAGCTCTAGAAAGAATGCTCTTGTTCTGACTCTAGCTCTTTGTTCGTTTGGTGTAAACGCACCTTTATAAGGGAACATACCAAACCCGAACACACCGATTTTTTTTCAAAATCGGTTCATTTGTAGAAGGTCCCAATCTAAATAAAACCCTACTTTCCGTTTCTACCCAAAAACGGTTTGAAAGTGTGAAAGCAACCCTTAAAAATTGAACAGTTTTTGGAAAATAATTTTGTTCTCCTAAACGATTCATGGTATCAAAAAACCTTTCAGATAAAAAATGTCCCCATCATCAACAACATATCCTCTGTCATTTTCCTTCAAGTAGGAGGGTGAATTCAAACCCTTTTGTTGTCAAAAAATCGCATATAAAAAAATTCGTATCTCCAAAAGTATAAATAACATTGAAAAATGTTGCAAGAGAGAATTTTAGATGGTGGCATACAGTAATGTCTCGATAATCCGTATATGCGGTAATCCGAAGTACCCCATAGTCCGCAACAGAAATCGGTACTCGATAATTCGTATTTGAGAAGTTTACAATTCGAATTATTACACTGGCTAACATTTTTTAGACCCATAAATCAGACAATAGTTTCCAAATAGTTTTAGATGCGCTGAACTCAAATTTGGCTTCAGAATTGCTCCACCACCTCAGGTTTTTGAAAGATTTTACCCTAAAGATGCAAAAAACTCGGTTTTTAAGTATGTTCAAGATTAAATAACATACCGCATTAATTTTTATTCACAAAATTCCATCCGGCATCTTAAAGCACCACTATTGCCATTTAAAATGTATTTTGAATTTTTCGATTATCTTCATTTCTTCTTGAATTAATATAATTTCTATAACATCACTTTCTGTAAAGTCATTTTGGCCTATAATGTCATTCTAGCGTGCGTAATCTGTACAATTTATATGATTTACAGACAACGATGACTTCAAGAAGCCCCTATGTAAAGAAAATGCACGTTTTGACACAAAAAAATTCATGTAGATGGGATGAATAGGAATGGGATGATGTAGATGGCCCACTGTTGCTGAGGTTTGAAATGCGTAGATAATTCCAAAAGATAGGTTGAGTCACTGCAACATTTATTTGAAACAATGATTTGAAAATCTTAACATCTTTTTGAGACTACGATCAAATTATTGCTTACTAGTTTGCTATACTGACGTCTACGATTGGGGGATTACAAAAACATCTTTTCATTAAGAAATTAAGACATTCAAAGTGCATTTTAAAAGGGAAAAGTGGTATATTCAAATGTCACAAGAAGTTTTGTAGATAAAAATTTATTGGTTACGTTATTTAATTCCAAATATGTTCAAAACTCGTATTTTTCGCATCTATAGATTGGAACAGCTTGAAAACCTGAAGTGATGGAGCAGATCTGAAGCCATATTTGAATTCACTGCGCCAAAACCTTTTAGAAAAGTACTATTTAATCAATGGGTCTCACCTTTCATAAAAATTTGTAGGCCTGTGTTATTATTCTATAATTTTGTTGAACCATTATATCCGTTACAATCAACGACACGACGTTTTGTGTGTGTTAAATCTTGTTGATCCTTTCACCGTAATCATGAGAAAAAGAAAGCATAACAATTTTGTAAAAAACTACTACTTGCTCCATGGTCCTGGAAAACGGAAAACTTTGAAAACAGGTAATTGTAAAACAGGTGATTTTCCAAAAATGGAAGATGAATTATATGCATGGTTTTTTAAAAGGAGTCATTGTACAATTTCATCTGAATATTTAGTTGATCAGGCTAAGGCGTTTTACAAAAGATGATTTTCGTCCTAGCAGAGGCTGGATGGCAAAATTTAGAAAGCGATATGGGCTGAGAAGTTTAAGAATCACCGGTGAGAAACTTTCCAATAATTTTTTCAGAACATTAATATTGAGGAAGTACCGACAAACAATGAAATTGAAATGTGCTTAAGAAGAGACGATAAGATAGAGGAAAATGAGGACGAAAACGAAGACGAGGATCAAAACGAACAAACAACAAAAAATGATATGCTGATTACTGCAAAAATAACCGATCAACATGCGAGTAGATGTTTTGGTGTTTATATACAATGAACCGAAGAAAACGATGTATCTTCTCAAGATCTTTCAATTTTAGGGAAACTAACAGAAGATGCTTATTTAAAAACTCAACATCCAAAAATAAAGCAAACAAAAATTACCGATTTTCTATAAAAAAATTATAGGATTTTAAATGTAACTATTTTATTAATTACACAGACCGACATTTTTTAGACCCATAAATCAGACAATAGTTTCCTAATAATTTTGAACGCGCTGAATTCAAATTTGGTCTCAGAATTGCTCCGTAACATCAGGTTTTCGAAATATTCTAACTTAAAGATGCAAAAAATTCGGTTTTTGAACATGTTCGTGATTAAATAACATAACGAATAAATGTTTACTTACAAAATTCCAGGCGGGATGTGAAAGCACTACTGTTCCCATTTTAAACGTATTTAAAATTTTTCGAAAATCTTCATTTCTTCTTGAAGGAATATAATTTCTATCATATCACTTTTCGCCCAACCATTAACTTATAAAAGGCCAAGCAGCAGTAATCCTAGTCGTTGATTTAATAGACTGAATGTCACTCTAGCTACCTAACGTATACAAATTTTAATATACAATTTACATCTAACGATGACTACCAAAAAGCCACTGTATTAAGAAAATTAATAAGTTTTGTTATATTTGTATACGTTTTGTTGCAAGAAATGACCTTAAAAGTAATGCAGAGTTTATAGATATTGTATCTAAAAACATAAAAATTTATCAGTATTATCTAGATTTATTGAAAAGATTACATCTTTTTGAAATTATGGCCAAACCATTGCTTACAAGCCTACTGCACCGACGAGAATTAAGCTATTGAAAAAATTCAAAATGCATTTTGAATTGGAAGAATGGTATACTCAGATACCGCAAGGAGTTTGGGGAAGACAAATGCATTCGCTACGTTATTTCATTCCAAAATTGTTGAAAATCAGTATTTTTAGCAATTTTAGGTTAAGATATCTTGAAAACCTGATGTTATGGAGTAAATCTGAGAATGGATTTGAATTCAGGATGTCACAATTTTGTAGAAAAGTGTTGTCCGATCTATGGGTCTCACCTTTCATAAAATTTTGTAGGCCTGTGTTATTATGCATCGAGTTTATTATTTTTATTACAAATATCACGAATATAGATGCATTTACATCAATGTAAAGGCGTTTTATTTTCTTTTCTGAAATAAAAAGAATTGCTCTAGTAATCCGCAATATCGCTTAATCGGAATGGCCTTTGTTTTAATTGATTCGGATTTTCGAGACATTACTGTATTTAAAAATTCTTGCTTTTATAAAAAACTTAAAAGTAATGGGTTAAACTTTTCCACTGAAGAACCTTTAGAAGGAAGAGAAGAAAATGTTTCATATTTCTTTGTTGGAGATGAAGCTTTTGGGTTAAGTCAGCGTTTCTCAACCTTTTTACATTTGCGACCCAATTGTCAATCGCAATTCTCATCGCGCATCCCCTTCCTCTAATTTCACTGAAATCGTGATTGTAATCTTAGTTTTTATTAATTTAATTATATTTTGACACTAAAGCTATTCTACGATGTTGTTAAACCTTAAAAAACTACTATACATGAAAATTTCCAAGGAAATGAGTCCTGGTCTGAACTTTGTGCTAACAACAGTGGTTACCGTAGTAAATTATATAAAAATGAGACCACTAAAATCAAGAATCTTTTCTGCACTTTGTAAGGACATGGGTGCAGTACATTCAGCGTTACTGTTTTATTGCGAGGCAAGATGGCTATCACGTGGAAAATTTTTGCAACGTGTTTATGAATTAAGAGACGAAATCGCCATTTTTCTAGAAGAGGAAAACCGACCGGAAGCCGAGAACTTTCGGGATGATTTATTTGTGATGAAATTGAGCTATTTGGTCGACATATTTGAGAAATTAAATACCTTAAATCTTCAACTCCAAGGAACACACACTCATGCGTTGGATACGAGTAACAAAGTTAATGCTTTTTGTAGAAAACTAGAATTTTGGAGTAGAAACGTAAAGCAAAAAAGTCTAGAAATGTATGCAAATGTAGATGAATATGTCAAAACTTACCAGGCTGGAGAGCAACATATAGCAGTTATTTTGGTAACCATTAAAAATCATCTAACCGTGCTGGCAAAGAATTTTAAAAAGTATTTCCTTGCTGACCTTAACTTGATAGCAAGTTACGAGTGGATTAGGGACTCATTTCAAAATACTCCCGGAGGTCTCTCAACCGCCGAACAAGAAATCATTATAGATCTCACGGCAAGTGGCGAAATAAAAAAACAGTTTAGTGATAAATCACTCTTTGAATTTTGAACAGGGTTGGATGATGAGTTTTCTACACTTCGGCATGCAATTTGTTCGCTGGGTTAAGTGAAACATTAATGAAACTATTTTTTGGCAGTCATCATAAAAGAACAGCGGGGAGAATATTTAATTGCCGACTGTCTCTAAGAGAGTGGTAGAAAATCAATTCGGGATTTTATCTAGTATTTTTAAAATTTTTCGCAAACCTATGCTTCTAGAGCCAAATAAAGCAGCATTGATGGTAGCATTACATAACATTAACGCATTTACATAATTTTTTAAGACGTTATAGCGTTTTTTCGTTCATTGTACACATCTTTTGAAACGTACGGTGAAACTGAACCAAAAGGCAAAACGGAGTCTAATGCCATCACACCGAATGAACCAGAAATATTCCTCAAATTCAGGTTGTTCCGTTGAGATGGTCGTTTCATCTATAAAACCGCAACAAAATGAGAAAAGAACTCGCTAACTATTTTCAAAATGAAGGACGTGTTGATTGGCAAAACCAGCATGCTCTTTTTCATTTTAAGTTTTTCCCCTTTTAGAGAGGATAAAAAATCTATCATTTTTTTCCTGCATTCATTGATATTCCCATTGCGTCCACAATTTTCCCCCATGCATCATTAAAAAAAAAAATTTATAATAATTTCTATTTTTTGCATCCCACAGTACTTATTCTTCTCTATACAATTGAATAAACCTTAATGTTCACTCTTGTATCACAAGTCTGGACGCACCTTAAGATACCGCGGCGCCGTCTGAATCAACATTACCATTCTAAATAAACATTCTGCTTTTGAAAATACAAATTTCTTAAAATAAACTTTAATTTTTATAACTTCTTTCAAAATGATTCAGAAGCATTTATTAAACATTTGCGATCTATTAATAACTTCCAGTATCCAACCAAGGTCAAGAACAAAGCTTTTAATCTCATACTATTTCTTATAATATATGATCAATATTTGGAATAGTTCCAGAAATTCTTGGCAACTATTACATATACCCTATTGTTTTATTTTTTTTGTTTTTTGTAAACTTACTTTTCAGCACCTCTCTATAAATAATACAAATTTCAGAACGACCTGGAAAAGTATATCGTACTCAAGTACCAGACCAAAAAGGTCAACAACAACCTACTTATCCACAAGCACCTTTTGGTAGTAAAGTAGGTCCGGGAACAGACTCTTTCGTAGATGGGGTGGGTGGTACAGACCAACCTATGGATGGGGAAGCCCTTCCCATGGGTGATGAAACCCTTCCATGGAGATCTAAAGGCAAACCAAAACATAAAGTACCGTGGAGACAAGCACCCGTCGGGTTGACTCTTGTAGAGCAGGCTCAGCAACCTGAAAGAAGGAAAAGTAAATCGTTAGAACCACAAAAGGCAGAAATAAAACCTTGGACTGAAGAACCGATTGTTCTTAAAAAAGCTACCATTGAAAAGAAAGAAATACCTAAAGAGACATTAGAAGAAGTTCAATTAAAGCCATCAAAACCAGAAAGAAGAGAAATACCACGTTCGTCTTTAGAGCATGTTGAATTAAAACATAGGGAAAGAGAAGAGTTAGAACGTATACATCAAGAAGAATTAGAAAGAATGTCAAAAGTTAAAACATCTGTTGTTGAGGATAAAAGTTTATTAGATGTTAGTGAAACTGAAGAAGTTGATTCTGTAACTAAACCTAAAACTGCTGATTGGCGAAAGCCTAGGAGTGAACAACCTAAAGAAGAAGAACCTAAAGAAGAAAAACCTAAACCAAGGGATAGATCTAAAGAAAAACCTGAACCTATTCCATGGACGAAAGAAGAAATTAAACTGAAGAAAACTGACATCGTTAAAAAAGAAATTCCAAAGGAAACTTTACCAGAAGTGCAACTTCAACCGATTCCAATCGTTGTAAAAGAGATTCCATTAGAAAAACCAAGAGATCGATCAAGAGATAGACAAGAACCTATCCCATGGACAGAAGAGGAAATAAAATTAAAGAAAACTGAAATTCAAAAGAAAGAAATTCCAAAAGAAACTTTACCAGAAGTTCAACTTCAACCAGTTCAACTACCTGAAAAGGATAGCTTACCAGAAAAACCAAAAGATGAATTAAAAGATAGGCATGAACCTATCCCATGGACGGAAGAAGAAATCATACTGAAGAAAACCGAAATTCAAAAGAAAGAAATTCCAAAAGAAACTTTACCAGAAGTTGAACTTCAACCAGTTTCTTTGATCCCTAAAGAAGTTCCAAAAGAGGAATTCCCAAAAGTAGAATTGAAACCAAAACCAAGAGAAGTAATCGATACACGAATGGAACAAATTGAAGAAAAGCAATTGATAACTGAAGAAAAGAAATTGCTAACTGAAGAAAAGCAATTAATAACTGAAGAAAAAATAACAAAACAGCGTGAAACCAAAGTTATTACGGAAGATTCTTCTAAATTAACAATCAAAGAAGAAACTCGGGAATCAATCGTTGAACAAATTGAAGAAGAATTACCTAAATTCTGGGATTGGAGACAACAACCCAAAGGAGTTAAAGTTACAAAAGAAGATATCGCCCATCTTGAGGGTAAACCATTACCAACTGAAAAACCAGAGAAGAAACCACAAAGAATTATTCCACAACCTGAAGAACCCATTCCATGGAATCAACAACCCATCCAACTTAAGAAAACGCCAATTGTTACAAAAGAAATAACAAAAGAAACAATAGATGTTACATTAAAACCAATTCCTCAAACAATAGAAGATAAAACTATAATATCTGTTAAAGAAACAATTACAGAACAACAAAGAGATAAACAAGAAATAGTAGATAAAAGAAAAGTTGAATTCTTTGAATCTCAAGATAGTACAATGCTTCAAGTAAGCGAAAGAGTAACAGAAACAAAAGAAAAGAAAGAAACCATAGAAAAAGGTTGGCGAAGGCCAAAGGGACCAGAAACTCAACCAATACAACATGTTGAAGATCAAACATTATTAAAATTAAGAGAAACCGTGGAAGAAGAAAAATTAAAGAAAGTTCCTTTCACTGAAGAAATTACAAAACATGAAGTAATAGAAGAAAAACAACCATTTAAGGAAGAAAGGAAAGAGGTTATTGAGAAAAGAAAAGTTGAATTTACCGAAGATAGTACATTCATGAGGGTTGATGAAACTATTACAGAAAAAACGGAAAAATCTGAAGTCATTGAAAAAGGTTGGCGTAAACCTAGAAAACCGATTGAAGAACAAATACAACATATTGAAGATAAAGAAATATTACAAGTAGATGAAACTGTCCAAGAAGAAAAGAAAAAACCAAAGAAGCCTTTACCTCAAAAGGAAGAACCAATACCCTGGAATCAACAACCTATCCAACTTAAGAAAACTCCAAAAGAGATCAAACCTATTGAAAAGGAAAAGCCAGAAGATGTTATTTTAAAACCTGTTCCAAAAGAACAAAAAGAAATTGAAGAGGTAAAACAAATAATTGAAGATAAAACTCTTATTAAAGAAGAAATAGTTGAAGAAAAAATAAAAGATTGGCGTAAACCCAAAGAAATTAAAGAAGAAAAACCAGTACAAAAACAAATTATAGAAGATCAAACTATATTGAAAGTAGATGAAAAAATAGTTGAAGAACAAGTTGTTGAAACCAGGGATTGGAGAAAACCTAAATTAAAGGAAGAGGTACCAGAAGTTCCTGAAAAATTAGAAACCAAACCATGGCGTAAACCTCGAAAACCTGAAGAAATAACACCAGCTGAAGAAGCCCCACTAAAAATTGAAGAAGTTCCACTGAAAGTTGAAGAAGTCCCACAAATTCCTACCCAAGAAAAACCTAAAAAACCTTTACCTAAGAAAGAAGAACCTATTCCTTGGAATCAACAACCTATACAACTCAAAAAGACACCCAAGGAACCCAAAACAGTCGAAAAGACAGATCTTGAAGAAGTGGCACTTAAACCAGTTAAGAAAGATGTAGAAGATACAACTATTTTGAAGGTTGATGAAAAAGTAGTAGAAGAAGTTAAGAAAGAAATTAAAGAAATTAAGAAAGAAATTATAGAACAAAAGAAAGAGACCAAAATAATCGGTCAAGTTGTTAAACAAGACATTGAAGATAAAACCATACTACAATTAAAAGAAGAAGTTGTTGAAAAAGAAGAAGAAACTCGTAGTTGGCGAAAACCACGCAAACCAGAGCAACCAAAACAACCAGAACAACCAAAACAACCAAAACGAGATATCGAAGATAAAACTATTATATCTCTTGATGAAAGAATCGAAGAAGAAGAAACGCGTCAACCACAACAACCTAAAGAAATAGAAGAACAACAACCAGAAGTGAAACCTTGGAGGAAACCTCGTAAACCTGAACAACCAAAACGAGATATCGAAGATAAAACTATTATATCTCTTGATGAAAGAATCGAAGAAATTAAGGAAACGCGTCAACCAGAACAACCTAAAGAAATAGAGGAACAACAACCAGAAGTGAAACCTTGGAGAAAACCTCGTAAACCTGAAGAAAAAATACAAGAAATCATTCCTTCCAAACCAGAAGAAGAAAAACCAAAAGAGGTTGAAAAGAAACCCAAGAAAATTCCTGTTGCTCCGGAAGAACCACTTCCATGGACTGAACAGGTAAAATTAAAGAAGACTCGAAGGGAATCTAAGGAAATACCGAAGCAAACTTTAGAAGAAGTGACTCTTCAACCTCTTAGAAAAGATTCTCTAATACCAACTGTGGCAGAACAAAAAGAGTTGAAGCCTGTTCAGGTAGAAGAGCAGCAGAAACCTGAAGCACCAAAACCAGAAGACATTCGACCAGAAAAACCCAAAGAAGTGAAACCCAAAGAAGTAAAGCCTAAAGAAGAACAACCTAAAGAAATAAAACCTAAAGAAGAACAACCTAAAGAAATTAAACCTAAAGAAGAACAACAAAAAGAAATAAAACCTAAAGAAGTAAAACCAAAAGAAGAACAACCAAAAGAAATTAAACCCAAAGAAGAAATGGTGGAAGAAATTCCAGATGGTAAATTACCATGGCAACAGGCAAAGTTGAAACCAACCAAAAAAGTGGTTAAAGACGTTGTGGAAAAGACAACAGTAGAAATTGAAGAACAAAAAGTTGTGGAAGAAGTTCCACAACCTACAAAACCTAAAGAGGAAGTTCGTCCTTGGCGCAAAGAAAGAAAAGTAACAGAAGAAATCGTTGAACAAAAGGTTGTGGAAGAGATCAAACCTGAAAAAGAAATAGTTGAAATCAAAGAGAAGAAAATTATCGAAGAAATTGTAAAACCAGAAAAACCACAAGAAGAAACCAGATCTTGGCGTAAACAAAAGAAGGTTGTGGAAGAGGTTGTAGAAAAGGTTGTGGAAGAAAAGGTTGTGGAAGAAATCAAACCTGAAAAAGAAATAGTTGAAATCAAAGAAAAGAAAATTATCGAAGAAATTGCAAAACCAGAAAAACCAAAAGAAGAAGCTAGACCTTGGAGAAAAGAAAGAAAGGTTACAGAGGAAGTTCATGAAGAAATTGTAGAAGAAGTTAAACAACCAAAACCAAAACCAAAGCCAGAGAAAAAACCAGAAGAAGCAGTAGAAGGCAAATTACCTTGGCAACAAGCAGTATTAAAACCAACCAAAAAACCGAAAAAAGAAGAAGTTGAAAAAACTGAAATTGATGTAGAATTAAAACCTGTAAAAGAAGAGAAACCTCTTGAACGAGTTGACATCCTCGAAGAAACTCTCACGGAAGTTGAAGACACGGTTGTTCTTAAGGTTGATGATAAACCAAAACCAAAGATATCTGAAAAAGTGGTTGAAGAAATAACAGTAGAGACCAAAAAACGTAAAAAGGTTAAGAAACAAATTAGCGGGGAAAAGAAAGACGAAGTTGAAGAAGAAATAATTGAGGAAGAAAAGGTTCCAGTTGAAAAACCAAAACTTGAAAAGTTGGATAAAGAAGAAATTCCTGAAAAACCAGTTGAAAAGAAACCCAGAAAAATTCCAGTTAAACCAATTGAAGAAAAGGAAGATTTCACAGCTATTCAATTAAAACCAGCAAAGAAAGTACAAAAACCTGCTGAGGAAAAAGAAATGGAAACTGTAGATCTTAAACCAATCCCAGAAAAAGCACTTCCGGGAGAAGAAGTAACTACGACTGAAAGAAAACCTAAGAAAGGTAAAGAAGAAATACCAAAACAACCAGAAGAATTAGAAAAATATGTACCTGAAAAATTAGAACCTTTTGAAAAAGATGTTCTAGAAAAGAAACCCGAAGAAATTCAACCTGCAGCTCCTTGGAGACGTCAACCTAAACCAAAACCAGAAGAAAAAGTTGAAGAAGCACCCAAGTTAATAATTGGAAAGGGTAAAATACCAGAAGAAGAAAAAGTCATCGAAGAAGTTAAGCTAAAACCAATTCCTAAAGAAAAGAAACCTATTGAAGAAAAAGAACGTGAAGAAGTCACATTAAAACCGCAAAAGAAACCATCATATCCAGAAATTCCCGAAAAACAACCCGAGAAAATTGAAGAAAGAATTCCTGAACAACCAGTTGATAAAATTGAAGAGGAAAAGCCTTCTGCACCATGGCGAAGAGCTCCTAAGGAAAAAACCGAAGAAGTGGTTGAAGAAAAAGCATGGCCGAGAGGTAAAAGAAAGCCAAAGGTTCCCGAGGAAGAAGAAAAAGTTACATTGAAGCCGATTCCAAAGAAACCAGAGGAAAAACCGGAAGAAGAAAAAGTTCAATTGAAACCAATTCCAAAGAAACCAGACGAGAAGAAAGAAGAAGAAAAAATTCCATTAAAACCAATTCCAAAGAAACCAGAGGAAAAACCGGAAGAAGAAAAAGTTACATTAAAACCAATTCCAAAGAAACCAGAGGAGAAACCGGAAGAAGAAAAAGTTACTTTAAAACCAATTCCAAAGAAACCAGTCGAAAAACCGGAAGAAGAAAAACCGAAAGAAGAAAAACCGGAAGAAGAAAAGCCTAAAGAAGTTCCATGGAGAAAACCAAAAGAATTAGTTCCTCATAAAGTAGAAGAAGATTTAGTTAAACCTCTTGAAGAAGACCAAGAAATACAATCTACAGCACAAATGGTACTGAAAAAAGAAGTGATAGAAAAGGTAGTAGAAAAAGTTCCCGAAGAAGTAGAAAAAGTAGAAACGGACGTGGTATTTAAAAAAGAAATGAAAGTTGACATTGTATCAAAGAAAACAAAAACTGAAGAACGACGAAAAGTCGTACAGTTTGACGACGATCGTCCACTTCCAGAATTAGAGATAATCTCCCAAAAAAGAGTTACAGAAGGTCTTGATAAGGTAGCTGAAGATGAAATAGTAGAAGAAGTGAAAGTACAAGAGGATAAAGTGGTTCGAAAATCGATTATCGATAAAACGGTTGCTGAACTCCATGCAAAACCTACAAAACCCAAACCACCACGGTTTCTTAAAAGAGTCGAGCCTGTCGCTGCTGAAAAAGATAAACCCACAAGGTTAGTTTGTAAAGTGGAAGGTACACCATTCCCAGAAGTAAAATGGTATAAAAACGAGGTACTTTTACAACCCAACGAAAGAGTCAGAAGCATCGTTTCCGAGGACGAAGTTGTTTTGGAATTTGCGACTGTTCAACCCCAAGATGTGGCTATTTATTCATGTAGAGCTACAAATCCAGCTGGAGTAGCCACGTCAACAGCAAATCTCGTCATTCTAGGTACTAGGCGTTGCGTGTGTCTAAAACAGCTCACGGCTGCAGTTTTATTGTGTTTCTTTTGTCCAACTGTTTACAATTAGGCTTGCTGCCAAAAATAAAGAGTCAGTAGCCCCAGAGACTTACTCGCTCGCTTCACTTAATCCCAGCAGCAACATGTCTGTTATTTTGCGTGCTTTTGGTATAATTTTTTGGACACTTATACCAACTAACCTTTGTTTTAATTACTCTAATTTGAATTATGTTATGTTATAACAATTTTGTTTTACAGAAAAAGAAGAAAGTGGAATTGCACCACATTTCACGAAACCACTAAAGCCTCAAATCGTAGAAGAGAAAAAGATTGCTATTTTGGAATGTGTCGTCGTAGGAAAACCAACACCATTGGTAAAATGGTTTAAACAAGATAAGGAAATTAAACCGGATCAAGCGAAGAAAATTTCATACAATCCAGAAACGGGAGTTGCAACTCTTGAGCTTCTCCAACCCACACCTGAAGATGAAACTGTTTTTAGAGTACAAGCAGATAATAAATTTGGAAAAGCGGAATGTAGAGCTAATTTAATAATTTCGAAATCTGTTGAGGTGACTCAACCAGTGGTTATGAGAGCACCTAGAATTACAAAACCGGTTCAAGCTGTTGTCACAACTCCAAATAAAGATATTATCTTAGAGGCTGAATTTGATGGAATTCCAACACCTGAAGTTAAATGGTTTAGAAATAACACTCCAATCAAACCGGGTAAAGATTATGTTGTAAGCACGGAAGCTACAAAAACAAAATTAACCATCACTAAACAATCACCGCAAAAACCTGGTAAATACGAAGTTAGAGCCGTTAATCCTAAAGGTGAAGCACGATCTTCTGGTTCAGTAGGAGTAACTCAAGATAAAGAACTTTTACAAACTGTCCCACCTAGATTTATTCAACCGATCGAACCAAAAATAATTGCACCTGGGGAAGTTGTCATCATAGAAAGTATCGTTGAAGCTCAACCGATTGCATCGTTTACTTGGTACCTTCATAACACCCCAATTAAAACATCACCAGATGTTAGAATAACAACAATTGAAAATAAATCAATTCTATACTTAGGTGTTACTAAGCCAGAGTACACCGGCCCATTAACTTGTAGAGCTGAAAATGTTGCCGGATCAGTAACTTGTACGGCAAAATTAGAAGTAACAGAAGATATAGAATGGGAAGAAACAACCGAATTAGAATACCCCAGATTTGTAAAACAACTATCACCTATTAGAGTAATGGATGGTGAAAAAATCACCTTCACTTGCAAAGTCACCGGTAAACCAATCCCAAAAACCGAATGGTTCCACAACGGCCAACCAGTTCAAGAAGCAAAAGACGTCGTTGTTTATCAAGATACGGAAGGAGTGTGCATGTTATCTATTTCTGAAGTATTTCCGGAAAATGCTGGGGAGTATATCTGCCAAGCTGTCAACAGGGTTGGAGAAGCCATCTGTAAATCTTCTCTCGTAGTCGAAGGTTTGTATGATTTGTGGTAAACAAAACACTTAAGATAGTAATATAAACAGAACATCTTTGAAGTTTGAAAATAACTTCAAGGTTATAATGTTAGTAAAACTCATTTTTTTACAGCATACGAATACGTACCAGACTCTGAAATTGGAATTATGACCGGACCTAGTGGTTCCGAAGAGGATTTATTACAAGACAAGGTAACCATAAAATATTGGAGGTCTTTTTATGATTATGAACCTGAATGTTATTAAATAAAGGATCGCATTTAAATGCTCAGTATTTTTATACCTTATTGCTCAGTGAAATAAAAATAATTATAAATAATAATAAAATAAACACTCAGTATTTAATTTTAAACATGTTTAAAAACAAAAAATGCTTTCAAAAATAAAATATTTGAAATAAACATATAAAGCGTAGTATGAAATTCGATAACTCCCAGTAAAGATTTTTTGGGAACAGTTACAGTAAATTTGGTTTGTACTGCATAAAATAGATACTTTAATGTATTCCTATTCCAAAAATCTTTTCAAAATTTTCATAAATAAACTCAATGAGATTTTTCAAATTTGTTCAAATTTTGTTGAATTTGGGAAAAAAGTCATCGATGACTTTGGGAATTTTTTTAATTTTTTTGGGAACAGTTACATTTTATTTGGTTTGTACTGCATAAAGTAGCTACTTTAATGTATTTCTATATAAAAAATCTTTTCAAAATTTTCATAAATAAACTCAATGGAATTTTTCAAATTTGTTCAAATTTTGTTGAATTTGGTAAAAAAATCATCGATGATTTTGGGAATTTTTTTAATTTTTTTGGGAACAGTTACAGTAAATTTGGCTTGTACTGCATAAAATAGATACTTTAATGTATTTCTATATAAAAAATCTTTTAAAAATTTTCATAAATAAACTCAATGAGATTTTCCAAATTTGTTCAAATTTTGTTGAATTTGGGAAAAAAATCATTGATGACATTGGGAATTTCTTTAATTTTTTCGGAAACAGCTACAGTAAATTTGATTTGTTTAACATAAAATAGATACTTTAGTGTATTCCTATTCCAAAAATTTTTTCAAAATTTTCTTAAATAAGCTCAGTATGATTTTTTAAATTTGTTCAAGTTATATTGAATTCGGGCGAAAATCATCAATGACTTTGGGAATTTTTTTTATGTTTTCTGAGAACAGTTACAATGAATTTGATTTATTTAGCATAAAATAGATACTTTAATGTATTTCTATTTAAAAAATCTTTTCAAAATTTTCATAAATAAACTTAGCACGATTTTTTTAAATTTGTTCAAGTTATGTTTAGTTTAGGCAAAAATCGTCGATGATTTTGGTTTTCTTTAGGAACAGCTACAATTAATTTGATTCGTTTTATATAAAATAGATGCGCTTTAATATATTCCTATTTCAAAAATCTTTTAAAAATTTTTATAAATAAACTCTGAGCGATTTTTCAAATTTGTTCAAGTTATACTAAATTCGGGCGAAAATTATCGATGACTCTGGTTTTTTTTTTAATTGTTTTGGAAACAGCTACAGTAAATTTGATTTGTTTAACATAAAATAGATACTTTAATATATTCCTATTCCAAAAATCTTTTCAAAATTTTCATAAATAAACTCAGTACGATTTTTCAAATTTGTTCAAATTTTTTTATGTTCGAGCAAAAATCGTCGATGACTTTGGGAATTTTTCAAATTTTTTTGGAAACAGCTACCATAAATTTGATTTGTTTAACATAAACTAGATATGTTAATGTATTTCTATTTAAAAAAGCTTTTAAAAATTTTCTTAAATAAGCTCAGTACGATTTTTCAAATTTGTTCAAATTTTTTTAGATTCGGACAAAAATCGTCGATAACTTTGGGAATTTTTTTAATTTTTTTGGAAACACGTGCCACAAATTTGATTTTTTAGCGTAAAATAGATGGATTAATGTATTCCTATTCCAAAAATCTTTTCAAGATTTTCATAAATAAGCTCAGTACGATTTTTCAAATTTGTTCAATTTTTTTTAGGTTCGGGCAAAAATCGTCGATAACTTTGGGAATTTTTTGAATTTTTTTGGAAACAGCTACCATAAATTTAATTTGTTTAGCATAAAATAGATATGTTAATGTATTCCTATTCCAAAAATCTTTTCAAAATTTTCATAAATTTAAGTGCGATTTTTTTTTAAATTTTCAGGTTATATTGAATTTGGTTAAAAATCATTGATGACTGGGAATTTTTTTAATTTTTTCGGAAACAGCTACCATAAATTTAATTTGTTTAACATAAAATGGATATGTTAATGTATTTCTACTTAAAAAAGCTTTTCAAAATTTTCTTAAATAAGCTCAGTACGATTTTTCAAATTTGTTCAAATTTTTTTTAGGTTCGGGCAAAAATCGTCGATGACTTTGGGAATTTTTTTAATTTTTTCGGAAACAGCTACAGTAAATTTGATTTGTTTAACTTAAAATAGATATGTTAATGTATTTCTATTTAAAAAAGCTTTTAAAAATTTTCTTAAATAAGCTCAGTACGATTTTTCAAATTTGTTCAAATTTTTCTAGGTTCGGGCAAAAATCGTCGATGACTTTGGGAATTTTTTAAATTTTTTTGGAAACACCTACCATAAATTTGATTTGTTTAATATAAAATAGATATGTTAATGTATTTCTATTTAAAAAAGCTTTTCAAAAATTTTTGAAATAAGCTCAGTACGATTTTTCAAATTTGTTCAAATTTTTTTAGGTTCGGGCAAAAATCATCGATGACTTTGGGAATTTTTTTAATTTTTTTGAAAACACCTACCATAAATTTGATTTGTTTAACATAAAACAGATGGATCAATATATTTCTATTTAAAATTTTTCTTCTGAATTTCTAGAAATAGCCTCAGTACGATTTTTTAAAATTTATTTAAGTTATGTTGAGTATCAGCATATTATTTTTTATTTTATAAATGAAAATAAATGAAAATAACTGAAAATAAATGAAAATAAACTGAAATAAACCGAACTACTACAGCGTTTTTTTTTATTTTTTCACAGACCTTGAGCGAAATAGACTTCTTCTCAGACAGTGACGTAGAATGTGCTCCCAAGATTACTAAAAAACTACCCGAAATCATCTCAACAAAAGATGGAGACGTCACTAGGTTAATTTACAAAATTATATTTAATACCTTTAACTAAAAATATTAATTTTTAGATTGGAGGTAAAAGCTGTAGGTAAACCAATGCCTAAAGGCAGATGGTTAAAACACGGTGAAGAAATCTTACCATCGAACGAATTTATGATAGAAAATTATGAAGATGGTACCTCAGTGTTAACAATATCTGAAGTCTACCCTGATGATACAGGGGAAATTGTATACGAAGCTCAAAACCCACTAGGAGTTGCAGTTACAACCACTGAATTAGTAGTTGAAACAGTCGAAGGTACATTCTTCGAAAAATCATCAAATACTAATGTATTTTTTTCATTTACAGCATTTTCCTAAACCTAACATATCAACAAAATACAAAAACACTAAACACAACAAACTTTTTTTTTTTTTTTTTCAAAATCTAACCATTTTTTTATGTGTAGGTATCATTGGTACCAAAGAGTACAGAAAACCGGAATGGGTAACCCACATGGAGGAACTACAAGCCGCACTTAAAGGTAATAATGATACAGAATCTTGCATGAGAGTGCACAGTTCAGACGGGCTTTCCTTGGATAGTTTGGAAGTTTCTAACTCAAAACTCCAACAACGTAAGTCTTTAGAAAGCAACATAAATCCAAATGTATCAATTCAATCGGTTAATTCATCAACCGCTTCTGTAAAAAGTGAACCAACTGCTAAATCTACAAATAGATTAAGTTTTATTAAATCAGCTATGGATGAATATCTAAATTCACATCGGCATTCTTTAAGTTCCGTTATGGAATTACTAGATAAAAGACAAGAAAATCTTACCGAAGATATAGAATCAGATGTCACTCAATTTCAAATGTACGAACAATGTAGCAATTTAGAAGAACCTAGAAAATACTTACAAGATGCTTATTTTACTTTATCTCCTATTGAAGAAAATTCAGAACCATCAACAACAAGTAGTAGAGATACCACATTAAAATACAATCAAGTTTATTCAAGTTCTTTTGATCCTATTCCATCAGAACCTGAATATTTTGATTATCCGGAGAAATATCAAACTTTCCCCCGGTCAAAAAGCGCGGATAAAAATCAAGGAATTAATAAAAACTATTATTATAATACTACAATGTATCCTTTAGAACCTAGAGAATTAGATCCGAATATTTTTAATCAACTACACACCGCTGATAGTCAAGAAGAATTACAAGAATTTTTATTATTAGAAAGCGAATGTATGAGCGATAAAGGGAAAGGTTTAGCCGCAGCATTTTTATCTTCAGATGAAGAAAAAGATGATAAAGAAAGGATAGGTATTTACTCTAACAATTTCCTTTTTTTTTATATACTAATTTTTGCATGATTTGTGTGTTTGTTCTTTATTATTTAGGTCAGTAATCACTCAATAATAACATAAGGTAGGTGAATATTTTAAAAGCAAAAACCGAAAAATCAAATTTTCTCTTTATTTCTAGCCGCTCACAGCGTACCAACTTTCGTTAAGGAAATCACTAATGTTCATACTAATGAGGAGGAAGTTGTAGAATTCGAGTGTCTATTTTCAGGAACTCCAACTCCAGGTAAATTAATCTAATTAGATTCAATTGGATCAATTGAATCAATTAAATCAATCATAAGTATTAATTTTTTCATTATTTACAGATATCATTTGGTATCACAACGATAAAATCGTTCGTAATACCGAAAAAGTTAAAATTAAAATCCACGATAATAAAACAACTTGTACGATAACTGGGGTTGAAGTCCACCATGCTGGAACTTACGTCTGCAAAGCTATTAGCGACATCGGTTTAGCAGTGACTAAAGCAAAACTCTTCGTTCAAGAAATACCTGAAGAAACAAAGAAAGAAATTAGATTAAAACGAGCACAAGAAGTTGCTGAGAAAATCAAGAAAGAACGGGTAATTATTGAGAAGAAACGCGAAGAGAGGAAGAAGAAACGCGGTTCATTAACCACAGAACCAGAATTAGCACCGGTAGACGTAAGGGAAGTACAACCAGTTGAAAAAGTCGAAGAAATTCCCGAAGAACGAACGGAAGAAGTTAAGGTTCAACCCACTATTACACCACAAGAACCTCTGTCCACTGAAGCCATCGCTAGCTGCAAGAAAATAGACCAAGCTGAAGAAGAAATTCCAAGTATTGAAGATAAAGCTGAGAAAATTATTCCAACACAAGAAGCACTTGAAATTTCAGAAATTCAACCGGAAGATGAAACCAAAGACATCAAAGAAAAGAAACCAAAAACTAAAAAAGCAAGACCAGAAACTCAAGAAGAAGTCGTTGAAGAAGTTTCCATCACTGAAGTAAAACTAGAAGAGGTTATGAAAAGAGTCGAAGAAATTATCATTTCGGAAGAAATTCGAATGGCTAAAGAAGTTTCAGAAGTACTTGACTTTATCAGAGTTAAAGAATTTGGTCCGGGTGAAAATCCACTAAGAGAACTCGCAGAAATTGGATACTTGGTCAGAAATGGAATAACAGTTAAGGAAATTAATGTTCTTTATCACGAAGAAGATAAATTCCCTCATCTTAAAACACCAACCGCGCAGTCAGCGATGGTTAACGTTGTCGAAAGGAAAGGTCTCTCTGCGTTGATTACTGAAGTAATGACAGCAGAAACCACCATCGACGAAAAAGTTTTAGCTGAAACCTTAGGATTTAGAGCTTTCATGAAGATGATTGAGCTAAAACACGCCACCGTTGAAGAAGTCATCACGCAGTTTGTTCCTGACGATTTCATCCAAAAGGTTTGGGAGACAACAGATGTGACAGAGGTAAATATCATCTAATTTTTTGATAGTACAAATCTTTATCGATAATCTTAACTTATAGGAAACCATGAAGGGGGTCACCGAAGTCGTCCACATCACTGAAAAGACTGAAGTATTTACTGGTGAGTTGATGAGTGTTGTTCAGTTTGTTGGTCGCTTATATTAAGCAGTGTGCCATATATTTAAGTATATAATAACATAATAACCAAAGCATTGTATATTTAATAAATAAATTTTATTTATGATTGTTGTGTTTTTTGTTTGAAATGATAATAAACTCTAATAAGCTTTTATGATAATGTTGGTCATGTCTAGAAATGAGATATAACTAGGGGAAAGGTATACAAGATGATTTCTTTAAGATAAAATGTTCTTAGTTTATACAATACTGGAATGAATACAAATGTAAAAACGTTTAATGATAGTAAATTTATCTGTCTACCTGGTCCTATATTCAAAATATTTCATTTATGGTGTCTTATAGTGTCCAAGATGATCCCTGCCGTGTGGGCAAGATGATCCTGGAGATAAACTTACCTGTATATGAATAGATGTTTGAGTAAAGTCATTATATTTTTATTATACAGAACAACATTTAAACTGAGTTAGTCCCTTTATTAATTAGCCTTAAAAACCAGTCACAATTCTTAGATAAGAATTTAAACTATGTCAACTAAACGTTCATTTGCTTATTTAAATCTCTTCTTTTTATTCAAATCGGTTTCTTATTTAGATTTTTTTGCGTGTTTCTTTCGCGTTTTCCTTTTTCTTATTGTCCTTTCCTATTTTTTTCTTTGTTTCGTCCTCTAAATAGCTTTTGTAAGGTGACCTAATTAAAATCGAAGTATCCACACGGTTTCTTCTTAAGTGTCTCCTTTTTTCAACAATCTTTGGTAATGGATAAATCGGTGCTGGCGTAAAATGAAAAAATCCATGTTGTTTAACATCAGGTTTTGATGGCGATTCGTTTTGGTTAAATGCGTTGCTGGTGAATGGCATCGCTGATAAATGATTGCCATCTGACGCTTTTCAACCATAGGGTTTGGTGTTGATGATGATGCGACTGGTAACTGCGAGAAATCAGTTTGTAGCAATTTCTCTGTTTGTGATATACTCAGATCTTCATTGAATTCCATTTCGATTGTTGTAGCAGGTATGAAATCAGCTTCGGTGGGCAAATCCCGATTAAAAGTATATATGAGCCGTTTATTTTGAAAGTGGCCTAGGTCCATTTATCTATAATTTGAAATATTTAAGGTTTTGTGTTTTTACAAAGTTTAACAAAAGCGTTTTTACAAATTAAAGATAAATGGACTTAGGCCACTTTAAAAATAAACGGCTCATATGCCAATTTTGGTAAACTTATTGATAGGATTTAAAACAGTCACAGGTCTGCCAACATTGTTATTCATTCACTTTTCAATTGCGTGATTATGGTAAACGCATAAAGGATACATAACACTGATATATAAAGGTTGTAGCTTATGAGTACAGTGTGGCAGTAGGCAGACAATGGTAACGTCATTTTCCCGTGCTGTTAAAATTACTTCCAAATTTTTCGTTTGTGAAAGATGGCCGTCTAAAATCAATAACAAAGGATCATCTTCAGTAGGTTTCGTATGGTGTAGGAAATGGTCAAATCACTTGGAAAATACGCTTGGTTTCATCCAACCAGATGAATTACATGTCCATATGAACCCTGGTGGTGAACCATTCATTAGCTCCAATAAAAATTCTAATGCTAGCTACACACGTAACGATTTATCGTAACGATAAAACTGTCCAGTTCGTTTGCACAGTTTTATCGAATAGCACTAGTGCCGTTACACACCAACGAAATCTGAATCGATCAGTCAGTTCTCCCCAGAATCTCTGACGAAAACATGTCATCCACGATGGAAGACGATGACGCGCTATTGGCTTTACTTATTTTGTGCAAAAAGAAAAGAAAACCACGTAGTGTGTGGTGTAAGGAATAGCTTTTAAAAAGGAAGTCGTACTCTCAAATAAATTTATTAAATGAATTTAAATTCACCTTAAAAGATTGGCATAACTATTTAAGGATGAATGAAGAGACGTACTTAAACCTTTTGGCTTTAATCACTCTGCTAATAAAGAAAAGTAACACTGTGATGAGAGAAGCAATAAGTCCCCATGCATGCATGAAGTTTTCTACGATAATTCACCTCAAGCTCTTGTAACAGTTTGGCCGAGAGGTCCGGGGGTTTAGGGGGGCTAACAGGACAAATAATACCCTTTCGATGTGCCTTACCCCCGTACCGCGGGTAGCGTTGTTACTGCTGCCACCACCCTCGTTATATGAGGGAAAAATTTAATATAGGGATATCTTTAGCAAATCAGGCGCGGTTCTTGCCTACAGGCTATGCTTTTAGAGGACAGATTTAAATAAAAGAAAGAAAACTCCTAGGTAATTTACGTTATCTAACAAATGTTTATTAAATCTGAATAAAAAAATTAACAAAAGAGATATCTATTGTTTTACAAGATTTACTTAGAAGTTACTTAACAAGAATTCAAAAGAAATATAAACAAATTAATCCTCCCTTAACTACGGTTATTCCACGGTCTCACGGGTTCTGCTAGGGGTGGAGGGCTGCTTTAGGGCCAGGCTCCTGCTGTAGAGGTTACCCAATCACCACCACTAACTCCGCAAAGTTATCCTTTATTCTTTTATTTGGAATTTTCCCGACCGTTCAGTATCGCGAGCTCCCGCCGACTCTCTCGAGAGTTAAGTCGGAGCTCGCGTCTCGCAAATTTTTGCGTGTCTTTGCAAAAATGGAGTTTAACGAGCCTGGGTCTTGTTACACTTTCAATCGAATCATTCAAGAAACATGCGATGCTACGCAAGACTAATGTACGTTCAAGCAAGCTCTTGACTTGAACTTGTTTGATCTTGATTGGTACGACCGCCATCCATACGCTGCGATAAAACTGCACAAACACGATCGACAACGATTTATCGAATAAAAATTGCAACTGCCATCGATGGATTGCACAAACCAAAAAATCTTTACCAATTCTTAATACGCACGTTCGATAAAGCTGCGCAAATGAACTGTACAGTCTTATCGTTACGATAAATCGTAACGTGTGTAGCTAGCATAACTCTTGCTACTTGTTTTCGTCCAGATCTTGCGAACACTTTGCTGTTTTTAGTTGGTACCGTAGAAATGCTTGTTTCATCTACGTTGTATTACGGTTTCCAAATTTCGGGATTGGCATAGAATTTCGGGACTTCGGGATTTTATATTTCAATCCCAGGATCCCGGGATTAATCTCGAAATCCCGAAAAATTAGAAAAATAATTTGTAGGGTTAAAATAACTTATATTTTTGACTATTTTAATAAAAGAACTTGGAAATGTAATATGTAAATCTTATTGTTTAATACATAAGTTACGTAACTCGAAAATAATATTGTTAACGCAAATTTAAACAAAAACATAAAATTTTAACAAACAAATTATATTTACAACTTAGAACGGAAATGGCTTCTGAGCATCATCAGTGCATCTAAGGTAGAATCGGCTAACCGAGATCTTATTTTTGTGGCAAGCGATGACGCAGAAGAAAAAGCCCGTTCCGATTCCACACTGGTAGGTTGAACTGTAAGCAAGCATTCAAAGCATCGCTGCAAATGTAAACCACGCAATCCACTATTTTCTAATAGGGCCATTTCTTTTTCACCACCTTTAAAACATCAATAGATTTTCCTTTCAATGGTTGTTGTACCGGTTTCATCGCATTTGTTATAACCTGTTCGAGTTTGTTTTTGAGACATAAATTTTCATCTCCTTTCAAGCGGCTGATTGGCAACTCATCTTCAGAGTCGAAACCGTCCTCGTCAGGATTTATTGGAGTTGGTTCAACTTGGTTGCTGAGAACGGTTCCTGATAAGCTTTCTGAAATATCTTTGACGAAATTCGCAATTATGTCGGTAGGGGGCGAATTAAAAAAGGGATCCTCGCTATCTTGCTTATTGGGATTTTGGAGATAATCCATGACTCCAGACATTATGGTTCTTCGCTCTGACTTTTTCAGGTCATTGCTTAATTTTGTTTTTACTTCGCGTAGCTCCCGAAACAGAAATTTAAAACTTGCATCCGCAGTAGCAAGGTTAGCATCTCGTCGGCATATACCTTCTACAGTTAGTTTTACTGGTTCTAAGTAAAGGTATAAAAATTTCGGGACTGAATCGGGATTTGTTTCGGGATTTCTGGATTGAAAAAACATCAGAATCTAGGGATTGGAAACCCTACGTTGTATATTCGATGGGGCGGAAACTTTTTGGCGTCTTGAACGGCTTTCAGCACGGAATGAAACCTATCCACTACAGATTTATTAAAGGCACGCGCTCGAGCAGTGGAAGTGGACTCTGGTGAATAAAGGGTTATGTCTGGATACCGTTTACGAAATCCTCTTAGCTAATCATAGCCAGCTTTCTCTCCACGAAAATGGTAGGAGATATTACTTTTTATGGCAAGTTGATATGGCAAACTTAAAATATCTTGTCGCGAAAGCCCCTACATCCTTGTTTCCATATCTGTTATATGTTTCACCAGTTCGATTTCTTGTTCGGTAGTAAAGACTGTTTTTTTCTACCTAATATTTTATGGCACCAATAGCTTCTTTATTTTGTACTTTGGCTCGTCTTTTTAACGACATAACGGGCACTGTAAACTGTTTACTTGCCGTTCTATATGGCATACTATTTTTTACAGCATCCAATGCTTTAAACATACAGTCTTCCGACCACGCACCGCGATTTGTTTTTCTTTGATAATTACGGGGCATCGTCTAAAATACAAGTAATGATGGATTTACATTAAGAGCGTTTCATCTCGTACAGCAGCAATACTGCCCTGTTAATCCAAATGGGCGTATCTGCAACAAAACAGAATTTTGAGCAAAATGAACTTTTGTGTTTTGTTTTATGCCATGATGAAGTTTATAAAAAAATAAACTTCTGTTTTTAGAAAGTGTTAAAATTTAACTTCTATTTTCCATTACAAACTTTAAAAACAGAAGTTTTATATTATAAATTTGACTTTTGATAGATACGCCCTTTTCTTCTAGCACAAGCTATCCTCATAATTTGGAACAAAAACACGCCTTTCTTTTATTAACTGTTTTCTCTTAAGAAAATAATTGATACGTCGAAATTTCTTAACAGTGAGATGTATTAGGTGCAGGTAAACCCAGAAACGTGTTTAACTCAAAACCATCAAAATTTGTAGATACGCCCTTTTGAATTAACAGGGCAGAACATAATCATCTCGCCTCAATTCCACCATACTGATACATTATTCGATAGCGTAACCTTGATGCATTCTATTGTTGCCATATCATTCGAAAAGCTAAACAGAGCATTCGCGAAGATACTTATACAATCTACGCAATTAACACTCTTCATCACAAGTTACCTCAATTTAAAATAAATCTTACCTTAGATCGAAGTCGTAAAATTTTTGCTTTTTCGTGCTAAAATTAATCATACCTCCATTAAATTTGATAAATGCGAAGGGCTGTCGAGAAGTATGATTTGCTAGTGAAAGCAACTAATGTAAGTGATGCAAATAGTTTCGTTACAATTTAAAAGGATCATCTAAACCTAAGGTATCATTTCGTAGACCTTTCCCCTATCAACGTTTAATTTAGTTGTTATGGTTAGAATACCGCAATCAATCAAGCAGTTATTACAATTTTTCTTTAAATTTTTATATCGATTCTTAGTACAGTAAAAAATAATATAATTTTTAAATACCTGGTTTCTATGAGATCTTCTCACCTTAAAGAATTGACAACATGAAAACCTAAAAACAAAGACCAACATAAAAATTTTACCTAATCTTTTATTCACAAAAAAGCTGCTTTTTTAAGTGTGTTGTAGCTCCTTATTTATAATACCCTTTTTGAAAAAAAAATTAATTTTCAGACAAAACGAAGAAAACGAAGAAAGTCAAAATACTAGATGAAACACATGGTAAGTTCGATGTGTGTTGTTGTCATAGTAAACAAGTTTTGATTTACCCGAGATACCGAAATATAAACGTTGTTTGAAGAGGAAAACTTTTTTATATTATAGTCATCTCATTTTTATATTATAGTCATTTCATTTCAGCTAATTTGGTAAGAACAATAGTTTAAAATACTTATGTAAGCAAACTGTAAATAGCTACAATATCTTCCAACACACTAACTCAACAATAACAGCACGTTAGAAAATAATTTTTACAACATATCCATCATTATTCATTATTGGTAACTTTTTACATTCCTTACAATATTCTTACAAAATCACAAAACTACAATAAACAATACATAAATTTATTTAAACCACATAATTAAAAGTAACAGTTAAATCATATAGAATCACCATCCATAAATAATTTCATCATTTTAATTAATATTACTTCATTTTATTTTTTTAACAAATTCTCATTTATCATAAAACTCTCTAAACTAAAAAAAGTTTAAGTTAACCAAACAGATAAAAACAAAATTTAATAAAATTATGGTTTTGTGATACATAAAACATTATTTTTATACAAACAAATTAGAAAAGTTACCAATAATATTTATATCCATAGTTTTAGGAAATATTTTATATTATACTAAAAAAAAGTTTTCCAATTTTAAACATATAAATTAATTTAGACATAATTTCATCTATAATTCGGTATCTCTATTGAAAGATTTTTGTGAAATACTGATTATTTTACAACACTTTGTATACGATTTCCAATCACGCGAATTCTTAACTCTTTCTTTCTAAACGCTTTGCTTTTAATCGCGGCACTAATGCAAAGAATTATGATTTGCCATATATTTTTATTTTCGCGAAAACTTAACAGTGCTTCTTAGTGATTATTTTGTGCTTCAAAATAGCTGCTTTTTTGGCGAAGGTGAGTCGTTTTTTGTCTTGTGTTTTTGTGCTGTCAAAAGAGTTTGATCGATATACATATTCATGTATATATCTACATTCTCCCATTACTCTTAATTCAACGCAAAACTCACATAGTATACTTATACTGATAACTCTTAGAAAAAACTACCACTTGCCGCCACTAGTCTTATAGCCCCGCCCCCTTATTTTTTCTTAAAACTCCATTTCTAGCGTTATAACGCTTCACACCGTGCATCTAATACACTTGTCTTATGATCGCGCTATCGTAGATCGCATCAGAGTTACTATTTTAAATGTAAATATTTCGTGAAAAGACACAAAGTAGCAACAACAATTCATACACTTTCACAGAACTGATCCCAGTCGAAGAGGACACTGAAAAACCCCTTACCACCATTAAACCCGTCGACGAACAATCTGTAACTATAACCGAATTAAAACCCGAAATTAAAAAAGTTGTTAAAAAAGTTAGGAAAATTAAACGAATTAAAAAACCTCAAAGTGTTCATGAAAAAGAAGTTGTTGAAGAAATTATTGAAGAATTTATTGAAGAGCAACCAGAAGAAAAACCAGAAGAAAAGCCAAAAGAAATTCCTAAGAAAAGGAAAATTAAAAAGATTACTACTAAAACTAGCGACAAAGGTGAAATAACTCAAACTGAAGAGTTTGTAGATGAAGAAGGGCCAGAACAACCAGAAGAAGGTGTTGAAATTATTGAAGAACAGCCTATAGTAACAGTTGAAGATACAACTCAAAAAGTAATTAAAAAACGTGTTAAAAAGATTAAAAAACCAGGTAAGAAAGTTGAAGAAGTGGAGGAGATTATAGAAGAAACGGTAATTGAAGAAAAACCAAAAGAGGAAAAACCTATAGAAGAAGTAAAACCAGAAAAACCTAAAAAAAGGAAAATTCGAAAAGTAAGACGTAAAAATGACAAAGGGGAAGTAGTTGAAACTGAAGAAGTTCTTGATGAAGAAGGACCAAAACCCATCGAAGAAAAACCTGAAAAATATGTACAAATAATTGAGGAAAAACCTATAGTGACAGTTGATGAAAGTAAACAAACCACTATCATAAAGAAAATTAAAAAGATACGAAAGCCCGGTAAAAAAGAAGAAACCGAAGAAATTATAGAAATAACAGAAGAAGAAATACCTGAGGAAAAGAAACCTTTGGAAGAAAAACCCAAAGAAGAGGAGAAACCTAAGAAACCTAGAAAATCTCGTTGGGGAAGAGAAGAAGTAGAGGAAGTAGTTGAAACACGCGTTGTCGAGGAGGTTAAAAAACCTGAAGAAATCAAACCGATTGAAGAAATAAAGGAGATTGTTGAAAAAGTTCCAGAAGTTACTGAAGTAACCGAAGAAAAGAAAATTCGTAGAAAAAAGATTCGAAAAATTAAACGTAAAGATGATAAAGGAGAGACTGTTGAAACTGAAGAAATAGTTGAAGACGAAGGACCTCAACCCATCGAAGAAAAGCCCGAGGAGGGTGTGGAAATCATAGAAGAAAAGCCTGTTGTGACAGTTGATGAAACCAAACAAACTACGGTCATTAAGAAAATCAAAAAGATTAGAAAACCCGGTAGAAAAGAAGAAACCGAGGAGATTGTTGAAATAATAGAGGAGGAAATACCGGAAGAGAAGAAACCTTTGGAAGAAGTTCCAAAAGAGGAAGAAAAACCTAAAAAACCTCGAAAATCTCGTTGGAGGCGAGAGGAAGTTGAAGAAGTAGTTGAAACACAGGTTGTCGAGGAGATTAAAAAACCTGAAGAGGTCAAACCGATTGAAGAAATCAAACCAATTGAAGAAATAAAGGAAATCGTTGAAAAATTCCCAGAGGTTACTGAAGTAACGGAAGAAAAGAAAGTTCGTAGGAAAAAGATTCGAAAAATTAAATGTAAAGATGATAAAGGAGAGACTATTGAAACTGAAGAAATAGTTGAAGACGAGGGTCCTAAACCCATTGAAGAAAAGCCTGAGGAAGGTGTAGAAATTATAGAAGAAAAACCTATTGTAACTTTGGAGGAAAATAAACAGACAATAATTGTAAAGAAGATCAAAAAGATAAGAAAACCCGGTAAAAAAGAAGTCACCGAAGAAATTGTTGAAATAATAGAGGAGGAAATACCTGAAAAGAAGAAACCTCTGGAAGAAGTTCCAAAAGAGGAAGAGAAACCTAAAAAACCCAGAAAATCTCGTTGGAGACGCGAAGAAGTAGAGGAAGTAGTTGAAACCCAGGTAATTGAGGAGATTAAAAAACCTGAAGAGATCAAACCGATTGAAGAAATCAAACCAATCGAAGAAATCAAGGAAATCGTTGAGAAATTCCCAGAGGTTACTGAAATAACCGAAGAAAAGAAAGTTCGTAGGAAAAAGATTCGAAAAATCAAGCGTAAAGATGATAAAGGAGAGACTGTTGAAACTGAAGAAATAATTGAAGACGAAGGACCTAAACCCATTGAAGAAAAACCTGAAGAAGGTGTAGAAATTATTGAAGAAAAACCTATTGTAACTTTGGAGGAAAATAAACAAACAATAATAGTAAAGAAGATCAAAAAGATAAGAAAACCCGGTAAAAAAGAAGTTACCGAAGAAATTGTTGAAATAATAGAGGAGGAAATACCGGAAGAGAAGAAACCTTTGGAAGAAGTGCCAAAAATAGAAGAAAAACCTAAAAAACCTCGAAAATCTCGTTGGGGACGCCATGAAGTAGAGGAGGTAGTTGAAACAAGAGTTGTTGAGGAGATTAAAAAACCTGAAGAGATTCAACCGATTGAAGAAATCAAACCAATCGAAGAAATCAAACCGGTTGAAGAAATAAAGGAAATTGTTGAAAAAATCCCAGAAGTTACTGAAGTAACTGAAGAAAAGAAAATTCGTAGGAAAAAGATTCGAAAAATCAAACGTAAAGATGACAAAGGAGAGACTGTTGAAACTGAAGAAATAGTTGAAGACGAGGGTCCTAAACCCATTGAGGAAAAGCCTGAGGAGGGTGTAGAAATTATTGAAGAAAAACCTATTGTAACTTTAGAGGAAAATAAACAAACTATAATTGTAAAGAAGACCAAAAAAATAAGAAAACCCGGTAAAAAAGAAGTCACAGAAGAAATTGTTGAAATAATAGAGGAGGAAATACCGGAAGAGAAGAAACCTTTGGAAGAAGTTCCAAAAGAGGAAGAAAAACCTAAAAAACCTCGAAAATCTCGTTGGAGACGAGATGAAATAGAGGAGGTAGTTGAAACACGCGTTGAGGAGATTAAAAAACCTGAAGAGATCAAACCAATTGAAGAAATCAAACCGATTGAAGAAATAAAGGAAATTGTTGAAAAATTCCCAAAAGTTACTGAAGTAACCGAAGAAAAGAAAGTTCGTAGAAAGAAGATACGAAAAATCAAACGTAAAGATGATAAAGGCGAGACTGTTGAAACTGAAGAAATAGTTGAAGACGAAGGACCTAAACCCCTCGAAGAAAAACCTGAAGAAGGTGTAGAAATTATTGAAGAAAAGCCTATTGTAACTTTGGAGGAAAATAAACAAACAATAATAGTAAAGAAGATCAAGAAAATAAGGAAACCGGGTAAAAAAGAGGTCGTTGAAGAAATTACTGAAATCATAGAAGAAGAAAAACCAATTGAAGAGGAAAAACCTGAAGAAAAACCAATTATAGAGGAAAAACCTGAAGAAAAACCAATTATAGAAGAAAAACCCAAAAAGCCTAAAAAATCACGCTGGGGACGCATTGAAACTGAAGAAATAGTTGAAACTAAGGTAATTGAAGAAATTAAAAAACCAGAAGAAGAAGAAAAACCGAAAAAGAGGAGATCACGTTGGAGAAGAGAGGAAGATCAACAAGAAGAAGTTGTTGAGAAAACCGTTATAGAAGAAGTTAAAAAACCAGAAGAAATTAAAAAACCAGAAGAAATAACCGAAACAACCGAAGTTACCGAAACAATTATAGAAACAGGTCCTCAAATACAACCTATTACAAAAGTCGAAGAAATAAAAGAATCTATAATAACCAAAAAGAAAGTTCGAAAGGTGAAACGTCGTGGAGATAAAGGAGAAATTGTTGAAACAGAAGAAATTATTGAAGAAGAAACGCCTAAATTTTTCAAACCAGAAGATAGCATTCAAATCACAGAAATTACCGAGGAATTACCTGAATTTAAACCCATTCAAATAAAACCTACCGAAGAAGAAGTTCCACAAGTCATGCAAAAAATCGAAAAAGTTGAAGATGTTAAAACTATGATAAAGAAGCTAAAGAAAACGAGGCGTTTTGGCGCTAGAGGGGAAATTATTGAAACAGAAGAGCTTGAAGAAGTAGATAAACCAACAGTTACAGAAGATACGTTAGAAATTACTGAAATAATTGAAGAAGAGAAACCTGAAGAAAAACCTATTGAAAAAATTGAAGAAATAACAACAACAGAAACGAAAAAAGTTAAAAAGATTAGAAAACGTGACAAGAAAGGAGAAATTATTGAAACTGAAGAAATAATCGAAGAGGAAAAACCGAAAGAAATAATTAAACCTTCTAAGAAAGTCGAAGTTGAGGAAATTATAGAAGTTGTTGAGGAAGAAGGTGGAGAAAAGAAAGTAATTAGAAAAGTAATCAAAGCTAAACGTCCTGAAGAAGACGAAGAAATCTTAGATGAAGGTGATTTAGGTGTAGTTAAACCAATGAAATTTCCATCTGAAAGAGAAATTCCAACGCACATATCTTCCGCTTCACACGAAACAATAGCAACATCCCGAGTAACACAAATTTTATCAGGCAAAGAAACCGAATGTAAAAGTACAGTAAATTTATTTCCTTTCATACCATTAACAGAAGAGGAGACAATAACAAGCGAAAAAGAAGAATTTAAAACCGATTTAAAACCAAGTACTCAAAAAGCGAGCACAACTTTAGAATTATTAGAAACTTTAGAAGTTACCGAACAAAATACCGAAACCGTTCCCGGAATTTTCGATGTTAAATTTAAACCTGCATCTTACAAAGCTACCAAAAATTTACAAATGACAGAAAGCATAACCGTAAGTGAAGTACAATCATCAGATTTAACACAAAAAATAACTACTGAAGATAGACCCAAAGATTCTGCTTCTGTGTATGTACTTCCTGAAAGTGCTAAATCGATATCTATGGTGCAACCAGCTCAAAAAGAAGAGGAATTTGAAGGAGTACCAAAACCAAAATCTGTTCAAGCATCTCCAAGTTATACAACTAAAGAAAGTATTGTTATTGAGGAAGTTACCGGAGGTGTTAGTGAAGATACTTTGGATATATCCCATCCTTTGGGTGTTATGCCAAAAATGGATATACATCCAGTACAATCTGTAAATGTAGAGGAAATAATATCTGGAACTTATGAAGGTACTTATATTCCAGGTTCATTTGGACCTTTGGAAAAAGAAATACCCATTCAAACACCAACAGTTATATCTGAAGCATTAACAACAGGAAGAGTAAGTCAAATATTAACAGAAACTCCTGAAAAAGGTTCAGGTACAGTGACAATTATATCTCACACTGCTGTAACTGAAGAACAAACAACAACTATGGAGCAAGGTGAAGAAAAAGAGACGATAACTTCTAAAACGTATAAAGCAAAACAAGCTATTGATGTTAAAGAAAGCTTACAAATATCTGAAGAAGTTATTAATGCCACACCTGGTATATTTGATCAAAAATTCACACCTGCAACGTTTACAGCAAAAACTGATTTAGAAACGGTGGAAAGTTTATCAATTAGTGAAGTAGAATCAAATACAATGCCTAAAGAACTTATTAAAGAAGAAACAAAACAAGATATTGCTTTGTTATCAGTTCTACCACAAGAAGCAAAATCTATAATTGAAACTATCCCTTCGCAAAAAGAAACAGACTTTGATAAGTTTACCACACCGAAAGGTTTCCAAGCTGATACTAAATATACAACTAAAGAAAGTGTAACTATTGAAGAAGCATCACAATTTTCATCTGAAACAACATTTGATGTAATTAAACCAGTTGAAGCTTTACCAGGTGTAAATATTGATTCAGTTCAATCGCTAACAATCGAAGAAGTAGTTTCTGAAAGAACTTCCGAAAAGTATGAATCATCACCGTTAATTCCATCAGAAAAACGAATTCCTTTAATAACTCCTTCTGAAGTTACCGAAATTATATCTGAAACACATCTAACAAGAATGGATTCTGGAAAAATTGAAGAAGAAAAGGGAAGTTTTGATTTACTACCATTAACTGCGATAACTAATATAGAAACTATTTCAAATGAAAAAGAAGAATTTAAAGAAGAAATAAAACCCATTACTCATACAGCGGATAGAACTATTGATTCAATGGAAACTTTCCAAGTTTCTGAACAAATTATTCAAGCAACTCCAAATATTTTTGATAAAGAATTTAAACCAACTACTGCCACAGCAGAAAAGAATATCGAAATAACAGAAACTATATCAATTAGTGTTGTTGAAAGCAATGATATTCCTTCAGAAATGATGGAAACCAAACCAAAAACTGATATTGCAAATGTAGCACTTTTCCCACAAGAAGCTAAATTAATATCAGAAACGGACGTTCAACAAAAAGAAACTGACTTGGATGAATTTAAAATACCCAAAGGAGCTAAAGTAAATACAAGTTTTACCACAAAAGAAGGTGTTACAATTGAGGAAGTAACCGAAAATATTTTTGAAAGTAAATTGGAAGAAAGTAAACCTATTACCGCGAAATCAAAAGTTGATATAAGCAGTTATGAATCGGTTCAAGTTGAAGAAGTATTAAGCGAAACTAAACCAGGTAAACATTTACCCGAAGCTTTTGTTCCAACTGAAGTCGCACGTAAAACTATTATCCCTCAACATCAAATAACATATTCAGAATTAATAGCTCCCGAAAGGGAAGGAAACTTTGTACCTGGAAAACTACCTTCTGGTCAAAAAGCAGAAGTTGATTTAACCACCGGTGAGAGTGTAATTGTCCAAGAAATGCAATTACAAGATAAGGAAGACACCTTTGAGGGAAAACCCCAACCAGCAAAATCAACAGCTACGTCTGATTTTGTAACATCAGAAGGAGTTGTTGTAACTGGAGTTGATTATCAAACTCAACAAAAAGAAGTAACAACGGAAGAAACCCAACATGAAATTGCTACAGTAAATATTTTACCGAAAGAAACAATTATCACCTCACAAACTATAATCACAGAAAGTGATAAAGAATTCCTTCCTGAAGATCGACCTGAAAGTCGAAAAGCTGATACTTTAATAACATGTTTAGATATTACGGATCAAACAACGGTGTTATTACAAGAAGCCGAAGGCGAATTTATCCCTGATAAAAAGCCAACACAAGCTACAGCTGAAAGTTCTATTAAACCAACCGAACCTCTAAGCATTCAAGAAGTTTTAACTTCCGATTTTCCATCGGAATTCACCGATAAATTAACTTATCGAACAGAAGAAGCATCAAAATTAATACAATCGCATGAAGCTCAAGAAATTACAATAACACAAACAGCTGAGAAGGAAGATACATATACTACAGTTGAACAAACCTCTCAAAAAGTTAGCACTTCTTATACAGATTCCCAAATTGAAATTGAAATCACCCAACAGGAAAAAATGGAAAAGGAATCTGATTTAAAACCATTTGAATTACCAGATTCATTTAAAGGAAAACAAATTCCAAGTCATCTTCTTCCAACTAGCATCGTAGAAGAAGTACAACCTTCTAGTGTTACACAAGATATTACAGATGAAAAGCAATTGGGGGTAACAGCAGAAAAAACTCAATCACCATTAGAAGAAACAACTATAATTGAAACTATTTTAGCTGAAGGAATTAAAAAGTACGATTTTGAAAAACCAGAAGAAAAAATCGCTGAGTTAAAAATAGATGCAAAAGAAACAATAAATGTAAGTGAAGTACTTACAGATGAAAGAGAGAAATTTTATACACCTGATGATTTACCAATTCAACAGCAAGCAAATAGAAACATAGAAGGACAAGTTATAGCTAGCACCATGGAAGTCCTTCCAAATTTATTACCAGATACCCTTCCAGAAGATATCCCAAAATTAGCCCAAGCCACTTCTGAACAAACAACAATAGAAGGGATTGAAATAATCGAATTAGAAACCGGCGAAAAGGAAAAAGAAGATATTTTAACAATTCTCCCCGACACTCAACAAGCAAATTTAGATCTTACAGAAGGTAATATAATAAAACAAATTTCAGAAGTTGTTACCCACGAAAAAGAAACGTCTTTAACACCGGAACTCACCCCACAAAGTGTTTTAGCAGCAAAAGGTATTCAATCTCAAGAAGTAATCACAAAAATGCTCCATGAAACGGTAGTTCACGTTGATGAACTAATCCAACCAGAAATAATAACCGGAAAAGCTAAAAAGTACACAAGACCTCTTCAAGAACTCATAATTACTGAAGCTAACCCAACTGATGTTGAAAAAGAATTACCTGCTGATATCCTCCCAGATAAAAAATCAGCTAATGTTGATGTTTTAGACATTTCTGGTTTATCAATCACTGAGGTAATAACAAGCGAGAAAGATGAAAATTTAAAACCGGAAGATAAACCAGAAGAAAAAATAGCAGAAACGAATATATCATCGAGAGAAGTTGCAAGTAAAGAGGAGGTATTACCATTAGGAAATATAGCAGATTTTGAAAGGAAAATTCCAGAAGCAGATATAGCTCAAACTCAACAAGATCTTTTACATCATATGATAAAAACGGAATTAACATTAGGTGAAAAAGAAGATACTCATGAAGATTTTATAAAACCGGATGAAAAACAAAGTTTGGTTACATTTGAAGAAGGGCAGAGTATTAATGTAATAGAAACTCAATCTGTTGATAAAGAAAAACCTCTAGAAGAACTTATTCTTCCAGAAAGTGTTAAAGGAACATCTGATATTAGTTCACATCAAGTTGCAACTAAATCCTTAGTTATAGCTGATGATACAACCGATATTTTCAAAGAAACAATTAATGAATTCACCGCGGAATCTAGCAGAGATTTATTAGAATCTGTTATAAGAAGTGATTTATTAATAACAGAAAAAGAAGATGTATTTGAAGAAACTCCAGTTGATTTTAAAACCGCTTCTAGTGATATTTTACTTGGAGAAGGAATTTCTACAACATCAATAGTAATAGGTGAAAATGAAACAACATTTATAAAAGAAAAACCTGATTTGAAACAAGCTCAATCTGATATTTTACCACATACTAGTGCTCAAATTCAAGAAACGGAAGTTAGTGATTCTTTAGTAGAAGTTGGAAGAGAATCCCCAACTAAAGCTGAAGCTATAATAGGAGTATCAGAGTTAATAACCATTGAAAATCTTCAAACAACCCCAGGAGAGGTTGAATCTGAATTTTCACCCGACTTAAAACCAGATAGAAAAACAGCCAAGGTTGAATTTGAAGAAAAAATATCTTCAACAGTTGGGGAAGTTACCCCCCAAGATAAAGAAGAATTATATAAACCGGAAGAAAAACCCGAAGGTAAAAAAGCAACCCCAAGCATACTTTCCCAACAAGTTGCTGAAACCACACTAACTTTATCAGATACATCTTTAGGAAAAACGGAAGATGTACAATTTACAAGTTACCAAGCAAATGTTGAACAAACAACTATTGAAAGTTTAACTCAAACCATACCATTAGTTAGTGAATCAGAAAAACCACTCGAAGAACTTAGCCCGGAAAAGAAAAAAGTAAATGTTGATTTTCAAGAAGGAGAGAGCATAACCATCATGGAAATTACAAGTGGGGATGTTGAATCTGATTATAAAGATGAAAAACCAACTTTGCAACAAGCATCAATTGATGTAAGAGAGATTAAACCTGTTCAACAAATAGAAGTAATTTCTAATGATGTACCAGGAACTTTAAAAACAGATCAACCAATTAAAGCAGAAGCACAACCAGATATTTCTCCTCTTTCGACTATAATATCTACTGAAATTCAACCATCTGAATTAGAAGGTGATATTATAGAAGTAAAACCTGATTCTAAAAAAGCCACCGTTGAATTTGATGTCGATAAGAGTGTTATTGTAGAATCTATTATCACCCAAGAAAAAGAAACAACATTAAAACCGGATGAAATACCAGAAACTAAACAATCAACCAGTGATATCATCGACTTAAATCCAGTTGCTACTAAATATGAAATAATTTCCAACCTAACTACAGATTTATTAACTGAAGGAAAACCTACAGAAGCTCAAGCTGAAAAACTTCAATCTCCATATGAAACTCTTCAACAATCTCAAGTTTTTATCGAAGAAAACGAATACGATTTCCAAGAAAAACAAACAGCAATGTCTTCAGCTGAAATAAATGTACAAGAACAACAAAGTACCGTTGTTTCAAAAGTAATTTTAGGTGATTCTGAAGATATCTTTAAATCTGATGTTTTACCTCAAGAACAAACAGCTGCAATTGGGATGGATATCGTTCAACTTGTTGTACAACAAGAAAAAACCCTTCCATCTGAATCAATAAATAAACTTGATATAATTACTCCTAAATCTGATGTAGGAAAACATACCCAAGATTTATTAACTACAATCACTATTTCGCAAAGTATAACTTCTGAAAAAGAAGGTGAATTTAATGAAGAATTCCAACCGGAAACTTTTGACGCTAAAATTAATATAGAACAAGGAAAAATTGTACAAAATGTAACTGAAATTATCACTCAAGAAAACGAAACTAAATTTGATACTTCTAAACCAGAAGATAAAACAGCACTTCCTAATGTAGATGGTTTAGAAGTCGCTGAAAGTTTAGAAATTCTAATTCAAGATTTCCCAGGAGAACATACCGCGAAAATTATGCAAAAAACGAATGCAAATCTTCAACTTTCTTCATTCGAAAGTATTACTCAAATACAACCAATTATTAGAGAAAGCGAAGATGAATTTACCTCCGAATTAAAAGCAGTTAAAAAATCTGCTGATATTTCCATCGAAGAAATTAAAGGTGTAAATGTTTCAGAGGTTCTTCCAACAGATCAAGAAAATATTTTTGAGGCTGAACAATTACCTGATATGGTAAAAGCCATAACCGATATCACAGGAAATAAAATTGCTGAAACTGAAGAAACATTAACATCTATAATGGCTGGGGAATTATTCCCCGAAAAGCCATTTGAAGCCACAGCTGAAAAAACTTTAGATGAATTTCAAACCATCATACAAACTGTCATTAAAACCACCGAAACTGAAGAAGAATTTGATGAAAAATTCCAACCTGTTACAAAACAAGCCGATCGTAGCATTGAAGAAATGAGGAGTGTTTTAATAACAGAAACACTTTCCTCAGCGAATGAAACTTCAATGGAAGATTTTCAACCAAAATCACAACAGGCAATTCCAGATTTAAATCTTTTAGAAACTATTGAGAAATCCCAAGTTTTTCCAAGTGATACTTTTATTGATTACCACCCAGAAGAAAAACCAAAAACTTTAGCAAACATCATTCAAGATACTTTAGAAGGAGTTATAAGAAAAGAAGAAACAATTCACGAAGCCGAAGGAGAATTTACAGAAAAATTAACTTTAGATACTAAAACTGCAAATGTTGATATACAAGAAACAAAATCAATTAATGTTACTGTCACTATAGGCGAAGAAAAAGAAAAAGAAATGTTTGAAAAATTCGATGTTGATAAAAAACAAGCAATAAGAGATATAATTCCTCAAGAAATAGCTCAAAAATATGAAATTGAAACTCAAGAAGGACTCTCAGACTTTAAAAAAGAATCCCTACCACAAGAACTTGCTGATATAACCCAAACCAAATTAGAAAGTATAGAAACAAAACAAGTTATAGTAGGAGAATCAGAAAAATTATTTGAAACTCTCCCTGTTGATTCTAAAAAAGCTTATAGCGATATTTTACCAGAAGAACATATAAGTGTTATTGAAACTACAATACATATGAAAGAAGACGACTTTAAAAAATTAGAACTACCCGATTCTTCAACCGCATTGGAAAAACTACTTCCCCATGAAACTATAACATCAATGGAAACTCTCATATCTGAAAATTTAGAAGAATATATATCTTCTAAACCTAATGAATCTCTTGGTAAACCATCTCAAACTCCATTTGAATCAATTGAAGTAATTGAACAAACTGTTACTGAAAAAGAGGCTGATCTTCAACCGTATTTAAAACCTTCAACTCAAATAGTTTCTATTGACTTAGAAAAAGGGCAAAAAGCACCTATTATCATGGAAACATTAACAGAACAAAAGGAAGATGTCTTTTCACCAGATAAAATTAAAGATAACACTGCTGATTTTAGTATAATAGATACAAATGTTGCTCAAAAAGGTATAACTGAGATTTTAGTTTCGGAAACGGATCTCAAAGTTGAAATTCAACCTCAAACTCAAGAAGCTTTAATGGATTTTGAACATGGTAAAAGTGCGGTTACCATAACTGAAATGATAACTGAAATGAAAGAAGAGAAATTTTCACCTGAAGATATTAAGAAAGATACGGCAGGGTTTAGTGTTACAGATCAAACTGTTGCTCAAACTTTAGAAACGGAAATTTTAGCATCGGAAATAGATTTTAATGAAGTAAAACCCATTACACAACTTGCTGGAATAAATTTAGAAACACCTCAAGAAGCTGTTACAATAAGTGAGGTGTTAAGTGAAGCGAAAGAGGGTGATTTTAAACCGGGTGATGTTAAAAAAGATTTAGCTAATGTTAGTATAACAAAGCAAATAGTTGCACAAACGGATATTACTCAAATTTTAACCTCTGAAACTGAATTCAAACCTGAAACCCTTCCATCAACTCAAAATGTTGAAGTTGATTTGGAAGAAAGTCAAAAAGCTGTTACAGTAACGGAAGTTTTAACAGAAATGAAAGAAGATAAATTCCTTCCTACTGAAATTAAAAAAGATTCGGCTGCTTTTAGCATTATTGATCAAACGGTAGCTGAAAAAGTCGTCACTGAAATACTTTCTTCGGAAAAAATCCTCCCATCTGATGTAAAACCCGATATTCAAACTGCAATACCTGATTTGGAAAAAGGACAAAAAGCTGTAACAATTACAGAAACTTTAACGGAATTAAAAGAAGGGGAATTTAATCCTGAAGATGTTAAAACCGATGTCGCTGGTTTTAGTATTATGGAACAAATAGCCCCCCAAAATATTTTAACACGATTATTAAGTTCAGAAACAGAATTTAAAACCGAAGCTCAACCAACAACCCAAATAGCTGAATCTGATATAAAACCACAAAAAGCTCTTACCATAACTGAAACATTAATACAAATGAAAGAAGGTACTTTCTCAACAGAAGGTATTAAGAAAGAGTTGGCTTCTTTAAATATAACAGAAAGAACTGTCGCTCAAACCGATTTAACTGAAATATTAACATCTGAAACAACATTAAAAGCTGAGGGAAAACCATTAACTCAAATCGCAGATGTTGATCTTGAAAAAGGTCAAAAAGCTGTTACCATAACAGAAATTACAACAGATATTAAAGAAGATATTTTCAAACCGGATGATACTAAAAAAGAATCAGCAGTTTTTAATATCACCGAACAAAACGTTGCTCAAAAAGACGTAATGGAAGTTCTTACATCGGAAATTGAATTAAAACCTGATACTCAACCTATTTCTCAAACCGCTGGAATTGAGTTAGAAAAAGGACAAAAAGCTGTAGTTATTACAGAAACAATAACAGACCTTAAAGAAGATATTTTACACCCTGATAAAATAAAACCAGATTCTATAGGATTTAGTGTTATAGAACAACTAGTTGCTCAGAAAAATCTCACTGAAATTTTATCATCTGAAACTATGTTTAAACCTGATACCAAACCACAAGAACAAACGGCTGAAATTGATTTAGAAGGTGGGGTAAAAGCTATTACTATTGTTGAAGTAATTGGTGAAACTAAAGAAGATGAATTTAGCCCAGATAAAATTAAAAAAGATTCTGCAAACTTCATAATAACTGATTCAACAGTTGCACAAAAAACAATTATAGAAACACTCACCTTAGAAAGTGATTTTAAACCGGAATTAATTCCCATAACTCAAACTGCTGAAATAGACCAAGAAGCTGCACAAAAAGCTTTGACTATAACTGAAACTATATCTGAAATTAAAGAAGATAAATTTACACCTTTCGATGTTAAAAAAGACATTGCTGATATTTCCATCATAGATCAAACTGTTGCAGAAAAAATCACAACAGAAAGTTTAACAACAGAAAGTGAATTTAAACCTCTAAAACCCATAGCACAAACCGCCGAAGTTGATTTAGAAAAAGCTCAAAGAGCTTTAATGGTATCAGTAACATCATCAGAACTTAATCAAGACACTTTCACACCTGAAGATATAAAATCAGATACTGCAACATTTAGTGTAATACAACAAACAGTAGCTGAAAAAGTTTTAACTGAAACTCTAAGTTCAGAAACTGAATTAAAGCCTGATTTAAAACCCACAAAGGGAATAGCTGAAGTAGAGTTGGAAAAAGGTGAAAAAGCTGTTGTTGTAACCGAAACTATCACTGAAGTTAAAGAAGAAACATTTAAACCTGAAGATATTAAAAAAGATTTAGCAAGTATGACATTTTCTGAACAAACAGTTGTTGAAACATCACTTACTGAAATATTAACATCAGAATCAACCTTAAAAGCTGATACTAAACCTATTGCACAAATAGCCGATGTTGATCTTGAAAAGGGACAAAAAGCTTTGGTAGTTTCTGAAACAATAACTGAAAGTAAAGAAGAAACTTTTAAACCGGAAGATATTAAAAAAGATTTAGCCGAACTTGCTATTTTAGAACAAACTGTTGCTCAAAAAATACTTACAGAATCATTAACATTAGAATCTGAACTTAAATCTGATATGAAACCGACAACACAAATAGCAGATATTGATGTAGAAAAAGGTCAAAAAGCTGTAGTCATTTCTGAAACAATAACAGAAATAAAAGAAGAAACATTTAAACCGGAAGATTTTAAAGTGGATTTAGCTAAGCCTGGAATATCAGAACAAACAGTTGCTCAAATGACACTTACTCAAACATTAACATTAGAAGAAGAATTACAACCCGATATAAAACCAACCGCTCAAATAGCAGATATTGACTTGGAAAAAGGTCAAAAAGCTATTCAAGTTTCTCAAATTACAACTGAAATTAAAGAAGAAACATTCCAAACTGAAGACATTAAACAAGATTTAGCTAATTTAACCATTTCAGAAAGAACGGTTGCTCAAAAAATCCTAACTGATACTTTAACAACAGAATCTGAACTTAAACCTGATATGAAACCAACAACGCAAATAGCTGATGTTGATTTAGAAAAGGGTCAAAAAGCTGTTGTTATTTCAGAAGTTGTAACTGAAGTAAAAGAAGAAACGTTTAAACCTGAAGATATTAAAGCAGATTTAGCCGGAATGACTATTTCTGAACAAACTGTAGCTCAAAAACTATTAACTGAAATTTTAACTTCTGAAACAGAATTAATCCCTGATTTAAAACCAACCACGCAAATTGTAGATGTTGATTTAGAAAAGGGGCAAAAAGCTGTTACAATTAGTGAAATTATAACTGAAATTAAAGAAGAAACTTTTAAATCAGATGACACTAAATCAGATTCTGCAAGTTTTACAATTATGGGGCAAATTGTCCCAGAAAAAGCTTTAGTTGACACACTTAATGTTGAAAGTGACTTCAAACCTGAATCTTTACCAACTTCACAAATAGCTGACGTTGATATTGAAAAAGCACAAAGTGCTGTCACCATCACCCAAACAATAACTGAAATTAAAGAAGAGACTTTCGCCCCCGGTGATGTAAAAAGAGATTCAGCAACTTTTACAATCACAGAAAAATTAGTACCTCAAAAATCTTTAGATGAAATTTTAACATCCGAAACTGAATTAAAACCTGATGCAAAACCCACCACACAAATTGCCGACATCGACCTTGAAAAAGCACAAAAGGCTGTAACAATTACTGAAACAATAACAGACACTAAAGAAGAAGAATTTAAATCGGAAGAGGTAAAACCAGACTTAGCAAGTTTAACAGTAACTGATCAAACAACAGCAGAAAAAACTCTCACTGAAACACTTCAATCTGAAACAGAATTCAAACCGGAAGTTCAACCCACAATGCAAATTGCTGAAATCGACCTTGAAAAAGTACAAAAAGTTGTTACAATAACAGAAACAATCACCGACCAAAAAGAAGACACTTTTAAATCTCAAGATGCCCCAAAAGACGTTGCTGTTTTAAATATCACCGAACAAACTGTTGCTCAAAAAGATTTAATTGAATCTTTATCAACAACAGATACATTTAAACCTGATGTTATACCAACAGTTCAAACTGCTGAATTTGATTTACAAGAAGGACAAAAAGTTGTCACAATAACAGAAACATTAACAGATCAGAAGGAGGAAACATTTAAATCTGAAGTTACTAAAAAAGACTCAGCTACATTTAGTGTTACAGATCAAACTGTAGCTACAAAAGATGTTACTGAAGCATTATTATTTGAAAGCGAGTTAAAACTTGATGCAAAACCAAGTACACAAAACATATCATTAGATATAGAAAAAGGACAGGTTATTGCCAGCATTACTGAGGTGTTAACAGACCAAAAAGAAGACATATTTAAACCGGAAAAAATCAAACCCGATCTTGCAGATTTTAATATAATTGATCAAACCGTTGCTCAAAAAGACATAGTTGATTTACTTTCAACAACAAGTGAGTTGATATGTGAAGAGACACCTTCAAAGAAAAAAGCAACACCAAAACGATCACCTTTGGAATCTTTAGAACAAACTGTTACAACTATTGAAGAAAAAGAAGGAGAATGTGTAATAACAAAAACAGAAACTCATGAAGCTACGGTTGATATTACTTTACAAGAAGGTATTAAAGTAACTCAAATATACACTGAAGAAACTGAATCAGAAACTATCTTAAAAGGTGTAGCTGAAGATAAAACAGCTACCTCAGATATCATACCAAAACATATCGGGTTAATTGAAGAAACTTTATCACTTTTTGCTCCTGAAACTTTATCAAAAGATAAACCAAAAGAAACCACAGCTACATCGGAAGTAATTCCAACTTTAGCTGCGACAAAAGAAGAAAATGTAACATTTTTCATCCCTGATGACTTCTTAGAGAAAAAACCAAAAATGACGGAAGCAAGAAGTGGAGAGTTACGCATTCAACATGAGGTTATAGTTACAGAGGAACGTTCGACGGGTGACATGCGAGTCGTTGAGCCCTTGGACACGCCCACCGTGCAAGCGAAAACCGTAACCGTGGAAGACAAAACCGAGCACGCGACATTAATCGAAGTCCTGCCCCACGAAGGTCCCGAAGGTAAGTGAGTTTGACACTGAGCGTTTGCCCACCACGTTTTGATGTCTGGGTGGGTTTTTTGCTTTCGCGTCGGTCTCATTTCCATCATCCGCGACAACCCGCGCGCGTTACCACACCCGACAGAGAAACACACAAACAATGAGAAACCCAAACAAATGACACAGAACAATTACAGACTTAGGTCACATTTGTACACTGTAACTAACAGGATCGTATTGCAGGTGATTTGGATGACCTTGCAATACACACCACACGAGCCAAACTTACCACACAGTCCACCACCACACCAGATGAAACCGTCACAGTACTCGAAACTATCACCAGAGACGACACACAACCGAAAATCGAACAAGAAGAGACGCGCGAGGAAATCATCACCAAATTCAAATCTGTGCCGGGTGGTGAGGCCGCAAGGGTCGTCACCAAACGTACCATCATCAAAAAACGAAAAGGTTCTACCGGAGACGTTATCATCGACGAGGTTATAGAAGAAAGTGGGTCCAAAAAAGCACCAATCGATGAAGAATCAATCACAATCAGTGAAGTGACAGAAGAAATCCCCATTGAAGATACCACACCTTACACCGTAGAAGAAATGCCAGAAGAAGTTCAAGTTACACAAGTCGAAACGGAAGAAGGACCCAAAACTCACGTAACGAAAAAACGAGTCATCAAAAAGCGTAAAGGTAAGAAAGAAGAAACTACGGAAATTGTCACCTCTGAAGAAGAAGGTAAACAACCTGTCACTAAGGTTACCGTTCAAGAAACTGAACTTACAGACGAACAAGTATTCTCTCTTCCAAAAACCAAACCAACAAAAGCAAAAGTAGTTGAAGAACTACCAGTAGAAGTTGTAATCACCAAAGTTATTACTGAAGAGGGGCCAACTACAGAAATAACAAAGAAGAAAAGGGTTATTAAGAAACAAAAAGGTGGAAAAGTTGAAACTACAGAAATTGTTACTATAGAAGAAGAAGGAAAAGCACCGGAAACTATTGTAACAACAAAAGAAGAAGATGTTACCGAAATGGAAATTCCCAAACCCAAAGCAGTAAAAGCTAAAGAAATACAAGAGCCGGTAGAAGAAGTAAAAATAACTAAAGTTGACACTAAAGAAGCTCCTACGGAAATTACAAAGAAAAAAGTAAAGAAACCGAAAGAAATTAAACCAGAAGAAACCAAACCTGTGATTTTAGAAGAACTACCAGAACAAACTGAAATAGTTGAAATAATTGATGAAGGTAAAAAACCTAAGAAAATTGAAAAGAAAAAACGCGTTATTAAGAAGCGAGTTGGAGATGTCGTTGAAACGACTGAAATTGTTACCACTAAAGAAGATGGAAAAGAACCAGAAACTACAATTGAAGTCAAAGAAATTCCAATTGAAGAAGAAAAACCAACAATCATTCAAGAACTCCCTGAAGAAGTTACCATAACAAAAGTACTAACTAAAGAAGGTCCTAAAGAAGTGACCAAAAAGAAACGAGTTATTAAAAAGAAAAAAGGTGATACTGTGGAAACTACAGAAATTGTAACGGTTGAAGAAGAAGGCAAAACACCAGAAACTACTATAGTAGTTGAAGAGAAAGTTGAAGAATTACCTGAAATACCTCAAGAGACAATCCAACCCACCATTGAGGAATTACCAGAAGAAGTAGAAATCAAAAAGGTGCTAACGAAACAAGGTACAAAAGAGGTAATTAAAAAGAAACGAGTTATAAAGAAAAAGAAAGGTGATAAAGTAGAAACTACAGAAATTGTCACTGTTGAAGAAGAAGGTAAAAAACCGGAAACTACGGTAACAATTCAAGAAATTCTCGAGGAGGAAAAACCAGAAGAAATTGAAGAATTACCAGAAGAAGTTCAAGTTGTTAGTACTATTACTGAAGAAGGTACTCCTAAAGAAATCACAAAGAAAAAACGAGTAATAAAGAAAAAGAAAGGAGGAAAAGTAGAAACAACTGAAATTGTGACTGTTGAAGAAGAAGGAAAGAAACCTACGACTGTTATTAAAGTTGAAGAAATTTTTGAAAAAATTCCTGAAGAAATTCCTAAAGAACAAACTATACCCATCAAAAAGCGTAAACCAAAGAAACATGAAATTATTGAAGAACTACCAGAACAAACTGAAATAGTAGAAATAATTGATGAAGGTAAAAAACCGAAGAAAATTGAAAAGAAAAAACGCGTTATTAAAAAGAGAGTTGGAGATGTCGTTGAAACGACTGAAATCATTACCACTAAAGAAGATGGAAAAGAACCAGAAACTACAATTGAAGTCAAAGAAACACCAGTTGAAGAAGAAAAACCAACAATCATTCAAGAACTCCCTGAAGAAGTAACAGTAACAAAAGTCCAAACTAAAGAAGGTCCTAAAGAAGTGACCAAAAAGAAACGAATTATTAAAAAGAAAAAGGGTGATACTGTGGAAACTACAGAAATTGTAACTGTTGAGCAAGAAGGAAAAACTCCAGAAACCACGATAGTAGTCGAAGAAAAAGTGGAAGAATTACCTGAATTACCTCAAGAAAAAATACAACCCATCATTGAGGAATTACCCGAACAAGTAGAAATCAAAAAGGTGTTAACGAAACAAGGTACTAAAGAGGTAATCAAAAAGAAGCGAGTTATTAAGAAGAAGAAGGGTGATAAGGTAGAAACCACAGAAATTGTTACTGTTGAAGAAGAAGGTAAAAAACCAGAAACAACAGTAACAATACAAGAAATCGTGGAAGAAGACAAACCAGAAGAAATTGAAGAATTACCAGAAGAAGTTCAAGTTGTTAGTACCATCACCGAAGAAGGCACTTCCAAAGAAATCACAAAGAAAAAGCGAGTGATAAAGAAAAAGAAAGGTGGTAAAGTTGAAACAACCGAAATTGTTACCACCGAAGAAGAAGGAAAGAAACCTACGACTGTTATTAAAGTTGAAGAAATTCTTGAAGAAATTCCTGAAGAAAAACCTAAAGAACAAACTGTACCCATGAGAAAACCTAAACCAAAGAAACCTGAAATTATTGAGGAACTACCTGAACAAACTGAAATAGTGGAAATAATCGATGAAGGTAAAAAACCGAAGAAAATTGAGAAGAAAAAACGCGTTATTAAAAAACGAGTTGGAGATGTCGTTGAAACGACTGAAATCATTACCACTAAGGAAGACGGAAAAGAACCAGAAACTACAATTGAAGTTATAGAAATTCCAGTTGAAGAAGAAAAACCAACCATCATTCAAGAACTCCCCGAAGAGGTTACTGTAACAAAAGTACTGACTAAAGATGGTCCCAAAGAAGTAACCAAAAAGAAACGAATTATCAAAAAGAAAAAAGGTGATACTGTAGAAACCACCGAAATTGTAACCGTTGAAGAAGAAGGTAAAACCCCAGAAACTACTATAGTAGTTGAAGAAAAAGTTGAGGAACTTCCTGAAATACCTCAAGAAAAAATACAACCCATCATTGAGGAATTACCCGAACAAGTAGAAATTAAAAAGGTGTTGACGAAACAAGGTACAAAAGAGGTAATTAAAAAGAAACGTGTTATAAAGAAAAAGAAGGGTGATAAAGTCGAAACTACAGAAATTGTCACTGTTGAAGAAGAAGGTAAAAAACCAGAAACAACGGTAACTATACAAGAAGTTGTAGAGGAAGAAAAACCAGAAGAAATTGAAGAATTACCAGAACAAGTTGAAATTGTTAGTACTATCACTGAGGAAGGCACTCCAAAAGAAATCACTAAAAAGAAAAGAATAATAAAGAAAAAGAAGGGAGGTAAGGTTGAAACAACCGAAATTGTTACCACCGAAGAAGAAGGAAAGAAACCTACGACTGTTATTAAAGTTGAAGAAATTGTTGAAGAAATTCCTAAAGAACAAACTGTACCCATCAAAAAACGTAAACCAAAGAAACCTGAAGTTATTGAGGAGTTACCAGAACAAACTGAAATAGTAGAAATAATTGATGAAGGTAAAAAACCAAAGAAAATTGAGAAGAAAAAACGGGTTATTAAAAAGCGAGTTGGAGATGTCGTTGAAACGACTGAAATCATTACCACTAAAGAAGATGGAAAAGAACCAGAGACTACAATTGAAGTTAAAGAAACCCCAGTTGAAGAAGAAAAACCAACAATTATTCAGGAACTCCCTGAAGAGGTTACTGTAACAAAAGTCCAAACTAAAGAAGGTCCTAAAGAAGTGACCAAAAAGAAACGAGTCATTAAAAAGAAGAAAGGTGATACTGTAGAAACTACAGAAATTGTAACCGTTGAAGAAGAAGGTAAAACCCCAGAAACCACAATAGTAGTTGAAGAAAAAGTTGAAGAATTACCAGAATTACCTCAAGAAAAAATACAACCCATTATTGAAGAATTACCAGAACAAGTAGAAATCAAAAAGGTGGTAACGAAACAAGGTACAAAAGAGGTAATCAAAAAGAAACGAGTTATAAAGAAGAAAAAGGGTGATAAGGTTGAAACTACTGAAATTGTAACTGTTGAAGAAGAAGGTAAAAAACCAGAAACAACAGTAACAATACAAGAAGTTTTAGAGGAAGAGAAACCAGAAGAAATTGAAGAACTACCAGAACAAGTTGAAGTTGTTAGCACAATCACCGAAGAAGGCACTCCCAAAGAAATAACCAAAAAGAAAAGAATAATAAAGAAAAAGAAGGAAGGTAAAGTCGAAACAACCGAAATTGTTACCACCGAAGAAGAAGGAAAGAAACCATCAACAACCATTACAATTGAAGAAATTCCTGAAGAACAAACTACACCCATGAAAAAACCCAAACCAAAGAAACCTGATGTTATTGAAGAATTACCAGAACAAATTCAAATAACAAAGGTAATCACCGAAGAAGGAAAAAGCAAAGATGTAATTAAAAAGAAACGAGTTATTCGAAGAAAAAAGGGCGATAAAGTAGAAACAACTGAAATAACAACCGTTGAAGAAGAAGGTAAAAAACCAGAAACATTTGTAACTGTTAAAGAAATACCAGAAGAAGAAATTGAAGAAATCCCAGAAGAAAAACTTGTACAACCTACCACTATTGATGAAATCCAAGAAGTTACCAAAATTATAACTCAAGAAGGACCTAAAGAGGTTATAAAGAAAAAACGAGTAATAAAGAAAAAGAAAGGGGATAAAATAGAATCTACTGAAATTGTAACTGTTGAAGAAGAAGGTAAACAACCCGAAACAACCGTTACAATTCAAGAAATCCCCGCTGAAGAAATAGAAGAAATTCCAACTGATAAACCCGTCAAAGCAATTGAAATTCATGAATCAGAACAAATCGAAATTACTCAAATTCAAACAACTGAAGGTCCTAAAGAAGTTACTAAAAAGAAACGCGTCATTAAAAAGAAAAAAGGTGGAAAGGTTGAAACAACAGAAATAGTTACTGTACAAGAGGAAGGAAAAATCCCAGAAACTACAGTAATTGTCCAAGAACAACCAGAAAAAGAAGTTAAAGACTTTCCAAAAGAGGTTTCTGGGGTTGTATTACAAGAAATGCCAGAAGAAGTTGAAGTTACACAAGTAACAATTGAAGGTAAACCAAAAGAAGTTATAAAAAGAAAACGTGTCATCAAAAAGAAAAAAGGTGATAAAGTAGAAACAACTCAAATTGTAACAGTTGAAGAGGAAGGAAAACAACCAATAACTACAGTATCTACAGAGGAGATTGATGAATTTAAAATTAAACCTAAAAAGCCATTAATTGAAGAACTTCCCGAAAAAGTAGAAATTACTAAAATCATAACAGAAGAGGGTGTTCCTAAGGAAGTCGTCAAAAAGAAACGAGTTATCAGGAGAAAGAAAGGTGATAAAGTAGAAACAACTGAAATTGTTACAGTTGAAGAAGAAGGTAAGAAACCGAAAACTACAGTAACCGTGGAGGAGGTACCAGAAGAAGAAGTAGAAGAAATAAAACCAGTACACACAGCAACAGTTGAAGATATTGAAGATAAGGTTGAAGTAACTCAGGTCATCACGGAGAAAGGTAAGACTAAAAATGTTACAAAAAAGAAACGCATTATCAAAAAGAAACAAGACGATAAAGTTGAAACCACAGAAATCATAACAGTTGAAGAAGACGGTAAAGAACCACAAACAACAGTAACAGTTCGCGAACAGCCCATTCCAACTCAAAAACCTACAGAAACAGAACATGCAATTACACTTGATTCAAGAAAAACAAAATCTCTTATTGAGGAGCTACCAGAACAAGTAGAAATTACAAAGGTAATTACTGACGAAGGTAAACCCAAAGATGTTATTAAAAAGAAAAGGGTTATTCGAAGAAAGAAAGGTGATAAAGTAGAAACAACAGAAATTGTAACAACCGAAGAGGAAGGTAAAAAACCAGAAACTACAGTGACTATTAAAGAAATACCAGAAGAAGAAGTAGAAGATATACCTCAGGAAACTTTTGTAAAACCATCTGTTATAGAGGACATTCAAGAACAAGTGGAAGTAACTCAAATTACAACTAAAGAAGGTCCTAAAGACATCACTAAAAAGAGAAGAATTATTAAAAAGAAGAAAGGAGGTAAGGTTGAAACAACGGAAATTGTAACTGTTGAGGAAGAGGGTAAAAAGCCAGAAACTACTGTGACTGTTAAAGAAATGCGGGAAGAAGAAGTTCCAGACGAAACGTTAGAAGAATTCCCCGAAGAAAAACCAACCAAAGCTGTTGAAATTCAAGAAACAGAACAAATAGAGGTAAGTCAAGTTTTAACAAGATGGGGTCCAAAAGAAGTGACTAAAAAGAAAAGGGTAATTAAGAAAAAGAAAGGAGGAAAAGTTGAAACAACTGAAATTGTGACTGTTGAAGAAGAAGGTAAAAAACCGGAAACTACAGTAACCGTAGAAGAAATCCCCGAAGAGGAAATTAGTGAATTTCCAGAACAAACACCTATAGAAGCTGTGACTGTAGAAGAATTGCCGGAAGAAGTGGAAATTACACGAGTAATTACAGAAGAGGGAAAACCGAAAGAGGTAACAAAGAAAAAGCGAATCATCAAGAAAAAGAAAGGTGATAAGGTTGAAACTACGGAAATTGTAACTGTTGAAGAAGAAGGTAAAAAGCCTAAAACAACTGTGACTATAGAAGAAAAACCAGAAATTAAGAAAACTAAAGTAAAACCCAAAAAGGAAAAAGTAAAACCCGATGTGAAAGACAGTGAAGAATACATTGAGGAATTACCAGAGCAAATAGAAATTACCAAGGTGATTACCCATGAAGGTAAACCGAAAGATGTAGTTAAAAAGAAAAGGGTTATTCGAAGAAAGAAAGGAGATAAAGTAGAGACAACAGAAATCGTAACTGTTGAAGAGGAAGGTAAAAAACCTGAAACTACAGTGACTGTTAAAGAAATACCAGAAGAAGAAGTAGAAGATATACCTCAGGAAACTTTTGTGAAACCATCTGTTATAGAAGACATTCAAGAACAGGTTGAAGTAACTCAAATTATAACCAAAGAAGGTCCTAAAGATGTCACGAAGAAGAAACGAATTATTAAAAAGAAGAAAGGAGGAAAAGTTGAAACGACAGAAATTGTGACTGTTGAAGAAGAAGGTAAAAAGCCAGAAACTACTGTAACTGTGAAAGAAATGCGGGAAGAAGAAGTACCGGATGAAACATTAGAAGAATTCCCCGAAGAAAAACCAACTAAAGCGGTTGAAATTCAAGAAACTGAGCAAGTAGAGGTAAGTCAAGTTTTAACAAGATGGGGTCCAAAAGAAGTGACTAAAAAGAAAAGGGTAATTAAGAAGAAGAAGGGTGGAAAGGTTGAAACAACTGAAATTGTGACTGTTGAAGAAGAGGGTAAACAACCTGAAACTACAGTAACCGTTGAAGAAATCCCTGAAGAAGAAATTGGTGAAATTCCAGAACAAGCACCAACAGAAGCTATCATTGTAGAGGAATTACCAGAAGAAGTAGAAATAACACAAATAATTACAGAAGAGGGAAAACCGAAAGAGGTAACAAAGAAAAAACGCATCATTAAGAAAAAGAAAGGTGATAAAGTTGAAACTACGGAAATTGTGACTGTTGAAGAAGAAGGTAAAAAGCCTAAAACAACTGTGACCATTGAAGAAAAACCAGAAGTTAAGAAAACTAAAGTAAAACCTAAAAAAGAAAAAGTCAAACCCGATATAAAAGACACTGAAAAATACATTGAAGAATTGCCAGAGCAAATAGAAATCACAAAAGTAATTACTGATGAAGGTAAACCCAAAGATATTATTAAAAAGAAAAGGGTTATTCGAAGAAAAAAAGGTGATAAAGTAGAAACCACAGAAATTGTAACAACCGAAGAGGAAGGTAAAAAACCAGAAACTACTGTGACTGTTAAAGAAATACCAGAAGAAGAAATAGAAGAAATACCTCAAGAAACTTTTGTAAAACCATCCGTTATAGAAGACATTCAAGAACAGGTTGAAGTAACTCAAATTATAACTAAGGAAGGTCCTAAAGACATAACTAAAAAGAAGCGAATTATTAAAAAGAAGAAAGGAGGAAAAGTTGAAACAACGGAAATTGTAACTGTTGAGGAAGAGGGTAAAAAGCCAGAAACTACTGTGACTGTTAAAGAAATGCGGGAAGAAGAAGTACCAGATGAAACGTTAGAAGAATTCCCCGAAGAAAAACCAACCAAAGCGGTTGAAATTCAAGAAACAGAGCAAGTAGAAGTAAGTCAAGTTTTAACAAGATGGGGTCCAAAAGAAGTGACTAAAAGGAAAAGGGTAATTAAGAAAAAGAAAGGAGGAAAAGTTGAAACAACTGAAATTGTGACTGTGGAAGAAGAAGGTAAACAACCGGAAACTACAGTAACCGTAGAAGAAATCCCTGAAGAAGAAATTGGTGAAATTCCAGAACAAGCACCAACAGAAGCTATCATTGTAGAGGAGTTACCGGAAGAAGTAGAAATTACACGAGTAATTACAGAAGAGGGAAAACCAAAAGAGGTAACAAAGAAAAAACGCATCATCAAGAAGAAGAAAGGTGATAAGGTTGAAACTACGGAAATTGTGACTGTTGAGGAAGAAGGTAAAAAGCCTGTAACAACTGTGGCCATAGAAGAAAAACCAGAAGTTAAGAAAACTAAACCTAAACCTAAAAGAGAAAAAGTAAAACCCGATGTGAAAGACACTGAAGAATACATTGAGGAATTACCAGAGCAAATAGAAATTACCAAGGTGATTACCCATGAAGGTAAACCTAAAGATGTTATTAAAAAGAAAAGGGTTATTCGAAGAAAGAAAGGTGATAAAGTAGAAACCACGGAAATTGTAACTACTGAAGAGGAAGGTAAAAAACCAGAAACTACTGTGACTGTTAAAGAAATACCAGAAGAAGAAGTAGAAGATATACCTCAGGAAACTTTTGTGAAACCATCTGTTATAGAAGACATTCAAGAACAAGTGGAAGTAACTCAAATCATAACTAAGGAAGGTCCTAAAGATATCACTAAGAAGAAACGAATTATCAAAAAGAAGAAAGGAGGAAAAGTCGAAACAACAGAAATTGTGACTGTTGAAGAAGAGGGTAAAAAGCCAGAAACTATTGTGACTGTTAAAGAAATGCCGGAAGAAGAAGTACCGGATGAAACGTTGGAAGAATTCCCAGAAGAAAAACCAACCAAAGCGGTTGAAATTCAAGAAACAGAAGAAGTAGAGGTAAGTCAAGTTTTAACAAGATGGGGTCCAAAAGAAGTGACTAAAAAGAAGCGGGTAATTAGGAAAAAGAAGGGAGGAAAAGTTGAAACAACTGAAATTGTAACTGTTGAAGAAGAAGGTAAACAACCTGAAACTACAGTAACTGTAGAAGAAATCCCCGAAGAGGAAATTGAAGAATTTCCAGGGCAAACACCTATAGAAGCTGTGACTGTAGAAGAATTTCCGGAAGAAGTGGAAATTACACGAGTAATTACTGAAGAGGGAAAACCGAAAGAAGTAACAAAGAAGAAACGCATCATCAAGAAAAAGAAAGGTGATAAAGTTGAAACAACTGAAATTGTGACTGTTGAGGAAGAAGGTAAAAAGCCTAAAACAACTGTGACTATAGAAGAAAAACCAGAAGTTAAGAAAACTAAATCTAAACCCAAACCACTCAAGCCTGTTGTAAAAGAAAGTGAAGAAGTACATATTGAAGAATTGCCAGAACAAATAGAAATTACAAAAGTAATTACAGATGAAGGTAAACCCAAAGATGTTATTAAAAAGAAAAGGGTTATTAGAAGAAAGAAAGGTGATAAAGTAGAAACAACAGAAATCGTAACTGTTGAAGAGGAAGGTAAAAAACCTGAAACTACAGTGACTGTTAAAGAAATACCGGAAGAAGAAGTAGAAGATATTCCTCAAGAAACTTTTGTAAAACCATCTATTATAGAAGACATTCAAGAACAGGTGGAAGTAACTCAAATTATAACTAAAGAAGGTCCTAAAGATATTACTAAGAAGAAGAGAATTATCAAAAAGAAGAAAGGAGGAAAAGTGGAGACAACGGAAATTGTGACTGTTGAGGAAGAGGGTAAAAAGCCAGAAACTACTGTGACTGTTAAAGAAATGCGGGAAGAAGAAGTACCGGATGAAACGTTAGAAGAATTCCCAGAAGAAAAACCAACCAAAGCGGTTGAAATTCAAGAAACAGAACAAGTAGAAGTAAGTCAAGTTTTAACAAGATGGGGTCCAAAAGAAGTGACTAAAAAGAAACGGGTAATTAAGAAAAAGAAAGGAGGGAAAGTTGAAACAACTGAAATTGTGACTGTTGAAGAAGAGGCTAAACAACCTGAAACTACAGTAACCGTAGAAGAAATCCCTGAAGAGGAAATTGAAGAATTTCCAAAACAAACACCTACAGAAGCTGTGACTGTAGAAGAATTACCGGAAGAAGTGGAAATTACAAGAGTAATTACAGAAGAGGGAAAACCGAAAGAGGTAACAAAGAAGAAACGCATCATTAAGAAAAAGAAAGGAGATAAAGTTGAAACTACGGAAATTGTGACTGTTGAAGAAGAAGGCAAAAAGCCCAAAACAACTGTGACTATAGAAGAAAAACCAGAAGAGGTTAAAAAACCAGAAGGGGTTAAAAAACCAGAAGAGGTTAAAAAACCTGAAGAGGTTAAAAAACCTGAAGAGATTAAAAAACCTAAAGTTAAAAAACCAAAACAAGAAACCGTCAAAATAGAAGATCAAAAACCAACAATAATTGAAGAACTTCCTGAAGAAGTTGAAGTATCTAGAATCCTCACAAAAGAAGGTCCCAAAGATATCACAAAAACAAAACGAGTTATACGACGTAAGAAAGGAAAGAATATTGAAGAAACGGAAATTATTATAACACAAGAAGAAGGCAAAGAACCTAAGTCAACAGTAACCATCGAAGAAATTCCCGAAGAAAAAACAACCCCAATTAAAGAAAAACGCCCAAAATTAATTCACGAATTTCCAGAAGAAGTTGAAATAACAAAAGTAATGACTTGGGAAGGTCCTAAAGATGTCAAAAAGAAAAAACGAGTTATAAAGAAGAAGAAAGGAAATAAAATTGAAACTACTGAAGTTGTAACAGTTGAAGAAGAAGGTAAAAAACCGGAAGTAATTGTTACAATAACAGAACAACCTGAAGAATTAATATATGAAGAATTACCCGAAGAAGTGAAAGTTGTAGACAAAAAAGTTGTTAAAAAACGTACGATTAAGCAAAAGAAAGGGGATAAAGAAGAAGTAACATTTATTACAACTGTCGAAGAAGAAGGTAAAGAACCTAAAAGATTTGCAACTATAGAAGAACAACCCACATCTCAAGATATATGTGAAAAACCAATTTTACCATTAGAAGTTGTAGAAATCCCTGAGGAAGAAGTAACAGAAATCGACAAAGTTGGAAAACCCAAAAAGAAAATAATGAAGAAACGTAAATTCTTAAAAACAGAAGGACCAAATGTCGAAGTTACCGAACTAACAACCATCATTGAAGATGACAAAAAACCAGAAACAACTGTTTCAGTTACAATCGAAAAAGTACCTAAGAAAATCAAAAAGAAAAAGAAACAACCGGAAAAAGTTCTTTTTGTTCCAACTTTAGCATCAAAATATGATGATGACGATGAAGCAATAGACAAAGCAAGAATTGAAATGCTTCAAAAGGCTCTTACTTTACCTCAATATGAAGGACTTAAAGAAACCGAAATTGAAGAATTTAGACCAACAACAATCGAACCAGAATTTGCTACTGTTGTTGAATATCCTGAACTTGTACGAGTTGAAGAAATAATTACTCCAACTGGTTTTATGAAAAAGAAGGTGACAAAAACTCGTAGAATTAAAAAGAAGATAGGAGATGATGAAAAAGTAATTAATATTGTTACTACAGAAGAAGAGGATAAACCCACAACTTTGGAAGTATTTGAGAGTACACCTGAAAAAGCCGGAATTATTTCAGAAACACCCATTTTTATTGAAGAAACTCCAGAAGAAACACAAACTATTCAAGTAATTGATGATAAGAAGAAACCTAAAAAGAAAACGATTAAAAAATCTAAAATCCAAAAAACGGAAGGAGATAAAACTGAAGTTACTGATATTATTACAGTAATTGAAGAAGGAAAAACACCAGAAATTACAGTAACTGTATCTGATAAGAAAAAGAAATCTCCAAAAATGCCTTCAGAAAAGAAAGAAATCGCTCCAGAAAAGCAACAATTAGATACAGAAGAAATTGCTCCAGAATTTTCTTCATATGAAGAATATCCAGAAGAAATTGAAAAGAAAGATGTAATAACACCTAAAGGTATAACAACAAAAATTGTTAAAAAACGTAAAATTAAGAAGAAAATTGATGATAAAGAAAAAATAATTAACATAGTTACAACAGAAGAGGAAAATAAACTTGATATTATTGAAGTATTTGAAACAACACCTGAAGAAGCTGGAATAAAACCGGAAGAAGTACCATCTTTATTAGAAGAAGTGCCAGAAGAAACACAAACCATCGTTCATATCGACGATAAAGGAAAACGCAAAAAGAAAACAATTAAACGTACTAAATTAAAGAAAATAGTTGGGGATAAAGAACAAATTACAGATATTGTTACAATTGAAGAAGATAATAAAAAACCAGAAACTATTGTCTCAATTACTGAAGAAAAAACAAAGAAACCTAAACGTAAGAAGCCTATTAAATTAGAAGACGAGGAAGTTGAACCACTTCCTGAAGTCAGTGAAGAATATCCCGAAGAAATTAAAGAAGAAACTATTCAAACTCCAAAAGGACCTAAAAAGGTTGTCAAAAAGCATAGGAAAATCAAAAAAGGTGATGATAAAGTTATAAATATCATAACAACTCAAGAAGAGGATAAACCAACAACCGTGGATGTATTTGAAACTACTCCAGAAGAAGCTGGAATAACAGAAGATCAAACACCAACATTAGTCGAACAATTACCAGAAGAAACTAAAGTAATTGAAGTAATCGATGAAAAAGGAACACCAAGGAAACGAACTGTGAAGAAAATGAAAGTTAAAAAGAAGGTAGGTGATAAAGAGGAGGTTACAGATATTACAACTGTGGAGGAAGAAGGTGAAAAACCTACAGTAACAGTTACTAAAAGTACTACGGAAACAAAGGCATTAAAACCAGAAGAAAAGCAAACAATTCCACAAGATTTTGAAGAATTTCCTGAAGAAATACAAATAGAAGAAACGATAACTCCGGAAGGTCCAAAGAAAAAGATAATCAAACGTCGAAAACTCAAGAAAAAAGATGATGATAAAGTAATTAATATAGTAACTACTGAAGAGGAAGGTAAACCAGAAAAAACGGATATTTTTGAAACCACTCCAGAAGAAGCTGGTATAAAAGAAGATGATATACCACAAGTAATTGAAGAATTACCAGAAGAGATTCAAACTATTGAAGTAATTGACAATAAGGGTGTTCCTAAAAAGAAAACAATAAAAACTAAGAAATTGAAGAAGAAAGTTGGTGATAAGGATGAAATAACTGATATTATAACTATTGAAGAAGATGATAAGAAACCTGAAGTAATTGTAAAAGTATCTAAAGATAAACCTAAAAAAGAAAAATTAGAAAAACCAGAAAAACCAGAAAAATCAGAAAAACCAGAAAAACTAGAAAAATTAGAAAAGCCAGAAAAACCCAAAAAAGAAAAACCAGAAAAACCGAAAAAAGAAAAACCAGAAAAAGATAAACCAACCAAAACACTCCCCGAAAAAGTTTCACTTCAACCACAAAAAATGGAAAAAGTCGAAATCAAACCTAAAAAATTAGAAGTTGTAAAAGTCGAAGATCTACCTCTTCTACTAAAGAAAAAACAAGTCACCCCAAAGAAACCTAAAAAAGTAAAAATTCCTAAAATCAGACTAAAGAGTAGAATAACTCCAATACCATTCCCACCTCAAGGTCAACAAATGCAAACACCTTTAATAACTCAACTGGAACCCATTTACAAAGATAATGGAATATTATCACGAAATATGAGAGAGGCAGAAAAAGTAATTAAAACAAAACGACGTAAATTAAAAGATACAGGAAAAGATATCCCCGATTTAGAACTTCTAGATTTGGAACTTGAAGAACTTAAAAAGAAAAAACCTGAAGAAGTAGATGAAGCTTTCAAATATCAACGTAAACCTAAAAAACCTGAAGAAATTAAAGAGGAACCAAAACCTTTGAAGATTGGAAAAGGTAAAATACCACAAGAAGGTGAAGAACCTGAAAAAGTAACCCTTAAAAAGATACCAGAAAAGCCAGAAAAACCATCTCCTGAAGAACCCATTAAACAACCAAAAGAAAAACCAGTTGAGAAAAAGAAGAAACCTCAAAAGGATGAAAAAGAACCCCAATTAGAACCGTTTAAACCCTACGACATTGATGATATTGATAGAGATCGCGAAGAGTATGAGAAACCAGAGTTTGAAAAGGAAGATAAAGAAAAACCCACCGAAGAGAAAAAACGCACACCAAAGAAAAAAGATAAAAAACCACCCCAAGATGTAGAACAAATCCTAATTGAAAAAGGTAAACCAAAACCAAAACCTGAAGAAGAACAACCCGATATTAAATTAAAATATAAACAAGGACCCAAACCAGAAGAACAACCTGAAGAAATTAAATTAAAACCGTTCAAAAAACCTAAACCGGAAAAAGATACCGAGGAAAAACCCGACACAATAGGAAAACCAAAACCTATAACAAGAACTGAAGAACCATTTGAATTACAACCTAAAGAATTTGATATCGATGATGATACAAAAGATAAGAAAAAGAAAAAGAAACCGCGCGCTCCGATAATTCAAGAATTACCGGAGAAGGTGGATGTAGTAGAAGAAATGACACCTGAAGGACCTAAAAAGAAAATAATTAAAAAACGTGTTATAAAGAAACGAGAAGGACCTAAAGAAGAAACTACTGAAATTGAAACCATAGAAGAAGAAGATAAAGCACCAGTTACCACAGTCACAGTAAAAGAAGAACTTTTACCCGAGGAAGAATTGAAAGAAATTACTTACGAGACACCTGAAAAGGCAGAAATTGAAGAACTGCCTGAAGAAGTGAAAGTAACAGAGGTTGTTACCGAAACTGGTAAAAAAGTTAAGAAAATCATCAAGAAGAAGGTCTTTAAAAAACCTAAGGGAGAAGAAGAAGAAACAACAGAGATTGTTACAGTTGAAGAAGAAGGTAAAAAACCAGAAACAACAGTCACAGTGAAGAAAACTAAACCTAAAGAACTTAAACCCAAAGAAGAAGAAACTAAACCTCTTCCTGATGATATCAAAAAACCAAAGAAGGCTAAACCCATCATCGAAGAACTTCCTGAAGAAGTAAAAGTTACAGAAGTGATTGTTGAAGGTAAACCAACCAAGAAAATTGTCAAAAAGCGTATAATAAAGAAACGTGAAGGACCTAAAGAAGAAATAACAGAAATTGAAACAATAGAAGAAGGTGACAAAGCCCCAATAACAACAGTCACAGTTAAGGAAGAAACTTTACCTGAAGAAAAACTGAAAGAACTGACTTACGAGACTCCTGAAAAGGTAGAAATTGTCGAAGAACTTCCTGAAGAAGTAAAAGTAACAGAGGTTGTTACCGAAACTGGTAAAAAAGTTAAGAAAATTATCAAGAAGAAGGTCTTTAAGAAGCCTAAAGACGAAGAAGAAGAAACTACAGAAATTATTACAATAGAAGAGGAAGGAAAGAAGCCTGAGACAACAGTCACAGTAAAGAAAACTAAACCTAAAGAACTTAAACCAAAAGAAGAAGAAACTATACCTCTTCCCGATGACATCAAAAAACCAAAGAAAGCTAAACCCATAATAGAAGAACTTCCTGAAGAGGTTAAAGTCACTGAAGTAATCGTTGAAGGTAAACCAACTAAGAAAATTGTTAAGAAGCGTATAATAAAGAAACGTGAAGGACCTAAAGAAGAAATAACAGAAATTGAAACAATAGAAGAGGATGATAAAGCTCCAATTACAACAGTCACAGTTAAGGAAGAAACCTTACTTGAAGAGGAATTAAAAGAACATTACGAGAAACCTGAAAAAACTGAAACTGTCGAGGAACTTCCTGAAGAAGTAAAAGTAACAGAGGTTGTTACAGAAACTGGTAAAAAAGTTAAGAAAATCATTAAAAAGAAAGTCTTTAAGAAACCTAAAGACGAAGAAGAGGAAACTACAGAAATTGTTACAATAGAAGAAGAAGGCAAAAAGCCTGAAACAACAGTTACAGTAAAGAAATCCAAACCTAAAGAACTTAAACCCAAAGATGAAGAAACTAAACCTCTTCCAGATGAAACCAAGAAACCAAAGAAAGCTAAACCAATCATCGAAGAACTTCCTGAGGAAGTGAAAGTTACAGAAGTAATTGTTGAAGGTAAACCAACTAAGAAAATTGTCAAAAAGCGTATAATAAAGAAACGTGAAGGACCTAAGGAAGAAATAACAGAAATTGAAACAGTCGAAGAAGATGATAAAGCCCCAATTACAACAGTCACAGTTAAGGAAGAAACTTTACCTGAAGAAAAATTAAAAGAACTTACTTACGAAAAACCTGAAAAAGCTGAAATTGTCGAAGAGCTTCCTGAAGAAGTAAAAGTAACAGAGGTTGTTACCGAAACTGGTAAAAAAGTTAAGAAAATCATTAAGAAGAAAGTCTTTAAGAAACCAAAAGACGAAGAAGAAGAAACAACAGAAATTGTTACAGTTGAAGAAGAAGGTAAAAAACCTGAGACAACAGTCACAGTAAAGAAAACTAAACCTAAACAACTTAAACCTAAAGAAGAAGAAACCAAACCTCTTCCAGATGACACTAAGAAACCAAAGAAGGCTAAACCCATCATAGAAGAACTTCCTGAAGAAGTTAAAGTCACTGAAGTAATTGTTGAAGGTAAACCAACTAAGAAAATTGTCAAAAAGCGAATAATAAAGAAACGTGAAGGACCTAAAGAAGAAGTAACAGAAATTGAAACAATAGAAGAAGGTGATAAAGCCCCAATAACAACAGTCACAGTCAAAGAAGAAACATTACCTGAAGAAGAATTAAAAGACCATTACGAGAAACCTGAAAAAGCTGAAATTGTCGAAGAACTTCCTGAAGAAGTAAAAGTAACAGAAGTTGTTACTGAAACTGGTAAAAAAGTTAAGAAAATCATCAAGAAGAAGGTCTTCAAGAAACCGAAAGACGAAGAAGAAGAAACCACAGAGATTGTTACAGTTGAAGAAGAAGGTAAAAAACCTGAAACAATAGTCACAGTAAAGAAAACCAAACCAAAAGAACTTAAACCCAAAGAAGAAGAAACTAAACCTCTTCCAGATGACACTAAAAAACCAAAGAAAGCTAAACCCATCATTGAAGAACTTCCTGAAGAAGTAAAAGTCACTGAAGTCATTGTTGAAGGTAAACCAACTAAGAAAATTGTCAAAAAGCGTATAATAAAGAAACGTGAAGGACCTAAGGAAGAAATAACGGAAATTGAAACAATAGAAGAAGATGATAAAGCTCCAATTACAACAGTCACAGTAAAGGAAGAAACTTTACCTGAAGAAAAATTAAAAGAACTTACTTTCGAAAAACCTGAAAAGACAGAAATTGAAGAACTTCCTGAAGAAGTGAAAGTAACAGAGGTTGTTACTGAAACTGGTAAAAAAGTTAAGAAAGTCATCAAAAAGAAAGTCTTTAAGAAGCCTAAAGACGAAGAAGAAGAAACTACAGAAATTGTTACAATTGAAGAAGAAGGCAAAAAGCCTGAAACAACAGTCACAGTAAAGAAAACCAAACCTAAAGAAATTAAACCTAAAGAAGAAGAAACTAAACCTCTTCCAGATGACACCAAGAAACCAAAGAAGGCAAAACCCATCATCGAAGAACTTCCTGAAGAAGTGAAAGTTACAGAAGTAATTGTTGAAGGTAAACCAACTAAAAAAATTGTCAAAAAGCGTATAATAAAGAAACGTGAAGGACCCAAAGAAGAAGTAACAGAAATTGAAACAATAGAAGAAGGTGACAAAGCCCCAATAACAACAGTCACAGTTAAAGAAGAAACCTTACCTGAAGAAAAGTTAAAAGAGCTCACTTATGAGACACCTGAAAAAGCAGAAATTGTAGAAGAACTTCCTGAAGAAGTTAAAGTAACAGAGGTTGTTACTGAAACTGGTAAAAAAGTTAAGAAAATTATTAAAAAGAAAGTCTTCAAAAAACCGAAAGACGAAGAAGAAGAAACTACAGAAATTGTTACAATTGAAGAAGAAGGCAAAAAGCCTGAAACAACAGTTACAGTAAAGAAGACCAAACCTAAAGAAGTTAAACCTAAAGAACTTAAACCTAAAGAAGAAGAAACTAAACCACTTCCAGATGAAACCAAGAAACCAAAGAAAGCTAAACCCATCATCGAAGAACTTCCTGAAGAAGTAAAAGTCACTGAAGTTATTGTTGAAGGTAAACCAACCAAGAAAATTGTTAAAAAGCGTATAATAAAGAAACGTGAAGGACCTAAAGAAGAAGTAACAGAGATTGAAACAATAGAAGAGGATGACAAAGCCCCAATTACAACAGTCACAGTTAAGGAAGAAACCTTACCTGAAGAAGAATTAAAAGAACCAGTTTACGAAAAACCTGAAAAGGCAGAAATTGTCGAAGAACTTCCTGAAGAAGTAAAAGTAACAGAAATCATTACCGATACAGGTAAAAAAGTTAAAAAGGTCATCAAAAAGAAGATCTTTAAGAAACCCAAAGGGGATGAAGAAGAAACCACAGAAATTGTAACAGTAGAAGAAGAAGGCAAAAAGCCTGAAACAACAGTCACTGTAAAGAAAGCTAAAACTAAAGAACTTAAACCCAAAGAAGAAGTAACTAAACCACTTCCAGACGACACCAAGAAACCAAAGAAAGCTAAACCAATTGTACAAGAGCTTCCAGAAGAAGTTAAAGTCACTGAAGTTATTGTTGAAGGTAAACCAACTAAGAAAATTGTCAAAAAGCGTATAATAAAGAAACGTGAAGGTCCTAAAGAAGAAATAACTGAAATAGAAACCATACAAGAAGGTGATAAACCTGCAGTTACAAAAATAACAGTTAAAGATGAAGAGATTCCAGAAGAAAAACTGGATGAAATTCCTACAGATGAAAATGCTCAGATTCTTGAGGAACTACCCGAAGAAGTAACCGTATCAGAAGTACAAACAAAAGAAGGACCAAGGAAAAAAGTTTTTAGAAAGAAAGTTTTTAAGAAACCCAAAGGTGATATTGTTGAAACTACAGAAATTGTAACAGTTGAGGAAGAAGGTAAAGAACCTGAAACAACCATGACGGTGAAAAGACATAAAAAGAAACCAAGAAAAGAGAAGTATCTTTTCGTTCCAACTCTAGCTCTGAGAGATTCAGAAGATTCCGAGGAAGAAGTTATCACTAAAGTAAGAATAGAAATGATTCAAAAAGCGGTAACACTTCCAAAATACACTGCGGTTGAACAAGAAGAAACAGATGTATTAAAACCCATGACACCTATAACACCACAATATGCTATTTGTGAAGAATATCCTGAACAAATGCACGTACATACAACAACATTACCTACGGGAATTGTTGAAAGAAAGGTTGTAAAAGAAAGAAGAATTAAAAAGAAAGTAGGTGATAAAGATATTATCACTAAAATAACAACAGTCGAAGAAGAAGATAAAAAACCGAGTGTTACGATTGAAGAAATAACTCCTGAAGAAGCAGACATTAAAGAAGATGAAATCCCTATTCCAGTTGAAGAATCTCCCGAATTAGTTCATACAATTGACAATAAAAAAATCAAAAGAAGAGTTATCAAAAAACCAAAAGGTGATGAAATTGAAACAACAGAAATATTAACCATCGAAGAAGAAAACAAAAAACCCGAAGTCACGGTAACTGTAACAACTTCCAAAGAAACCGAAATCACAGATGATCACGCACACCCACTCGATACACACAAACCGAAAAAGATCCGAGCAAAAGTGACACCTACCACCACGGAAACAAAAATTATCACCGAAACACACACTTATGACACAACAGGCGATATTAATCTAGGTAAGCTTTGTACGTCTACTAAAATCGTTATATCTCGTGCTCTATTTGTATACTACATTTGCAAAATACTTTAACATTAATACCAAAAACCTAGAACACTGGATATACGTACATTCGTACACGTACCCGAACCTTTAAATAACAAAAATCTAACTTTATTTACATATTACAGGAGATTTAGAACAATTACCAACAGCTAAACCTGCTATAGAACCCATGGAACCGCTTAGTATAGAAGTGGTAGACACTCAAAAAGAAAATATTGAGGTTAAAAAGAAGCCTGTTAAAAAGGAAAAGGCTACTAAAGTTGAAGAGGTTGAAGAACAACCAGAAGTGGTTGAATTTAAACCTGAAGTTATAGAAGAAAAACTAGAAGAAGAAAAACCAGAAGAAGAAAAACCAGAAAAAGAAGAAATAACAGAAGAAACAATCACCAAAATTAAAAAAATACGCAAACCGAAGAAAATTGAAAAGGAAATCGTTATTGAAGAAACTGTAGTTCAAGAAGAAAAACCTGAGGGTCCCAAAACCGAAGAAATAACTGAAACGACTGTTGTCAAAAAGAAAAAGAAGATATTAAAACCACGTAAAACCGAAACTGGGCAATTAGTTATTGAAGAAGAAATCATAGAAGATGTAAAACCGATAGAAGATGTGCTAAAGAAAGAGGTTGCAACGGAAAAAGTTGAAAAGAAACTCGTTAAAGCAAAGGTAGAAAAACCAGAAATTTTAATTGAAGAAGAAATCATTGAAGAAGTACCAGTTAGAAAAGAAGAAACACCTGAAGAAGAAGAAATAGAAACTAAATTAGTTAAAAAGAAGCGAAAGAAGGTTATTAAACCTCGTGAAACAGAAACTGGGGAGTTAGTACTCGAAGAAGAAGTCACCGAAGAAATTATTCCGATTGAAGAACCAACTCCTGAAAAGAAAAAGAAGAAGAAAATTATCAAACCAAAAGAAGAAAAACCCGAAGAGCTAAAACCAGAAATTAAACCAGAAGTTAAACCAGAAGAAAAACCAGAAGAAAAACCAAAAGAAAAGAAAACCAAACCAGTCAAAATTGGAAAACAACTCATCCAACCCATGGAAATTCAAAGAACAGAAGTAAAACCCTCCAAATTAGTTATAACAGCTCCAAAAGATGCACCAATTAACTTTGCTGAAATCAAACTTCGTAAACCAAAAATACCACAACGCAAAGAATCAAAAGTAAAGCTTCCCAAATTTTTACTAAAAAGTAGAATCACTCCAGTTGATTTTCCACCTAAAGGACAACAAGAACAAAAACCAGTTGTAACTCAAAGAACTCCAGATAGAAGAGATAATGGCATTTTAAGTCGTAACGTTGAAGATGCTGAAAAAGTATTGAAAACAAAACGCAGGAAATTAAAAGACAAAGGAAAAGAAGATCTTGACTTGGAAAAATTAGATTTGGAATTAGAGGAGCCAGAAAAACCCAAATTAGAAGAAGTAGACGATGCTTATAAATACCAAAGGAAACCTAAAAAACCAAAGGAAGAAGTTCCCGAAGAAAAGAAAATACCTCTTGGTAAGGGTAAAGTACCAAAAGAAGAAGAACAACCGGAAGAAGTAAAATTAAAAGCAATACCTAAAAAACCCGAAGAAGTACCCGTAGAAGAGGTAAAGAAACCTAAAAAAGAGAAGAAGGAGGAAAAACCTAAAAAGGAAAAACCAGAAGAAGAACAACCTAAACTTGAACCATTTAAACCATACGACATAGACAGAGAAATTCCTGAAAAAGAGGAATTAGAAATTCCAGAAGTTGAAAAACCGGAGGAAGTTCCAGAAGAAAAAGAAAAACCAAAACCTAAAAAACCACGAAAGACAAAACCAGCGCCAGAAACGGAAGAAATTCAAATCATAAAAGGGGTACCAAAACCAAAAGAGGAAGAAGAACAACCAGATATTAAATTGAAATATAAACAGGGTCCAAAACCGGAAGAAGTTCCAGAAGAAATTAAATTAAAACCATTTGTTAAACCTAAACCTGATGATACTGAAGAAACGAAAGGTTTAGATGTGGGTAAACCAGAAACTATTCCTATTGGAGAAGGTGAGGAGATAACACCTCCTAAATTGAAGAAGAAGAAAGTTAAAAAGCCTGTAAAACCTGAAGAAGAAAAACCAGAAGAAGAAAAACTAGAAGAAGAGAAACCAGAAGAAGAAATACTAGAAGAAGAGAAACCAGAAGAAGAAAAACCAGAAGAAAAACCTGAAGAAGAAAAACCAGAAGTACCAAAAGTAAAGAAAACTAAAAAACCCAAAGTAGTAAAAGAAATACCCCAAGAAGAAGAAAAACCGATCCTTGTTGAAGAAGTACCAGAAGTTCCGGAAGTTCCAGAAGCCTTAGAAGAAGAAACTATTGAAGATAAAGAAATTAGAAAACGTAAGAAAGTCATTATTAAAAAGAAACCAAAAGAGGAAGTAGTTGAAGAAAAAATAGAAGAAATAATAGAAGAAAAACCAAAAGAAAAGAAAAAGAAACCAGTTAAAATAGGCAAAGAATTAATTCAACCAATGACAATCGAACGGACGGAAGTTAAACCACAAAAATTACTCATCACCGCTCCAAAAGATGCTCCAATTAACTTCGCAGAAATAAAATTACGCAAGCCTAAAGTGCCAGAAAAGAAAGCTCCTAAAGCTGGAAAACTACCTAAATTTTTATTAAAAAGCAGAATAAACCATATTCCATTCCCACCACAAAATGAAATCGAAAAGAAACCCATTGTAACACAAAGAAAACCAGATCTTAAAGACCACGGAGAATTATCTAGAAATGTTAAAGAAGCTGAAGAAGTTTTGAAGAAGAAACGACGTAAACCAAAAGATATTGACCGTGAATTAAAAGAATTAGAAAAATTAGACTTGGAATTGGACGAAGGTGAAAAACCAGAACTTGAAAAAGTTGATGAAGCTTATAAATATGAAAGAAAACCCAAAAAACCAAAAGAAGAAAAGGTTGAAGAAGCACAGCCGATAAAAATAGGTAAAGGTAAGGTACCAAAAGAAGAAGAAAAACCAGAAGAAGTTAAATTAAAGAAAATACCTAAGAAACCAGAAGAAAAACCAGAAGAAATTAAAGAAAAACCAAAGAAAGTTAAAGAAGAAAAGAAGAAACCTAAAGAAATTGGGGAAGTTGAACAACCGGAATTAACACCGTTTAAACCATATGATATTGAAAGGGAATCTCCTGAAAAAGAAGAATTTGAAAAACCAGAATTTGAAAAACCAGAAAAAGAAGTTCCGGAGGAAAAGAAAGAGAAGCCTAAAAAAGGTAAGAAACCCAAACCCACACCCGAAACAGAACAAATACAACTTCAAAAAGGTACACCAAAACCAAAAGAGGAGGAAGAACAACCAGACATCACACTCAAATACAAACAAGGTCCAAAACCGGAAGAAGTTCCGGAAGAAATCAAATTGAAACCATTTACAAAACCTCAACCAGAAAAAGAAGACATTACACCTGAAACTACAATCGGTAAACCAGACACTATACCAACAGATACCACTGAAGTTGACAAAATTGTACACAAAATCATAAAAACTAAAAAGAAAGTACGAGGTAAAAAATCTACTCCTGAAACAGCTGAAGAAGTCGAAGGTCAACCGGATGAATATGCAGAAATTCCAGAAGATGAAGTTGAAGAAGTGGTAGAAGAAGAAATTGTAATCGAAGAAGTTCCTTTGGATGAAAAAACTGAAGAACAAGAAGAAATTGTTGAAGAAATCGTCAAACGTAGGAAGAAAATAAAGAAACCTAAAGAACGTGTTGAGGAAAAACCAGAAATACCAGAAGTACAAGAAGTACAAGAAATAAAAGAAGAAAAACCCCAAGAACAAGAAGAAATTGTCGTTGAGGAAATAATTAAACGCAGGAAGAAAGTCAAAAAACCGAAAGAAGAAAAACCTGAAGAAGAAATGCCAAAAGAAGAAAAACCAGAAGAAATAGTACCAGAAGTAAAAGAAGAAAAACCAAAGAAACCAGTTAAAGTTGGCAAACAACTCATCCAACCACAAACTCTAGAAAGAAAGGAACAAACACCACAAAAACTAAAAATAATCGCTCCCAAAGACGAGCCAGTAAACTTCGCTGAAATAAAATTAAAGAAACCAAAAGTACCTCAAAGAAAAGAATCAAAAGTAAAACTTCCTAAATTCTTATTAAAAAGCAGAATTAACCACATACCGTTCCCACCACAAAACGAATCCGAACAAAAACCACTTCTTACAGTTAGAAAACCAGATTTGAAAGACAACGGAGTCTTATCGAGAAACGTTAAAGACGCTGAAGAAGTACTAAAGAAGAAACGCCGTAAACCGAAAGAAATAGACAGGGATTTAAAAGAATTAGAAAAACTTGATACAGAATACGATGAATATAAAAAACCAGAGTTGGAAAAAGTAGATGAAACGTTTAAATATGAAAGAAAACCAAAGAAACCAAAAGAAGAAAAGGTTGAAGAGGTTCAACCAATTAAAATAGGTAAAGGTAAGGTGCCAAAAGAAGAAGAAAAACCAGAAGAAGTTAAATTAAAGAAAATACCAACAAAACCAGAAGAGGTGCTTCCTGAGGAAAAAGAAAAACCAAAGAAAACTAAAGAAGAAGAAAAACCGAAGAAGCCTAAATTAGAAAAAGAGGTTCCTGAATTAAAACCATTTGAACCTTATGATATAGAAAGGGAATCACCTGAAAAAGAGGAATTAGAACTTCCAGAAAGGGTAAAACCAGAAAAAGAAATACCTGAAAAGAAAGAGGAAAAGCCTAAAAAACCAAAGAAAGAAAAGAAACCTCCTGAAGTTGAACAAATAACATTAAAACCAGGTAAACCTAAACCAAAACCAGAAGAAGAACAACCAGAAATTACATTGAAATATAAACAAGGTCCTAAACCAGAAGAGATTCCTGAAGAAATCAAATTGAAACCATTTGATAAAATAAAAGTTGAAGAAGAACAAAAAGAAGAAAAACCAAAAGAGGAAGAAGAAGAAATACCGGAGAAAAAGATCGAGGTTGAAGAAATTGTAGAAAAGAAAATAATTAAGCGTAAAAAACCAAAACCAAAGGAAGATAAACCAGTTGAGGAAACACCAAAAGAAGTACCTGAGGTGCCTGAAGAAGAAAAACCAGAGGAAGAAATTCCTGTTGAAAAACCAATTGAAAAAGAAATAACAGAAGAAATCATAGAAAAGAAAGTAATTAAAAAGAAAAAACCAAAACCAGAAAAAGTTGAAGAAATTCCTCAAGAAATTCCTGAAGAAATTCCCGAAGAAATTTCCGAAGAAAAGAAACCAGAAGAGAAAGTAATAGAAGAAGTTGAAACAATAAAGAAAATCATAAAGAAAAAGAAACCAAAAGAAAAAGAGGTTCCAGAAGTTCCAGAAGAAATTCCAGAAAAACCTAAAAAACCAGTAAAAGTAGGCAAAGAATTAATTAAACCTCAACCCATTCAAAGAACAGAACATAAACCACAAAAATTAATAGTCACAAAACCTGAAGAAGCACCAATTGATTTTGCCGAAATTAAATTAAAGAAACCAAAACCAACACCTCGAAAAGAATCCAAAGTAAAACTTCCTAAATTCTTACTAAAAAGCAGGATAGTTCATGTTCCCTTCCCACCAGCAAGTGAATCAGAACGAAAACCAGTTTTGACAATTAGAAAACCCGATCTGAAAGATAATGGAGTCTTATCCAGAAACATAAAAGATGCTGAAGATGTCCTAAAGAAGAAACGCAGGAAACCTAAAGATATTGACAGGGAATTAATTGAGTTAGAAAAAGTAGACACTGATTTAGATGAGTATAAAAAACCAGAGTTGGAAAAAGTAGATGAAGCATATAAATATGAAAGACAACCTAAAAAACCCAAAGAGGAAAAAGTAGAAGAACCAAAACAAATTAAGATTGGAAAGGGTAAAGTTCCCAAAGAAGAAGAAAAACCAGAAGATGTTAAATTAAAGAAAATACCAACAAAACCAGAAGAAGTTCCTCAGGAAGAAACTGAAAAACCTAAAAAACCAAAACCAGAAGAAAAAGTTACAAAAGAAAAACCAGAAAAAGAAAAGCCAGAATTAAAACCGTTTGAACCTTATGATATTGAAAGGGAATCTCCTGAAAAAGAAGAGTTTGAAAAACCAGAATTTGAAAAGCCAGAAAAAGAAAAACCTGAAAAGGTTGAAAAGAAACCAAAGAAAGAAAAGAAACCTAAACCTGAACCTGAAACAGTACAAATAACTTTAGAAAAAGGAAAGCCAAAACCAAAACCAGAAGAAGAAGAACCGGAAATTAAACTTAAATATAAACAGGGGCCTAAACCTGAAGAACAACCAGAAGAAATAACTCTTAAACCGTTCAAAAAACCAGATGAAAAACCTGAGGAAACTGAGAAAGAATTAACAGTTCCTAAACCAGAAACAATTCCAACTGGCAAAGCTCCAGAGGAGGAAATAATTATTGAAAAGAAAGTAATTAAGAAGAAAAAACCTAAACAAAAAGATGTACCTGAAGAAGAAAAACCGGAAGAGGTACCAGAAGAGATACCAGAAAAACCTAAACCTGAGGAAATAAAACCTTTGAAAAAGAAACCAAAAGAAGAAAAACCAGTAAAACTTGGCGAAGAAAAAGTCCAACCAATTAAAATACAACGACATGAAGTAAAACCTCAAAAGCTTATTATCACAAAACCAGAAGAAGTCCCAGTTAATTTAAGTGAAATCAAACTTAAAAAACCAAAAGTTCCTCAAAAGAAAGAACCTAAAAGTGTAACATTACCCAAATTCCTTCTTAAAAGCAGGATTGTTCATATTGATTTCCCTCCACTATCTGAATTAGAAAAGAAACCACAAATATCACAGTTGGAACCTGTAATTAAAGAAAATGGCGTCCTCTCAAGAAACGTTCAAGAAGCTGAGGAGGTTTTAAGAACAAAACCTAGAAAATTAAAGAAAATGCCAAAAGAAACCACTGAATTAGAAAAACTGGACTTGGACTTTGGAGATGATGAAAGACCAGTTTTGGAAACAGTAGATGAGGAATACAAATACAAAAAAGAACCTAAAAAACCTAAAGAGAAACCAAAAGAAGAACCAAAACCGGTTAAAATAGGAAAAGGAAAAGTACCCGAAATAGAAGAAAAAGTAGAAGAACCCATAAAATTGAAAAAGGTTCCAGAAAAGAAAGAAGAAGTTCCAGAAGAACCAAAGCCCAAACCTAAAAAAGAAGAGGAACCTCTACCCATAAAGAAAGAAAAGGAAGAAAAAGAGTATCCAACAGCACCCTCATTCGAACCATATGATATTCCTAGGGAATCCCCCGAAAAAGAAGAACTAGTTATGCCGGAATGGCCAAAAGAAGAAAAAGAAAAACCAGTTGAAGAAAAACCTAAACCTAAAAAGACTAAAAAACCTAAACCAGAACCAGAAACGATTCAAATTCCTCTTGAAAAGGGACCACCTAAACCTAAAGAAGAAGAAGAACAACCTGAAATTACATTAAAATATAAACAAGGTCCTAAACCTGAAGAACAACCTGAAGAAATAACTTTAAAACCCTTCAAAAAAGAAGAAGAACCAATTCCGGAACAAAAACCAGAAGAAAAACCGGTGGAGGTTGAAACTGAAAAGAAACGTGAAATCATCGAAGAAACTGAAGAAAAGGTTGTTATTAGAAAGAAAAAGCCTAAGAAACCAGATGAAAAACCAGTTGAAGTAGAAGAAGAAATTGTTCTTAAAAAACCAGAAGAAAAAGAGGAAGTCAAAGAGGAAATTACAGAAGAGGTAATAATTACAAAGAAAAAACCAAAGAAACCGAAAGAGGAAGCACCAGTTGAAGCAGAAATTAAACTTAAGAAACCAGAGGAAGAAAAGCCTATTGAAGTAGTTGAAACGCAAGAAGAAATAACCATTAAAAAGAAGCCAAAGAAACCAAAAGAAGAAGCTCCGGCAGAACTTACTATTAAAAAGGTTGAACCCGTAGAAGAAGTTGTTGAGGAAACAACCGAAGTGATTATCAAGAAAACAAAACCTAAACCTAAAGAAGAAGAAACAGTAGAAGAAGAAATTACATTAAAGAAAGTACCTGAAGAACAACCAGTTACAGAAGAAGTTGTCATAAAAAAGAAAAAACCAAAGAAAGTTGTAGAAGAAACAGTGGTAGAAGAAATCACCATAAAGAAAGTAGTCGAACAACCAGAAGAAAAACAACCAGAAGAGGTGATAGAAGAAGTAGTAATTAAAAAAGAACCGAAGGAAGAACCAAAAACTGAGGAAGTTGTTGAAGAGGAAATTATAATAAAGAAAGTTCCAGAAAAACCTAAAGAAATTACAGAAGAAATTACTGAAGAAATAGTAGTAAAGAAGAAAAAACCAAAGAAGAAGGTAGAAGAAACGGTGGAAGAAAAAGTTACACTAAAAAAAGTTGTCCCTGAAAAACCAGAAGTTGAGGAAGTTAAAGAAGAAATTACATTAAAGAAACCAAAGAAAGTGGTGGAGGAAACGGTAGAAGAAGAGGTTACAATTAAAAAAGTTGTTCCTGAAAAACCTAAAGAGGTTGAAGAAGTAAAGGAAGAAGTTATAATAAAGAAAAAGAAACCAAAGAAAGTGGTTGAGGAAACGGTAGAAGAAGAGGTTACAATTAAAAAAGTTATTCCTGAAAAACCAGAGGAAGTTGAAGAAGTAAAGGAAGAAATTATATTAAAGAAGAAACCCAAAGTAGTAGAAGAAACGGTAGAAGAGGAAATTACAATCAAAAAAGTTGTTCCTGAAAAACCTAAAGAGGTTGAAGAAGTTAAAGAAGAAGTTATAATAAAGAAGAAGAAACCAAAGAAGGTTACTGAAGAAACTGTTGAGGAAGAAGTAACAATTAAAAAAGTCACTCCTGTAAAACCTGAAGAAGTCGAAGAGGTGAAAGAAGAAATTACATTAAAGAAGAAGAAACCAAAACCAGAAGAAACGGTCGAAGAAGAAGTAACAATTAAGAAAGTTGTTCCGGTTGAACCAGAAGTAGTTGAAGAAGTCAAAGAAGAAGTCATAATAAAGAAGAAGAAACCGAAAAAGGTTACAGAAGAAACTGTTGAGGAAGAAGTAACAATTAAAAAAGTAGCTCCGATAAAACCAGAAGAAGTTGAAGAGGTGAAAGAAGAAATTACATTAAAGAAGAAGAAACCAAAACCAGAAGAAACAGTCGAAGAAGAAATTACAATTAAAAAAGTTGTTCCTATTAAACCAGAAGAAGTTGAAGAAGTAACTGAAGAAATTACATTAAAGAAAAAGAAACCGAAGAAGGTTACAGAAGAAACAGTCGAAGAAGAAGTTACAATTAAGAAGGTTGCTCCTCTAAAACCAGAAGAAGTTGAAGAGGTGAAAGAAGAAATTAAACTAAAGAAAAAGAAACCAAAACCAGAAGAAACAGTGGAGGAAGAAATAACAATTAAGAAAGTTGTTCCAATTAAACCGGAAGAAGTTGAAGAAGTAACTGAAGAAGTCACATTAAAGAAAAAGAAACCAAAGAAGGTTACAGAAGAAACAGTCGAAGAAGAGGTTACAATTAAGAAAGTTTCTCCAGTAAAACCTGAAGAAGTTGAAGAGGTGAAAGAAGAAATTACATTAAAGAAAAAGAAACCAAAAACGGAAGAAACCGTAGAGGAAGAAGTAACAATTAAGAAAGTTGTTCCTATTCAACCAGAAGAAGTTGAAGAAGTGTCAGAAGAAGTCACATTAAAGAAAAAGAAACCAAAGAAAGTTACAGAAGAAACAGTCGAAGAAGAAATCACAATTAAGAAAGTTGTTCCTGTTAAACCAGAAGAAGTTGAAGAAGTAACTGAAGAAGTCACCTTAAAGAAAAAGAAACCAAAGAAGGTGACTGAAGAAACTGTAGAAGAAGAAATCACAATTAAAAAAGTCATTCCTGTAAAACCAGAAGAAGTTGAAGAAGTTTCTGAACAAATACAAATTAAAAAGAAACCAAAGAAACCAACCGAAGAAACTGCCGAAGAAGAATTAACCATTAAAAAGGTAGTTCCTCAAAAACCAGAAGAAGAAGAAGAAACAGATGAAGTAGTCATCAAAAAGAAAAAACCGGAAAAACCCAAAGAGCAAGAAGTAGAAGAAGAAATCACAATTAAAAAACCCAAACCGGTTGAAGAAACCAGCGAAGAAATAACCATAAAAAGAAAGAAGAAACCTAAAAAACCCGAAGAAGATGTTTCAGAAGAATTTACCATCAAAAAAATAAAACCTATTACAGTAGAAGAAACTGTTGAATCATCAGAAGATGTTACAATCAAAAAGAAAAAACCAAGAAAACCAACTCAAGATGAAGCAGCTGATGAACTAACTGTCAAAAAGATGGTTGAAGTAGATGAAACTGATGAAGTTGTTATAAAAAGGAAACAACCCGAAGAAGAAGAAGAAACTGAAGTTGTTTTAAAGAAACCACATGAAGTAGAAGATGTAGTTCATGAATTTGTCATCAAAAAGAAACCTCCACCTAAACCTCCAACAATCGAAGAACACGCGCAAGAAATCACGATAAAGAAATTGAAAAAGATTCGTAAAAAACCTGATATTCCCGAATATACAGAAACAGAAAATGTGACCTTTAGACCTAAAACAACCAGAACTAAAGAAGATGTAGAACAGGAATTTAATATTCAATTGGATTCATACGCCGAAGAAGAAATTTCAATGTCTGGAAAGGTAAAACTTAAGAAACAACGTCCACTCACGTATTCGGAAGAAGCAGGAGCGAAAACTATTAAAATAAGGAGAGAAATAGAAGAAGAAGGTCCAACAATAGAAGAAATAATCGATGATGGAAGTGATGCTGAAGAACTTCCTTATGATGATGATGTCTTGGAACAAAGCTTCCATGTACCACTTAGAAGAAAATCAAAACCGGAATATTCTATTCATGAAGAAGACGAAGCAAGTATTTCTATTGGTATTAAAAAGCCACGTCCAAAAGCCATTGATTACGAAGAAGAATCTCTTTCAATTAAACAGAAAAGGAAACCATCTCAACCAACATTTGACCAAGGTTTTTATACATCTTATACTATATACTAGCTTTTCAGCTAAATTTTTTTCTACAGAAAAAAAATTACTGCTACTTTCGCTATTTACACACCACAAAATTCCATAGTATTTGTTCTAATCTTTATATGACTTTTTTTAGAAACAGCTTCATTAAGCATAACTAGAGAACAAGAAATTTCAGAAGAGGAACAAATCGTAGAGGTTACTGAAGGTGACACTTTGTACTCAATTTGTTCTTATATAGCAGAAGCAGACCAAGCGATAGATTTAGTGGAAGGTGAAAAAGTCTACGTTCTGGATATGGATAATACTGATTGGTGGTTCGTGAAGAAACATTTAACTGAAGAGAGAGGTTGGGTTCCAGCTCAATATCTTATGGATGAAGAAAATTATACGATTTACGTCCAAAAGAAATTGCACGAAAAGATAGATAAATTACCAGTTTTTGAAAGTAAGTAAAAAATTTGAAATATTTTTACGTTTATTTTAATTTAATACTTACAAGTGTTGTAAAAGAAATTTAAAAAAATTTCAAACTTGGTAAAAATTTTTTACTTTTTAACTTGGGACAAAACTTTAAAAATTCATCAAAAATTCATTTTTAACCATTTTTATTTGATTCTTTTTTTAAATGAAACATAAAACATTCTAATTTTAATTAAAAAAGACCATTTTATTCCAAGTTTTGTCAAAAAAATTTAAAAAATTTTCAAAATTGGTAAATTTTTTTTTGGTTAGAAAATTAACCATTTTTTAAAAAATTCATAAAAAATTCATTTTTAAACATTTTGATTTGATTCTTTTTCTAAATTAAACTGAAAACATTCTACTTTTAACTAAAAAAGACCATTTTATTCCAAGTGTTGTCAAATAAATTAAAAAAATTTTCAAAGTTGGAAAAAAAATTTTACACTTTTAACTAAACTTTAGAAAATCGATCAACTTTAAAAATTCATCAAAAATTCATTTTTAAAGATTTTGATTTCATTCTTTTTCTAAATGAAACTTAAAACATTCTAATTTTAAATAAAAAAGATCGTTTTATTCCAAGTGTTGTCAAAAAAATTAAAAAAATTTTCAAACTTGGTAAAAAAATTTTGACCCTTCTAACCAAACTTTAGAAAATCGTTCAATTTTAAAAATTCATCAAAAATTCATTTTTAAAGATTTTGATTTGATTTTTTTTCTAGATTAAACTTAAAACATTCTAATTTTAGTTCAAAAAGATCATTTTATTTCAAGTGTTGTCAAAAAAATTTAAAAAAATTTCAAAGTTGGTAAAATTTTTTTAGGTTAGAAAATTAACCATTTTTTAAGAATTCATAAAAAATTCATTTTTAAAGATTTTGATTTGATTTTTTTTCTAAATGAAACTTAAAACATTCTAATTTTAATTTAAAAATACCGTTTTATTCCAACTGTTGTCAAAAAAATTAAAAAAATTTCAAAGTTGGTAAAATTTTTTTTAGGTTAGAAAATTAACAATTTTTAAAAAAATTCATAAAAATTCATTTTTAAAGATTTTGATTTGATTTTTTTTTCTAAATGAAACCTAAAACATTCTAATTTTAACTAAAAAAGGCCGTTTTATTCTAAGTGTTGTCAAAAAAATTAAAAAAAATTTCAAAGTTGGAAAAAAAGTTTGACACTTTTCAAACTTAAGAAAATTAATTTTAAAAATTCACCAAAAATTCATTTTTAAAGATTTTGATTTGGTTTTTTTTTCTCTAAATGAAACTTAAAACATTCTAATTTTAATTAAAAAAGACCGTTTTATTCCAAGTGTTGTCAAAAAAATTAATAAAAATTTTGAAATTTGGTAAAATTCTTTTTAGGTTAGAAAATTAACCATTTTTTTAAAAATTCATAAAAAATTCATTTTTAAAGATTTTGATTTGATTTTTTTTCTAAATGAAACTTAAAACATTTTAGTGTTAATTAAAAAAGACCGTTTTATTCCAAGTGTTGTCAAAAAAATTTTAAAAAAATTCAAAGCTGGCAAAAAAATTTTGACACTTTTAACCTAATTTTAGAAAATCGATCAACTTCAAAAATTCATCAAAAATTCATTTTTAAAGATTTTGATTTGATTATTTTTCTAAATGAAACTTAAAACATTTTAATTTTAATTAAAAAATACCTATTTGTTCTAAATGTTGCCAAAAAAATTTAAAAAAAAATTAAAAATTGTTGAAAATGTTTCAGTTCTTAGGCTACGTTTTAAAAGTGGAATGTTCTATTGATTACATTAAAATTTAACGTTTAAAGTAAAAGTTTAAATAAAGTCTCCACGATTTTATAAATTGACTCAATTTTCTAAAAAAGTTCGATTGTAAACTGTCAAAAAATTTCACCAAGTTTGGGAATTTTTTTAATTTTTTTGATAACACTTAGAAAAAATCTGTCTTTTTTAATTAAATCTATAATATTTTAACTTTCATTTTCCAAAAAATCATTTCTTAGTTCTTAAAAATAAAATTTAGACGATTTTTTAAAGTTGACTTAATTTTCTAAAAAAGTTCGATCATAAACTGTCAAAAATTTCACCAAGTTTGGGATTTTTTTTATTTTTTTTGATAACACTTAGAAAAAATCTGTCTTTTTTAATTAAATCTATAATATTTTAGCTTTCATTTTCCAAGAAACCATTTCTTAGTTCTTAAAAATAAATTTTAGACGATTTTTTAAAGTTGACTTAATTTTCTAAAAAAGTTCGATTAGAAACCGTCAAAAAATTTCACCAAGTTTGGGAATTTTTTTAATTTTTTTTGGAAATGTTACCACAAAATTTTTTTTCTGTTTATTTAAAAAGGAATGTTTTATTTACAATTTAAATCATAATTTATTTCTTAATCTCAATAAATAAGCTTTCGGTGATTTTTTAAAAAATGTCAATTTTTTAAGGTTAGATGAATTAATTTGGTTAAAAACGTTAATGTGTTTAGGAATTCTTTTAATTTTTTTACGAAATATTACCAACAAATTTTTTATGTTTAATTATAGAGGAAGGTTTTATTTACAATTTAAATCATAATTCATTTCTTAATCTTAATAAATAAGTCTTAGGGGATTTTTTAAAGAATGTTAATTTTTTAAGGTTAGATGAATAAATTTGGTTAAAGACGTTGATGTCTTTAGGAATTTTTTTATTTTTTTTACGAAAAGTTACCAAAAAAATTTTTATGTTTAATTAAAAAGGAATGTTTTATTTACACTTTAAATCATAATTAATTTCTTAATCTTAATAAATAAGTCTTGGGGGATTTTTTTTAAAAATGTCAATTTTTTAAGGTTAGATGAATAAATTTGGTTAAAAACGTTGATGTATTTAGGAATTTTTTTAATCTTTTTTGGAAATGTTACCAAAAAAATTTTTATGTTTAATTAAAAAGGAATGTTTTATTTACAATTTAAATCATAATTTATTTCTTAATCCTAATAAATAAGTCTTGGGGGATTTTTTTTTTTTAAATGTCAATTTTTGATAATCAGAACAATAAATTTGGTTATAAACGTTGATGTCTTTAGAAATTTTTTTATTTTTTGTGTTGAACTCATAGTGACTCCGGTTTCGAGTCTTTGTCGTCGAACGAAGAAAGTTTTTGCAATTATGCAATTATTTTCATTTCTTTTTGTGCGAGCATCGAGGAAAACGAAAGTGAACTCGACATCGAACAATTAGATGAGAAATTTCACCTTCACCATCATCAAATAAGAAGAGATACTTTCATCAAGTTATTTCATGTGTATTATTATCAAAATTATTTCTAACCAAACTTTAAAATATCGATCAACTTCAAAAATTCAAATCGATCAACTTTAAAAATTCATCAAAAATTCATTTTTAACCATTTTGATTTGATTTTTTTTCTAAATGAATCTTAAAACATTCTAATTTTATATAAAAAAGACCGTTTTATTCCAAGTGTTGTCAAAAAAATTAAAAAAAAATTACAAAGTTGGTAAAAAATTTTTTAGGTTAGAAAATTAACAATTTTTTAAAAATTCATCAAAAATTCATTTTTAAAGATTTTGATTTGATTTTTTTCTAAATGAAACTTAAAACATTCTAACTTTAATTAAAAAAGACTGTTTTATTCCAAATGTTGTCAAAAAAATTAAAAAAATTTTCAAAGTTGGTAAAAGTTTTTGACATTTTTTAACTTAAGACAAAACTTTAAAAATTCATCAAAAATTCATTTTTAACCATTTTGATTTGATTTTTTTCTAAATGAAACTTAAAACATTCTAATTTTATATAAAAAAGACTGTATTATTCCAAGTGTTGTCAAAAAAATTAAAAAAATTTTCAAAGTTGGTAAAAATTTTTGACATCTTTTAACTTAAGACAAAACTTTAAAAATTCATTAAAAATTCATTTTTAACCATTTTGATTTGATTTTTTTTTTAAATGAAACTTAAAACATTCTAATTTTAATTAAAAAAAGACTGTTTTATTATAAGTTTTGTCAAAAAGATTTCTTAATCTCAATAAATAAGCTTTCGGTGATTTTTTAAAAATTATCAATTTTTGAATTTTAGATGAAACATGTTTTACAATATCATATTTTTTTAGGACCTAAACCTACTGAAAAACCAGTAGCACCAAGATTTATCGAAAAACTTCAACCACAACACACCCCAGATGGTTACACAGTTCAATTCGAATGCCAAGTTGAAGGAACCCCCCGTCCTCAAATTACATGGTTCCGACAAACAGCCATTATTAAACCATCTAAAGACTTCCAAATGTTCTACGATGAAGATAACGTAGCTACTCTTATAATCCGTGAAGTATTTCCTGAAGATGCAGGAACATTTACATGTGTGGCAAAGAACTCAGCAGGTTTTGCTTCAAGTACAACAGAATTGATAGTAGAACTACCTTTATCAGATCATGGATCAGACTTCACTGGTCTTTCAAGACGCAGCTTATCTAGGGAATCTTCTTTAGCTGATATCTTAGAGGGTATACCACCAACATTTGCCAAAAAACCCAAAGCACAATGTGTTGATGAAAAATCAGATGTGGTTATTGAATGTAGACTTGTCGCAGTTCCAGAACCTGATGTTATATGGAAATTTAACGGAAAACGAATTAAACACCAAAAAAATATAACCGTTGTTACTGAATCTGATATGCATATGTACACAACTATATTGAAGATAAAAGAAGTTGAAAAAACACAAGAAGGAGTTTATGAAATTATAGCAAGGAATCGTGAAGGTGAAGCTAAGGTTAAAATCCCATTAAAGGTAAGAACAGGAGAAAAGGAACCACCTCAAATTTTGGAACCTTTGAAAAGTACCAACGTTAGAGAAGGAGATAGTGTACTTCTTACCACTACAGTGGTGGGAAATCCAACGCCGAAAATTACTTGGTATAAAGATGGAAAACCAATTAAAACTCCCACCCCTAAAAAGGTTGATAATGAATATATTCTTCCGATAGTTGAAACGGTTAAAAATGACACTGGGGAATATACGGTTAAAGCTGAAAATCCTTTAGGTGTAGCTGAAACTACAGCAGTATTAACCGTGGAAGGTAAAGTATTCAAGCGATTAAATTATTCAAGCGATGGCAAACTAATCAAAATGCTTTTATTTTTAGGGGATAAATAAATAAATATATTTTTTATTTTTATTTTTATTTTTTTTTTTATTTTTGCTTATTAAAACCAACCCGCTTTCCTATTTTTGTTTTATTTTTTTTAAATATATTTTTAATATACTTTTTTTCGGTGATTATTAAGTAATTTTTATAAATAAAGTTGGTAAAATGGATTTTTTTAAGTTGATAATTTCTAAATTTTGGTTAAAAATTTTAAATGTTTTTAAATTTTTTTTTTATTTTTTTTGTAATAATTAGAACAAAACCAATTATTTCATGAAAAAGTAGATATTTTAAAGTACATTTAGATGAAAAATCTTTCCTTAATTTTTATAAATAAATTCGGTGGGATTTTTTAAAGTTCGTGCAAATTTTTGGAGGTTAGGTTCGGTCAAAAATGCTGGGTGTCTTTAAAATTTTTTTTTAATTTTTTTGGTAATAAATAGAACAAAACGGTCTTTTTTAATAAAAATTAGATACTTTAATCTATCTTTAGATGAAAAGATCTTTTTACAATTTTTATAAATAAACTCTGTAGAATTTTTTAAAGTTGATGAAAATTTTTCGAGGTTAGGTTTGGTCAAAAATTTTAAGTGTCTTTAAAATATTTTTTTTATTTTTTTGGTAATAATTAGAACAAAACTAAGTGTTTTATAAAAAAGTAGATACTTTAAGGTATCTTTAGATGAAAAATCTTTTCATAGTTTTTATAAATAAATTCTGTGGAATTTTTTAAAGTTAATGAAATTTTTTTAAGGTTACAACAGGTCAAAAAATTTAAGTGCTTTTAAAAATTTTTTTAATTTTTTCGGTAACAAATAGAATAAAACGGTCTTTTTTACTAAAAATTAGATACTTTAATCTATCTTTAGATGAAAAGATCTTTTTATAATTTTTATAAATAAATTCTGTAGAATTTTTTAAAGTTGATGAAAATTTTTGGAGGTTAGGTTTGGTCAAAAATTTTAAGTGCCTTTAAAATTTTTTTTTATTTTTTGATAATTAGAACAAAACTAAGTGTTTTATAAAAAAGTAGATACTTTAAACTATATTTAGATGAAAAATCTTTCCTTAATTTTTATAAATAAATCCTGTGGGATTTTTTAAAGTTGATTAACATTTTTTAAGGTTAGATTCGGTCAAAAAACTTAGGGGCCTTTAAAATTTTTTTAAATTTTTTCGGTAACAAATAGAATAAAACGGTCTTTTTTACTAAAAATTAGATACTTTGATCTATCTTTAGATGAAAAAAACTTTTTGTAATTTTAATAAATAAACTCTGTGGAATTTTTTAAAGTTGATGAAAATTTTTTAATTCCTGTTAAAAATCTTAAGTGTCATACATTTTTTTTTATTTTTTTGATAATTATTAGAACAAAACTAATTGTTTTATGAAAAAGTAGATACTTGAAACTATCGTTAAAGACATAAATCTTTTCTTAGTTCTTAAAAATAAATTTTAGACGATTTTTTAAAGTTGACTCAATTTTCTAAAAAAGTTCGATTATAAACTGTCAAGAAATTTCACTAAGTTTGGCAATTTTTTTAATTTTTTTGATAACACTTAGAAAAAATCTATCTTTTTTAATTAAATCTATAATATTTTAGCTTTCATTTTCCAAAAAATCATTTCTTAGTTCTTAAAAATAAATTTTAGACGATTTTTTAAAATTGACTCAATTTTCTAAAAAAGTTGGATTATAAACTGTCAAAAAATTTCACCAAGTTTGGGAATTTTTTTAATTTTTTTGATAACACTTAGAAAAAATCTGTCTTTTTTAATTAATTCTATAACATTTTAACTTTCATTTTCCAAAAAATCGTTTCTTAGTTCTTAAAAATAAATTTTAGACGATTTTTTAAAGTTGACTCAATTTTCTAAAAAAGTTCGATTATAAACTGTCAAAAATTATCACCAAGTTTGGGAATTTTTTTAATTTTTTTGATAACACTTAGAAAAAATCTGTCTTTTTTAATTAAATCTATAATATTTTAGCTTTCATTTTCCAAAAAACCATTTCTTAGTTCTTAAAAATAAATTTTAGACGATTTTTTAAAGTTGACTTAATTTTCTAAAAAAGTTCGATTATAAACTATCAAAGAATTTCACTAAGTTTGGGAATTTTTTTAATTTTTTTGATAGCTCTTAGAAAAAATCTGTCTTTTTTAATTAAATCTGTAACATTTTAACTTTCATTTTCCAAAAAATCATTTCTTAGTTCTTAAAAATAAATTTTAGACGATTTTTTAAAGTTGACTTAATTTTCTAAAAAAGTTCAATTATAAACTGTCAAAAAATTTCACCAAGTTTGGGAATTTTTTTAATTTTTTCGGTAACAAATAGAATAAAACGGTCTTTTTTACTAAAAATTAAATGCTTTGATTTATTTTTAGATGAAAAAATCTTTTTGTAATTTCTTTTTTTTTTTTTTCTTTTTTTTCTTTAGAATGTCCAGTGCCAAAACCAGAACCCCCAATTTTCGTCGAAAGATTCCAAGAACAAACAGTCCCGGAAAAAGGAACCCTCCGATTATTCGCAAAAGTCATCGGCAACCCCGTTCCAGAAGTCTTCTGGTTACGAAATAACGAACCTTTAAAACCCTCCCCCAAAGTAAAAATGTCCTACGATGGCGAAAACATCGAATTAACCATCAAAGACGCCAATTCAGAAATCGACGCCGGAGATTACAAATGCGTTGCCACAAATCCAATCGGAAAAACATCCCATGGTGCAAGAATAACAGTCGATGTTGAAACCGTAACATTCACCAAACAACTAAAGACTGTTTACGAAATAACAGAAAAAGAAACCATCACCATGGAATGTGAAACTTCACATACTGTTTCCACCAAATGGTGGCACAACGAAAAAGAAATCAGCGGTATGGATCATCGTGTTGTAATCCAAGAAGGTAAAACTCACAAATTAGTAATCAAAAATACAACAACAAAAGATGTGGGTACTTATAAATGCACAGTCAAAAATCAAAAAACCGAAACTACTCTAAAAGTTACTGAAATGACACCTGAATTTATAAGAAAACTCCACGATGTGGAGGTAACAGAAAAAGATACAGCCCTTTTAGAAGTAGAAATAACATCCGATACAGTTGATGTTAAATGGATGAAAGACGGTCAACCAATTGACATAGATAATGAAAAATACACAGTTGAAAAACAAGGTGGTAATCGTAGATTATTAATAAAACATATTACAATTCACGATGAAGGTGAATACAGCTGCACATTAGTCGATGAAACTTGTACAGCTGAAGTTACAGTAATTGAATTACCCCCAGAAATTATTAAAAAATTAGAGGATCAAACCATATATAAAGGAGAAAAAGCAGTTTTTGAAATTGAACTCACCAAGGGAGATGCTTTAGTCTCCTGGTTTAAAGATAGCATAGAAATTCAATTTTCCGAACACATCCAACTTTCTATTGATGGAAAATGCCAAAAATTGAAAATATACAATTGCGAACCGGAAGATGCAGGTGTTTACTCTTGCCAAGTAGGCACTCAAGAAAGCACAGCTAATTTAATAGTCTTCGAACCTACTTTAACATTCCTGAAAAAACTTCCCGAATACACCAGGGTTCCATTGGGTGAAGACGTCGAACTTACAGTTGAATTATCTAGACCAGATGTAGAAGTCAAATGGCTTAGAAATGGGGAAGTAATTAGAAAAACAACAAGCACACGAATGACCACATTTGTTGAACAAACTATTAGAAAACTCATCATCAAAAAAGTCACTCATGAGGATGAAGTTGAGTACACTTGCATCGCCGAAGATATTCAAACTTCAACCAAGTTGATTGCCGAAGAAATACCATCTCCGCCTCAAGGACCCTTAGAAGTATCTGGAATGACTGCCAACTCATTTACATTGAAGTGGCAACCTTCCTTAAGCGATGGCGGTAGTCCAATTATAGAGTATATTGTTGAAATGAAGGAAAGCACCGCGAAAGAATTTAAAAAGATCGGTGCTTGCAAAGGAGATATCACTTTCATTTCTGTTAACTATCTTATAAAAGATCATGGGTATAATTTTAGAATAACAGCTAGGAATTCGGTTGGAGTCAGTGCTCCTTATGAACCATCTGATACTATTGTAGCCGGCTCTAGAATCAGTAAGTATTTCCACATTTCACCATTTTATTTATTACTCCCTCTGTTCCATAATAAGTGTAAATTTGGCATTTCCCGAAACTTAATGTTACTTCGAAATGTCTAATTTTGTATTCCATCAAGAGACTTAAGTTAAGACACATGAATGTTATTAAAATATTTAAACGCGTCTACTTAACTTTTGAGTAGTGATTTATAAATCATACGTCGTCTTGTTATTTCTAAAAGTAGTCACATAACGTCGAGGAGTTTTTGAAGTTGTGCCTCAAAGAAAAAGGCCTAACCTAAACCAAGAAGGGCGTCAAAGTGTGTACCATAATTTGCTAGAAGTAAGTGTAAATGGTAAACTTAAGCATGGATTGATAAAGAATACTGCTCAATATTCTGTATCGAAGAAGACTATAAAATTTGGCATCAAGGACAAGAAACTTCAAGCCCTGTTTACATTATTTCAGTAGTATTCCAGTACAGTGTTCGAAACCAGTGCTGGAATGCTACTGGAATAATGTGAACCCTCACTGGAATAAACTGGAATGCACTCATTCCAGTGAGCAATCCAGTCCAGTGAGTGGACTGACGGTCTACTTTTTCAAGCCCGGTTCACATTATTCCAGTAGTATTCCAGTACAATGGTCGAAACCAGTGCTGGAATGCTACTGAACTAATGTGAACCCTCACTGGAATAAACTACAATGCACCCATTCCAGTGAGCAATCCAGTCCAGTGACTGGATTGATGGTCTACTTTTTCAATCCAGCTCGCCCATTCCAGAACCACTGGAATACTGTAGACAGCTAATCCAGTGCTTGATATATGCGTGAACATGTACTATGAGTTGATCCTAAACCTCACCATGGAAAGAAGGATGCAAGAGTGAGGTTCCTCCCCGTAACATTACCGAGTAGGCCCGACTGGAGTACAGTGGTAGGAGTTTCTCTAACTCTCACCTTTTAATGCAAGCCAAAATACCGTCGAATAAAGGCCCACCGCACCTCGATGTTTTATCTCTTACGTTTGGATTTTGGTCCTTTTTCAAGTCTTGTAGCAGAGACGAGAAGGCTTAACTCTCAAATCACAAAATCGATTTGTATTATAATGCTTGATTTCGATGGTGTTTTGGCCTGCAAGACCTTCGCATAAAGGAGGGCCGGACAATACTCTGCTTCTCCCTTCTACTTGTGATCCAGTCGGGTCTACTCGGTTACGGGGATGTTACGCGCAGGAAACTCGCTCTTCCATCCTTCTTTCCATGGTGAGGCTTAGAATCAACTTATAGTATACGTGACTGAACCCTCGTATGATAAATGTAAACTATATGATTCAGTTCAGAAGTAGACTACATTGAGAAGCTGGATTGCTGGACTGGAATAATGTGAACGATATGATCCAGTCTAGCACTGGTCTGGATTGACTAGCTGGATTACCGCACTGGATTAATGTAAACCGGGCTTGATGGTCTACTTTTTCAATCCAGCTCGCCCATTCCAGGACCACTGGAATAGTGTAGACAGCTAATCCAGTGCTGGATACATGCGTGAACATGTATACGATCCAGTTCAGGAGTAGACTGCATTGAGCAGCTGGATTGCTGGACTGGAATAATGTGAACGATATGATCCAGTCTAGCACTGGACTGGATTGACTAGCTGGATTACTGGACTGGAATAATGTGAACCGGGCTTTACGTGAAGGAGCGGTAAGCGTGAATGTAAATTCTCGAAAATCTGGAAGAGTCAGCAGGAAACGAAAAATCGTAGATATAGAAAAAAATAAAAGAGATGCCAATTCATCGCCTCAGAAATATCCGATCATTTGCATATGCCATTGGAATTTCAAAAAGCACAATTCGCAGAAGAATTAAATCTGGACTCATTAAAGCTCATTCAAGTAAAACCATTTCTTACTGACTGTAAAAAAATCCAACGTTTGGAATACTGCTTGGTAATGCTTGATTCTGAAAATATCGCTGCTGGTGCACCTATTTTTAAGGATATGAAAAACTACATTTATGTTGACGAGAAATGGTTTTATTTAAAAAAAGACCTCTAAAGCCTAACGTCCACTAGGCTCGCCGAATTGAGTCAAATCGAATCGCAATAATTCGCTTACCATATATTTATATAGAAACTGCGTCGATTAACTAAGAGCCGCGGCGCCCCGAGTCGAATTGCCTGCACGAATTGGTTGAAGGAGTGGAATCGTGCAGACGCCCTGTACAGTTTCGATAGTCCCAAAATGAACGAAGAACTTTTCATCATTCGTTTGCCTCGGAACTGATCCTACATCCATAAAATAATTTTTAAATTTATCTCGAATTGCCAAGACGGCTTCACATGCGCTGCCCCCAAGGTGTGGTAAATCTCTTAATCCCTCGTTTACGGTTTCTCTCAAATCTTTTTCTGACCAATACGCAGAGCTATTTCTTAAAAAATTATGTAAACAACATGTGACGGCTACTACAATGTTAACATGTTCGGGAATTAAAGGCTACCGTCTTTCGTAAATTCTAAATCCTCTTGCGAGTATATCAAATGCATTTTCACTGACACGACGAGCTCTACTCATTGTCAGACGATAATTGAAAACTTTCTTTCCCTCGTCATTTATAGTTTGGTTACCTGGGTATGGTACCATTAAACATTTTTGTAGTGGAAAAGCCGCATCTCCAATAATCATATGAGGAATGGGTTCCTCGGTGCCTGGTAGGCATGCATCTCTAGAAACAGTTAATTGGTTATGTGTCAATGACTTTCCAAAAGCGGAGTTTGTAAATATGCAGTGGTCGGAATTCTTTCCAAACATTTCTTCATCCGAGCTGTCCATCATGCACGAGTGCAGCGACTTCGATTGGTTAATTCGCTTCGATTCGTCTTTAATAAACGCACGACGGAAAAACGCAACTCATTTCGACGCTCTTCGATTCGACGCGATTCGGCTAAAGTGGACGCCAAGCTTAATAAATACTACCTCGCTCATGATGAGAGGGAGCCTGTTGAAACATGTAAAAGTAAGTGGTTTATTACGAAGGTCATGTTTTTAGTCGCTGTTGCCCATCCAAGATGGGATAACTACCTTAATCAATGGATTAATGGAAAGCTAGGCATTTGGCCATTTATAACTCAACCTGCCAAACGTACAAATAAAAATCGTCCAGCCGGGACGATGGAAACAAAAGTTATTGAATCTGTAACCAAACAGGAGTATAGAAATATGATGGTGAATAAACTTCTACCGATGATTAAAGCTAAATGGCCTAGATCCAATACTCATACGCCCATTTACATCCAACAAGACAATGTCAAACCACATTTTGACAAAAATGATAAAGACTTCAATGAAGCTGTTAGCACCTTAAAACTAACTAATGCTATAACTCTAATGTGTCGACCCCGGAATAGCCCAAATACCAATGTTCTGGACCTCGGTTTTTTTAATGCTATACAGATGCTGCAGTATCAAACTGCTTCTTCAAACATCGATCAGCTCATCGATTCAGTCACCAAGGCTTTTAACGATCTAAGTAATGAAATATTAAACAAAGTCTTCTTAACACATCAACGGTGTATGATAGAGACATTGAAAAAAATTATAAGTTTTTTTATTTTAAAACGGATACTTATTTTAGGACTTAAATTTTCACCATATCGGTCATTTATTATGGGACAGAGGTAATAATAACTAATCCTAATGCTTTTGCTAACCTGCTTTTTTGCAAATAGGGATGCACTACGATTTCAAAAAGAACGAAGATACGCTTTATTGCTTGCTTGGCATTTTCCCACCCTCAAAAATAAAGCATAGCAGTATGTAATTCTCAAATTTAAAATCCAAATAATCCTCACATATTCATATAATTTTCAGCACCTCCTGGTCCACCAGAAAACCTCAAAATAAAAGAATTTACAAGCAGGACTTGTACACTACAATGGGAACCACCATTAGAGAACGGTGGTAGTGAAATCATTGGTTATGTCATCGAGAAAAAGCTGGAATTCATGCCCAAATGGGAAAAAGTAGTCACTCTAGAAACCTTCACTCTCGAGTACACCGCTATTAATCTAAAAGAGAAAAGTGATTATCTTTTCAGAGTATATGCTGAAAATTCCGTTGGGCTTAGCGTGCCAGCCACCACCGATATAGTTCATTTAAGAACACACGCAAGTACGTTAATTATATTTAAAATAATTCCACCAAATATAACTAAAAATCCTAAAAATTCCATCAAAAATTTACTAAATTCGTAAAAATTCACCAACTTTGAAATTTTTTTTAATTTTCTTGACAAGATTTAGAATAAAACGGTCTTTTTAAATGAAAACTAGAATGTTTAAAGTTTCATTTAGAAAAAAAATAAATCAAAATCTTTAAAAATGAAATTTTAATGAATTTTTAAATTTGATGGATTTTTGAATTACATAGGTTAAAAGTGTCAAAAAATTTTTACCAACTTTGAAATTTTTTAAAATTTTTTTGACAACATTTACAATAAAACGGTCTTTTTGAATCAAAACTAGAATGTTTTATGTTTCATTTAGAAAAAAAATCAAATCAAGACCTTTAAAAATGAATTTTTGATGAATTTTTAAAGTTGATCGATTTTTAAGTTAGGTTAGAAGTATCAAAAAATTTTTACCAACTTTGAAATTTCTTTAATTTTTTTGACGACATTTAGGATAAAACGTTTTTTTTAAATTCAAAACTAGAATGTTTTAAGTTTCATTTAGAAAAACAATCAAATCAAAATCTTTAAAAATGAATTTTTTATGAATTTTTTTAAAAATAGTTCATTTTCTAACCTAAAACAATTTTTATCAACTTTGAATTTTTTTTTTATTTTTTTGACAGCACTTGGAATGAAACACCCTTTTTTACTTAAAATTAGAATGTTTTATGTTGCATTTAGAAAAGAAATCAAATCAAAATCTTTAAAAATGAATTTTTGATGAATATTTTTAAAAATAGTTAATCTTCTAACCTAAAAAAGTTTTTATCAACTTTGAAAATTTTTTTTATTTTTTTGACAACTCTTGGAATAAAACGGTCTCTTTTAGTTAAAACTAGAATGTTTTAAGTTTCATTTAGAAAAAACATCAAATCAAAATCTTTAAAAATGAATTCTTGAGGAATTTTTAAATGTGATGAATTTTCTTAAGTTAGGTTAGAAGTTTCAAAAATTTGTTACCATCTTTGAAAATTTTTTTAATTTTTTTGACAACATTTAGAATAAAACGGTCTTTTTGAATCAAAACTAGAATGTTTTAAGTTTCATTTAGAAAAAAAATCAAATCAAAATCTTTAAAAATGAATTTTTGATGAATTTTTAAAGTTAATTTTCTTAAGTTAAAAAAGTGTCAAAAATTTTTTTTAACTTTGAAATTTTTTTTAATTTTTTTGACAACACTTGGAATAAAACGGTTTTTTTTAGTTAAAATTAGAATGTTTTAAGTTTCATATAGGAAAAAAATCAAATCAAAATATTTAAAAATGAATTTTTCATGATTTTTTTTAAAAATAGTTAATTTTCTAACCTAAAAATTTTTTTTCAATTTTGAAATTTTTTTTAATTTTTTTGACAACATTTACAATAAAACAGTTTTTTTGAATCAAAACTAGAATGTTTTAAATTTCATTTAGAAAAAAAAAATCAAATCAAAATCTTTAAAAATGAATTTTTGATGAATTTTAAAATAAATTAGTATAACGATTACTAACATAAATTTTTTAACAATTATAGCTGTACCATCACCACCTACGGCACCGTTAGAAATCCGAACTATCGGTCCAAACGCAGTGGTCATCGAATGGGGAGCCCCAGAAAGTGACGGAGGAGCTCCACTTGAAGGTTACAACATCGCCATTAGGGATACAAAGAAGACCATGTGGATGGAAATAGGACGCGTGTCGAAAGGTGTTCAGAAATTCACGATTAGGGATCTACAAGAAGATCACGATTATTTGATCAGGATCTTCGCCAGGAATGAAATTGGATTGAGCGATCCATTGGAATCTGAGGAACCAATCAAAATCCTTCCATCCGGAGGTAAATACAAAACTATTTTGTACGCTTCTATTCTTCCAAGAATTGCTTTTATTTCATTCTTTTATTTCATACTTTTTTTTCATGCTTTTATTTCTTACTTTTATTTCTTGATTTTATTTCATGCTTTTATTTCTTGCTTTTATGTCATGCTTTTATTTCATGCTTTTATTTCTTGCTTTCAGAGATTGCATTAACTCAGGGTATGGATATTGTAGTTCTTACCATTAATATTTAAAATTAAAAAAACTAATTATTTATTTTTGGAGAAGGATGGAAGGTAGCAGAGATGGATGCTTATTTAGGTGACGATACAATGTAACGTGTGTTCGTTTCAATGTCATGGAATTACTTCCCATATGATTGTTTCTTTTTGTTTGTTAACGTATATATCTATAAATATTTAGAAATTATGATATCCTTAGCACAATTTTGAATTTGATTTTTCTGTTTGTTTGTCACAAAGTCACAACACTACATAAATCATTTAAATTGTGTTTTCAGATGTCGACCAAGAAGACTTTAGAGAAGTAACAGATAGAGATCGATCATACAGCACTGAAACGACGACATCCTGGATGCGTGAGGCCAACATGGACGCTGATATTTCATCATATGCCAAAGGAACCTTACTAAGAAGAGACGAATACTTCTTCAAAATTTGGCATTACGCTAAAAAATTATTTAAATAAACTTCCATTCAATTTTCCATACAAATTCGTATAAAGTAAGATGTAAATAGTTATTATATTTATTAAATTGAAGCCCATCTAATTTCCGACACATTTTTATACTCGCAACGTGACAAAATAAGACGAAAGATAAAATGGTAAAATATACGGCACGAAACTATATTTATTTAAGTGAATCTCGGAATTTATGTGTCGTCTCGCCGAGATCACTTATATCACTCATTTTTGCGGATTACGGACAACACGAAGAGGAACATTTCGAGCCGCGTTTTACCATTTATTATAATTATTATCGAGTACTGTGATACGGAACTAAACGGAAACGAGAAAGATCCAACTTGTACATGTACTTGTACATGCGTTTAATTTTGTCTTGTTATAGTTAGTTGGTAGTAATTCTTGTCCCGATATTTGATTATAAACGAGAATACGGAATTATACTTCAATTCATTATATACCTACGTTATATTTTAAAACCGCTTGTTATTATTATATTATAAAACGACGTTCTTTTTTTGAATTACTTTCTGTATAGAGTGATTTTTGTTTGGAGTCTTTTCGCATATCATATAAACCAGGGAGAAATATAGGTGCAAATCGAAATTTGTTAAATGTATGCGAAACGACTCCGATAATGTATTGCTGTATTATTAATTTTCAATAATAAATTAATATAAATATTTAAGATCTTTCATTTCAATGAGCTCTTCATAAATCTTCTTCTTCATAAGGTCTTCATAAACCTTCCAGCATACCTTTAGACATTCCCAACAAAATTTTACCAAGGACCCTCCCATCCAGTCGTTATAATGACAAGGACCCCGATTAATTCCTATCCTAAAATTAAAAAGTGAGTCCCTGCTACCACTCCCTTAACGGTAATAGCTAAGGGTGCTAAACGCTAAGCTCGCTAAAGTAATAGAAAAACGTTTTTTTCAAATCTGGATGTTTTGGTAACAAACTCCTATAAAAAAACTGAATTAGAACTGAAAATAACAGAAAATAACAGAAAGAAATTAAAAAGAAAGGATAATAAAAACTAACTTTATAAAAGTTATTATTTATTTGTAAAAATACAGTGAATACAGTGTAAGTCCATTAGTACACAGTTTGTTCTAATCTTCAGCTCTTAAGGCTGTGGTCTTACGGTCATCGAGTTTCTCAGGGGCGCAGGAGACGGACGCGCGGGAGTGAGAAGGTGGACCTTAATTCTGGGCTACGCTCCGCCCTTTGTAGATAACAGACAAAGGATTTATATTCGAAACTCATGTGTTTATTTATCTTTTGTCGAGAAGTGAATACATGAATCGAGGTTCAGTTCGTTTTGGTAAAGTAGAAAAAGACGGAAACATTAGATGTATCTTTCTTACTAAATTTTAATAAGATCCTGACTTATTTTAGTATATGTAATAAATACTGTGCAAAAAAATTAAATGTTTTAAAATGGTACAGCAGTTCGTAGTACAGATAGGATAATCGACTGTACTGTTGTGGGCCAAATTGGACACTTGTAAAGGGACACCTGTTTCTATAAGAGATAGGGTAAAATAATATTGGTGTCTTGCTCGATGTTTATAAGAAATCGAATGGTGAAAACCGCAAATTGATACCTCTTACGGTTTCGGAAATACAGGTGTTTTTAGAAAAAGTGCATTTTTTAAAAATCTCCATAACTTTTTTTCTATTGGATAATGCTTGATTCTGTGAAAAGATTCCCGGAACAACTTTTTATGTAGAATTTGTTGGTGTAAATTAGATTTTTTATAAGCAATATTCTAATAGATGCAGACAAATATTTCTTTTTCAAATGGAACACCTATACATTTTTGCATATTCGACGGGAGTTTAAATTGCCTTTCCAAAAGTGTGCCACACATGATACCTTGCTTGCGATATCACTTACAATTAGCCTTTTTGGTTCAGATTATGGATTCAAACAATCTAAATTTTTTTAACATCGAGAAAAATGAGTTTAAACGTTATCTTCTCTCTGTATATCGTTTATGTAAATACAACCTCTGCATTTTCTCCAGATTCTCTGAAACAAATTATCGCATCTATCCCATTTTTCAAACTTTATAGGCATATTTTTGGAAAGGGAATTCTAGGCTCTCGTGTAATATGTAATAATATAGTGTTCCATTAAAAAAACATTTTTATGTATGTAGCTATTAAAATATTGCTTACAGAGAAAACTAACCTACACCGTCAAAATCTACATAAAAAATTATGAAGACTTCAAAAATGCACTTTCTCGAAAAGCATCCCCAATATCTCCGAAACCGTAAAAGATATCAATATGAGGTTTTCAGCATTCGATTTCTTATAAAAATCGAGCATCAGTTACCGATACTGTTTTTCCTCTATTTCCTATAGAAACAGGGTGTCCCTTGAAAAGTGACCAATTTGGCCCAGTTGTACATACTTTCTCTGCTACATGTAGTGTATGTAAAGAAAAAGTTAGTGTTCAAAATTACAATATCGAACTTTATTTTCATGAGGTCGAGGTACTTATATAACAAAAAGATTAGTAAAATTATGAAATGAACTTTTCATTCATTTTAGTTTACTAAAATTCTAAATTTTTTAGAAGTAATAAAATCTGTGAATTCCAAACTCGAATAATTCTCCAAAGTATTTATGTCCAGAAATGCACAACGAAGCAGAATCGACTTACACAAAAAACTTGTTTGTTTACTTACGGCACCTACTCAACTCCGTCGGCCATACCACGTGGTCAATGAGGGCGGAGCTATCTAGCGAAATTGAAAAATATTCCCAAGTTTGTACCGTGGGAATTTCCAAAATTTCTCGCTTATCTTTTAAAATATCAAAAAACGGTAAATGGAAAAAATATATCTTGAATATTTATCTATTCATGCAAATAGCCCTTTTAAAAACCTTTCTTAATAATCTCAGTTATTAACAATAATTTATAAAATATCTCTATTTGCATGTCTAGATTTTTCACTTTTAGACAACTTTCGTTGGAAACTTTTTTTGATTTATCAAACGGTTAACGCGAAATATTGGAACAACTTTTTCGGGCCCGAGACCACAGCCTTAATGAGCTAAGTTGAATCTGACTTTTGAAACCATTATTTCTGATATATTTGAAATTTTCACTCTGAAATCCGACCGCATGTCGAGCCGATTCCTGTACCTGTTTTTCATGAAGCACATGAAAAAAAAAATGCTTGCTCACACCGATATGTGGTTGACAATGGAAGGATCATTTTCATTGTCTTATCTCCAAATTCTTTGTAGTCTTTGCGTACTGTTGCCCAGATGTCTGCAATATTTCACCATTAAAAATGTTTTCATCGTACCATAGCTAGACAAGTCCACAAGTTGATCTTGCTCTTTTTCTGTGAGAAGTTGGATATTTTTCATTCCTTGACAGCTGAAGGGATTTCGAATCCAACTATCGTTTGGGTCAGGTTCTGGGAAATACTCCCTAAATGTAGATGCTCGGCTACGTTGATCTTAATTTGGTCAGGCAAACTCTCCTCTGAAGACTCCAAGAATTCTTTCATAGTAGGGAAGTTAGTTAGTGACTCGTTTTCAATCCTTGCTGTCTAGATTTGACACTTCTTGACCACAGCATTAATCTTATCTTCAACTTTGAACATGTCAACATTGTTTCCTTGCAAACTGAAGTTTAACACATTCAAGTGTTCAAACACATCAGATAAGTAGGCAACTGAGCAAAGCCATGAAAAGTTAGTAAGAAAATCTGCGTACTTAGTGTCAAGAAGGAAGACACAAACTTCGTCTCTAAATTCAAAAAATCTTGAGAAGATCCTAATCCGAAATAATTCTAATGATATCTTGCGGACCCCTCTGGCGTGGCTCATGTTACCAATTCATGCTGGTAGATTAAAAAATGAAAAGTCTAGCATGTTGACTAAAAAAGGAGGATCAAAGCTCCTCATACGATTTCAGTGAGCTAAAGATCTTCATAAACCTTCTAACTTACTTTCAGATACAAGAAGGGTTGCTACTGGACTGTGTTCTGGTGCTGAACCCCTTTAGGAAGGATACACGGTTAATACTAATGTTACCAACTCATGCTAGATGGTAGATTATAAAATGAAAAGTCTAGCATGTTGACTAAGAAAGGAGGATCCAAACTCCTCATACGACCTGAACCCTTCTGTGGTATTGCTACAAAGGTAATTCAGAGAGAAATCAATAACTAATTGAGACGGTGCGGTGGCAGAAAAACTATAGCAGGAAACAACTCGAGCAGGAAATTGCCAATATATTTCTGAATGATTCCTTTAAAAGAACGCCAGAGAAAATGTCTCTAAATTCCGTTCGAAAAGTCGAGATTTTACCCATCACTTAATCGCGTCTCTACGTTTATTCGCTCCTAAGTTGGAGAAGTTTAACAACTTTATAGTAACTACTCAATATACCTTGGTTTTTGCTTACTAGAGGTAAGCATAATTTAGAGAATTCCATTCGAAAAAAAAATAATTAAATTGTAAGAGGAAAGAAATAAAACATAAAACAGGGTTTGTGTTCCATATCATAAGAAATCTTAACTTTTGATCTCGCCTTCCCAACTAAAAAAGCTACAAAAAATATAGCTTACATGTGCGATAAATATTATTATCTGTAGTGGGGTAGGAGTACTGGTTGTACATCGTCAGGAATCAATTGTAATAAATTCTGGGAAGTCAATCAAAACGATGTCGAAATTAAACACCTCTTTTATTCATTCCTAAGCTTTCGGTTAAAATTACAACCTTCATCAGAGGTACGCTAAAAGTTATTAAAAAGTTAAACGTTAGACAATCAACGTTTTTTAATAACTAATTTTGTAATAACTTTTAGCGTACCTCTGATGAAGATTGTAATTTTAACCGAAAGCTTAAGAATGAATAAAAGAGGTGTTTAATTTCGACATCGTTTTGGTTGACTTCCCAGAATTTATTACAATTGTTATCATCTGTATTACAAATTGTAAATTCCTTAAATTTATGTAAGAAAAACGTACTTTTCTTATAGAAAAACTCAGTTTTGAGAATGCTCAGGAACAACGTCAGAGAGGAAGTGGAGCTTTAATATACCAACAATATTTACAATAATTTATTAAATATCTCTCTTTACTTGCCTAGATTTATCATTTTTAAACAACTTTCGTTTGAAAAACTTTTCGATTTATCAAACAGTTAACGCGTATTATTGGAACAAGTTTTTCGGGCCCGAAACTACGCCGTAAAATGCGACCGACCGATCTGTCGGCAAAAAATACCCAAACCAGCTGTACGTAAAATGCGACCGACCGATCCATCGACAAAAAAATACCCCAAGTCCCGACGAAAACTGCACTCTCAGAGCTGGGGAACGAAGCAGGTGAGAACCGCGTTGGTTTACGTCGCGAAATAGGGCCGTCGGCCCTATTTCGCGACGTAAACCAACGCGGTTCTCACCGATACTTTGTGTAAAATAGCGTTTACCTGCTTTGAGAGGGCAGTCTTCGTCATTTTAAGCTTCAATCTAAATCCTTATAAAATTTCAAGTCTCAAAAATTAGTTTATTACATACGAATTTTTTAAAATTAGCAAATTTTAAGAGTCATTTAAATTAACTTAGTCTACATTTTCCTTTCTATAAAAAAACTAGTGTAACAAAATTGTTTAAACAGGAATTGTTTAATTTCTCTTTTAATTTATAGAATTTCCATTTTTAAGTTCCGCCGGTTAGACAACCAAATCTACTATTGATAAATTATATTTTCAAAATTGTTAAAACCCCTTAACGTAGATCACCCTTTTATCGTTTCCTTTCATTACCCGTAATTAGCTATTTAGAGCTGTCTCGTTTATTTCATCACGCCCATTGACTCCCTTTATTTAAATACAGTAGAATTCCAATTATCCGAACTCCGACTATCCAAATCACCGATTATCCGAATCGTTTTCAGAAAAAAAAATCAGACAAATGTGTTACCGGTAAACAGTTAGCTGAGATGTACGGTGTTGGATAAGCAACAATTTCAGACATTAAAAGGAGCAAACCAACACTTTTAAACTTCGTGTCAGTGCTTGAAAACGAAGATGAAAGTTCTTCAAGAAAATCAATGAAGACAGCAAGAAACAAAGATTTAGAAGATGCCGTCTTCAAGTGTTTTTTGCAGCAACGTTCTATGGAAATCCAATTTCAGACCCAATTCTTTGTGAAAAAGCTCAGATCATAGCTCAGAAGCTTGGCTATTTATCCTTTAAAGCAAGTAAAGGCTGGCTAAGAATTTTCAAGTTCATGGTATTTGTGAATTAGATTTAAGTGGCGAGAAGTTATCAGCAGACTTCACAGGTGCAAAAAATTTTATTAAAAATCTTTAAAAATCTCCTTCGATCCTGAATTTTTGTACAACGCCGATGAAACCGATCTTTGGAAAGCTTAAAAACCACTTTAACCTCTAAAAGGGAATGTAGTGCTCCAGGACATAAAGTGAGTAAAGAACGTGTTACGGTGCTTAACTACGCGAAATCTACGGGAAGCCATAAAATATACCTTCTTTTGATAGGGAAGTCAAAACGCCCAAGAGCATTTGGAAATGCGAAAAAACTTCCCTTCTTTGATAAAAACCAGCCCAAGGCTTGAATGACTGCAGCATTGTTTACCGAATAGTACGAAATTTTTATCCCTCAAGTGAAAAAACGACAAAAATTTCTTAGAAGAGAAGGCAGTAAAGTACTGTTGATTGTAGATAATACACCAACTCATCCCACCGAAGAATTGTTGGAAAGAGGGAACGGCCAGTTTACAACAATCTTTTTACCACTAAACGTCACTAGCTTGTTACAACCAATGGGCCAGTCTGTTACCAAAACCATGAAACGCCATTACAAAAGGCAAATTTGTAACTTTTGATAGAAGGCGAAGACGAAAAAGATATATTGGCTAACTATAAAAATATTAATTTGATTGCACTTACATGGTGGCGGAAGCTTGGAGCTTGATTAAGCCAGTTACATTAAGACGTGCGTGGCACAAGTTGAAAGGCATATCAACTGAAGAAGAGAAGGAAAAGGAGAAAAAGGAAAAAGAAGCTCAACAAAAGGAAAGGGAAGAGACAGAAGAAGATGAGGATGACTTGTCACTTGAGGAATTAAGAAATATTTTTTTGAAAATTTATGTTCAGAAGTTAATGCTGAAGATGTAGAAGAGTCGATGATGTTGTGTGATTTGTCAGATCCTGGGTTTCAAATTCTGAATGATGATGAACTTATTGAAAGTATGAAAGAAAATAGTATTGAGGAAGATGACCTTAACATCGAAGTTGAAGCAGACATGGGACCATTAGTTAGTGAAGCATTTACAATGAAACTGCATTGAAGTGGATGGAACATCAGCATAAGTATAATCATATGCAACTTCCCACTATCAAGGGGGTACATGATTTGGCTGCTCGAAAACGGATCAATTAAACAGCTTACTTTGAGCGAGATGTTCAGCAAATAATTTTATTTACTAGGAATATACAGGCACCAGTCCGCTATATAACATCTAAAAATGTTGCCTTCTAATTTAATTAATTAAAAATTCATACAATGCTGAAAAGAATCTTTTTCTTTAAAATATATAATATATGTGCCTTTTTTGGAAAATCCAATTATGCGAATCTTTGATTATCCGAATGTGGTCTGATCCAATTTGATTCGGATAATTGGAATTCTACTGTATTTTCTTTAGATTTAACTTTCCAAAAGTACACAAAGAGAGTATCTACAAAACGGAATGCGGTAAATCTCAATAAAACATTGAATTAGGTCAAGTCAGGTTACTAATATATACAACCTGCCTAAAACCGAAAAATTATTATCTCGGTTTTCGTTGTGCAAACCGGAACTGTGTACGGAATCTTAACAAAAATAGAATTCATCAATAATGAAACCTCACGCAACCAAACTTTTATTTATTTTTCGGGAGTGACATTGGGATATTTTAAACAGTTTTAAAACGTTGTTTATGTTTATAAGACATGCGACGAACTGATCAAATAAAAAAAATAGCTCAGGGATTTTCTAAAAATACTCTCATCAACTTATGTCGTTCCCATCTACGTATTTAAATCAATTATTTTTAGCGATTATGAGTTTGCATTTATTTGCGTAACCGCAAAAATATAACCGTAAAAATAAGACGGATGTTTTTTTTAATTTAATTTTAATTCATTTAAATTTTTGAATTTTTTTTTCTTGTTTTCTTATTTGCACGATACCCACGCGCCACAAACGCAACGGAGTCATCCTAATGTTGCAAATAAACCGCAATCTAGAGAATGCTACCTCGAAATTCCAACTGGTATAATATTTATTTCCACACCGGCGTTTTTACTGCGTTCTTCGGCTTTTAATTTAAAACATTTATTGGCAAGCGTTCAACTGAAACCTCTCATATTGAATACATTCTTATTTCATGTCTATTCACTAATGTCTGTTGAATTCTTAAATGTTTTTTTTTTGTCATATATTTCTATAAAAAAAAAAAAATTAATTAATAACTTAAAACGTTGGCATTTTATTATAAAAATAGACGTATAATAGGTACACTTATTATGAATACTTACAATCTACTGAAAGCATACAACATTTATCTTATTCAATACAATTTTTATACAAAAAAAAATCATGCGTACGTATAATGAAATAAAAACATAAATTAAATTATATAAAATACATCGAATTCTATATATAAAGAAAAATAAAATAAAAAATAAAAATAAAAATACATACGAGAATTAAATTTTAATATCTTTCTAACACGTGGTCCTTCAAGATTGTTAACAACTTTAATGACGAAATGCACGTAAAAATATATTAATGGTAAAATAACGTTCGCATTAATTCATGAGTATACACTGTTATATTCAAGTATAGCTGCGCCTCTTCTCGTTTATTATTGTGTTGACAAAGTAGAAAGTCATTATAGCTCCAAAGACCTAAAAAAAGAAAATGTGGTTAGAAAAAAAGGAATGAAAATGTTCCAATATTTGGTTTATCCTAACAAGTAATGATAAATGCGAATAATACACAAAGGATCATTGAATGACAGTTAGTGCTTGTACATCAGTACGCCGTGCCATCCAATGTTTACGAGACACACTCTATGTACTTTAGATTTCCTAAAATATTTGTACAAGTGTGCGAAAATATACAAGTTGAGGTTTAATAACAACAAAGAGGTTTACAACCACTTTTAGTCAACTGTAACTTTAGCTTATTTGAGAGGAAAATTTATAAGGATATAAATATTAAATTTATAATTGTATTATTAGATTATTTATTTACTAGGTGTTGCTGAGACTTGAAATTTAATTAAGATTTATATTGAAATATAGTCTTTATTTTCGCCAAAGATCAATTTTTTACATCTTTTAGTTTTTTCCTCAGAAGAGAAAATGTAACATAATGTGAATTAAAATTTGTCAATTTTAAAAAATTCATATCTAAAAAACTAATCGTAGTTAAGATTTGAAATTTTATGGAAATTTAGATTAAAACTTAATCTTTATTTTTACCAAAGATGAATTTTTCACAACTTTTAGTTTTTCCCGCAGGAGAGATAATGTAACTTAATATCCTTAAACGAATTTTTATAACATTCTAAAATTTAGGCTACGTTTTAAAAGTGAAATTTTATTTGGATTACATTAAAAGTTTATGGTTAATGGTTTATTATAAAAAAAATTAATAATCGATCACCTGATTTAATAAAATTAAGAATGATTGCTGCTCAAAAGAATAATTCTACTCTAATTATTAGAGTAAAAAGTTTTTTTTTCTATATCTGTATACAATGCCACAAAATTTATCAACTTTGAATACCATGCCTCAACTAAATGAAACGGAAAAAGCGATAATAGTATCTTATTTAAAAGATGTAAGTATTAGAGACATAGCTAATGAAATTTATCTTAACAAAAGTTGGGTTGGGTCAAGGCGTCGTAAAATATAAATAAAGACGCCTAATAAAAATAAGGATACTTTGGTATAAGATTTTCTCATTGAACATTTCTTCAAGGTCGTAGTAAGATGAAAAAAAACTCTAATTTTCCCGGTTCAGTTTGGATTATTTCTTTCTTTCTTCGCATATACTAGGATAGCAACTGGAATTTAAGAACTATGTCCTTTTGAATTCCAAACACTAACAATAAGGAATCAAACAATCAATAAAACTGAAGAGTCGAATTTATTGGTTCTTGACTACCCGGGTTTCGGCTATCAGGCCGTCATCAGGTCAGTCGTGTCGAGTTAGAAGCGTGGAAGAAATCCATACGACTATAAGGTCTTAACATCAAACTTAATTCTATTCTATAATCTATTATTTATACTTATGTTAGATTATTATTTATACTATTATTATTTATAGAATAGAATTAAGTTTGATGTTAAGACCTTATAGTCGTATGGATTTCTTCCACGCTTCTAACCCGACGCGACTGACCTGATGACGGCCTGATAGCCGAAACCCGGGTAGTCAAGAACCAATAAATTCGACTCTTCAGTTTTATTGATTGTTTGATTCCTGATACTCCATTGAAGAATGGAGAAATACATTGCATATAACTAACAATAAGCATAAACTATAACACGTAATTAATAAAAAAATCTACGAAAAATCATGAAAATACTGTGACACATAGATGCACGTTGAGATCGATGTACAAAATAGTCTTAACCAGTTAACTGTTTTTGACGAAGATTTTCGTCATGAAGAAATTATTAAATTTGATGTTGACGAATATATTTATCCCCCATTTTCAGTAGTGACCAGTATCTTCAGCATCATGCATCTTCAGTAGTGAAATATACTTCTAAACTGCAAGAAGTTTGAAATATTTTGAAATCATGTGGAATGGAAAGAACTAATAAGAAGGTATAAATAATTATTATAAAAAACAGATATAGCATGAATTATTTTTAATAAATTTATCGTTGTCTTTCATTAGTCTTCACTGAAGCAATTACGAATTCATATCTGTACCCATTTTCGTAATTGTTCAGGAGTAGATTTTCTGTAGTTTTCAGCTATAAACCTACAGAAAATCTACCTTTATCTCCGGGGTACAGATATATGGTTTTAGACAGTGCAATCAGTAGCACATCTCGTAAGAATAAACGGAATGAGGAGTCTTTCGTTTACCGTTTATCTGTATTCAACAGACGACATTTTTATGGTTTTCTACAGGTTATTTCTAAATTGAAACGTGCATTGAAATGAACTTACTTAGCTGCTAAGAAACTCGCCAAGGTGTTGTGGTACAACCACATTTCCTTAACTATAATTAGCATATATTATATTAAATATTAGTTTGAGTTATGTCTCTAATTAGTTAATAAACTTTAGACTCGCGCCCCAAAAATTCACCCCCATGGGAAATGTTTTGTTTATAAATCCTCCCGCATCGTGGGAACGAATCCCCACTGTCCCAACTTATCCAGAAATCGGGAGAATATAAAAAGGATCATAGAATATTCAAATAGTTAGTTCTACATTATTATTCCATCAGTCAGTTCTACAACATTCAGTTCTACAGCAGTCATTCTATTAACATCAGTCACATCAGTCATTCTATCAGCCGTATCCGTAATCACGAGTAGAGAGGATTGTTACTGTAGAGTTATACAAGAATAAACGAAGTAAGACCATGAAGTAGTGTTTTATTATTCAACGTAGTCTTAACCCTCCGTGTGTACACTGGGTCTTTGAAGGAACAGTCAAAATTTCCGTTTTTCTGACTTTTCAGACGATTCAGACGATTGTTTCATTTTTATTGACAACAGTTTTAAACTTTTGAATTTGGTAACTGCTCGGCCATGTAGTAGACGCTTCAATAAGTAACTCAGAATTTTTCTAGAATTTTTGAAAGCCTAGAAAACTTTGAAAATATGCCTGTTCCCTAAAAGACCCAGTATACACACCGTGTCTCAAAAAATATAGTATACACACGCCGAGTTAAGAAAAGGAGTATCTTGAGACATCTCCAATTCCGGTGAAGGCGATGCTCTTAACATTGGTAGCCGTTTCTAACATGGGGGGCAGCTTCCTAACAAAGGCGACATTTGTATGGTTTTATGCGGGTTTTGAGTTATTTCTAAATTGAGATGTGGGTTATTTACCTACTAAGAATCTCACCAACCTGACATTTCTATGGTTTTCTGCGAGTTTTGAGTTGTCTCTGAATTGGCATATGGATTATTTAGCTATTAAGAAACTCACCAAGATGACATTTGTATAGTTTTCTGGGGGTTTTGAGTTGTTTCTAAATTGACATCTGGGTTACTTAGCTATTAAGAAACTCACCAAGTGGTTTAACAGGTGACATTTGTATGGTTTTCTCCGGGTTTTGAGTTGTTTCTCAATTAAAATATGGGTTACTTATGGTGGCTTTAGGATGTCAAATTTCAAGGCTGTAATCGTAACTATAGCAGTAACTCTGGTATTAAAAAAAGTTCAACTATTTTGTTTCAATACAAGCGTTTAAGCAACGTCTAAGAATTAAGACAAATTTGATGGTTATTACAGCTGAGGTTATGCTTAAGTTTGACATCCTAAACCCACCATTAGTTGCTAAAAACGCACCAAGTGGTGACACTTTAACACCCAAGTTCTCTCTTTGAAAAATAACCGTACAATAACCCGAAATGGAGCTGTACCATGAAGAAAAAGATGAAAGAGTACTCGGCAATGTTACGAGTGGGAACTTACTTTTTCATCTTTCTCTTCATGATGCAGCTCCATTTCGGATTATTGTACATTTTTCCCAAGTTCTATTATCAAACACACTCTGAGTTTGAGGAATATGGTTGTCATCGTTTAATTTGTACGACACACGTAGAGGACACATTTTCCAAAAAATCAAAACAGTTATGCTGGGTTTAGGGTGTCAAACTTAAAGGCTGTAATCGTAACCATAGCAGTAACTTTGGCATTTAAAAAAAGTTCAACTAATAGAAGCGTTTAGGAAACGTCTAGAAATTACGGCAAATTTAATGGTTATTACAGCTAAGGTTACATTTAAGTTTGACATCCTAAACCCACCATTAACCAGTTAAATAATTCATTGATGACTTGAAATAATCTAGAAAATTAAGTAAACTTTAAAATTTTGGTCGAACACAAACACTATATCTGTTCCCGACCAAAGCCGGAAATGAAATAAGAATTTAGACTTTGCTCGAAATAATAAGACGTCTAAAGTAAGGAATTCTTCGTCAACAAGAAAACCTTTTCTAACCGAACAAACTAAAAATGAACAAAGTGGAATTTGCCAGGTAATTTTTACCTGAAAACCAGTTTTGGAAATCTGGGCGATCTTTACGAATGAAAAAACTTTTAAATCACATCAATGTGGTTATGTTTATCGATTTCAAGGTTCAGTCTTCTCTTTAAAGTTGTGGACAAGTACATATTTTTAAAATTTCTTTTTTTCTAACTTTCATCCCCCTTTTTATGAAAACCTATAAGTTGCAAATGATAATAACACTTCTTTTTCGCATATCAAACATATTGTAACGTTGTAATTTTCAAACGTCATATAAATATAAAAAGTAACATAAATATGTATAAAGCAAATGAAGCAATTTTCTTATTTTATTAACAAATTCCAAATTTCATTCTCATTTTGCCTGTCTCATTCTAAACACAAGATCAATTTTGCAACTTAACTAATGATGATCATACAACCTCCAAAGGACTAGACAAATTAACTGACGAAATAGAGGAAGAAGAAAACCATCCTGTAACAGAACACATTTCATACACAGAACATGGAAGTTCCGAATCAACAAAAGCAGATATTCAAGAAATGTCAGAATATTTAGAACAGAAGAGAACAACTAACGATTTATCGTACATACCTATAATAAGGAATAAAGAAAGGGGAAAAAGTACTTTTCATATTTTAGAAGAACATTTATCTGATCACCATACAGGTCCTCGAGAAACTACTAAAAGATCAGAAGAGATAGGAAAAGAAATAATTCACGAAGGCGCTGGTGACAGAGTTTACAACATTCAAAGAATTGAATGAGCTAACTAACGAGGAAGGAAAGCAAAATATTAACCCTATCTTAGAATACACATCTGATTATCGTACCAGTCCTCAAAAAACTACAGGATTAGAAGAAATAGAAAAAGTTTTAACTGATTTAGGGATGGATATTAAAGAACATATAACTGCCGAGGTAGATATGTCAAAAACACATAAAATAAGCGAACATGAAAGAAAAACCGTACATCCTTTAGAAGAACTCGGTGAACCTATTAAAGAAAATACAAAACTATCCGAAACCAGCCATTCAGAAGTTGGGGAAATTCGTAAATCTCATTATATTCCTCAAAAAGTAAGTGAAAGCTCTGATATGAGTATATCTAAGCACTTTCCAGAAAATGTAGAAACCGGATTAGAACTTGAAAAATCTAAAATACATGAAATAGGTACTGATGTCAACGGAAAACATACTTTAAAAGCATCAAGTGAGGGTGTTGAGGCCATTGAACACATTTCTGAAAGTAGTATACTTCCTTTAAAGGAATATACATCAGATAAAATCTTAGAAATGGGTAGTGAAAAATCACCATACGGCAGATCATACTTTAAATAACGAACATAAAGGAGAATGTACTGAACCATTAGTACCAAATATAGATGAAGTAATCACGTTGTTATATTTTCTATTATCATAATAAAAGGTCGTCTAATCTGTTGAAGCAATTTTTCCTTAACACATCACTAAATATTTTCCTTATTTCCATCAGTTTCGGTTTATAAAAACCCATTTTCAAGAAACACATCAATTTACGATTGTAGAATCTCATTAAAATACCTACACCACACATTATAACGGTTAACATTCAACGTGAGAAAGTCAGAATATTTCGTAAAACTTAATCTCTACAAAAAAAAATGGGCGGGTTAAAACCCCTAAAATTAAATAAACATAACACATTTAATTTTTTATTTTCATCCTCCGAAACAAATTTATTTATTTTAATCTAAAAATTTCCCTCCATTTCAAAAAAGTTCATACGGAAAATCTATTTGTTTATCCTTCCTCGTCATTTTCAAAGGCCATCACACTTCTTAAGCACGTGAGATAACACGTCCGTTCGATATAAAACCAAGGATTCCGTTATAAAAACATTTTTTACGGGAATCGGATTCATAAATTCCTCGTTTTACGTCTCTAAACCGACTGACACACAGTTGTCCGTGCAATATTCTAATAATAAACACATTTCAAACGACATAAACGATAATTCCAGGATGTATATTTGAATATTGAGACAAAATCTCAAATATCAAGTGTTCAAATATCACCCTTTATTTGCTAAATGAGATATTTCAATCTTTGCAATTTCTTTTCTGAAACATAATATACATAAAATATACATAATATATACATAATATATTACAACATAAAAACCCTATTTAGTTAAACGATTAAACATGTTATTTTACTTATTTCAACTAATTGTAAGATAATATTAACACGTAACGTTAATTTGTAAACAAAGTAGAATTACCCAAAGTTACTCTTTAAATTAGAGACTTTCTTCATCTAACACCATTTTTACAAATCTATTTCGGTTTGTAAACATGTTTCTCCTAAATTTTATTTTCATACTTTTAATTTTTTCCTCTCTTATTGTGTTATTTTGGTACTGTTATTTTTTATACTTTTGGTATAAAAATTATCTTAAAAATTTTAAAGAAATCAAAGCAAAACTTCCTACAAATACACATGGTATGTAAAATAACATTAATATTTTAGTTAATTAATACTTTAAATCATTTATTTTAATAGATCTTTATAATTTCCTTAAAGCCATGTCTGGAAATAACTACAAAACATGTTGGAAAATGTTTGGTCCGATTCCTATTTTAGCTACGTGGGATCCAAAATTGTTTGCCAAAATCTTAGGATCATCGAAACACATCAACAAACCTACAGTTGCTGTGTTTTCGGGAAATGTTGTCAACGGTACGTTGTTTTTTGTAAACGAAGATATTTGGCGAAATCAAAGACGACATTTAAATAGACACTTTGATTATGGTTCTGTTTTAAATCAATTTGATATAATTAATAAACACGCGAATAGATTTCTACAAAACATAGAGATGCAATTATCAAAGAAAATGATTGATTTGAAACATGTTGTCGATAAATTGATGATTGAATTTATCTCAGGTAATGAAAAATAAATGAAATTATTTACCATTAAAATAGATTCTCTTTTTGGTGTAAATATAATGGATATTTGTCCGGAAATTTTGGAAATAATGAGTTTTTTCAATAAAAAAGTAATTGAGAAAGGTTTACGTTTATGTAATATTTCAACTTTACTGGAAAATGTAAAAGATATTTGGGAAGAATACAAAAAGGGGAAAATTATAAAAGAAACCGTAACAAAAATATTAAAGAATCGAATAGTTGAAAGAAATAAAAATTTGGATTTAAAGGAGAATAAATTAATCGATTTTTTGATAGATGAAATGAATGTAAATGAATCACTTTCTGAAGAGCTTGTTGTTAAACAATTTTGTATGTTTTTATTTGCAGTAAGTAAAAAATTAAATTTTAAATAAATTTATGTTTATGTACTTAAGAGAAAATTTTAGGGTTTTGATACTACAGCTCATACAATTTCTTTTACTTTGTATGCACTTTCAAAACATCCTGATATTCAGGTAAATATTAAATTTAATTTCAAAATTCATTATTGATATTTATATTAAAAATTTTAATATTTCTAAACAATATTTTTATTAGGAAAAACTTTATAATGAAATCTCTGTTGTCGTTAAAGATATAAATCAACCTATAACTTACCAAGAAGTTCAACAAATACAATATCTAGATTTGGTGCTAAAAGAAAGTTTAAGATTTTATACAATTGGGACATTTTTTATGAGGACTTTGCACGAGAACATGGAATTTGGTAAAAACGTAATCATTATTCTTGAAAAAATAAAGGAACTATTTTTTATCTCTATAATAATATCACATATGTTAATTCATCATCTAACAAATTTGTTAATTCTTAAAGAAAATATCTTGAAAAGAATGAAAGAAAACAATGAGAAAAACAAAGTAAATTATTGCACAAATATTTTAGAATTAACTCTGATTGTGAGAGCATTCTCTTTTTGGCATGCTTTTTATAATTTTGGAGATCTTTTTTGAAATATACTTTCTAATTTTTTTAAACCTCCACTAACTCAAAAACTAAGTAAGCTAGCGAAAAATATTTCAAATAAAAGTTATTCCGTATTCGACTGCAAACACATTTCGTTATAAACATTTTTCTATACGATCGATATTTACGGAATAATAACCTAAAAACTGGAACCACTCCAAAATGGCATACTTCAACTTTGCCTTCTTCTATTTCAAAAACAAAACGAGTTAGCGAAAAATGTTTCAAATAAAAGTTATTCCGTGTTCGACTGTGAACATCTTATGTTATCAACATTTTTCTATACGATCGATATTTAGGGAGTTATAACCTAAAAATTAGAACCACCCCAAAACTGTATACTTCAACTTTGGCTTCTTCTATCTCAAAAACTAAACGAATTAGTGAAAAATGTTTCGAATAAAAGTTACTCCGTATTCGACTGTGAACATCTTTCGTTATAAATATTTTTCCGTATGATCGACATTTACTGAGTTATAACCCAAAAACTAGAACCACCCCAAAACGACATACTTCAACTTTGGCTTCTTCTAACACAAAAACTAAGCGAATTAGCGAAAAATATTTGAAATAAGAGCTACACCGTATTCGACTGTAAACATCTTTTATTATAAATATTTTTCCACACGATCGACATTTACGGAGTTATAACTCAAAAACTGGAACCACCCCAAAACGACATACTTCAACTTTGGCTTCTTCTAACACAAAAACTAAGCGAATTAGCGAAAAATATTTCAAATAAGAGCTACTCTGTATTCGACTGTAAACATCTTTTATTACAAATATTTTTCCACACGATCGACATTTACGGAGTTATAACTCAAAAACTGGAACCATACCAAAACGGTATATTTCAACTTTGGCTCCCACTAACTCAAAAACTAAGCGAGTTGGTGAAAAATGTTTTAAATAAAAGTTATTTCGTATTCGACTATGAACATCTTTCATTCTAAATATTTTTGCATACGATGGATATTTAGAGAGTTATAACCCGATAACTGAAACCACCCCAAAACGGCATACTTCAACTGTGACTCCCTCTAACTCAAAAACTAAGTGAGTTAGCGAAAAATATTTCAAATAAAAGTTATTCCGTATTCAATTGCAAACATCTTTCGTTATAAATATTTTTTCATGCGATGGATATTTAGAGAGTTAACTAACACAATAACTCGAACCACTCCAAAATGACATACTTCAACTTTGGCTCCCTCTATCTCAAAAACTAAGCGAGTTGGCGAATAATGTTTCAAATAAAAATTATTCCGTATTCGACTACTAACACCTTTTATTATAAACATTTTTCCATATGATCGATGTTTAAGGAGTTATAACTCAAAAACTAGAACCAGCCTAAAACGGCATATTTCAATTTTGGCTTCTTCTATCTCAAAAATTAAATGAGTTAGCGAAAAATGTTTGAGAAAAAAGTTATTCTGTATTCGACTACGAACACCTTTTGTTGTAAATATTTTTCCGTACGATCGATATTTACGGAGTTATAACCTAAAAACTAGAACCAACCCAAAACGGCATACTTTAACTTTGACTCCTTCTATCTCAAAAACTAAGCGAATTAGTGAAAAATGTTTCAAATAAAAGTTATTCCGTATTCGATTACAAACATCTTATGTTATAAATATTTTTCCATACGATCGACATTTACGGAGTTATATTTCCCAAAATCCAGATAACCCAAAAACCAGAACCACCCCAAAACGGCATACTTCATCTTTGGCTCCTTCTAATTCGAAAACTAAGGGAGGTAGCGAAAAATATTTCAAATAAAAATTATTCCGTATTCTACTGCAAATATCTTTTGTTATAAATATTTTTCCATAGGATCGATATTTACGGAGTCATGACTGAAAAATTGAAACCATCCCAAAAACGCCATACTTCAACTTTGGCTCCCTCTAACTCAAAAACTAAGCGAGTTAGTAAAAAATGTTTCAAATGAAAATTATTCCGTAGTCGACTGTGCACGTCTTTTGTTATAAATATTTTTCCATACGATCGACTTTTACGGAGTCATAATTTAAAAACTAGAACCACCCCAAAACGGCATACTTCAACTTTGGCTTCTTCTATGTCAAAAATTAAACGAATTAACGAAAAATGTTTCAAATAAAAATTATTCCGTATTTAACTGCAAACATTTTTTGTTGTAAATATTTTTCCATACGATCGATATTTATGGAGTTATAACTCAAAAACTAGAACCACCCTAAAACGGCATAATTCAACTTTGGCTCCTTCTAACTCAAAAACTAAACGAGTTAGCGAAAATTGTTTCAAATAAAAGTTATTCCGTATTCGACTATGAACACCTTTTGATATAAACAGTTTTCCGCACAATTGATATTCATGGAGTTATAACCCAAAAACTGGAACCACCCCAAAACCCTATACTTCAACTTTGGCTCCCTCTAAGTCAAAAACTAAGCGAGTTAGTAAAAAATGTTTCAATTAAAAATTATTCCGTATTCAACTGCAAACATCTTTACTTATAAATACTTTTTTATACGATGGATATTTAGAGAGTTATAACCCAATAACTCGAACCACTCCAAAATGATATACTTCAACTTTGGCTCCCTCTATCTCAAAAACTAAGCGAGTTGGCGAATAATGTTTCAAATAAAAATTATTCTGTATTCGATTGCGAACATCTTTCTTTGTAAATATTTTTCCATACAATGGATATTTAGAGAATTATAACCCAATAACTGGAACCACCCCAAAATGACATACTTTAACTTTGGCTCCCTATAATTCAAAAACTAAGCGTGTTAGTAAAAAATATTTCAAATAAAAATTATTCCGTATTGAATTGTAAACATCTTTCGTTATAAATACTTTTTTATACGATGGATATTTAGAGAGTTATAACTCAATAACTGGAACCACCCCAAAACGGCATACTTCAACTTTGGCTCCCTCTAACTCAAAAACTAAGCGAGTTAGCGAAACATGCATCAAATAAGGAGAGTTTTAAATACATTTGGATTTTTTCAAATACATCTGTTCAAATTGCAAATAAGAGATGCAAAAGTTCCTTTATTTTTTAATCAATGGATTAGAAAACATCAAATAACAAATCAAATAATTACATTATGATCCATTTTAGAAGGAATTACTCTTCCCAAAGGTCTAAACATTTTATTCAATAACGTTGGTATGCATCACGATCCTGAATTATATCCAGAACCAGAAAATTTTATTCCTGAACGATTTCTTTCCGATGAATTAAACCGTTTTGCTTTTGCACCTTTTTGTTTAGGAATACGACAATGTATAGGTAATAAAATCAAACAAATTTTTAACTAACTTACATACATATAAAATAAATGAAACGTTAGAAAACAAAATTTTTTTAAACCAAGATTTTTTTTTCTTTTCCAGGGAAGAAATTCGCGGAAGCTACCTTAAAAGTACTATTATCAAAATTCCTTCTACATTATAAACTTGTTGATGCAAATCACGATTTGTGTTTGGAATCTGGTATTACTTTAACTTCCAATAATGGCATTAAAGTGATAATAAAGAAACGACAATAAATACAAAAATATTTGCTTAACTAACAATAAGTAAATACACATAACTGAGATTACAACTAACATTAACACTAACTCTAACACTAGACCAAGAACTAGGAACTTTCAGGTTTAGCCGTGGCTCTTTTGTAAAGATGTTTGATGTTTCGGATGCCATGTTGCAACCTTCTTCAGAAACACTTCGAATTTGTTGTCTTCAAAAAACGCACTGCTAAATCGAAAGTTCCTAATTGGTCTAATGTTGAAATTAGAAACATTAGTTTTAAACTTAGTTCAGTTAACACCGGCCGTAAAAGCCTTCATATACAAGAATATTTATTTTTCTTTGATTGTTTGATGTATATGAAAATTTAAAAATAAAAGTTACTAATTTTTAAATAAAATACGAAATACCTATAAATACGAGATTGTGAGGAAATAAAAAAACTGGTAAAATCCACGGAAATTCCAACGCAGAAACAGAAAAATATGTTTGTGCAGGCATCGGTACCGCCAAGGATATATGGGTTACTAAAAATCCATAAGTCAGAAGTCTTTTTCCCCCCCATTGTCAGTGCCATCAGCAACCCAACATACCACTTGGCGAAGCACCTCGCCAAAGTCACATCTCCGTTTACAGGTAACACATAATCCCTGATGGGATTATACGCACTTTGTGGAATCAATCAAAAATATAAAATTGGATCCTTAGGATATTTTGGTTGAAGTTTTGACGTGGAATCTCTCTTCACCGGGGTACCAGTGAAGGACGCCGTTGATAGACTTTACCACAAACTTATTGCAAAGGATTTGCCATCTAATGTACGAACTGGTAGAATATTTTTTGTCATCGAAATATTTCAGCTGGAAAGGAGAGTTTTACGAACAATACGAGGAAATGGTCATGGAATCACCAGTATCTCCAGTCATTGCCAATTTTAATATAGAACTGTTTGAAGAAAAAGTCTTGAGGAAGAGCATATGCAAGCCAAAAGTATGGCTTCAATACGTAGATAACACATTCGTGATTTGGCAACATTCTTCAAAAGCTCTATTAACCATAATAATGAAAACACTCCCGATTTACTTAATTAAATTAAACAAACAAGACCATAAAGGAAGTTCATACAAATACAATTAAGTTAAATCAAAATCTTACCTCTAAAATTGCCACGATTGTTGACACCACACCCACAGTCTTATAATGGAAGCTTATCTTACTCGTGACTGCTGAATTACAACCAACCATGTTGTACTTTATAGACGTACTATTACACGGATGCAATTTATCCGCACAACATGTTTGTGGGACTGGTGCTGTTTGAAGCACCAAGTCGTAGTCTTTATATGTGTCTAAACCACAACATTGATACTGAAAATAAACAAAAAGATTAATAAATACAAATTACACAGGTCTATAAAATTTTATGAAAGGTGAAACCCATCGATCAAACAGTACTTTTCTAAAAGGTTTTAGCACACTGAATTCAAATATTACTTCAAATCTACTCCATCACTTCAGATTTTCAAGATATTCTAATCTATAAATGCAACAAACACTTATACTAGTCGTACAAACTATACATAGTCGTATGTATAGTAAGCAATGATGTGGTCGTAGTCTCAAAGAAATCATTTTCTCTTTAATTCAAATGAACGTTGTAGTGATCCAACCCAACTTATGAAATTATCCTCCCTTTTCAAAGCTCAGCATGTGTACGCCATCCTTCTTTTATTCCGTCTACACTCATTTCTTGTGTTAAAATGTGCACAAATATGTATTTAGGTATCTGTAAATCATCTAAATTGTACAGATTGCGTAAGCTAAAATGACATTATGGGCCTACTCTATCGACGATTACTGCTGCTCCTATGATATTTGGAGCAACAGTAATCATTATTATAAATGATAAGACAAAAAGTGATATTATAGAAATTATATTCCTTCGAGAAGAAATTAAGATATTCGAAAAATTCAAAGAACGTTTAAAATACAAACAGTGGTGCTTTCAGATGCCGCATAGAATTTTGTGAATAAAAATGTATTCGCTATGTTGTTTAAATCCGAACATGTTTAAAAATCAAGTTTTTTGCATTTTTAGGTTAAAATATTTCAAAAACCTGATGTGGTGGAGCAATTTTGAGGGCAAATTTGAGTTCAGCGCGGCTAAAACTATAAGAAAACTATTGTAAGCTCTATGGGTTTAAAAAATGTTGGTCAGTATTATTATGCTTACCTGTTCTTCAAAATAATCTTGAACTTTTTTCGCTGTGCTATTTGTGAGGTACAGTTTAAAGTTGTCATTAATTTTTTCTTTCGTCGAGTTGAAAGTGTTCTCGTTTGCCGTCTTTGCAAAAGATAATCCAGTTAGGACTACGTGAAGAGCGAACATTAAGACTAATAAAACGCCGTACTGAAAATAAAAATATATTTTAAATTTTATACATGACATCACTTTTCAGTAATTCTTAAAATTAAAATTTCAGAAATATCAAGTTTATTAAACAGTAGTATAAATCTAAATTTAAAAAATATCAACTTCCTCAATCACAAAGTATCCAATTTATCGCTTATTATAATGTTGAAACGTTCCCAACGTCTATACTATTAATAAATAATAAGAAATACTTTGCTATTCACAATTGGAATTTCACAATTTAAATCAATTTATAAAATGGGATATTTTTATTAGCTAAGCTTCTTTAACGAGATAAAGAAGATGACGAATGCCTTTTGACAATTTATTTGTCGATTGTGTTTCATTGTCAAAGCAAGTGGAATTTATACGGTTTCCATCTAATTTATGAGTACATATTTATTAAGTATTCTGTTTGTCGTATAATAGATATCACAAAAGCACGTATACTCTTTTCGCGGAAAGATGTCTCATGCGTCATTAATTAATTATATTATCCTAGACTACTATTTTCGGTTTTCGTCTCTATCTGACATATATGATTAAATAAAGAAAAAAATATTTGACATACGTCGAGAAAACGGTGACAAGTAATGACGCATGAGACATCTTTCCGCGAAAAGAGAGTATTTTGGAGGACTCTATAACTATTTCTCTAACAAGTAACTTCCCTTTTTTTTTAATGAAATGTTCATTTTATTTAAAATCAATTACTTTGATATGTAAAATTTTGCTTCTAAAATCAGTTTTAGATAAAATAAAAAATTTAAGTCATTTCAGACGGTTAGTAATTATGCATAAAAAATGGAATTAGAAATAAAATAATTCTTAAAAGTTTCTTTCAAAAATAAATTGTATTGAGATGAAATTTTCCTTCACAAGTAAACTCCTCGCCAAAAAAAAACGCAACACCCAGAATAGATGGTAGCACGAACTTGAAATTTTGGTAGTTTGTACAGCTCAAGCAAAATAGTAAATCATTAAAATTTGGTTACGATATGTGCATTCTTTAATTGGTTTTCGGGTAATGTTTTGCTGTATTTAGGTATACTTCTTTAATACCGTATCATACTAATAATCACCAGCAACCTAAACCTTGTCAAATCCTTTAATTGTGTTGCTCTTTAAGAGGCCCCTAAACGATCAATATTATTGTGTAAAATCAAATATTGCACAATAATATTGGCCGTTTGGTGATCACATTGAAAGTTTGCGCAATATATTGAGTAAATCAAAATGGTTTTGATTTTTTTTGTACAATGTAGAAGAAATTGCATAGCCTGTGAGTAAAACTGCGCAATACTAGCTTAGTTTTACTTCGTACTTGGAGTGAGTAGGTTAAAAATGCGGCGACAAGCATGGCTACAGCGGCAAAGGAAGCTGAAAGAAAATTTATTTTAGAATGTATCGAACTTGTCTGAGGTTTCACTATGAACTAGTGGTGCAAAATGGACGATCAGGGTCTAACAACATCCTTTCAACAACACGGCTCCTGTACAACTAAGAAACAATAGGCCGAAATGAGCATTACGAGTGGGGGGTCCTAAACCCGTAGAAGTTGCACAATGTACGATCACCTGAGCGATCAACATTATCATCGAAAAGGAGCTCAACTTCGAAAGCCAAGCGTAAAGGAGAAGGGGGAAAGATGGAAGATTTCACAACTCCCTCCAAGTCTACAAACAGTTCTCAAATGCAGGGTCAGCCTGACTGAAATCAACAGTCAGCCTGATTATACGGAGAGCTACCGTCAAAGCTAGTGAGTCTCCTTCAAACAGTAACAAACAGAATTATAGTGGCTTCAGGGGTGAGGGTACTCTTCACTCAGTTGCCCCACTAACTGCCAACCCAAGACAATGAAAAATCATCCTCACCAATAAATCTCAGCAGGCAGGGTCGGACCTTCAAAGGGCGTGTCGATATGTTATTTAATGTATTTCCTTGTAAAATTTTTAATAAAATAGTGCACTAATTTTATATAAATCGAGGCACTTCCTTCTCGAACATATATGCCGGAGGCATATATGCTAGAGGGGAGGGAAATGCCACGATCAGGGCAAAGCCCCAAAAGGGGGTCATTGTATATTGCGGAGTTAGCACAAATGCCTAATCGAAGGATTATAAGAAGGCAGGGAATTCAATGGTAGGGACGACTTCTTGGTTCATGGTCATCAGCCCACCGTCAGCTCGTTCGAAGAGGTTCCAGGTGCTAGCTCCGCCGTGTAGTACGATAAAGGCAGTGAACGTCAAGGAAAGCCCCAACAGGAAAATAAGTATACCTCTTGCTTATTTAACCCCATAACTAGAAACAAGCGAGTGACTCGTGACAGTACGACCATTCCTTCTATGTGTTACATTTCTTTTTGCGAGCAGTGTATATTAAATTTTCTACCATACCAAATGTTAAACCTATTTAATCACAAACCAGACTTATTTGAAAATAACTTCTTTATGAGTGGAATTGATCTTATCATATTACTTCCATTTACATTTTCTTTCAGCAAGTCGACGCACGAAAACCATTTCAGTGTTAAAGTAATTATTCATGTTGACTCTAAAATCGTCCACAGTAATTACACGACTGAACGAACGATGAATGCGTGTGGTTAATTATTACACTGTGATTATATCCTTATTATAGAAGAGGACATAAATTTTGATTTATAAAAACATTCATTTAACATACTTGGAAAATTTTTCTATCTGCATCTGATTTAAATTTTTTAACTGCCTGAAACTTTGCTCTTAAAATTTCCACGTGTTCAATCTAAAATTGCTTAAGATAGTTGTTTTCACTTTTATCGTTTTCAATTTCAAAACGCCTCTCGGCAGTCCACTAATAAATCAACATCAAAAGATTACGCAACCTGGACAAATAGAAGATATTCCATTAGTCAAGACCTTGACACGCCTCCTTCTGGTCACCGTGGCCTACTTTGTTTATAAATAACCAACAGTTTAATGACTCATCAGCTGATTGAAAGCGTGCAAACTGTATCCTGCAGGATTATATTATTTAAGATTCCACCTCACTATTACATAACAGTGTTCTTGTAACCTTTAATTCTAGATAAAAAATCTGTTGTCACAGAGGAGTTTTTTTTAGAAATAAAAATTTAAATAATATTAAAATTATCGACGGAACGGATGTGAACTTTCCGAGCCAAACTCGCCGTTTTTATTACCATATAAAACGATGCGTTGACTCGCCAGAGCCAAATAAACAAAGAAATAAACTCATGTTTGCAACCTTCGTGAAGCTTTGCCGGTTAAAAATAGAAAAATTTAAGGATAAAGGTTCGTTCTCTTTATGTGAACAACCATCAAAAATAATCCCAGTTTTAAATATTTTAAAACTTCAAAAAACAATAATAAAAAAAAACAATTGTAAAAAACAATAGTAAGAAACAATACAACTCTACAAAGATAGTTTTTTAAATAAAATATTCTTTGATAAAAAAAAGATAGTAATACAAAGTGTTATTTTAAATAAATATTATGCATCTTTCTAATTGTGGTTCCACCCACAGTATTATTGAAAATTTACAAAGATAGAACAACATAAAATGTAAAAATAAACGTGCAAGTTAAAATAAAGATTGTGTAATGTAAGTAATAAACTGTATGAAATTTAATCTATTTAGAACGAATAAATTCACTTCGTTGTTCACACACTGGCCTTGGTTGTTGCTATATTCATTACTATTTATAATAAACTTGTTACTTATAAACGTCAAATTTGAATGAAACGTAACCTAATTGTCAAATTAAAATCTTTAAAAATGAATTTTTGGTGAATTTTTTAAAAAACGGTTAATTTTCTAACTTAAAAAAAATGTTTACAAACTTTGAAATTTTTTTTAATTTTTTGGCAACACTTGGAATAAAATGGTCTTTTTTAATTAAAATTAGAATGATTTAAATTTCATTTAGAAAAAAAATCAAATCAAAATATTTAAAAATAAATTTTTTATGAATTTTTAAAGTTATTTTCTTAAGTTAAAAAATGTCAAAATTTTTTTCCAACTTTGGAAATTTTTTTAATTTTTTTGACAACAATTGGAATAAAACGGTCTTTTTTAATTAAAATTAGAATGTTTTAAGTTTCACTTAGAAAAAAAATCAAATCAAAATCTTTAAAAATGAATTTTTGATGAATTTTTAAAGTTAATTCTCTTAAGTTAGAAAAGTCTCAAAAATTTTTTCAATTTCATATAATTCTTGACTTGAATTTGAATTTACAAAGTTTTGGAATGTAACAAAATGAAAATTTTATCATTTACTTAAATTAATTAATTGAGACGAAACCTTAAGACAATAAAAAGAACTTCTTAAACTACTAAGAAGTTAATATATGAAGAATTATCAACGGCACTGTACATTAAAGCCAAGAAATGTGTTGCCGGTAAAGAAGATTTACTTTTTTAACCATTTTATACTTGAACTGTCAATTTTGCAATTTTAAGAAGTGTCGTTTTCATGTCCGAGCTTCTTTGAGAATTTTACCCGGTAAAAATCGTTTTGAACGTGTTATTTTTACCCGTGTTAGTGAGTTAATAGGTCAATCTAAGTGTTTCGCGGTTTTAATTTAAGGTAAGTGATATAATTTGAAGAAAATTAGTGTTTTTGATATAGCGTTATCACATCATCATAAATGGCTTCTGCGCATGCGCAAAGTATTCTGTCAAAAATTTCTCTATTAAGGTTAATAATATTTAGAAAATTAGGTTCTTTTTATCATTTTAATTTTCTTATTTAATTTCAGTGTGTTTCAATGTGTTTTTGGAAGGTGTAAAAATGTAGGTGTCGTCGGATTGCTATTTTGCGATTGCCAGGAGGTATAAAATGATTGTAATTTAAGGGGATTCACCACTGAAAATATACTTTTTTTTTAAATACACAATAAAAATGGCCTAACTACTTTTTTCTAATGTGTAATAGGTTATAAAAAATACAAAAATATGAAATGGCCAAAAAGTTATCACGTATAGGCTACAGCTAATAAAAATGATTTTTTTTCCACGTTTTTCAGACCATATTTCAAAGTGATATATCTAAAAAACTTTTCAACATATTGCACTGATCCTGGTCTTATTTTGAAGATAATGATCTATTTTAAATATTTAGGTAGATATATTTAGGTAGCTTTAGTGGTTTTCAAAAAATCATAGACAATTTTTTACTTTTTTTCAAAAAACATGCAAATATGTATATATAATTATGTTTCTAAGCAGCATATGCACCTAAAAATCTAATTCTACCTAAATATTTAGTAAAAAATCTACTGAATATGTGGTGAAAATATGAACTCTCTATCTAAATTGGTTCTCCAGATATATCAATTTTTGTCTGAAAATTTGTCGAAATTAAAACTTTCGGAAAACTGCAGTACTCTTATTCAGTAGGCTCCAAATGATAAAATAAGACAAAAAATTTTTTTTATTTTAATTGAGTGATTTTTCACTATTTTCAGTGGTGAATCCCCTTAACATAAATAAAGATGATATAAAACTTTGTTTTTTTCTATGTTTTAGTTAGTTAAGGAAACTGCATTCGCTCGGTAAGTCTTTATGCATGTTTTTAGTAGTTAATATAATAAAATCGTAAATAAACTTTGTAAATGTTAGTTTTAAAATCATAATTTTAACGCTTAAAAATCCAAATTTTCCTTTGAAATGTCAATTTTGACGTTTAAACGTCACTTTTCACCTTTAATATGTCATTTTTAACATTTACAGATCAAAATTCTCTTTCAAAATGTCAACTTTGACAATTAAATGTCTAAATCCATTGTTAAAATGTCACTTTTGACGTTTAAAGATCAAAATTCTCTTTCGAACTGTCAATCTTGACGTTTAAACGTCACTTTTCACCTTCAATGTGTCATTTTTGACATTTACAGATCAAAATACTCTTTCAAAATGTCAACTTTGACAATTAAATGTCTAAATCCATTGTTAAAATGTCACTTTTGACATTTAAAGATCAAAATTCTCTTTCAAAATGTCAATTTTAACGTTTAAATGTCTAAATCCAGTTTTAAAATATCAGTGTTAACGTTTAAAGATCAAAATTCTGGTATATAATAAAGTTGTAACTTTAAAACGTCAAATTTTTATCTAATCCAAAGAAAACTTCGCTTTTAGAACGTAACCTAATTTTTAATGTTTAAAAATATCAATCAAACACATTTATTTACATTTTCTTTTCTAAGGGAAAAACTAAAAATCGTAGAAAATTCATCTTCGATAAAAATAAAGATTAAATATTAGTCTAAATCTTAATAAAATTTCAATTCTCAACAACTATTAGTTTCTGAGATATAAATTTTTTAAAATTAAATTTTAATAAACATGCAAATTAAGTTAGGTTGAAATTTCTCTTCTGTAGAAAAAACTAAAATTCCCAAAATAGTCATTTTTGGTAAAAATAAAGATTAAATATTAATCTAAATCCTCATAAAACTTCAAGTCTCAATAACAATTAATTTTTTAAATATGATTTTTTTTTAATTGGGTTGTCGACGATTTTCGACGATTCCACGTTTTCTTATATGATTTTCCCACATTTTTCTTGGCATTTGTTGATTTTCCAACGTTATATTTATTAGATACGGTTCTCTTTAACAACACTTATCCACGCTCCGTTACTGGAATGCTTCGGGCTACTCAACATTCTTGGCGAGCATTTATTTATTTATGTTCTACCAGGCGTGTGTCATCGTTGTAAAAATTGCCGCTGACTAACCATAAGTGGCCGTTCAGATGAATTTAAAAACGTTCAGAATCTTAAAATGAAATTAATAATTTCTCACCTTGTTTCTTATAAAAGTCATGTAATAATCATGAATCAAATCATAATCAAAAAACCAACTTTAACCTTAATCAGGAATTATATTCGACTGCTTCTCGCAAGTTGCAAAATACAACTGATTCACTTTTAGGTAGATTTTATCATAAAAATAAACCGGAGCATTATACAATAACTAGTTCTTACAATTAGTCATCCCTGAAGAAAGAGCGTTTAGTTTCACGTAACATCCCAGCTGGTAAGAACCTAACTCTCATCATAACACATATTTATTTCTTTTCAAACTAACACGATTTGGGACTTTGTCTTAAAAAAGAATTAAATAAAATTCAAATATATGAGCTGTCTAGTTTCAGTATCCCCCAAATCCATTTTTGGGCAAAAAGGAGATATATACGCCATCTGTTAGAAAAAGTTGTTTTCTATAAAATACTCAATGATTTGTATTAAAAAACGCACGAATCCCTTAAAAATTCAAATCAAATAGACAGCCTTTAGATTCAAATCCCACTAAATCCATTTTCAATAGATGCGCAGTTACAAAAACTGTACAATAGATTCAAAGGAGTTTTTAGGAAAAATCAAACCGCCATGAATACCCAGCCAAAATAAATTCCTTCCGAAGTGAAACCAAAAGATCTGAAAATGAGAGATGTAAATAACTTGTTAAGCAAACATTATGAAAAGAACTGGAGAGAGGTAGAAAATTTGGCTTATTATAGAGATGTGAAAATTTCAGAACAATAATATTCCTGGCGATTCCCAAAAAGACAGTGAGGACGAAGAGCCTAGTTTATATCAACCGAAAAAATACCTGATGTTAGAGTTTAAGAGTTTTTTAAGTACAGTTGTTAAATAAAACATATCTTTCAAAAAATAAAGTTTCCTGATATTAGCTACAAAGACATTTGATTCACTTTCAATTCATACCTAATCCATTGTGTTCAGTTTCAAATGAGCCTTAATCCACAGTTTGGTAGCAAACGCAACCAAACACCATTTTTAAATCCACTTTGTGATTTTTATATCTATTTCAAAAGACATGGTTATAGAATTTTTGAAACTTCAGTAAGTCTTCAAATAACAAATAAATTACGTTTGAATTAATAACGCCAAAATCATACCAAAATACTTTTTTGCTGTTTTCTCAAAATCGAAAAATTTGGACTTTTGGGGATTTGTAACCAAACAACTCATATGTAATACCTAATTATTTTAGATACTCTTATCGTTTTTTATATAACAACGTAATCTTTAATGACAACGAGAACAAAATTAGCTTTATGAATTGTTAATTGGATTTTAACTATGAGTTTACTCTGATAGATGTTATTTCTTTTAAATTCTGGACGATTTCCTTCAAATTACGAAGTGTATCTAACGAATATCAAAGATGGAAATCAAACAGATTCGAGTTAAGTGAAAAAACATTTTTTTTAACTATTTTGAGGGGTTTTAAAGGTAAGAATATTTTGCACCAACTGAAACTTTATGGATCACATTTCATACACTGAGGAGTTATAATTTTTTAAAAGTTTATAGCTAAAAATTATGGATAACTTCACACCAATTAGTTTTGAAGGTAAACTAGTGTAATAAATAGAGCAATAAACGTATTCGAACTAAACTGCTCGACTTTGAGTGTAAAAACGGGTACTTTTACGTTTCTTAGAAAGTTAGGATGATTTATGAAATGTAATCTATAATTTTATCGACTATCAACCAATCGAAATACTAAAACTTTCAATCGTCTTCCAAAAGAAAATTACTTCGACGAATCAACCTTCATGAATTTGACAAAAATGAACTTTTCTAAGTGTTTTATAAATTTAAAATGATGTAGTAAACGATTCTGATCGATTATCAGAATGCTGAAGAACGTAGCTTTAGTTCAAAAGTGTCCATCATTTGTTAATGCCCATCATTTAAAAATGTTAAACTAACTTAATTTAGAGGTCGATTAAAATTTGGTAATTTTTAAAATTCTGATCTTTTCAATCTAAAAAACTGATTGTTGTTGAGACTTGAAATTTGATGTGGATTTAGATTAACACTTAATCTTTATTTTTGCCAAAGATGAATTTTCTATGAATTTTAGTTTTTTCCACAGATTAGATGAGTTTTAGATTAAATCCCAAATTCAATTTCTTTTTCTTCAAAACGATATTAAATTTTTTGGTTAAAGAAAATCTAATTTGTAAAAAAAAAAATGTAACAATGATTAATTATTTTGTAAGTAAAATGAATTTTTAATAAAAGAGTTTGGATAAAGTTATTTTTAATAATACAATTTCGATAAAGTTATTTTTAATAAAAATAGTTTGGATGAAGTTATTTTTAAAAGTGAAGTCACAATAAATATAAAATAGGTGATGATTATATCTTACGAATTCCTCGATTTAATAATTTGAATTTTTTAAAAAAGATTTTTTTTATATTTAATTTGAAATCTTTACAAAATAACAAATTATATTTTCGACTGTATTCTTGGAAATTGATTTTTCTCACGTTTCCGGAAATTGTTTGAAAAACTTATTCACCAACGTTATTTTTATACGACCATTAAGACTAACTACAGTTAAACGTAAATCTGCCGACGCAACCTTCGCGTGAATCAGAAAGAAACAGAAAACGGAGACCTTGGCTTATATGGGTTAGGTCGTGCTCTCTGTAAACTGAACTATAAAAGTCCTTCCAGTCGAGTATTCCAGTTCAGCTGGAATACTTTTATTACATCATTTATTGCTCTACCTTACCTTCAAAATTACCAGATGTAAAGTTATTCATATTTTTTAGGCGTAAAGTTTGTATAAAAAAACAAATTTGTTATTCCACAACCAATATAATTTGAGTTACTAATAAATTTCATTTAGAGGACACTCCTCTATTCTACATAATATGGACCGTTTATTTTAAAAGTGGTGTAAGTCCAATTTCTCTCGTTTCGAGAAAATTAGAGGTTAGCATATCTGTTAATTAAAAAATTTAGGCAAATTGTATGAAGTCTGGCAATATTTCTATTCGTTTATCAATGTTTAATTTGATTATATAGATTTGTTTCAGGCAAATTAGACTACAACAATACATATTTCTGGACTGTAAATGGACTTACACCACTTTCAAAATTAGACAATTGTAAAAATCGTTTAATTTCAATTTTGAAAAATTAAATATCACTTAAAATATACTTCATTTTAATCCAAATTTGTTTACAAATACACATGATAGGACATAAACTTTAATTTTAGACGCTAATTACATTGTAAAAATTACAAGATACTGATAGTATTTACTTATGCTTTGCATGTGGCAGTGTTTCGAAATATGTACGATGCACCAGAGGTATATAAGGTAATAACTGCTTGATCTCTTCATATTCTTCGTAAGTAATAGGCCTGGCATTTTGATAGAAAGGCGTAAGGGCGATTTTTCCAAATTTTAGCGGTCTTCCAGGACGTGTAGGTAATAAATTTATAGTTTTAAATTCAGTGCCCTTCATCGATGTTTTATATAAAATAGTATATGGTGCGTTTTTGACAAACCTCAGCCATCATATTTGCAACCAATTGATCTGTTCGCCATTAGTGTTTTTTTATTCTGTTTTTTAATCACATTTTGAAGAATTTTGTTGAAACGAAATTCTCTCGTTTCAGTTCATGTAAAATGAATTTGTCATGTTTTCTACATTGTGTTATTTCATAATAATAATCCTGTGGTGTATACTTAAAATTCTTTTCTTTTAAAGATATCCATTTTAAGAAAAAATAGAATAAGTAACGTAAATTAGCAACTTTTGACACGTAATATAAACCAAATGTAACCATAGTCACTTGGACTTACACCACTTTCATAATCAATGATTATGTAATTTCATTTACCGACCGATTTTAAGTTGTACAAAACATGGGAATTTTTTAAGAAATTAAACACGGACTTATCATACATGAAAAATTTACATCAAATTAAGCATGAATTACGTGATATCTCATTTTCTTACACCACTTTCAAAATAAACGGTCCATATATTAGTTTCGTTCAAATTCTTCTGAAATTAAGCTATGAGTTCAGATGACATTCTAGTTTTGAGATTTAACAACTTAAATGTCTATAAACGATTCGCTAATACATCCTATCGACATAAAAAGGAATCTCCTTTTAAAGTAACGAATTGGCAAGAAATTGAGGTTGAAATGTTTTTCTAACTCCTGCAAATGGTATCAAATGGTATATTCGTCCTAATGGATACTTTCAAAATCCTTTAAATCACTCATTAAACCATTTTCAATTTGCTACAAATTCATAAGTACTTATTCGGGATAAATTTATGTAGTTTTAGTAATCAAACTAAAGTGAAAAAAAAAAAACCAGAAGTCGTAAAAAAATCATTTTTGGTAAAAATAAAGATTAAGTTTCAATCTAAATCCCGATAAAATTTTAAGTCTCAACAACTATTTGTTTGTTAGATATGAATTTTTAAAAATCAACTAATTTCTTTGGGGATTTACAACAAGCAAAAACTTATTCTAATCATAAAACATCAAATTTAATTTCAAGATTAGATTATATTTGATTGAATTTTTCGATTTTATCTCAAAAATTCCCTTGTTAACATTATTAAAATAAATCTTATTGATATTAACTTGACGTTTACGTCTAAATACTCAAGCCAATCTCTTTATAATCATAATAAATCATTAACATGTTTTTAAACACAACTTTAAAAAAAATTTTACATTCCAATGAAATTATTTTTATGTAATTTCCTCAATTTATGTGTTAGCACACATCCACAATGTCCTTCAAATTGTGTAACTTCAATTAAATAACCACAAATGAGATTAAATCGATACGTTTAAATACTTACAATTTTAATTAATCCGCTATTTTCTTTCCAAGCACTACAAATTCCTATCACAGCAAAGACGAACTCTAAAACTCCGGTTATCGTGAAAAGAATCGCCCCCCAAGTTAAAGCAGTCGCTGCATCATCTACTTCTTCCGCTGCTATTCTCGTATCTTTATCTAGATTTTTTAAAATTTGTAATTCTTGAGTGAAGTAGTAAACGCCTATTGATACTGAAGCTACTCCAACAATCTAAAAAAAAAGAAAGGAAAGATAATTAAATAAATTAAAGTGATTGTGATAATAGAAGTAAATAAAAGGTATGAATTGTGTCTTTTACAAACATTTAGATTATCAATTGAAATCTATATTGTAACTGTAGGAAGAATTTATTATGTTGTGAGTGTGATTCACATTGACCTCAATTTTAAGAGAACGTACAGCTGCTTCTATGCGTATTGGTCATCTTGTTGAAAATAAATTAAATGAGATCAGAAATTTAGAAAATAAAATAACTAACTAAAAAAATGCGGCAATATTAAAGGGGGTGATTGTCCAGGTCATTTTATACAAAAAAGTTTATAATAAACATGGTCTGGAAAGGCTTCGTTACCGATCTACAGCGTGTTGAAGTTTAATCAAAAAAAGCAGTAAAAATTTACATATTTTGAAACAGTCTTGTTTTGTGCACTAACATATTGAATGACATTTGATTAATAATTTTGTATGTATTTTGTTGAATTTCCTTATTATGAATCGTTATACGGAGATGACCGACATGCACTACATTTATGGACTTGCTACAATGTATTAGAAGCTAGGCGGTTGTATACCGAAAGATTTCCTGGCCGTGTTGCTCCTGATAGATAAACTTTCGAAAGTATTCATCGGCGTCTTTATGAAACGGTCACATTTAGACGAAATGGAGGAGCAGGAAGGCCAAGGACAGTAAGACCGGTGGTGATGGAAGAGGATGTGCTAGACATAATTGAAGAAGATCAAGGTACTTCTACTCGAAAAATTACTAACGCTTTGAATGTAAGTAATGGAACTATTAGGCACATTCTGAAGGAAAATTTGTTGTACCCATTCCATATACAACGCGTTCAAGCATTCCTGCTGATTTTCCTCCTCACATTGCATTCTGGCTTTTTCAGAAAATGGTTAAAATCCCTCAATTAATGTTGATTCTGTTCACCGATGAAGCGAATTTTTCAAGAAATGCAATACGCTATTTCCATAATAACCATACAGGGTTTCTCACGCAACTGGTTCGTTAGAACTTTATTGGGTTCCACTATTAGTAAAGTTTTGAGATTTTGCCAGTAGGGGTTGTTCATCTGGATCTTTCGATTTAAAATATTTTCAAGATGGCTGCCACTTCCGGTCGACCGGAAGTAGGATACAACTTCGTTATTTTAAATGGAATGGTATAGTTTTTATTGCATATTTTAATTCTACGTACAAAAATAAGTAAACTTTCATAAGGGTTGTTGGTACTTGTCGCTTTTCATTTTCGAGTTATTTTGATTTTAAGATTTTTTTAACAATTTTTAATCTGATATATAAAACCACATTTCTCAGTCACTGTTCAAGCAAGAAAGTTGATAACTGGTAGGTTTACTCTTCAGACATTGCCAAATAGAACCCCACTACCCCTACCCCTCTATCACATACAGAGTGGTCACAAAGAGAATTACCGCTCTTCCATATTCAACTGCAAAAAAGTCGAAAATTTTAAATGGAACACCCCATATTTTATTAACCTATTCGATAGAGAATTTAATTCTCTACAAATTTGCAATACATGTCCCTATACCTATCGGTTAAGGTTTTCAAGATATAAGGGAATTTGTCAAAATCTCGTCTAAAATGTCGGAAGAAGGCTTGTTTTTATTAGTAGACTGTGAACTTGACCAGTTTTTTCGTTTGATACGGTAGAAAATTTAATTCTTTACCAATCTTCAATACATTTCCCTATACCGGTTGGTTAAAGTTTTGAAGATATAAGCGAATTTATAAAACTTGCGCGTAATATGTCAGAAAAAGTTTTTCTTTATTAGTAGGCTACGAAATTTGAACAGTTTTTTGATAAATTCCCTTATATCTTCAAAACTTTAATCGATAGGTATAGGGAAGTGTATTGAAGATTGGTAGAGAATTAAATTCCCTATCGTGTCAAGCAAAAAAATCGATCAAGTTCCATAGCCTACTAATAAAAAAAAGAAAAACTTTTGACATTTTATACGCAATTTTGACAAATTCCCTTATATCTTGGAAATCTTAACTGATGGGTATAGGGACATGTATTGCAAATTTGTAGAGAATTAAACTCTCTATCGGGTAGGCTAATAAAATTTAGGGTGTTCCATTTAAAATTTTCGACTTTTTTGCAATTGAATATGGAAGAACGGTAACTCTCTTTGTGACCAGCCTTTATATTGAAGAGGGGTGGAGGTAGTGGCCTTCTATTTGGCAATGTCTGGAGAATAATCGTACCAGTTATCAACTTTCTTGCTTAAACAGTGATTGAGAAATATGGTTTTAAAGAACAGGTTGAAAATTGTTAAAAAAATCTTAAAATCAAAATAACTCGAAAACGAAAAGCGACAAGTACCAACAACCCTTATCAAAGTTTACTTATTTCTGTACGTAAAATTAAAATATGCAATAAAAATTATACCATTCCATTTAAAATAACGAAGTTGTATCCTACTTCCGGTCAACCGGAAGTGGCAGCCATCTTGAAAATATTTTAAATCGAAAGATCCGGATGAACAACCTCTACTGCCAAAATCTCAAAAATCTACTAATAGTGGAACCTAATAAAGTTCTAACGAACCAGTTGCGTGAGAAACCCTGTATATGGTGTGACGAAAATCCAAAATTGTTGAAGATCGCTTTCAACATCAGTTTTCTTTGTACATTTGGTTTGAAATTGTGACTGCCTAATTAAACTGGTATTTTTACCAGGAAGACTTACCGGAGAGGTGTATCGCAACTTTTTGGAAAACACGCTTTTCCAAACACGGTTTTCCGGAAGGCGCACCCTTACCAATTGAAGAGGATTTTTCCAAAACTAAGTTCAAAATAAGTATTTGTAGATACGACTGAATTTCTGTAAAATGTTGTATACAACACTTTCAGTAGAAATGTTTTAATGTATAAATGATATTATATTTTGTAGTGAACGAGGCACATGAATATTTAGAATTAATTTATTTCTTATTTTTTTCTTGTAAACGATAGATGTTCAAGCCACAAATTTTAACCCAAAATTAAACTAAGTCCTTGGACTAAGTAAGATATGAAAGACTCGTTGGTCTGTTATTTTAACTGATAGTTTTCGTTTAAAGAAAGTACCTATTCCCATTTTATAATCGTTTATATTCCAGTCCTTGCTATTTTTCAGGATTGTCCAAATTATGTTTAAAAATATCGTAGTAACTTTCAGGGCTTGCGATTTGTTCTTGCCTTTTTATTAGTTTTTTTAGAGCGTCCAAATACACGATCAGGTGGCAAAAAGCTATGTCCTCTTATAGGAAATATTTGTACAATTTCGGTAAACATACTGTTTTGCATATGACACAGTAGCATAAATATAACAGCCGAGTTCTTCTTCTACCCTGGGCATGAAAGAGCAGTTTTAAAGTGGAAGGCCTGTTTGCAAGATCTACATCGACATATCTTGCTTCTAGTAATCCAAGAAAATGTTTGAGCGCAGGACAAACATCGTTTGACCCTTTACGTTTTCCTCCTAAGCAAAGTTGCACTCTAATGAGCGAGACTTATTGTTAGTCAGTTTTGAAATATAATCTTTTTGGACTTGGATTAGCTTTGGCATAAATCTTTTCGAAGTTTATCAAAATAAACTTACAATTAGATGTATATTAGTTTTATGAAACATAAACCTATAGATCAAACGCAACTTTTTTGTACTTATTTTAAACACAAAAACACGATTTTTGATTATTTTGGACTTAGTTTTGGAAAATACCTTTTTAATTAGAAATGCAATATGGTATATGTACGATGACGCACCAGCCCACTTTAGTCAAGTAGCTCGTGATTTCTCAACACAAGCATATGGAAATCGCTGGATGGGCTGAGGTAGACCTCATTTATGGCCTGCACGATCCCCGGACTTAAATCCCCTGGATTTTTTCCTGTAGGACAATTTGAAGTCCTTGGTGTACACTACACCATTGGAAAACGTAGAAGTCTTAAGCTGGGTTTAGACTGCGCGCAACATACTAGGGCAAATGTTTCGCGAAACAAGCATACTGTACACGTGTGCTCCAACTCGAAACACGCTGCACGAAACAGTTTCACAGCGAGCCAGGGGTCTGTCGGTTTTTGGACGGGAATCAAAGTGTTTCGCTTTACCTGATTCGCATAGTGTAAACGTCGTCGTTTGTCCTGGGGTGAGTTGAAACACGTTAATCTTCTGTGTCACAACTGGGGATACAAAGTACTGCTATAGAATTAGAAGTAGAAACGGAGGCTAATGCAACACAAGTTGGGAAATACAGGATTGACAACGAGTCACACTTGAAAACTGAAAGAAAGATTACTAAAGGTCGCAAACGAAAGAAAAGGGAGATTTTAGACTCCGATAAAATGATGGGTGAAGCATTACAAATTTTGAAATCATCCACCACTGCGTCAAATGACCCATACTTTACATATGCATTACATTTAGACAATGAACTCAAAAAATATGATGCTCCAGCACTTGCAAATGTCAAAAGAGCCATTGCAAACACTTTGTTTGAGGCAGACATGGGAAGGATGTCATCTTATGATAGCAATCTACACCCACAACGACTATATAGGGCATCACCTGGCACCTATACATTTGAGCCTGAAATATACTCTGGACACACAAGTCCTGTATTGACTGACTTTTGATAATACTTTAAAGTACTTAATAAATTATTGTGCGTACCTTTACATATTCTTGAAGTGTTTCAATCAACGCATCACACACTTCCGGTATAATTCCCGATATTGTACTTTTCGATATTTTAAATAGATATTGCAAACTGGTATATGAATCACCTGTTGCAAGGAACCCTAGTATGACAGCCAACCTTTTCCTAATAGTAATTGGATTTCTTAGCTGTGTGCCTATTCTTTCAATTTTTGGTCCAACAAGTGCTACCAAATATGCAAAACCTGTGGTCATGCGGATGAAATTTCTAACAGTATCTTCTATGGGTTCTACTGCCATTTCCCTCATTAGTTCATTACCATATTGGCATTGCCAACGAAATAATTCCTTCGTCCATCAGTTTTTTTTTTCTTTTTTTTTTATTTTTCTGATATAAATATAATATCGCCATAACCGCGAACGCAGAAGCAGCACCCGCGAGTATGTTACGCATAGTCTAAACCAGTGTTTCCCAACGTGGGGCGTAGGACCCACAGGGGGGCAATTTGATTGTTAAGGGGGGCAATTTCGGTTTTTGAAGATGTTTAAAAAATTTTGTTAGTCCATTTCGTAAAAAATTGGCTATTGATTTCTTCCTAAAAGGCATCAGAAAAGATTGTTATATGAACAATCCCATAAAAAATTATTACTTTAAAACCGTGTGACCTTTTTTTTTGTTTTTGGGTGCGTGGATGTGTCTTTAGGTACTAATAATGTTTCAAGTTTATATTGTTTTCATATGTAAATACCCAAATCAACAAACTTTTTCTTGGTGGGGCCTCGCGGAACCTTAGGGGGGACATACCAATATTACAAAACCTAACATGGGGCATGGCACAAAAAAGATTGGGAAACACTGGTCTAAACCCAGCTTTAAGAAATCGAATCATTGTTGGGTGTAACTCAATTAAAACAGATCCTAGTGTTTTTGAGACAGTTCGCCAATGAGGAAAAGATTGGATTCTTGCATCCGAGCTCGAGATGGTCACTTTGCAATTTTTATAATTTTTGCTTGGTAAAATTGTTGGTTTTGGTAAAATATTTGCTTTTGTCCTTCAATAAAACCCTTGTTCTTAAAAAAATTTCTTTTATTATAAACTTTTTTGTATAAAATGACTTGGACAATCACCCCAATTAATATTTCCGCATCTTTTTTAAACACCCTGTATAATAATTATAATAATTTTGCTTTAATGCACTAACATTTAATGGAAGCTAAGTATACAATGAATACAAGTAAGTTTTCTCTTTTGAATTCCTCGCCGTTTGATTGCTCAATACTGATCGATAAAATCGTGACTTTATGTATTTGTTCATCATATGTAAGGAAATTCAACAAACAGATTTATGAAAATACGTTTTAAAACGTGACTTCACTTCTTGAATAAATTTAATTCATAACTCACTAGAAAATAACTTTCCCTTTTTTTAACCGCAACTTTGAAACAATTTTTTTTTAATTTTTTGGGTAATATTTAGAGGAAATTTGACTTTTTTTTATTATAAAATAGAATATTTTAGCTTTCAATTAATACAAATTTTATTTTTTAATTTAAAAAAAAATAAAGTCTCCACGATTTTTTAAATTTGGTCAAATTTTTTTCAAAGTTTGGTTAAAAAAATTTTAATCAACTTTATGAATTTTTTAATTTTTTGGGTAATAATTACAACAAAATTGATTTTTTTATTACAAAATAGAATATTTTAGCTTTCAATTAATACAAATTCCATTTCTTAATTAAAAAAAATAAAGTCTCCATTACTTTTTAAAATTGATCAAAATTTTTAAAAGAGTTTGGTTAACTGTTAAACTATGCTCTTGTAAATATGTCATGATGAAATTTCAAACTATGAATTTAGGTCACATATGAGTTACGATGATGTATTTACGCAGTTTCAAAGTTACAAAGTTTCAAATTATAATTTCTAGAGTATTCATTAAAAAATAACTGAAACCTTGAATGTGATACTATTATTAAACGCATAAATAATACACTCCAATTAAAAAATTATTTTTTTTTAACTTTTCCAGTTAGAAAACAATTTCAATTTCATACATTTTTCTTTTTAGACTTTTTTCAGAGTAAATTGAAGACAACCGGAACTCCCCCCACAAAGAAAATACAACTGTTCACTGTTAATACTGTTCCAGTACGTCAAGCGTAAAGAAATAAATACGCACTCGAACCACAAACCGTACAAATCTACTCGTCTATATTTATTTGTCTCGCACTAAAACGCATCTCTCAACGAAACGTTTGATCCTAAGTACGCAAAACCTACTTTCGGGTAGTAAAAATTTTCTCACTCTTCATTAACCCCAATTAATTCTAATTAAACTTATTAGATACCAATGAAAATAAAAAAACTTACAGCATAAACAATGCTGAAAACAACCACCAAACACTTGGTGCATTCTACTGAACAACCCATTTTTGAAACTTTCTTTGGTATAAAGTCACCTGTCCGAAGAATTCTCGCGTCTCATTCACATTCACTTCACCGTACGATTACAGCACTGGGAATAAATAAAATAAAGAAGGAAAGAAGCAACTGTAATTGCATTCGCGAAGGTGTACGTGTTGTAACGGATCGGTTACCTCTCGCGATGCCGATTCTAGCACGACTGACACCAAACTGGTTCTCTGGTCAATTCTGGACGAACGAACGAACGAACGTCCTCCACCGCGATGCACGTTCTCATTCTTTCTCTTCGATGTGATGTGATGATTCGATTTCGAGGAAATTCCTGATATCATCAGGAATTTAAGCCGAGGAATAGTAAATAGGAAAAGGGAAATAATAAATAATAGTGAATAATAAATAATAAATATGAATGAATGTAATAGAAAAAATGTAGCTGTTTGTATAACACAAAAAATGATTTTTTTTAAAGTTATACATATTTATCAAATTTCAGTTTTATTTGATGTTTATCTCAAATTAAAGATTAAAAGTTGACCCGCCAAATGACCTAATTTAATTTACAGAATCGTATAAATCTTGTTACTTATGAAGATATTTTTTATACATACAAAAATAATATTAAAACTTATTTTCAACTTTTAAAAATTTATATCTAAGGAACTAATTATTTTTGAGACTTCAAATTTTATGAAGATTTAGATTGAAACTTAGTCTTTATTTTTACCAAAGAGAAATTTTCTATGACTTTTAGTTTTTTCCGCAAGAGAAAATGAAGCTTAATGTCGATTGAAAATTTGTCAATTTTAAAAAATTCATATCTAAAAAACTGATTGTTTCTGAAACTTAATTTTATATCAATATTTAGACTGAAATTTAATCTTTATTTTTACCAAAGAGAAATTTTCTATGACTTTTAGTTTTTCCCTCAGAAGAGAAAATGTAACTTAATGTCGATTGAAAATTTGTTAATTTTTAAAAATTCGTATCTAAAAAACTAATTGTTTCTGAAAGGGCAAATTTTATCAGGATTTAGACTGAAACTTATTCTTTATTTTTACCAAAAATAAATTTTCTACGACTTTTAGTTTTTCCCTCAGAAAAGAAAATGTAACTGAATATCCTTAATTGAAATTTTTTAAGATTTTAAAAATTAGGCTACATTTTAAAAGCGAAATTATCTTTGGATTACATTATAATTTGATGTTTAGAAATTACAACTTTGTTATATGCTGAAATTTTCTAAAATCATTAATTTTGTTTTCAAAAATTTCACGAAATTTGGTCTAAAATAGTCTAAAATTGTTGAATTTCGTTTAATTTCATCAAATCTTTTTTTTTTTGAATTTCGTTTAATTTCATCTAAATCTTTTTGAATTGCATTAAATAATAATTTAATTCAGCTTGAAATTGTGAAATAGCCACCAAAATTTTCAAAATTCGTTCAATTTCGTTTGAAATTTCAGGAAATTTTGTTTAAAATTGTCGAATTTCTTTGAAAAATAACTTTATTTATCTTAAAATTGTGAAATTACATCTAAAATTTTCTAAAATCGTTGAATTTCATCTAAAATTTTCTAGACATCGATTTATTTCCAAAATTTCACAAAATTTGGTGCAAAATTGTCTAAAATTGTTGTATTTCGTTTAATTTCATCTAAATTTCTTCGAGTTTCATTGAAAAATAACTTAGTTCAGTTTGAAATTGTAAAATTTCGACCAAAATATTCAAAATTCGTCCAATTTCGTTTGAAATTTCACGAAATTTCGTCTAAAATTCGTCCAATTTCGTTTGAAAATTCACGAAATTTCGTTTAAAATTGTCGAATTTCATTGAAAAATAATTTTATTTATCTTAAAATTGTGAAATTTCGTCAAAAATTTTTTAAAATCGTTGAATCTCATCTAAAATTAAGTCATCAAATTTTTTCCAACATTTCACGAAATTTGGTGTAAAATTGTTTAAAATTGTTGAATTTCGTTTAATTTCATCTGAACATCTTCGAATTTTATTGAAAAATAACTTAATTTAGCTTAAAATTGTGAAATTTCGACTAAAATTCTGAAAATTCGTCGAATTTCCTTTGAAAATTCACGAAATTTCGTTTAAAATTGTCGAATTTCTTTTGAAAATTCACAACATTTCTTTTAAAATTGTCGAATTTCATTGAAAAATAACTGTATTTATCTTAAAATTGTGAAATTTCATCTAAAGTTTTCTAAAATCGTTGAATTTTATCTAAAATTTTCTAAAGTCATTCTAAAATGTTTCCAAAATTTCACGATATTTGGTGTAAAATTGCCTAAAATTGTTTAATTTCATCTAAATTTTTTCGAATTTCATTGAAAAATGATTTAATTTAGCTCGAAATTGTGAAACTTCGACCAGAGTTTTTAAAATTCGTCGAATTTCGTTTGAAAGTTCACGTAATTTCGTTTAAAATTGTCGAATTTCATTGAAAAATAACTTTATCTATCTTAAAATTGTGAAATTTCATCTAAAATTTTCTAAAATCGTTGAATTTGAGCTAAACTTTTCTAAAATTATCAATTTTTTCCCAAAATTTAACCAAATTTGGTGTAAAATTATCTAAAACTGTTGAATTTCATTTAATTTCATCTAAATTTTTCTGAATTTCATTAAAAAGTAACTTAATTTAGCTTGAAATTGTGAAATATCGACCAAAATCTTTAAAATTCGTCCAATTTCATTTGAATTTGTCAAATTTCATTAAAAGATAGCTTTACTTATCTTAAAATTATAAAACTTCATCTAAAATTTTCTAGTCATCGAATTTTTTAAAAATTAAATAAATTTAAAATAAAATTTTTTAAAAATCGTTGAATTTCATCTAAAACTTTCTAAAGTCATCAAGTTTTTTCCAAAATTTCACGAAATTTGGTGTAAAATAATCTAAAATTGTTGAATTTCGTTTAATTTGATGTAAATTTTATTAAAAATTAACTTAATTTAGCTTGAAATTGTGAAATATCGACCAAAATTTTCAAAATTCGTCGAACTTCGTTTGAAATTTCATGAAATTTCGTTTAAAATTATCGACTTTCATTGAAAAATAACTTTATTTATCTTAAAATTGTGAAATTTCATCTAAAATTTTCTAAAATCGTTGAATTTCATCCAAAATTTTTTAAAGTCGTCGATTTTTTCCAAAGTTTCGCGAAATTTGGTGTGAAATTGTCTAAATTGTGAAATTTCGACAAAAAAATTTCAAAATTCGTCCAATTTCGTTTGAAATTTCACGAAGTTTCGTCTAAAGTTGTCGAATTTCATTAAAAAATAATTTGATTTAGTTTGAAATTATGAAATTTCATCTAAAATGTCCTAAAATGGTCGAATTTCTTTTAAAATGTCGCCAAATTTCGTATAAAATTGTCTAAATGATTAAATTTCGTCTAATTTAATCTAAAATTTCCTTAAGTCATCAAATTTCGTCTGAAATTTCACCAAATTTCGTCTAAAATGGTCAAATTTAATTGAAAAATAACTTTATTTAGATTAAGATTGTGAAATTTCATCTAAAATTTCTTAAAATCATCAAATTTGTTGATGAAAATTTTGACCAATTTTAAAAAATCGCGGAGACTTTATTTTTTTAATTAAGAAATGAAAGTTGTACTAATTGAAAGCTAAAATATTCTATTTTGTAATAAAAAAATCAATTTTGTTCTAATTATTACCCAAAGAATTAAAAAAAAATTATAAAAGTGACTAAAATTTTTAACAGTTAACCTAACATTTTTTGTAAAATTTTCTCGAACTTTAAAAAATCGTGGAGACTTTATTTTTTTAAAATTAAGAAATGAAATTTGTATTAATTGAAAGCTAAAATATTCTATTTTGTAATAAAAAAAGTCAATTTTGTTCTAATTATTACCCAAAAAATTAAAAAAAAATTATAAAAGTGACTAAAATTTTTAACAGTTAACCTAACATTTTTTGTAAAATTTTCTCGAACTTTAAAAAATCGTAGAGACTTTATTTTTTAAAATTAAGAAATGAAATTTGTATTAATTGAAAGCTAAAATATTCTATTTTGTAATAAAAAGTCAATTTTGTTGTAATTATTATCCAAAAAATTTAAAAAAAAATGCATTTAAAAGTTACAACTTTATTATATATTGTTAGAGTAATCAAAAACATGCAAATGTATGTTTTCCACACCTTTGACAAAGAAATTTGTTTTATAGAAATATGTCCCAAACTAAAATACGAATTTTAGGCTGTATTTATTAAGATATATTTTTGCATATTTGACCCATATGAGCATACATTACATACTTATAAATTATTTGTTGATTTTCGAAATGAAAACATACTTTTAATGTATATTTTGGAAAGATGCCCTATTTATTTTTGGTTACCATATTTAACCCTTTTAGTACCGGAGGCCGATATATCGGTTTTTGCTGCACTGGCGAAAAGTGCCAGGGCCGATATATCGGCCCTCGTTTTGTAGCATTTTACTATGCGCATTATGAGAATTCAACCTCAAAATAAAATAAATACTTTTATACCTATTTCGTGTGTTACTTTGCTATTTGAATTGTGTAAATATTGTTTTTTGTTTTGTTTTTATAAGCCATTTTAGAAAATTAGTTTTTTTCAATCATTTTAATATTCTTATTTAATTTCAGTGTGTTTCAACGTGTTTTTGGAAGGTGTAAAAGATGTAGCTGTCGTCGGATTACTATTTTGCGATTGCCAGGAGGTATAAAATGATTGTAATTTAAGATAAATAAAGATGTTATTAAACTTTTCTTTTTTTCTATTTTTTAGCTAATTGTTGAGGAAACGGCATTCGCTCGGTAAGTCTTTATGCATGTTTTTACTATTTAACATATTATCGGTAGCATGTATTCTGCGCACAAGGAAATTTCATAAAAAATATAAATAAGATTCTATACGTTTTCCAAATTCCAAAAACATAGTAACTTATTGACAGGAAAATCCAGAATTTGTCATAAGAAATTAATATATTGGAAATTCCCTACAGAATTCCATACAATATTTTCAGAATTGTTAAGGGTTTTTAAAGAATTATAAAAAAATATTAAATAATAAATATGGTATGTTTGTAATTGATATTAATTTTCACTACATATTTAAATTTAAATGCTTAAAATAAGGTTAGAAAGTTGGTTAAACCAAAAAGTTGTTTATGTTTGTTTTATATTTTATTTTATAGAATCTTTTCTAATACCTGGTAGGTAGATATTCTTTTATAAAACGCTTATAACGTCTCTAACAACGAACCGTGACTATATCCACAGTCTCGGTAACAGCGATAAATTCACCCCAAAGTAAACTGTTACCCCACTTGACATGAAATCGCTGAACCGAATCAATAATTCATACTGTAAAGTTTAAACGATCGTGGATATTGAACAGACTCGTTTCGAATGCGATCGCATAAAAGCAACAAGTGGCTTTTATGCACACAGGCAGACAGAAACCGAAAAAAGAGAAATTGGAATCAATTCTCCTCTAGCATAAATGTCATCGATGTCATGGCCACGAAAAGAAAACGTATTCCGCGCCGATAAAACCGTATCGATCGTCGTCGAGTTGATACACATACGTAAAGTCTCACACGTGTCCCCCTTTTTCCTCTATTTGTGTCTGTTATACGTACTTACTTTTATAAAGAATTTGATATTTTAAACGATCTTAACTCTGAACTCGATTAATTACTTATACAGGGTGTTGCAAAATTGAACAGCACCATTTCAGGGATATGTTCTCCAGCACGAAATAAACAAGAAACTTTATATAAGCATAAGTCACAAATTAATTTTTTATCGAGATATTGAAAAGTTAATTTATTTAACAATAAAACATTCAGAGTAATTGTTCAAAGTGCCCTTCGTTTTGCTAATGCAGCATTCAGTACGACGAATCCATGATTCTCTAGCACGGCTTATAGCACCGGGACGACCCCTCATAGCAGCTGCTGCTTCTTAAGCTGGGTTTAGACTATGCGCAACATACTCGTGCAACTGTTTCGCGAGGCTATTTCCCTTGATGGTCGTCTCATTTGATGCATTTACACAGAGCGAAACGTTTGCGCGAAACATGGTGAGCCGTCAATTTGGGCGAGACAAACATGTATGTCGTACAATCAGGTGCTGCTTCTGCGTTCGCGGTCATGGCGATTATATTTAAATCAGAAAAATAAAAAAAAGGCGACGTCGCCGCTGGTGGACGAAGGAATTGTTTCGTTGGCGATGCCAATGTGGTAATGAACTAATGAGGGAAATGGCAGTAGAACCTATAGAAGATACTGTTAGAAATTTCATCCGTATGACAACAGAAGATTTTGAATATCTTGTTGGACAAAAATTGAAAGAATAGACACACCGCTAAGAAACGCAATTACTGTTATGGAACTCATATACCAGTTTGCAATATATATTTAAAATATCGTAAAGTATAATATCGGGAATTATACCGGAAGTGTGTGATGCGTTTATAGAAACACTTCAAGAATATGTAAAGATACGAACTATAATTTATTAAGTATTTTAAATATTAAGTATTTCAAAAAATATTTTATTATATTCATTTATTACTATACAAGTAGTCTATTTGCTGGAATGTGCTTTAAAGACAAAAAGACCAAAAGACAGCGTAATGGATTTCATCATCGTTCATCTCATTTTCCCACTTTCAGCGAAATCCGAGTCCTTTCATTTTTTTTTTTTTGTAATTTTCAGTCGTTTTAAAAATTTTGACTGAGCTCGCGTATCTCAGCCGTCTGTCGTTTGATTTTCCAACGGATTGCTTCTAATAATTTCCCATTCAATTTTGAATCTAATTCTGAAAAGGTGTTATCATGGCGGATCCAGAAAAATTTTAATGAATGATTCTCCGAACCTCTGCATCGTAAAATTAATGCGCGTTGCAAATTAAATTCAATTCTAGCCAATTTTTCTAAAAAAAAACCAAAGGATTTAGGGAAAAACGAATTTCACCATCGCTTTCCCCGTTGTTGAATTATATAAGAACATGAGTTTCAGCAAAATCTAAAATTTTCGATTTTTGAGAAAAATTCCATATAAACTCCTTTCAATTTTTTCGGTTTTTTGGCCATTTTTGAAATTTTGACTTTGAGCTCGTGTAACTTGACCGTCGATCGTTCGATTTTCATACAGTAAATTTTCAACGATTTTCCGTTTAAAGGTCCATTTACACATATCAGTGAGGTGTCAATTCCGTATCAGTTCAGTATCCGCGATATCAGTGACTTCTCAGTGACGCATATCTACACATGTCCGCGAATATATTGCAACCTTCCGTGTCAGTGTACTTTTTGGTTAGTGTTGTCCAAGATGTTTACAGACACAGAATTAGCAATGGTGGCTATAATTTTGGATGATGATACATAAATAACTATTACGGAAGCCTTAAATAAAACAATATTTTGCTACAAAAGATATTTATTATTATATTAAAAAAGGTGTAATAACTCGATTAATTATTGTGGATATGTTGAATAATAGTTCTGCAACGAAGGCTCAGATTGATAATTGTGTCTATTAATATTACCGTCGGTGATAGGGGAAGGCATTGGGGTAGAAATGGATGATGGTGGATTTGCAGGCATTGGGATAGAAATGGATGGTGGTGGATTTGATTGTTGTAACATTTGCAATTCATATTTTTGGACTGTTGAAAATATTTCTGACTTCGCCAGGTTTAATAAATATGGGGGAAGTGTTTTCAAAGTCGCTTCTATTCCTATCAAAAAAGTATCAACTCCATCTACATCTTTTTTGTTGGATTGACTTTCTTCTTTTTTTTGCAACAAGTAATCCATCAATTTGGATGATGCTGTTTGTTGTGTTTCCGCCGGTTTCATATTATTCTTTGTAGTCCCAGTTAACTTAGGTTTTTTGTTCACCTGTGTATCTTTGGTAGTCTGGTTTGTCAAATTTGGATTTGACCGGTTTACGTCATCTGCATTATCTGTTTCTTTGATTACTTCGGAATCACCATCATTTTCTTCAAGCTTATCGCTATCTTCTTCATCTTCGCTTTCTTCTGCATTCCCATTTTTAATATTTTCTTTAGTTTTTCTCTCCTTGAAAATTTTTTTACAAATTCCATTTGTGACGCATATTTATAACATTTAAGTTTTTTTGCACTAGCACCACTAGTTTGTACTGCTTTTTTTGACGATTTTCTATAATTGCCTCTGATGTTATTCCATCTACTTTTGCAATCTGATCTTAAAACAATTTTAAAAAATAAAAAAATTTAAACAAAACAATTTTATTACTGAATTTTCAAACATAACGCCATTAAATTCGAAACTACATATTACTAACACATAAATAATGCGTAGAAGGTGTTTGAACCCCTAAATAATACAAAATTTCTTATCTGACTATCAAGGTTGGTCAATAATTCAAGTTTTATCAAAAAATTGGACTTGAAAATTCAGTAATCAATTTTTTTCCCCTTTGTAACATAAGCCGGGGACATACTGTACATACATGTATACACAAACAAAATGTGCTTACTATTTTCATTTATTTCTTCTGCGATTTTCTTCCAAACTTAATTTTTGTGTTTAGTGTCATTGTACTGTTCGTGAGATAAATTGTACAAAACCGGATAATCCTTCACCAACTCAATTAATTTTTTGTCCTGCATGTTTTGGAATTAAGAAATTATTAGTAAATTAAGAAAACACGTCAGGCGATATTGAAAAATATCGTTGCTGGCGTATTTTTATTTTCACGGCACTGACACTGATGCAATACTGACGCTCAAAATCGGCACTGTGCCGGACGTGTGTGAACGTGTTCATTCAAAATAAAGACGACATCATTTAGGCTGGTTTTAGTGCTCAACCGACGGTCGGTACTGACCGTCAATACTGACGGTCAGTACCGACCGTCGGTTTGTGTTGTTCAGTGCTTAGCTGATTGACAGATCTGTCAAAACGCGCTGACCGTCAGTTTGTACAGTCTCACGAAAAATGGACGCATTAACAAATTGTACGATACTTGGGTATTTCATTTTTCTGTAATTCTTTAACCATGCATCACGGTCTTTATATAAATTATGAGACAAAATCCCATAATTCCGGATGCAACCGGACTTCGGTTATTAATTCGTTCTGTGTCTATGCTCATTATTTCACGATGACTGTACACGTACTGACAGCAGTCTGTCAGTTGGCTGACGTACATACGGACGCGTTCGACCGACAGTTGTCATACGCGCCGCGTACCGTACGCGCGTAGGGTTCATCAGTGCAGCACTGAACAGCTACATATGAATACGTTGCGAAGCTACGCGCGACCGACGTCGGTACCGACCGTCGGTTGAGCACTAAAACCGGCCTTACCACTGATACTGACGCACGGACACGGCACGGAACTGACACATCACTGATGTGTGTAAATAAACCTTAATTCTTAGTATTGTTCTAGGAGGACATTATCGCATCATATCCGGAAAATTTCTAACGAATATTTTTCCGAACCTCTGCAACGAAAAATTAAACGAAAATTTTGAAAAAAAATTTTTTCATTTTATTGTAAATTTCGATTATTTTTAACGTTTATAATCGCTTGGAAGGTACTTATCTATGTACCAAATCATTCTTTCGCTGGAAAATCGCTGGAAAATTGCGTTTAGATTTTTTCGATTTTCAAACATTTTAGAAATTTTGACTTTGAGCTTCCATAACTCATTTATCAATCATCTGATTTTCATACGGTTTCTTTCAAATAATTCTTTATTCAATTTTGAATAAGATTCTAGAAAAGCATCATCCTGCCAGACCTAGAAATTTTCTGGCGAACGTTTCTCCGAACCTCTGCATCGAAATATTAATGGGCGGTGCAAATTCACTTCTAGCCGATATTTAAAAAATCGTTCCGAACTTATTATTATATATATAATATATTAAAGTAGTAAACGAGCAGCGCCCCTTTAAAAGAGGGCGCCGCAGGCGCCTCGCTCTTTTCTTAATAGTTTTTTTGGAAAGAGTTTTCCGGGCGAACAAACGGTTTTACGCGATTCCGCCGGCCATTATCTTCACCTCCCCCGACGATTTTGGGGGGTCCGATGGCGATTTCGGAAAAACGGCACCGAAAATCAATTGAAAAAAAAGTGGCCCCAATTGAAACTAAAACGCGATCGTTGGTCGACAGAGATTCGTCTGTCATTTTCGCCAATTTTTGAACGCAATTTTTGCCCAAAAGGCCACCGGCTCCGCGACTCTGCTTCCGGTTAGCCGCCTGAACGGCTTTACACCGCAACTTTACATACGAATCGGGGCTCCTTTGGACCCGAAACGGTCGATTTTAGTCCTAAACGAAGTCCCCGTTTTCTGTCATTTTCGATTTGGGCCGATAAAACAGTTGGCTCGATTTTCATAAACGTTTTTCTAACCACGCTAATGTCAAATGAAATGTCAAAACGATCGGTTTATTAATAATAATCAAACATTTAATTTATTCAGAGCAAAAATTCGCTTAAATCATGCCAAGAATAACTCGAAATAGTATCTAGGAAACATTTTTAACCGCCATCGCACGTTTTGAGTTGTAAGTATTTGCAAAATCAATTTGACTTTTTTATCCAAATTTTAGGATGCGTCAAACGGTTTCTTATCTCACAAATCCGTAAAAAGAAGCTCTAAACTCAGACCATTTATTTAATTGTTATTCCTGCATTTTGACTGTTCAAGTTGGTGCACCTGTTGTTATAAATTGTAACTCTACGCAGGCAGTTTGGAGTGTATTAAAACGTGTGGAGGCCGTAATTCGAATTAGTTGATGATTTTTTTTTTTTCAAATAACGTCACCTTTTAGATTTTTTCGTCTCCATAACTCCAAATTTAATGAAAGACCTTTCAAAAGGACCCTCGAAATTCCTTGGGTTTTAGCAACCATATTTTTAAAGCAATAACTTTCAAACTTATTGTGAATTGTCCCAGAGTCAATTCCAGATCACTATGGATCACTATATCCTTCCAGATCACTATGGAAGGATATAATGTTCCGTCCAAAAACATTTTTACAAAAAAGGTTTTGGGCTCTAAGTAATTTTTACAACTTGCCAAAACAGTCCTATTCAATCGACTGTTCAACGATTAGGATATGAACTGGCGATCGAAGTCGTGCGATTTAATCCCTTTAGATCATTTTTTTGGAGGATATGTTAAATAGCAAATCTATGTGAATACAAAACAAACAAAGACCTCAAGGTCAACATAATGAATGCCGTCCAGCAATTTCAACCAGTTTTACGCGACCAAATGATTAAAAATTGAACCTCTTCATTGCGTGCCACCTAGCAAAACCGCGGGAGACACTTGAAGGATTTGCAAAATCATTCTTTATGCCATAAAATGTTCTTTCAAACTGAAAAAGAAATGAGTGGATACCTCACAAGGAATTTATTTTATTTACTTTTAGAAACAGAGCGCCTTTATTGGAAGATTCTGTAGTTAGGTATCTTCACGAATTTCTATATTATATCTCTTTGAAATTTACAAGGTTTTACAAGATCTAAAAACTGTGGTTTTGTAGAAAAAAGAAGTTGAAAACTTGAAATGATATTTGTTAATTTTAAGTAAATAAAGAAGTAAGGTGAGTGAAAAGAAGAACAACCCAATAAAAATGCCATTTAAGACATTCAAGCTTCCATTGTATGTAAAAGTGGCAATACTATGATAAACCCCAAGATGTAATAAACATTAATCCAACATGGAAAACTACTAAATAAGGGCACGGAATGATTAAAAATGATATTGAGGGAAAACTAACGTGTAGGTGTTTAAACCGTATCAAAAAAACGGCAGAGTTGATTGCTTATAGCTTTCATATATTACAGTAATTAGTACTTAGCAGAACATTTCTCATAAAATAATATAAGACTAACTGTTTGAGGCAAATTTCTACCTGAAATCACAACCATCTTAAAGGCTCCAAAATATATCGAACGTACTTAAGAGTTAAAGATTTTTCAACTATAAATTCTCAGAAACACTGAAAAGAAACTGATAAGATACTTAGTCAATTTATGAATCCGAACATATTTTGTATTAGTACTAAAGTTAAGGAATTGATAGGTCTACCACAAAAGTTAGAAACATGGATAAACGGAATTTAAATCAACGAATCGTGCTAAGGGTTTAGGAAAAGCTTGCACGTTATTGGCAGATTTTATTAACTGCATACGAGCCATTTACAAGGTGATACTGTATTTGGTAGTAATTTTTACCTATTCAGAGTATCCTTACACTCAAATGATAGGTTACGCTAGTTTATAAGAATTAGAAAACAATTTTTACGTCAAATGAAGCTTAAAATATTCTATTTTGTCTTAAATCGATCAAATATGTTCCAACTTTTCCCAAAAAAATTAAAATAAAATAGAAAAACAACTATAATTTTTGGGATGCAACGACTTTTAAAAATTTGACGTTTGGTAGTTATCTACATATTGTTTTATTGCATTTTATTTTATTTTTATTTTCATATATTACTTCAATTAGTTATCCTGTGTAGTTAGGATGTCGTACAGTTGTCACTGTTGCATTGGTTACAAATCAGTCAATACAGGATTTGTGTGTCCAGAGGATATTTTAGACTTGAATGTATAGGTACCAGGTGCTGCCCTATATGCTCTTTATAGGTGTAGATTGCTATCATAAGATGACATCCTCCCCATATCTGCTTCAAACAAACTGTTTACAATGGCTCTTTTCACGTGTGCAAGTGTTTGAGCATCATATTTTTTGAGTTAATTGGCTAAATTTAATGCATATGTGAAGTATGGGTCATTTGACGCAGTGGTGGATGATTTCAAAATTTGTAATGTTTCACCCATTATTTTACCGGAGTCTAAAATCTCTCTTATCTTTCGTTTGCGACCTTCAGTAATCTTTCTTTCAGTCTCCAAGTGTGAGTCGTTGTCAATCTTGTCTTTTCCAACTTGTGTTGCATTGGCCTCCGTTTCTACTTCTAATTCTATAGCAATACTTTGTATCCCCAGTTGTGACACAGAAGACTAACGTGTTTCAACTCACCCCAGGACAAACGACGACGTTTACACTATGCGAATCAGGTAAAGCGAAACACTTTGATTCGCGTCCAAAAACCGACAGACCCCCGGCTCGCTGTGAAGCTGTTTCGCGCAACGCATTTCGAGTTGGAGCACACGTGTACACTATGCGAGTCTTGTTTCGCGAAACAGTTGCGCTAGTATGTTGCGCGCAGTTTAAACCCAGCTTTAGATGCGATTTCTTAGCTCTTCTTGCGTGGCAACAGACGTAGAATAAATCAGACTTCATCCAACCCCACACAAAATCATCTAACTAGATCAGCATATCGTGGTGGTCATTTAATAGATCCGTTTCGGCCAACCCATTAGTTACCATATATGTACTGTGTTTAAATAATCGATGACAATATGAGAAAAATGAGCAGGAACACCGTCATGCATAAATCACATCTTCTAGAAGCTCATACAGATTATTTTGCAAAAAATTCAAGTAAGATACAGAGTATTTCAAGGCCAAAGCCAGTGACTCATTGGGGTCTTTAGTAATTTTCAGGTTTAACTAATGGCGTCTTGACATCCCCCTCCCAAATTTTCCAGTAACCAAACTCATTGTTACGTGAACTTTTATTCAAATAAGTTATAATATATAAATACGCGTGTCGAAAGATTACAGCGATGTATTTATAAGAAGCGTCGCCCTCATAAAAGAATTAATTTAACTAAAAGAATGTGTCAAAACGTCCAAGAGCAATAAAATTAGTTTACACCTGAAAATTTCCTGCCCCTTTTGTTCGCCCGCCTATGATTAGGTGGTAAAGGAATATTTGGACTTTCAGTGACGCCAATTTTTTGACACTACAGAAATGAGTCACTGGCTTTGACCTTGGAATACTCTGTATTCCTGAAAGCCTTGTTGGTAAAAAGAAAGGACCGATGAGATTATCTCCAAGAAGACCACACCAGACATTAAATGAAAAGGTATGTTGGTAATGCATAATAGCAGTCGTTTTCAAGCAGGGTTTTTGGTCGCTCCAAGTATGAGTGTTTCGAAAATTAGTAATTCCATTTCTGGTAAAGCAAGATTCATCGGTAACTAGTAGTCAGGAAGTTAGGATCTCGTGTGCATTGTCGAATCAAACCGGCAGAAATGTATGCACTTGTTATAATCTTCTGATAATAAATGTTGCACACACGTAACGTGATATGGATACAATTGTTGCTGGCGCAATGTTTGCCATATGCAGATGAAACATTGAAATGTGACAATTTTCTAGTGCTAATAGTAGGAGATAGAACAGCATTGAGTATTCCTTCTTTAACGTCACCAGTTTGAAATCTTTGTCGACCGGAGTTTTATCGTTGTGGTTTTAGCGTGCCAGTTAAAAGACGTCTTTCAATGGCTTCAAACGTTTTCCGATTTAGTATCCTCCTAGTTGGAAATGTTTCATATTTTCGAAAAGCAGCATTATTTTTATGTACCTCGCCATAAATTAAAAGCATGTTTTGTTCTTCAAAAGTGAATAAATTTTTAGTGTCTCCCCATGATAATACAAAATGGTAGTCTTCTTATTAACTCATACGAAAACGCGCAGAAATAGTAAAACAGGTTATTTATTTACACGAACAGTATTTAATACTAATGGGTTTAATCATCTATCAAACACAAAACCGCTTTGCAATTGCAATCCACTATCTGATTAAATTCAAGATATTTAGATAAATCTAAACAAAAAATCTATCCAAATGAAATCCAAAATGTACGTTTATTTCCATTTATTAGTAAACTCCGTATACTCTAATTATATACTGCGTAATATTTTAATGGTTTTGCGTCAATGCTATCAGATATCAATCTTAAGCTAAAATTAAATCTTTAACAAAACTTCTAATTCATAGTATTTCTTATATGATACAGTTTGCCGCTTTAATTTACCGATAACGACCTAAATAAACTGTGAAACAGCAATTATACTATTAACCTGACGAACCATTTCGTGTGTTTACTAAAGCGAGATGACGGAGAGTATGTCATCGTTATTTTGATCGATAAAAATAAATTGACTTAATCAACGTAACTTGTAGTGGCCTCATAAATCCAATTGATTTATGAGATATGTCTTTGTTGAGCGATTAAGAATTTCGTACTTTAATTGCCAACAGTCAACAGTTATTTGTTATGACTTTAATACGATGTACTATTTGTACAGTTAATTAAGTGCTTATAATGGAATAATATGAACAAAATTATCAAGCATTGAGTTTAGTCATTTTAGTTTTTTAATAATAACTAAATAGTTGATTTTTAAAAATTCACATCTAAGAAAGTAATTGTTGAAACTTGAAATTTTATGACGATTTAGATTAAAACTTAACCTTTATTTTTATCGAAGAGGAATTTTTTACGTCTTTTAATTTTTCCCTCAGAAGAGAAAATGTAAATGGAAAAGAGGAAATTCAAACGAAAAGATATGCAATTTTGTGAACTCGTTCGTAATTATAGTTGCATATTTTTCTCATTATTTTAAATTAATACATTTTAATTTAAAAGATAAATAATTTATTTGTCTATATTACAATAATAAATCTATAAATTAAGTATTTATGTTCTAATAAGTTGTTAAGTCATCTTCAAAATAATACCTTGGCAAATTATTCGGATTGAAATTTGGCTTGGTAAAATGGAATTTTTGATGAATCGATGCACCAAGATTACTCCTACAATCTACAATCAAAAATGCAATGATAAAATTGTTCTTATTAAATAAATCTTAACTTAAATAACTCATTACTAACCTCTAATAATGATATACAAAAAGAAGTAATACCCATTATTTGCCACTGACAAAAATAAGACTCTGAAACTTTAGCTTCACATCCAACAACACTCGTTTCATTAAATATTGTACAATTATCCGCATATAATAAATCAAACTGATCATTTGGATATAATCTCTCATAATCGGTATAATTATTAACTCCACAGCAATCATACTATAAAAGTAAAATGATTTTAAAACTTTTCTTCCCATTTCTAAATATACTTACTTTGTCTTGAAGATATATTTGTGCTTGAACAGCATTTACATCGCCTTTCATCTTCATAAAATTAACGGTCATATAACCCCAGACTTGCAAAGGAAGTAAAACGTTTAATGAAATTAATATCATCGCCACACCCAAAATTATTTTAATTATGGATAAAATACCAAGTATACTTGCAAACTAAAATGTAATAAATTCTATAATATAACTTATATTATATAAAAATATAAATTTAGGTACTTACAGTTCTTAATTCACAAACTCCCCGAATGGTTAAAATATAAATTCCTAATAATCCAACTGCTAACATTATCATACCATAAATTAACGAATATAAAACTAATATAGATGTAGCTGCACGTCCTGCATCTAATAAAACGATTGTATCTAATGCTTCTTTTGTGTAAATGGAAAAAATGGGTTTGTAAAATTCAAATATTAATATTCCAGATACTAAAAAATAATATCCAAGAACCTAAAAATAAAAAAAATGTAATAAATTTGTATTAATTGTAATAAACGACCTTTAAAATGTCTTTTAGTTCAGAGTATTATCTTAAATTGAAGTTGTATTCAGATTTTAATCGAAATAATGTAACTTACCATATAAATAATATTGAAATAAGTAAGAACACTTGTTGCTTGTTGTTTGGTGGAATTCATTGTGAAATAAGATGAGTGATGGTCTGAAAAACGTACAACTTGGGCACTGATCTGGTCCAATTCTGCGGTCTATAGGAAAGCTCACCGAAAGCGAACAAGGCCGGATAAAAATATTCACTCAAAGCGAACAGACGCCACGGTGTATTTAAAAGTTAAAAGCGAACGTTCGCCAAAGAAATTTCGCAGGAATTTATATTCATTATGACGAAAAAACACCGAATTTTTTATTATCTTAATTTTTTTTTAATGTTTATAATTTGATGTTTTCTAAAATCTTCATTAAAATGAAACTAAAAAACTCATTTATTTATGAATCAAATTTATTGATATATTTGGCATAATAAAAACAATATTTTTTTAAATGGGTTGGATTTAAATTTCAGGTTGAATTGAGTTGGTTGGGTTTGAATTCAAATACCAGTCGGAATAGATTCAATTATTATCCGCAATTAAGTTAAGGGGAGATATCAGTGTGACAGGCTGAAAAATGAGGTATTTTTTGGGAATTTTTTCTTTTTGTAAACGGCTCTATCAAATTATTTATGATTTTGTCTATTAATTATTGAAGCATTAAAGTATGCAAGGAAATTTTCTTTGAATTTATATTACGATCTATGAAGCAGGGCAGCAGTCGTAAAATGACGTCTCAGAAAAAAGACCTCCCAACGGTTGACAACATTAGAGCCACAGCAAGCATCTGAAATGAAAAATTCGAAAAGATTTTTAAATTATAATAGTATAGCTATCGCAGCATCGTAGAAAATTTGAAAATTTTGATTTAAAAAAAATGGTGGCCAATTAAAAAAAAATTTCGGATTTTACACAAAAATTTTGCAGTAAATCGTGAATAAAAAAAGTAAACAAGTTTAAAAAAACTCTACGATGCAACGATAGAGCTAAGTTTTCTGAAGAGAATCCATGTTGAATAAAGTCGATTGGACAAAATTTAAAAGAGTAATGCTGTCAACCAGGTAAAAAAACGTGGTTTCGAGAAAAACGCGTTTAAAGTTTTGAGAGGATAAAATTGAATGATGTAGCTTGAATATTAATATAAAACAAGTTCTTACCGATTATTCTGCTATCCCTGGACCATATAGAAGTTCATCTGCGTCCAACAATAACATTTCCTCCTCCTCACGTCGGTTTAAAGCACTTAAGCGTCCCTCGTGCGTGTTTGCTGCTGAGTAGTGTTCGGCGTCCTCGATACGTTTTCGGTCGATTTCGTGGCAATAATTGAACAGTTTCTCGCCGATGGAGATTCCCAAGTCCTCAACAACATCCAACAAAGCCACGTGACCATCGTTGAATATGATAGTAGCTAAATTAGCAGCTGTTTTGACTACTTGGGCGCCACAAAAACGAGTTTTCGGAGCCAATTTCGAATACTTCTAAGCTCCGGTCTTACGAAACACAGAATAAATTAATCCTCTAATAATTGCTATAGTTACGCCTTTTTTAAGTAATGTGAGTGACTGAAATAAAAGTTATTCGGGCAATTATTCCGAGAATAACTTATTCTGCCTTTTATAAGACCGGGCCTAAGCCGAATATTGTTTAAACATTTTGTAGGCATATTCTTAAAGGACAAAACTAACCATTTAAAAAAAATCGATTTTTTTTTTCACACTGATATCTCCCCTTAATTAAGTTGGATTTTCAAACCTAATCCAATTATTAAATCAATTGTCATTTTTCTAACTGGGTTGGATTTAATTTTCAAGTAAAATCGAGTTTGTTGGGTTTGATGTCAAATCCCAATTGAATTAGATTCAATTTTTAAGCTCAATTAAGTTGATTATGTTCGATTTTTAAACCTAACCCAATTCCGAAATCGATTTAAATTTTTTTAAGTGGATTGGATGTTATTTTTAATTTGAATTGGATTGGTTGGGTTCAAGTTTAAATTCCAGTTGAATTAGATTCAATTTTTAAGCTCAATTAAGTTGATTAGGTTCGAGTTTTAAGCGTAATCCAATTACAAAATCGATTTCCAGTTTTTTTAATGAGTTGGATTGAGATTGTACATAATGAGAACTTTTGACCATTATACAGGTGTCTTAGAACTCAGTTGCCAAACGCTAACCACGCATTTTAGAGCTGATTTCATGCCGATTCAACGAAAAAGTCCTTAGCCGAAATTATTTCCTAAGAGAACTTAACCTGGTAGCGCTTAACACCTTTACAATGGCAATAAAAAAATTGTTTTGTCAACAAACGATGAAGCGTTTTGAAGTTTACAAACGCTCAAAATTGCATTATGATAGCTAAATCGTTATTAAGATATTTCGAAAAAAACATGATCAGACACGTCATATTCAGGATGCTCTAGTTCCCTTAGGAAGCAATTTCGGATAAGGACTTTTTCATTGAATCGGCATGAAATCAGCTCTGGAATGCGTGGTTTGCATTTGGCAAACTGAGTTCTGGGACACTCTGTATATCATAAAGTTCTAACTTCCAAACGTAAAATTTTAATGTAATTCAAAGAAAATTCCGCTTTCAGAACGTTGCATAATTTTTAGAATGTTTAAAAATTTCGATTATGGACATTAAGTTACATTTTCTTTTCTGGGGGAAAAACTAAAAATCATAGAAAATCCATTTCTGGTAAAAATAAGAAATAAGTTTCAATCTAAATCCTCATAAAATTTCAAGTCTCAATAACAATTAATTTTTTAGATATGAATTTTTAAAGATTAATGAGTTTTAATCGACATATAAATTTAGTTAGGTTGGAATTTCTCTTCTATGGAAAAAACTAAAAATTGTAGAAAGTTTATTTTCGGTAAAAGTAAAGATTAACTTTCAGTCTACATCCTCATAAAATTTTAAGTTTCAACAACAGTTAGTTTTTGAGATATGAATTTTTAAAAATAAAGTACTAGATTATAATAATAAATTGTAAAAATAAATTATCTGATCATTCAATCTTATTCAATAAAAGTTTAGTTATCCTACTTCCAACAACCTGAAATTAAATAGAAAAATACACATCTCACCATAAAAATCATACACATCTCATCAATTTTTTTAATTTAATTTTTACCTCAATTAAGCAACTTAAAACAAGCACAACCAAAGGAGCAATAATAAAATCATGAAATGCAATAACTATTTTATCACTGCAACCAACTGGATTAACATTATCCAAAGTGCAAAATTTTACGATTTTATGACAACACGTTTCTGGATAATAACCCTTTTCTTTATACAAAGTTTCATAATCTTCGTAGCTGTTAATTCCACAACAATTGTACTGAAATTATATCAAAATTGAAATCTTACAACTTTATCACTACCATCAGTATCTGATTGTAAGTAATAAGCTTGTCAATTATTGGTAGTAATTGTAAAATATGTACCGTTCTCTCGAGAAACATTTGTGCTTCTAATGATCTCTTGAACGAAGGCATTAGAATAAAATTTTCCATAATATTTTGCCTTATTCTTGCGGCAAATGATTTCCTGATGAATCCTATAAGTACTAAAATCCCAATTCCGAATTTAATGTTAAATACAATTGCTAAGGCGTATCGAAACTGAAATGATAATTGATAGGTTTATACTTAATTAATAAAGTTTATACTTCCTCTGTCCGAAAATAGTTGCTACATTTTAATTTAATTTTTGTCCGAGAATAGTTGCCACATTTTATTTATTTATTTATTTTAAGGCGAATCAAAAACAGAAGAATTTTAAGTACAACAGTTTGTTGTTTTTAAATGAAAATACAAAATAATTTATGAACTAAAAGAAAACTAAATCCAACACACTTAAGTCGGGGCTATTCGGTGGTTGAGATATCAGTTGAATATCCCAACCATCTCTACAGAAAGCTTGGATTAATGTTGGATCGTCAGTATACAAATGCGGTTTTGCATTATCTTGCTGAATAAATATTGTATGTTTTTTTGAACCAACTGGTCATTTCTCCCGTATTGTTGGAATCAATTTATAAAATCATTTTTCTTACTTCCTCTTTATTGACACTTTCTACAGCTTTAGTTACTATCTAGTGTTCCCTTAGACGTGCAACTGCCGCCATGAACATTACTTTTGTAATGAACCTTTTACTTTTACAAGTTCTATGCGGCATTTCTTCTTCCGGGGTGACATAAAAACTTTTTTTGTTTTGGTTAAATAAAACCATTTTTCGTCAATGTGAATATAGTTCAGTAAATCTTCAAAATACCCCGTCGGCAATACAAATTTTAAACAAAAATTTATTCGGCGCCGTTTTTTTCTTCGATAAGTAACGGCTTAATAAAATTTGTTACTCTTTTAATTTCTTTTCCATTTTTAAATCTATTATGCAACGTTTTTTTTGGAATTTTACTTGAACAAGCTAACGATCTTCATATGGTTCTTTTACATAAAGGGATTGAGCATATATTAGCAATTTGTTGATTGTAATCTTTAACTTTTCGACCACAATTATTTTTACGGAACTTAATATTAATTATTGCGTTTTTACTTAAGCAATCTTTTATTTGTTTCCAGAATCTCGAAATTGTTGAACGACTGCAAAAAAACTTACGTACAGCTGCATTTATCACGCCTCTTTTCAAATTTTATCCTCCATATTTTGCAAAAAATAATGTAAAATTTGGTTTCTTTGCTCATTACTAAATTCTCCGCATTTTTTTCCACCTCTTTGATTAGTTTCCGAAATATTTCGAACCATTTTTGATGCAGAGCGGTTAAAATTCAAAAACATTCAAATTTTTCAGGTAACAATTACTTATTACAAAACGTGGGCAATAGCTAAGTGGAGGTTAGGGCATGGCACATTTCGATTATTATATGTTCTACCTATTGATATTTAATAAATTAATTTATCTTATATATTTATGATAATTTTTACATTAAACTAAAATGTAGCAACTATTTTCGGACAGAGGAATTACTTATTTAAGAAAAATAACTCATAACTAACAAATGTAAACAATAATAAAAAAAAGTTTTAAAAAAGAGATTAATTTTGTAAAAACTCACCGATTTTAAAAATGCTTTTTTCTTCAAAACTAAACCAAAAAGTCCACCAAACACTAAAATTAGAATAATAATCCCATAACTAATAAATGCCCATCGAGTAGCCAAAACCACCGTATTACTATAATCAATACTATTAATTAATTCTTGCACGTCGCTGTGGTGACTTTGCAAATTTAAATGTACAGATATTGGAAGAAGTAATCCAGCGATCAAAAGACCTACTCCAAGCAACTAAAATGGGACACTTTCGCTTGGTCTAAAATCTTAAAATACATAATAAAATACACTCAATACTTACTAAATACACAGAAAGAAATAAACTAAAAAATCTCTTTTCCATCTTGGATAAAGTTTAAGTGCGCTATAATTCATGAGATAAGTGGTGCGTTTTAAATTTAATTTCGTCTATTGCGCATACATAAATACAAAAGTTGGCTTAAAATAGATTATAATATGTCTATACATAGGATGTGTATAGAATAAATGATTATAAATATTATTATAGAAAACTAGTACTAACAAAAAAGTAAGTTTCATCCCAAACGTAAATGAATTAAAGAATATCAGTTTCTAATTTTCATGAATTAATCGACACTTGAATTTACAGAATTTTTAACTTGACCAAGGTTTTGTTTATTATTTTGTAGAAGTCATTGTTAAACAAACAGATCTGAAAATATGCGCTTTGGGGAGTTGTTTGGTTAACAATGTCAATAAAAAATCCCACCAAATGAGAACAAGGTCAGATAAAAATATTCATGTACAACCAACAAACGGAAATTGAGGCTCGTTAAAGGAATTTAATTTAATCTCAAAGAAATACCAAAAACTGAAAATCAAATGCAGTAAAATTCCCCTTCGCGACCACCCCTCTTAAACGGACACCTCCCTTGGACGGACAGTTTCTCATGGAACCGTCCGATTTCATATAATTTGCATTGTGTCAACTCCCTCTTGAACGGACGCGGACATTAGAAGATGTTCTCTTAAACGGACAATCGCTCTGTGCGACGACTTGGCTGCCTTCTTTTAATAAAAGATTTTCCCTTTAACCGGTGATTTACTGACTTTAATATTTGTAAGGTACAAGCGCAACCTATGTCGTAAGCCTTTCTGCTTAGTTTGAATGAGGGACTTCCCCCAGTACACCGAAATGTAAACGTTCTCATTTTTTCGGTGCATACGGAGTTCAATACTAGTTTGACGTCTATGCAGAAAAAGATATGCGAATGTATTATACTTTGCCAAAATTTAGGCCCAAGTAACCAAGGAAACAGTTAAAAATTGTTCCCTAAAGTAGGATTTAAGCACGACATTATGCAAAGTGAAGACCAGCGAAATGAAGTTTTTACATCTGATCCAGAAGATGACTTACCACTTAATGTAGTTGCAGATATTCTCAAATATAAGAATTTATTGAAATTGATTGATAATAAAAACCTTGATTTCTCTAAACTGGATGAAAATTTGTATGTTGTTCAGATTCAGGACAAGAAATTGAAAATCCAGAAGTGCAAAAACTGTCTGAAGATTCTAACGTTGATGAGGTTCCAGTAATAGGAGAGAATATCCAAAGTTATGGTGATAGAGTCTTTGAAACTTCTTTCCAAATTAAAAATACGATTTCTGGACTCCAGTTTAAAGAAAAAGAGTAGACAAACAACAATAGATGATTTCTATAAAAATCATAGGTGTTGATAAATACAAAAAAGACAAAAATAAGAAACATATTTTATTGAAAAAAAAAAAATAGAAAATATTTACATTGGCAGTTATAAATAATAATACTTATCAGACAATTAATTTCTTTTAAATTTAATTGTCTATCAAACGTTAGTTGTATGAGGATGACCATTCTCAGGAATAAATGTTTCGCGTCTTTTAAGTTTTTGAAGGAACATTAAGGTAACAAAAACTCCTATAACCTAAAAAGTATGTGTATTAAAAACCAACGTTTCATTTTAATAATTATTGGGTTGTTTGGCAAGTAATTTCGTTTTTTCGCGACAGAGGATTTAATTGTATTTTTTTGCACCCAACTTCACACTTAATCCGTATAAGTATTACATACTTTGAGAGCTCATATAGCAAGGCTTCTGTGTAAAAAATTCCAATTAATTCTACGCAGTAGTTTTTGGTTGGTGCTCTTTTAAATATGGATAAGCAGCATTTTCGACATATCTTACTGTTTTAGAAAGGGTAAAAATGCTTTTCAAGCCAGAAAGAAATTGACCGATGTGTATGGAGAATGTGTGCTGACAGTACGCCAGTGCCAGAACTGGTTCGCTAAATTTCGATCCGGTAATTTTGATGTCGAAGATGCACCACGTTCGGGAAGGCTGGTTGAAGCTGACTAAGATGCGATAAAGGCATTAGTTGATGCAAAATTAGTTGATGATGTGAGAGGTTAAATTTATCAAATTCGTTTATGATCACTTGAAACGCCTGGGATTATCCTCAAAGCTCGATGTATTGGTTTCCCATATTCTCTACTGTCATCAGCTGGACAAACTGAATGATGCACTTCAACAGATAGGTCGGAACTAATCAACAGGAAAGGTGTAGTGTTTCATCAAGACAACGCGAGACCTCACACAAGTTTAGTCACTCGCCAAAAGCTCTTACAGCTTGAATGGGATACAATGCCACACCCACCATATTCTCCAGACTTGACACCATCGGATTATTATTTGTTCCGGTCACTCCAAAATTTCTTAGACGGTAAAACCTTCACCTCAAATGAGAAGGTCAAAAACTACCTCGATCAGTTTTTTCCCAGCAAAGACCAAAAATTTTATGAGCTTGGAATTATGCTACTGCCATAAAGATGACAAAAGGTGTTGGACCAGAACGGCCAATATATAATTTAATAAAGTATTTATTTATTATACGAAAACTGTCTTTCATTTCCACAAGAAGAAAACGAAATTACTTTTCGAACAACCCAATAGTTACCTCAATTAAGCAAATTAAGATTGTAACCATCCCAAGTGGAATGAAACTATAATGAAACGCCTCGACCAGTTTCAATCCACAACCATCAGGTTTAACTTTATCAATTAAATTACACGTTTCATGAATTTCAGTACAACACGTTCTTGGATATTTTTCCCAGCCGTACATAAGCCTGTAATCTCTGTAATTATCTATACCACAACAAAAATACTAAAAAAAAGGATTTAAAAATTAGTAAAATAAAAAATATATATTAGATTTAAACTACCGTGTCTTCTAAAAACATTTGGATCTTAAGTAATTTCATGTCAATACCCATCATGGTGAAATTTTCTAATACGCCTTTTCTAATTGCAACAGCAAATTTTTTATTTATGATATTAAATAGAATGTAAAATCCAGCTATTATTTTTAAACCAGCAATAACTGATATTCCGTAGATAAACTGAAACAAGCTTATGTTAGTATGAATTTAAAAAAATAATAATTAAAATTAAAAATTTAGAAATTACATCGAAACTAGAATTCTGAACATTATCTCCAACAATATTAACCCTCCGTGTGTACACTGGGTCTTTGAATGAACAGACAAAATTTAAAATTCGAAATTCTCTCTTATGAATAGAGGTTAGGCTTAGGTTACCCCTCCTAAAAAAAGAACGCAGAAATGGCAGACATGCATTTTATGTATGGCAAAGCCGATGGAAATGCTTGTGAGGCACGTCGCCTTTATGCCGAAGCATTCCCAAACCGGGTACTTCCGTGTGACAAACTTTTTACAAATTTACATCAACGTTTATCCGAAGTTGGATCGTTTAAATCAAGGAACGGTGATGGTGGTCGGCCTAGATCAGTTTGTACTCTCGACGCAGAACTTAACATTTTAAGACGAATTGAAGAAAATCCTGGTACTAGTACTAGAAGACTCTCTACTGAAACAAATATTAATTTTTCCCTAATTTGGAGAATTTTACGGGAGCAGCAATTGCACCCATACCATATTCAAAGGGTACAGGCTCTAGCTGTGCCTGATTATGCCGCACGACTGGTGTTTTGTCGAAGCATGTTGACAAAAGTCGCGGAGAACCCAAATTTTGTTACGAAAATTTTATTTACAGACGAAGTGGGTTTCACGAGAAATGGCATTTTTAATTTTCATAATAGCCATGTTTGGGCCGACAAAAATCCGCATGCCGTTGTTGAATCGAATCATCAACACCGATTTGCAATCAACGTTTGGCTTGGTGTGTTAGGAGACCATCTGATAGGACCTTGTTTCCTGCCTAACCGTTTGACTAGTCAATTGTACCTTGACTTTTTGCGGAATACATTACCACTGCTGTTAGAAGATGTGCCCCTCAACCACAGAATTAATATGTGGTTGATGCACGATGGAGCTCCTGCGCATTACGGAGTCTTGGTCAGAAATTATCTAAACGAAAATTACAATGGCAGGTGGATAGGGCGAGGAGGTCCAATTGCATGGCCCCCTAGATCTCCCGACCTCACTCCACTCGATTTTTGCATTTGGGGGTATTTAAAGACATTAGTTTATTCAAGTCCTGTGAATAATTTAGATGAGTTGCGAGAACGAATTGAACATGCCTGCCAGACTGTTCGTATGATAAATCCGGGACTCTTTGAGAGAGTGCGGCGTTCACTTTTACGGAGATGTGAAATGTGTATACAAATGGAAGGAGGACATTTTGAACATCTTCTTTAAGAATCATTAATTTGTAATAATTAAAATGTATTTATACTGATATTTGAGTGTAAATTATTTTAATTTGAAAAACAGGCTGTAATTAGGAAACGGCTGATTTTTTGACTTATGTTTATTTTGACTTTTTTGTTTGTACTGATGAGATCTATAAGTGGGCCAAATATTCGAACGTATTTTTTAAACATATACAGGGTGTATATAGGAGGTTTCAGAACTGCACGGTACTATTTCAGGGATATCTTCTCCAGCACGAAATAAACAAGAAAGTTTATACCGTATAACAATTTTTTCTCGCAACATAGCAAAGTTCACAGGTTAATACAGCACATTAGGATTTCTTTAACTAGGACAAAGATAACTTATATAGCAGTTCAATCGTAATAATCGTTGTTACTATGCCTACACAATGCCAGGTCAAAAGCACAAGTTATGCTTTTGACAGATTGCCTGAGATATCGGTTAATAAAACTGTTAAAAAATTGTTACTGAAATGCACACTGTACAAATTGTTAAGGTTGTTGCAAGAACACGAGTTAAATTTAATAAATAAATACAAACTTCATATAAAGGGCACTTTATTATAAGAAACGATTAACAGTAAATAACTCGTACAATCATACAAATGAAAATGTGTACTTATTGTAAATTACTTGAGGTACCTAAAGTAATTTATAATAAATGTTCAAATATAGATTGCACTACTAAACAGTATTCTGATCTGTCGTAGAAGTTTCTTCTTACGTTATGAAGCATAACAGGTGTAAACAGACACATTTATAATCTTTTGACGAAAATGTTCCAAATCTTCAGCTCTTACGTGGTTGTACACTTTCTGTTTTACGTATGGCTAAATGAAGAAGTCCATAACAGCTAAATCGGGCGACCTGGCTGCCCATCTGATGTTGCCTCTTCTACCAATCACACGATTTGAAAAAGTGATATTTAAAAATTGTCGCACATCAGCCATATCGAAGGACAGCCATCCTGCTGATACCATATTCGGTTTAAGTCGATTTAAGTTGCGTCAAAGCTGGAGTGATTTGCTCCCGAATGAGATCCAAATAGTTCCATTCAAATTGCCCTCAATAAAGAAAGGTCCAACAATATGATCTCCAAGAACACCAGCCCACACGTACAGCTTTGTTGGGTATTGAGTTCGGAAGTCCATTCAAAGACGTGGATTCTCTCTACTCCAAAATTTAATAATTAATAACTGCAGGATTGTGCCTTCCTAATAATGTAAACGTCGATTCACAAAACAAATATTAGTTAAAAAATTTGGATTTTCGTTTGCACGTTCCATCATCGTTTCGTAGAATATTTTTGAATCTCATCGTCGGGAAATATCTGGTGACCTTTTGATATCTTGTACGATTTGTATCCATGTCGTCTGAGTACCTGTCGAACAATTTCCCTGTTGGTACCGAGTTCTGTAGCAATTTGAAGGCTAGATTTCGATGACTCTTCTTCGGCAATAGCGCAAATCATTGTGTCGCGTATTTGTTTGTTTTCTATAGGAGCTCTTTCTTCTTTTCTGTGGCACCTATTGTCTGCAACACACCCATTCTCTTCAAACGCTCTTACAATCCTCGATATTTTTGGAAAAATGTGGAATTGGCCGGTTCTCAAAATGTTCAACAAATAAATGAACCGTATTTTTGATTGTTTGTGAGTTGCCACCGTAAACCCATTTAATTATCTGTATTTTCTCTTGTAGAGTGTACAACATCGCACTAGTCGAAGGTATTTGAAGCAAAATTCGACAGAATGTAAATTTAGTTACAAATACTGTACTAACTTATAAAATTTGCTATGTTGCGAAAAAAAATTGTTATACGGTATAAACTTTCTTAACTCATCAACTTATTTTACTTAATTTTAAAAATTAAGTAAGGTTTAAAACTACATAAAAATTTAAAGTTATATTATTCAAATCTTTATATTTGTCACTTAAATTTTTCTAAAAGATAGATCCTATAATTAGACCCTAGCTTTTTTATTTCAACGATTTTTTTCTTACTTTCATAAGTAAGAAAAATTATATAAATAAACCTCTTTTAGTTATACAATTAAATATATTAATTCCCAAAAAAAAATCTAACCTTTCAAACACGTTCAACTCACCGATTTCAATAACCCTTCTTTCTCCAAAACCAACCCGCAACAACCATAAAGCACCATAATCATAATCACAGTCCCATAACTAATAAACGCCGAACGAGTAGCCGAAACAACCAAATTACTTTTATCGATAGTTGTAATTAAGTCTTGTAAATCTTCCTCGTAAGTATCCAAATTGGAATGTACAGTCGTCGGGAGAATCAATCCGGCGATTAAAAGACCAATACCGAGAAGCTGAAATGTAACACTTTAACAAACCTAAAATTACGTTGAATATCTTATTTAGTACTTACTAAATATACAATTAAAAATATACCGAAATATCTTTTTTCCATTTTATATAAATTTCAGGACCGATATGATTTGTGGGTTAACTGGTCTGTTTCAGTTTTGAGTTTAGTCTGTTGCGCACAAATGCGAAAGTTAGATTAAAAATAGATCGTATACAGCGGTAGCCAAAAATAAAAACGGTGGTGAATATCAATGAAATACGTGAATTAATTAATGGTAATCAACTAAATATCAATGATTTATTTAATCGAATTTTAGTAAAAAAAAATTCAATTAACAATCTTACAAATTCATAAAAATGTACAAAGCGTTTAAATATTTGCACACAACCGTTAAGTAATTATTAACAGGAAATGCAAGTACTTCCTCTAATTTTGCATTCTTTCTTAGAACAGGAACTTAATGGCAAACACACTCTCTTAAATACTAATGAACATTTCTTGCATTTTCAATTAAATAAATGAAAGGAAAAAAGAAAAACATCTTTAGTGTTATTTGTAAAGAATTTATTAAATAAAATATATCGACTTAAACAATCAATACTTAGTAATTAACGTTATAGCTTTATATTAGAACAAACATCGATCTTGTGAGAAAATTACTGTGGTGCTTATTTGAAACAGAAACGATCACAGTCGTGGTTTTTTACGCGTAAGCTCCTCTTCTGTACTGATTCTTTATCGAACTCGAAAGACATAGTGCGAAGATAGCGCCAATTAACTAAAAAAAAAAAAAAGTCAATTCAAGATCTTTAAAAATGAATTTTTGATGAATTTTTAAAATTAATTTTCTTAAGTTAAAAAGTGTCAAAAAATTTTTACCAACTTTGAAAATTTTTTTAAATTTTTTTGACAACACCTAGAATAAAACGGTCTTTTTTAATTAAAATTAGAATGTTTTGAGTTTCATTTAGAAAAAAAATCAAATTAAAATCTTTAAAAATTAATTTTTGATGAATTTTTTGAAAAATAGTTAATTTTCTAACCTAAAAAATTTTTTACCAACTTTGAAAATTTTTTCAATTTCTTTGACAAAACTTGGAATAAAACGACCTTTTTTAAATAAAATTAGAATGTTTTAAGTTTCATTTAGAAAAAAAATCAAATCGAAATCTTTAAAAATGAATTTTTGAAGAATTTTTAAAGTTGATTGATTTTCTTAAGTTAGGTTAGATGCGTTAAAATTTTTTACCAACTTTGAAATTTTTTTTAATTTTTTTAACAAAACTTGGAATAAAACGGTCTTTTTAAATCAAAATTAGAATGTTTTAAGTTTCATTTAGAAAAAAAAATCAAGTTAAAATCATTAAAAATGAATTTTTGATGAATTTTTTAAAAAATAGTTAACTTTCTAACCTAAAAAAATTTTTACCAACTTTGAAAATTTTTTTAATTTTTTTGACAACACTTGGAATAAAACGGTCTTTTTTAATTAAAATAAGAATGTTTTAAGTTTCATTTAGAATAAAAATCAAATTAAAATCTTTAAAAATGAATTTTTGGTGGATTTTTTAAAACTGTTCGATTTTCTAAAATTAGGTTAAAAGTGTCAAAAAATTTTTACCAACTTTGAAAATTTTTTTAATTTTTTTGACAAAACTTGGAATAAAACGACCTTTTTTAAATAAAATTAGAATGTTTTAAGTTTCATTTAGAAAAAAAATCAAATTAAAATCTTTAAAAATGAATTTTTGATGAATTTTTTAAAAAATAGTTAATTTTCTAACCTAAAAATATTTTTACCAACTTTGAAAATTTTTTTAATTTTTTTGACAGCACTTGGAATAAAACGACCTTTTTTAGTTAAAATAATGATGTTTTAAGTTTCATTTGGAAGAAAAATCAAATTAAAATCTTTAGAAATGAATTTTTGGTGGATTTTTTAAAATTGTTCGATTTTCTAAAATTAGATTAAAAGTTTCAAAAAAATTTTACCAACTTTGAAAATTCCTTTAATTTCTTTGACAACACTTGGAATAAAATGGTCTTTTTAAACAAAATTAGAATGTTTCAAATTTCGTTTAAAAAAAATCAAACCAAAATCTTTAAAAATGAATTTTTGGTGAATTTTTTAAAAAATGATTAATTTTCTAACCTAAAAAAAAATTTATCAGCTTTGAAATTTTTTTTAATCTTTTTGACAACAATTAGAATAAAACGGTCTCTTTTAGTTAAAATTAGAATGTTTTAGGTTTCATTTAGAAAAAAAATCAAATCAAAATCTTTAAAAATCAATTTTTGGTGGATTTTTTAAAATTGTTCGATTTTCTAAAATTAGGTTAAAAGTGTCAAAAAATTTTTACCAACTTTGAAAATTTTTTAAATTTTTTTAACAACACTTGGAACAAAACAATCTTTTCTAATCAAAATTAGAATGTTTTAAGTTTCATTTAGAAAAAAAATCAAATCAAAATCTTTAAAAATGAATTTTTTGTGGATTTTTTAAAATTATTCGATTTTCTAAAATTAGGTTAAAAGTGTCAAACAATTTTTACCAACTTTGAAATTTTTTTTAAATTTTTTTGATAACACTTGGAATAAAACGGCCTTTTTTAAATAAAATTAGAATGTTTTAAGCTTCATTTAGAAAAAAAATCAAATCAAAATCTTTAAAAATGAATTTTTCGTGGATTTTTTAAAATTATTCGATTTTCTAAAATTAGGTTAAAAGTGTCAAACAATTTTTACCAACTTTGAAAATTTTTTTAATTTTTTTGACAACACTTGGAATAAAACGATCTTTTTTAATTAAAATTAGAATGTTTTAAGTTTCATTTAGAAAAAAAATCAAATCAAAATCTTTAAAAATGAATTTTTGATGAATTTTTGAAAAAATAGTTAATTTTCTAACTTAAAAAATTTTTTACCAACTTTGAAAATTTTTTTAATTTTTTTGACAACACTTGAAATAAAACGGTCTTTTTAATTACAATTTGGAATGATTTAAGTTTCATTTAGAAAAAAAATCAAATCAAAATTTTTAAAAATGAATTTTTGATGAATTTTTAAAGTTAATTTTTTTAAGTTAAAAAAGTGTCAAAAAATGTTTCCAACTTTGAAATTTTTTTTAATTTTTTTGACAACACTTGGAATAAAACGGTCTTTTTTAATTAAAATTAGAATGTTTTAAGTTTCATTTAGAAAAAAAATCAAATCAAAATCTTTAAAAATGAATTTTTGATTAATTTTTAAAGTTGATCGGTTTCTTGTATTATTTAATCAAAATTATTAACCAAAATAAAACAAGTTATTTACCTCAACACCAGCAATAGAAACCACGACAATTCCGATAATTTTCAAGACGTCTTTAGTTGTACTAAACATCGCTTCAACACATCCTTGCGAGAAAGAATTGACTGGAGTGCAGACACTTGTTGTTACGTCTTTGCAACAACTTTTTGGGACAGTAAGGAAAGGAGAATTAATCCAATCTGTAGGACCATCAACACCGCAACATTGAAGCTGAAAAAATAGAAATAATTTTAAAATATTAATGAAACAAAGAAAACTAAAAAAAAACTTACTGCTTGTTGGATACCATCAACAATTTCATTGGATGGTTTCGAAGAATCGTTATATTTGTCGAATAATTTCCGGAAATCTTCCCTTAAACTGGCTTTTAGATCATCGTTATCTCTTATCAACAAGAAGGCACCCACTCCGAGAGCTATTTGCAAAATGAGCATAACCAGCAATATTATTGCATACTAAAAGAACAAAAAAAAAACGTAAACATTTTGTAAATGTTAAAACCAAAAATTGAGAATTTTAATTTTACCGTTGTTAACATGCAAGTGCTTTCTTTCACGGCTCCGCAACATCCAAAGAACGCTATCACGAACACTACGGATCCCACGACTATCAGCAATGTTGGTACTAAAGAAACTGCTGCATATTTCTCTGGAATGGCGTCTGTGAATTCGCTGACATTTAATTTGAAGAGTACTCCTATTATTAACAATCCTAATCCGGCCAACTAAAAAAAAGAAAAATAATACATTTAAAAATTAATATTATTAAGATTTTTTTATTGAAAATTAAATCATTTTTCAAATTAATTAAAATAAAGAAATGTTTTAAATTTGTTGGATGTATTGCAAAAAATCAAGAATTCCATACAATATTTTTATTCGATGTATGATTTGATTGATATTTTAAATGACATGTAATCATCAAAATTACGTAAATAAAAACATCTGGTTATAACAAACTTGAACAGACCCTCGAAAACAGTTCGGTTTAACCGAGGTTCGTTTTAAGTGAAAACAAAGAAAAATACAATTACTACCAGATCTAACTCTTTTATTTTATTTTTCTCATTTGCAATATATGTATAAACGTGTAGGACAAATCCAAATAAATATACAACAAAAAAAATCATATACATACATAGGCAGCAAATAAATTTTGCTAAACTTTATTTAAAATATTTATGTAGGTTAGTTTGTTTTGTTTGTTTGTTTGTTCAAATTAATTTTATGAACATATAATTGTATTTCAGTTAATTTGTTAATAATATCCTGAAGAGTGTTCAACTGCAGAAAATATTAGACAGCATCAATATGTGTAATTGCATCTGATGTAGTTGAAACTGTTATTATTTTCATCGCTTTCTATTTCTTCGCTTTCCTCATCTTTTACCTCACATTCAACATTCTTGTTGCACTAGCAATAATAGCATCATCACTTAAACATTCCACCTTCAGAAGATTGTCATCAACATGGACGTATTGAAGTCATAGTCAATGTGGCGTGGGCTAATGTGTTGTCTTCTCGATTCCTTTCAAGTCATTCGGCTAATGGTAGATCATCATCTGATTGTGAGTCAAATTCATCTTCTCTCATGACAAACCCACCGTGGCGAAAACAATTAATGATTGAACTTTTTACCATTTGCCGTGTTATATGAACTAATGGCGAATTCGATTGGTAAAACTGGTGCGCACTGGTGTGCACTAGTACATACATAGTAGCGTGTTCTATTGAACTGCCACTTTTGTGTACTAAGCTAATGTGATGTATGCACTAACATGCACTCAAGGTCAAATTCTGGTGCGCACCAGTGCAACCAATTAAATACGCCATAAGTTTAAAGCGTCTAACAGATTAATACTAAATTTTTCGTTGTCAGAATCAATGCAATTTATCATTTTTGCAAGGAGAAGTCGTCGATAGTTGCTTTTTAAACTGTATATAACTCCCTGATCCAAGGGCTGCAATTTCGAACTTGTGTTGGGTGGCATAAAGAGTAATTTAATGCAGTCTAAATTTTTAACATCAGTGTGTGCTGGACAATTATCAATTAGTAATAATATTTTTCTTTTTTTACGATGTAGTTCGTCATTCCATTCTTGCACTTAAAAAATCTCGGAGGTCATCCAAGCTTTGCTATTGGGTTTGTAGTTTACAGGTAGTTGTTTAATATTTTTAAAATACTTGGGGTATTTAACCTTTCCTACTACCAATAATTTTCTCTTTTCTATACATTTGCTGCTACTAACACCGTAATCTTTTAGACGTAATCTTTTAGACATTTTTCCACCGGAACATGTCTCTCCCTTGAATCGCAATGTCTTATTAGGTGTTAGCTTGTAAAATAAGCCAGTTTCATCGGCATTAACTATATCTTCATCTCTGTAGTTTTCTTTAATAAGTGGTCAACTGTTTTGCAGCCAATTGTTTACAATATTCATATTAGTGATGTGACGAATAGTAGTTCAACCGAATACCGAACATTCGGCTAAATTTGAATCGGATATTCGGCCGAATATACAATAGGCAAAAATTTGAATCGAAGTCATTTTGCGACTGCTATAAAGCCATAACCACATCTAGTAAGGCCGTTAGTGACTCCAATCCAGTCGTTAGTGAACTAGACTGTTACTTGTATGAAGAATTACTAAAGAGAGAGCAAGTTCCATTTGTTTGGTGGAAACAACATAGCTTGAAATACCCAAAAATAAGTAAACTGGCAAAAGCGTACTTATAAGCCCCATTAAGTACAGTTTTCATACAAAAAGAACTAATCGACAATTGCGCAAAAATCCATTTTATGCTCATTTAATGTCTTCTTCGAATTTATTAAAGAACTTAGAGTAGTCACATAGACAACCGAATATTCGGTAAATAAATTCAATATTCGGCCGAAAACCGAATATTGCAAATAAAACCGAATAAGCCGAATACCGAATAATTATTCGGCTTCGGTCCCATCTCTAATTCATATTAACTCCGGCTGCTTCGCCAACAACTTTTCCGCTGGTAATGTTATGTCGCTTTTTAAACCTTTCAATCCAACTTCTACTAAAATGTACATTCACTCTTTGTTAATTTATTACCGAAATATTCAGCTTTCGATTGCAACATAGATCCAGTAATAGTTACATTATTATTTGTTCGTTGGCTAAACCATTTTAATAAACTTTGGTCAACTTCTGGGTTGCCAGGTTTTTTTATTTTTTTAGTGTTTGAATTTAAATCTTCAAAATTTTCCAATATTTCTTCTTTTTTCTTCCAAATTAGCAATCATTGATTTATTTAGTTTTCGACATATGTTACTTTGTTTTGCATCTCTTTGTAAACGTTTTATAATATCGTATTCATATTTTAGTAAAAATGATTTTCGTTTTTTATCTAATGTAGTGTTAACGTCACTCATTTTTATAATTTACAAAGTAAACTTATGGCACAATGAGAGGTTTGATGTTGGCTGCCGGCTGTTTGTCTATTTATATAGCGAAATCCATTGATTTCTGGGGAAGTCCCGTATTTTAGCGTTAAAAGTTCGTTATAATAGAGAACTTTGGTATGTACTATAACCCGAAATTAAACTGCACCATGAAGAGAAAAATGAAAGAATATTCGGCAATGTAACGGAGAGCAGGTTTACTTTTTCATCTTTCTCTTCATGGTGCAGCTCCATTTCGGATTATAGTACCTTGAAAGTTGGTTCGTTCTAACCGCGAGTTCGCTTTAACCAGGTTCATTATAAGTGAACATTACTGTATGATACAAACTAATTGTAAGTTTAACTTGTAAATTTATTGTTAGTCTCATTGTAATTAAAAATATTTTCTGAGTTGTGCGAATTCGAGAGGTTCAATTTTTGATGATTTTGTCGTCTAAAACCGGCTGAAATTGCTAAATAACTTTTGACAACGATGCTAGATAACGATCGTTATGTTAACTTTGAAGACGTCAATTATTTGTTGTGTATACTGCGTACCAGCTATAGTGAAAGTGACACCGCTTAAAAGAGTATGAAATAAATATTGAACGTAAGGTTTAGATTGATTCAACCATTCTTAAGAAAAAGAAAACTGCAGTGAGTGTAACTCGTTGTCACTAGAGGACCGTAACCAGGATTTACATTACATTAAGATTATTACATTATTAATTACATTTTTAAGATTATGGAATATAATATTTGCCAAAAATTAGTTTCTAAAAATGTTGTTTTTCTTTTCAATATTATTTTGTGTACTTTTTTGTAAGTTGGTAAAGAAGAATGGCTACTTTGCCGGCACTAAGAAAAGACATACTTTCTCGCTGGATCCATTTACTTTGTACAGCAGATACACTAATTATATGCGTTCTCTTTCTAACACACATCAACTTAAAGACATGATTTGTACCGTATGCGCAATATTGTACCATAACTCGATGAGTCACTTTCACTATAGCTGGTACAGAGTATATTTACATAAACCTTCCAATGCTCTTAAACATTACATTCCTAAATAAATTCGTCCCCATAAATTTATTTTTCAGAAACGAATCTCAATACACAAGAAAAAATTATACTTTTAAGTTGATAGAACCTAATAAATTCCAAGTCGTTATTAAAAAACCCTTTATATTAAATAATAATGTATTTAAAATTCACCCTCTACTTTAAAAATCCACCATATGCCTCTTCATATCTCTTTATTACTTCATATTGCAATATGAAAGAAATGTCATATACCAAAAATTGATTTAAATATTTCTACCGTATGGCAATTTGTTTTCGAGCGTATTTCATCCTTATCTCTTTAGATAACAATGACTAAATTTAGGTTGGTACTTTTATCTAATGAGAGCAAACTCACAACTCACACCAGGTAAAAATTGAAACGTTATTTTATTAAAAAATAAAGTTTTTTATATTTTTAGCAGATAGTTTTTACATTTATTAAAATTTTTTTTACATTTGAATCGTAAAAAATAAAAAAAAATACTTACAAATAAAATTTACAAGTAAAATACAAATTTACCTAATTGATTCAAACATTAGATAAAAAATTATTCTATCAAAACATCATTCTAAAAGTATGTCACGACACCTTATTTTTAATTCATAACAGATCGATGGAAAACTATCGATTGAAACGGCGGGAAATAGGACAGAGGAGTTTCCATCAACAAGTGCTTGTTAAATTTAATTTTCCACGATTGCCCATCCTTAATACCTTAAATAATAACGCTACGTTATCGCGATAATAAACGTTTTATCAAAGATTAAAAGGATTATTTATTGAAGACGTAGCGGTTATTTATAAAACTTTACTAAGAAAATTTTGTGATAACACTTTAAAGATAACAACATAATACGCAATAACGTAAAATAAAAGAATCGATTTTTTAAAACACAAGATACTGAATGAGTCTGTTTCTTAATGACCGTTGACCTAGTTTCTCTCGTTTACACACCGTGAAAGGAAGGTTAAAAAAATTTATCTACGTATACTATACAAAAAAAAGAAACTTACCGCACAGACAAAATTAAATACGAACATAATTAATTTTACTACACCCATCGCGCACCCCATTTTGTATTTTTTATTTTTTTCCTTCTTTCTATTAGAAAAAATCCAAATTTACACTTTCTTCTTTGTCTATGGTACTTTTACCGGTGCTGTTATTATTTAGAGCAGCTGCGTCGCTGGAATACAGTCGATGCCAAAGTTATAACGCGAACTGTTCGAACGAACTCGCTGCAGATACCTACATATAGAACCGTCGTTGCTAGGGAATGAATCATTTCGAAATCTCAAAATTATGTTATCTTACGGTTTTAACTATCTGTCTGATATATATTTTTATTAAGGGTACAGATGAGTAGTGAGGTCATATAAAAATTCCGAGAGAAAATAACAACTTAGTACTTTGTTATTACTTACTAACAATTAGTCATATTTCGAGGTATTTTAAATGAGAGTTAAGATTAAATTTGTTTGAATTTTATCCCAAAAAAATTAGAGATAAATGTAGGGTTTTATGTAATTTTATAATTATTAAAAATGTTTAAGATGGTAATTAAATGATAAAGGTTTCAAGTGAGTAGTTAAAATTAGTTTGTTAGATATTATTATTTTGAGGTGAATCATATTATTTATATGAAAAATTCTAATTGTAACTTTGAAAAATATGTAGCTTGTTTATTGCTTTAAAAATGTTCTCAATAGTCCCAGTTTAAAACAAAAATATGTTAAAACCCTTTTCTTAAGTAGCCTAATTCTTAGAATATTTAAAAAAAATCAGTTAGAAACATTAAGTTACATTTTCTATTTTGAGGAAAAAACTAAAACTCGTAGAAAATTCATCTTTGGCAAAAATAAAGGTCAAATTTCTATCTAAATCGTCATCAAATTTTAAGTCTCAGTAAGAATTAATATTTTAGATATGAATTTTTAGAAACTGACAAATTTTAATCGACATTAAGTTACATTTTCTCTTCTGAGGGAAAAACTAAAACTCGTAGAAAATTCATCTTTGGCAAAAATAAAGATCTAATTTCTATCTATATATCATCAAATTTTAAGTCTGAGTAACAATTAGTTTTTTAGATATGAATTTTTAGAAACTGACAAATTTTAATCGACATTAAGTTACATTTTCTCTTCTGAGGGAAAAACAGAAAGTCGTAGGAAATCCATGTTTGGCAAAAATAAAGATTAAGTTTCAACCTAAATCCTCATCAAATTTTAAGTCTCATTAATAATTAGTTTCTTACATAGAAATTTTTAAAAATTGAAAAATTTTTTATCGACATTAAGTTATATTTTCTGACCTGAGGGAAAAACTAAAAGTTATAGAAAATTCATCTTTGGTAAAAATAAAGATCAAATTTCTATCTAAATCGTCATCAAATTTTAAGTCTGACAAGGAGACCACAAGATGTTGTATTCACCGATTTTGATGAAAGTTGTATCAATCGATAGGTATTAGTACACACTACAAATCTGTAAAATATTAGGGCGCACTATTCAGGAATTCGTGAGTAAATTGCAATTTTAGCTCGCGATTTAAGGCCACACCACTTTACGTCATCGGTTAGCCACTCCCACTACGGCCGCCCCTGGTTCTTTTTTTAATTAATTTAAATTAAAAATCAAAGTAAAAACGAAAAACTGTGTTGAATTATTTGTTTTCAAAACATATAACAATAAAATATTAGAAGAAATAAAGTGAAATATTAAAAAATTTGATTATATTAAAAATAAAAGGCAGTTACGTCATGAGGTTCAGACCATCTTGTTCCGCAAGTGGAAGCCGGTCATGATGAGTCACCAAGAGGAGGGGTCGGAAGGAGTACAACCATTGACATATAAGCGGTGTGGCCTTGAATTGCGACCTAAAATCGCGATTTACTCGCGAATCGTTGAATAGTGCGCCCTAATATTTTACACATTTGTATAATGAACGGATATCCATCGATTGGTACCACTTTTATTAAAATCAGTGAGTACAACATCTTGTGGTCTCCTTGTGAGTAACAATTAGTTTTTTAGATATGAATTTTTAAAAACTGACAAATTTTTTATCGACATTTAGTGACATTTTCTCTTCTAAGGGAAAAAGGGAAAGTCGGACAAAATCCATGTTTGGCAAAAATAAAGACTAAGTTTGAATCTAAATCCTAGTAAAATTTCAAGTCTCAACAACGGTCAGTTTTTTAGATGTGAATTTTTAAAAATTGAAAAATCTTAATCAACGTTAAGTTAGTTGTTTATATTAACGTACTTTAAAGCATTTTAAAGAAATAGAACGAAATCATAAAATATAACTCTTAAGGTTGATACACACGCAACGTCTTATCGTACAATTAGTCGAATCAGATAAATCGTATCAAGTAAAGTGGTGCGTGTGGACCACAAAACATACTTACGTCTTATTTGATTAGAATGAAATCGTACCACAAAATGAAAAACTAAAATGATGAACGCCGAAATATCACTTTACAAAACTAATGCAATAAGTTAGAGCTGCAGTGTATCAACAGGAATTTGTTGATCTGATAAAAATGATCTACCAAGTAAATCATTTTAAAGTTCGAATGTATATGAAACACACCTAATATGTAGAAATGTTTGAATTGAAGAACTATTGAGTTAGAAGTTAGGTGCAAGTTAGGTTGGGTCTTATGATACAATTTATCAAATCAGAATAACCGTATTTTAAAACGTACACTCATGGTCAATGAAAATGAACCTCAAAGCTCTGTGCGAGAGCGATAGCTATACTTCATTTAATAACTAGCAGGAGTGATTTGAATCTTGCGCGCCAAAATAGTGAACTATTATTGGTCGCTCCGCAGTCAAATTTACAAAGACGAAAAATTTGGTTTTTGTCGTTTATTGTTTTTGACGTTTGAGGTTAGGTGCTTTACCTAATTTGTCAACCTGTTTCTCGCTTTTTCGTTGTGCTCAAATGGTTGCGATCAAAAAATATTAAGTTCGAAGAAGGTATGGTACGATGTCATCTGTTGGATGTAATACGTCAACACAAGGAACGTCTTTTGGATAAATTTTGAACAATGTACCTATAGATAAACGGCCATAGAGATAGTTGGTATGTTCTAGAATACTACGCTCAAACGCTTGGTGTTTTGTTGGTTGCATAAATGTGACTGGTTTTAAGTTTAAAATTCAAATTTGCCGCCAAAAATGTTTAGTGTATTTTTTAGTTACTTTTTCCTATGTAAATGGGGTTTTGAGATTCATTCCTCCTAGTTATTAAATGAAGTATAGAACGGTCTCGGGTACAATCGGTTTTCGAGAGAATGAAACCCCTGGTGTAAGGCTAAAGGCGTAGGAGCACGTCGACGAGGTAGGAGCTCCATTCGATGAGGTATCCATAAATACGAAGGAGGTAAACGAACATTGACTTGGATGAATTATAACCTCATGCCAGGTTTTATTAACTCGAAAGCCGACCGAACCCGAGACCGTTCTAGTTATCGCTCTCGCACAGAGCTTTAAAGTTCATTTCTAGTGACTATGAGTGTACATACATCATACTTGATGGGAATGAAATCACACAAGAAAATGAAGAACTGAACTCAGAGTGAGATTATTTTACAAAATTTACACAATAAGTTTGAGTTGCAGTGTGTATAGCTGTAGTCGATTTAAAATCGATTGCAAAAATGAGCTTGTATCAACAAGATCATTTTGAAGCTTACCATTTATTTGGTAAACCATTTGTTTGGTAAACTATTTGTTTGATAAACTGGGTTTGCTGTTGAGTTGGAAATTAGCTGCAAATTGGTCAATGTATTCGACCGAGTTTGAAGATTTAAGAAATGATAGAATATTTAAAAAATTAGTATCTAAAGAACATCAACAAATTTATTTCAATAATCAATCATATAGTTAATAATCTAACACCATGAAAATGAGTAATCAAGCAGATCATTAACATATGATTAATTATAACTGAAAATAAAATAAAATACTGATTATCAGTGATACTATTACAGATAATAAAATTGTTATGTAATCTATTTAAAATAATATAACTATAAAATAAAACTAGTTAACCCCCAGCAGCCAACGAGGAATTAAAAATACAGGGTGTCTCGTTTTGATTGTCCGATCCTTCACTGGCGTATTCCTCGGCTAAATATAAGTAAAAAGTTCTAATGAACATGGGTCCAAAAGTGACTCATTTTCAAGATATTGGAAGTTTAATTCCTCACGCTTTTCCATCATTAACATAATCGAAGTAAATTATTTAAATTAAATTATTAACTCGTTGCGATGGTTTCAATGAATTGTCATTGTTAGACTACACTGGTTAGGTACAAAAGCTTCTCGAAACCATAACAACTACTTAATAATTTAATTTCAAAGGTTCACTGCAATAATGTTAACCCCTTTAGTGCCGGGAGCCGATATATTGGCCTTTGCTGCACTGGCGAAAATGCCAGGGTTGTTATATCGGCTCGCACTTTGTATCGTTTTACCAGAACTTTACCTCAAAATAAGATAAATACTTCTATATCTAGTCTGTCCATTATTCTGCTTTGTGAATTGTGTAAATACTGTTTTTTGTTTGGTTTTTATGAGCCTTTTTCCAAACCTTAGTAAAATCGTGTAAAATCACTTCGATTTCGCCCGGCACTAAAAGGGTTAATAATGGGCTAACATGTGAAATTAAAGCCTTGAATATCTCGAAAACGAAGCACTTTCGGACCTATGTTCATTAAGACTTTTTTGCTTGTTTTCAATGAGGGAATACGCCAGTAAAGGATCGGACAATCAAAACGAGACATCCTGTATAGCTACGAAACATACAACACAACGACGTAGCTTAGATGTTTGACGTACGGACGTAGCGTACGTATTTCTGTTTGGCCGCTTAGGTCGTTTATAAAGAAAGCTATTTTTCTAACGCGTACATAGCGTACGTAGCGCACAAAGCGCAGCGCTTTGTGTGGCCTCAGCATTAAAGGGTGGCGGGCGATTATCGCAGATTAAGCCATCCTATTAGTCCAGTCTCCTTGGAAATTCCCCATATATATATACACACATCTTATGGGATTGAGTAATCCTGTTAGTCCAGTATTCTTGATAGAACTTGACTATCTAAGGTTTCGATTGTATACAACTAATCATTGGGTTGTTTTGATCATTTTGATACAATTGACCTGATGATGATAAATTGTATATAATCGAAACTTACAGTGATCAAGTTTTATAATAAATTTTTTTCAATAGAAACTCTATATTTTCTTTATTTCCATCGACGCATCTTTATTACTCATTACACACGTATTTAAATCGACTGTAATGTTCTCTTTTAGCTATGTAGTGTTGAAACCATCATAGCACACAATCAAAGCCAAAATGATTTTTAATTCTATGATGATATCCATCCTCTAAATCAAAGTCACCCAATTTTATGGTAACTTGAAGAATATTTTTTATTTATTCAAATTAAAGAGTATAAATGTCTATTTAATTAAACATATTGAGATAAATTAAAATTTTTTTTAAAGATATTTTAAATTTTTTTAAAGATATTTTGAATTTTTTAAAGATATTTAAAATTTTTTTAAAAGATATTTAATTTTTTTTAAGAACATTAAACATTAAAAATGTCAAATGAATTTTATTCTAGATTGTACTTAAAAACTTTTAGTAGTAAAAAGATACTACGTTTTATATAATTTTATAAAATCAACTCTTTACTAACATTAAAAAATCTTATATAATTTATTTGAAGAAATGATTTTTACTTTAAATTGAAACCTAGAGATTCTATTTTACTTTTAAAAAAATCAAATTTCTTTGAATCGCTACCAAAAAATTAAAAAAAAAAATCTCAAAGTTGGTGAAAATTCTTGACAGTTAACCAAAATTAAAAAAAAAAAAATTGTTGAACTTTAGAAAATCGTACAGGGTTTATTCTTAAAGATTAAGAAATGATTTTTATGTTAAATTAACAGGAAAAGATTCTATTTTTGATTATAGAAGTCAAATTTATTCTAATTGTTATTAAAAAAATTCTTAAAGTTGGTGAAAATTTTTGACAGTTAGCTAACTAAAGTTTATAAAAAAATTGATCAACTTTAAAAAATCATACAAGGTTTATTCTTAACTCATTATTGGCCGCTGACGTATTAATACGTCTTTTGTGCAATCAGTTTGTTTTATTGATTATTTAGCCTCATCGCAAAGACAATTGAAAGACATCAGGCGCGGCTGATAGAAACCCGTAAAATAAATCGAAAAACTGGTGAAATGATAAAAAAAATCAGAAAGTATTGTGGATTACAATATGTATATGAATGGTGTTGATTTTGCAGATCAATATTTTTCTTATAAACCAATTATAAGAAAAAGTATCAAATGGACAAAAAGAGCTTTTATGTTTATGTTGAATTTTGCATTATTTAATTCATTTATACAAAAAAACAGAATCTGGCAAAGAAAATAAAATTTACCTCTTATTTACTACAAGTTGCTAAAGGTTGAACGAAAATCCAGAGGTCCATCAAAAAGAATCTTTTGTAAATAGCCACCAATTAGGCTTTCAGGAGATATAAACACACAAACTGACAAAAATCGTAGTTCGGGAAAAGAAAAGTTTCCTCAGAAACGTTGCAAATATTATAACATTTACGGTAAAAGGAAAAAATCTGCTTTATGTATGAACATTGTCAGATACCTTTGTGTGTAGAAAAATATGTATAAAACTACCATATTAAATGAAATTACTTGAAATTCAATTTTCAAATTAAGCACTTTTTTTATTTGAATAAATTCACTAGTTATTTGAATGATCAAAGTCCGGCTTCACGCTGGGTAAAATAAAGATTTTTAGCGACCAGTAATAAGTTAAAGATTAAAAAATGATTTTGATGTTAAATTAACAGGAAAAGATTCTATTTTTGTTTATAGAAGCGAAATTTATTCTAATTGTTACCAAAAAATTAAAAACAATTCTTAAAGTTGGCAAAATTTTTTTGACAGTTAACTAACTAAAATTTTAAAAAATTTTGTTCAAGTTTAAAAAATCGAATAGGGTTTATTCTTAAAGATTAACAAATGATTTTTATGTTGAATTATCAGGAAAATATTGTATTTTAGATTTTGTATTTGTTTCTATTTTTTTAGATTTTTTTTGATTAAAGAAGTCAAATTTATTCCAATTATCAACAAAAAAATTAAAAAAAAATTTGATAAGACTGAAGAATTTTAATCGAAACCTAACATTACAATATTTTTGACTAAATTTAAAAAATCTTCAATTCCTATACCCTTCAAACAAATTAACTAATCCCACATAAACTATTAAAAAAATGTTCTACTTTACTAGTTACAGTTACATAGGCAACCAAACATATAACAACATAAAATAAGTAGCCTACATATGTCTCTTATTTTACACCAAACGAATAAAAACTGACATTGGAGTGATCTTTACTAAATTTTTAAGTCACCACAACATTTAATTCATTTCTCAATTAAGAAAAAAAAAATACGCATAAGTAATACATTTAAAATAATCACCTGCATTTTCTCTATTTAACAATTTGTAAGAGTCACATTATTAGTTTATGTTTAATTTTATTTACCGTCTATTTGAACAAACTTTAGTATCAATCAAGTACTTTATAAACAATTTCGTCAATTTCAAACAGCAAGTTTGTTTATGTTTAGTCTACAAAACGCATACACTTAAAAATACACTAAAAATACAAACTTTATCAGGGAATTTGAAGTACCACTATTTACTCGTTTTTATAACAGATTACAGAAGCAAATCAATAAAAATTTTCACTTACGAATATTGACAGATTCAAGTATTTAATATATTACATGTATTTCGACTGATTTTTTATTAAGTAGTTAATAAACTATCTTCAACTAACAAAAAATTAAGCTAATTCATTACGACTTCTTAGAATTCTTATATTTACAGGTTGAAGTCTGTACATTTCTAACAAGAAGATGTGATTTAACTGCTATAATAAAAATATTAAAGATTTATTTAGGTAAACTCAAGTTTTTACCATTTTATGAATTTTTAGAGAATAATCTTGAAACAATATGGTACATTTGTTAAAATTCTTGAACAAATACATATATACAATAATTCGAATAATAGAAGCTGGAAGAATGAAGGTTTTAATCCACCTACTTTATGAATATTTTTCAATAAATAAACGAAGCAATAATATTTGACGTCAGAATACAATCATCATTTTACACGGTCATAAATGAGTTTTCCGAGTAGCATTTTCAAATCACCAATGAGTCATTAGTAACGTCACGATATTGTGCAATAAGAAAAAACAGGAAACTCCTATTTACACGCCCACAGTCTAATCAAGGACCGGATTGCGCAATTTAGAACGTCTGTACATTTTCCTAAGTTTTCACTCTCAAGATTTTTTCGCAAAAATAATATAAAAATTGAATTCAAAGTGAATTCAAAGTGACGGAGGTCGTTTAAAATGAGTACAGTTCTTGTTAAATGACGCGGTTGTGGCCGTCGTAATTTGTTATTAGATCACCAGTTATATTTAGAGGCGAGATTTGTTCAGAAACAGTATTATTGTTATTGTTGTGTGAAAGAAAAAAATAAAACGTAAAAACTTAAAAACCAAAAATGAAAAAATAGGATGTATTGTTTACACTCATTATATTAATTACTGATTTGTTTTCCTTCAATCAGTTCGTACATAATTTACAGACGGTAAACAAGTACGAAAATAGACGGAAACGCAGTCATGTTCCAAAACTCACAATTAGAAAACGACCGAAGGAATTTATAGTAATTCGAGTAAAAGATATTTTTCGAAAAGACCAAACGTGCGTTTATTTCTTATAACGTCACATTTCGAGAAATATTAGTTTTTCATTTCCTCTATTTTCCAGTGAGTTAGGTTATTTATGACCTTTGCTTTTATAAACATTTAAGTTTAATAATCTAAGTAGGTTACCTCGAATGTAAATTTGCAAATTTCTCCTTGTTTACTGAGCGGATAACCTTAAATCTGCCATTAATAGTAATAAATTTAAACGGTATGAAGGAAACCAGTAAATAAATAATTTTAATTGCCTTCTAAAAATCTTTGAGAGATGTGATATCATTACATTTATTCAGAATTCAGATATATTTTGTCTAAATGAACAAATTTTAATGTAATCAAAAGAAAATTCAGTTTTTAGAATGTAGCCCAATTTTTAGAACATTCAAATAAAGACATTTACATTTTTTCTTCTAAGGGAAAAACAGAAAGTCGTAGGAAATCCATGTTAGGCAAAAATAAAGATTAAATTTCAATCTAAATTCTCAAACAAATTCAAGTCTCAATAACTATTAGTTTCTTAGATATAAATTTTTAAAGATTGACAAATTTTAATAAACATATTCATTAAGTTAGGTTAGAATTTCCTTTCTGTAGAGAAAACCAAAGGACGTAGAAAATTCATCTTTGGAAAAATAAACATTGTTTCAATCTAAATCATTATAAACTTAGACTTAAACTTAGGTAAATGAAATAAACTGATGCAAATGAAGGGTTTCGTGCAAGAAGTTCCTAAGTGACATTTTCACGATTTTGTACTATCTGCATCATCAGATGCAACATCACCTATTTTCATAATATTAAAACTATTTTGTTCGTATAAGTCTCTGAACAGTTAAATTCTTATATACTTCTTTTATGCCTTCACTAGACTTTTTTTTGAAAAGTGCCTAAGTTCTAAAAAGTCCCTAAGTAAAAAAAAATAAGACGGCGGTGACTTCGGTTTCTATTTGTATTGTAAAATTTTATGTTTACTGTCACTTGAGTTATTGTGCTTTAATTGTTGACTATTAACAAAAATGAGCGATATTAATAAAAAAATATCTGGTAAGTTAAATCAAAATTTCAATCGCGTTAATACGTAACATTTAACTTGCCTGTACAGAACCATTTTCAAGTAATGACGAAGAGGAAGAAGTTCAATGTAAAAAGAGAAAATCCGACCCAAAGCAATGGGTGCGCGAAAAGAAAAAGATGAGCTTAAAAAGCTCACGAAAACCATCTGAAATGCCAAAGTGTAGTTGCAACTGCAAAAGTAGAATTTCTAGCGATTCTCGCGAGCAAATATTTTCCAACTTCCAATCTTTAATCTATAATGAGCAAAATTTGTATTTAAGAGGCTGCGTAACTTCAACACCAGCGTCAAGACACATTAACAAAAATAAAACTCCGAGAATGGTTTTTCAATACAAAGTTATAGCTAATGGAAAATCTATTACTACATGCCAAAACAGTTTTTTGGCATTGCATGGCATAAAAAGAGATAGACTTAGAAAGAAGATTTTAAATTTTAAGGTAGAGGATGTAAGAGACTATAGAGGAAAATACCCTAATCGAAAAAACAAAGTACCTGCAGAGACTATTGCCAAGGTGAATAGTTTTTTAAAAAAATGTACCAGCACTTGAGTCACATTATAGTCGTTCTGAAAACAGGTGCAAAAAGTATCTGCCGTCAGATCTTACTATAACCCAACTCCATAGAGATTATTGTAAACATTTTCCTGATCATACTGTAAAGTATGGACTATTCTACAAAATTTTTACGGAAGATTACAACTACTCCTTTGCACATCCAAAGAAAGATATATGTGCAGTGTGTACAAAGTTTCTTGCTAACCTTAATTCTTCGAAACTTAGAAAAAATGAAGATGAAATTAGCTCTATTACTGCAGCAAAGGAACTACACCTTCGTAAGTCCCAGGTGTTTTTTGATCTCCTTAAAGATAAGAAAGAACATGCCAGTAATAGAGACTTAGTTATATGTTTCGATTTTCAAAAAAACCTACCTTTACCAGTTACTAACATTACTGATGAATACTATAAAAGGCAACTATGGCTTCATAATTTTGGCATAAATAACGTTGTTACTAATCAGGCAACTATGTTTCTCTTTACTGAAAACTTTGCCACGAAAGGTCCTAACGAAGTTATCACTGCTCTAGACTATTATTTAAAAAAGTATAAGAGAACTGAACAGCAAACCCTGACAATATTTTGTGACAACTGTTTTTCCCAAAACAAAAATAGATATTTATTTACCTATTTAGATTCTCTTTGTGCATCAGGAATTTTTCAAATTATTGTAATATATTATCCTATGCCTGGTCACTCTATGATGCCTGTAGACCGATGCTTTGCGTTAATCGAAAAGAAGAGACTTAAAAGCGAAAAAGCAAATAATCCAGAATATTATGTTAAGCTTATACAAAATGCTCGATACAAGGATCCTTTTGAAATAGTGTTCTTAGAACACAGTTTACTAACTAAAAATAACAATATTTCAGAAGAAATTAACGTTCTTAAAGTACTGGATTACAAAAAAATGTTTGGTGAAGAGATAGAGGCTTCTATACCTAATATATCAAAATGTCGATCCGTCATATTTTCTACTCACGAAAAACCTAAAATAAGGGAGAGCATGACAGGATATTATGAGCCTTTCGTTTTATATAAAAAGGGACACCAACGACTTCTTTCTGCAACAATTTCACCAAATCCAGCATACACTTCATTTCTGAAACTGAAGCCAGAGAAGTTAAAAAATATTAAGTTCCTCGTCAATTATATTGAAAAAGAAGAAGACAAGGAGTTTTATAAGTTGTTAGATGAAGAAAGAGATCAAATGGAAGATGGAGAAGAAGAAAAATCAGATATAGAAGAGTATGAATAAATTTGTTGTTAGTCCTGTTTAAAAATATTATTTTTTCTTTGTTAAGAACATTCATTTCTTTATAAGTTTATTTGTTATAGACAGTCCAGAATTTTGTTAGAATATGTTTGCAGTTTTGATGTTATTGTTACTTCTTTGAATAAAATACATAATTGTTTTTTTTTTTGAAAGTCCCTAAGTTATAATAAAAACCCTTAATATCTCAAAACATTAAAATGTCACTTAGGGACTTTTTGCACGAAATCCTTCAAATAATAATCCAAAACCGATATAAAATTGATAACGACGAAAATATTGCCATTGTAAATTATGTCGCAATATATCGATTTATACGCGTTATGTTGACAGCTAAAATATTGATTTACATCAACATCTAATGATACGATTTTTTGATAAAAAAATATTTACCAACTATTTTATTTATTTTAGTACATAGTTTTATGAATTATTTATTGTAGTTATATTTGCACATTATATTTACACACTATATTTGCACTCCTCGATTTGTTCGTTATGTTTCAATGAAAGGAGTGTATCAAAAAAGTCTTATTTATAAAACTTATCTTATTTATTAAACGAACGTAATATATTAGTTTTTCTAGTTTGGGTTATTATTTTAATAAAACTAGCAAATAAAATTAAAGTAAATAGCTTTGTTCGTAGAAGTGATTTCCAACAGTTTCTGATTATTTCAACCCAATGATTTAATATTAATCACATGTTAAATATTTTAACTAAATATTGGTTGAAAAAATCAAAAACTATTAGAGATCGCTTTTACGAATAAAACTTATAAGTAAACAAAAAAATTCCTATAGATCATAATGAGTCATTAGTAATGGACTTGAAATACTCTGTATGTCATGTGTCTAATGTTTATATTCAAGGTTCTTTTTTCCTGTAATCAAATACAAAACAAATTTGTTGAATACCTTCACGCTTTTATGTACTTTTTCCACTACATTTTTTCACAGTGAGATATTATGCTTAAAAATTATACCAATTCTAAATATTACGCAAATCCAGTACTTTTCACATCCCAATTAAAGGTATCTTGAGACTCATAATTAACCCATTCAATAATAAGGATTCATATTGATATGTTTTCTATGAAATCATCGTATATTTTTATTTTGATTTCAAGGAAGATATCGTTTTGCTGATAAATTAAATTAAATAGTCTTATATTTATATTAAATATTTGCAGATACGCCTTAAACTGCTAATACTAACAACTATTTATTCTAACAAAGGTGAATTTGTAGATACGTCATTTCTTTCACACCTCATATTTCACGAGAATCCAAAAATATTTTTATCTCAAAAAGTGAAAAAAGTGCAAAATTGATTCACATTTGGGATCATATTTGTACTCGTTTTATGGTATTTTAAATTGTTATATTTTTGGTAAAAATGAAGATTAAACTTCAATCAAAATTGTCATAAAATTTCAGGTTTCACCAACAGTTAGATTGTTAGATATGAAATTTTAAAAATTGACAAACCTTAATCGACATTTAGTGACATTTTCTTTTCTAAGGAAAAAACTAAAAGTTATAGAAAATTCATCTTCGGTAAATATAAAGCTTAAGTTTCAATTTAAATCCCCATAAAATTTTAAGTCTCAATTAATTAGTTTCTAAGATATGAATTTTTAAAAATTGACACGTTTCAACCACCATGTAAATTAAGTTAGGTTAGAATTTCTCTTCTGAGGAAAAAACTAAAAGTCTTAGAAAATTCATCTTTGGTAAAAATAAAGATTAGGTTTCAATCTAAATCCTTCTAAAATTTCAAGTTTCAGCAGCAGTCAGTTTTTTAGATATAAATTTTTAAAAATTGATCAATTTTGAATCGACATTAAGTAACATTTTCTTTTCTAAAGGAAAAACTAAAAATCGTAGAAAATTCATTTTCGGTAAAAATCAAGATTAAATTTCAATCTAAATTCCCATACAATTTTAAGTCTTAACAACAATTAGTTTCTTAGATATGAATTTTTAAAAATTGACACGTTTTAAACACCATGTAAATTAAGTTAGGTTAGAATTTCTCTTCTGAAGAAAAAACTAAAAGTCTTAGAAAATTCATCTTTGGTAAAAATAAAGATTAAGTTTCAATCTAAATCCTTCTAAAATTTCAAGTTTCAGCAACAGTCAGTTTTTTAGATATGAATTTTTAAAAATTGATCAATTTTGAATCGACATTAAGTAACATTTTCTTTTCTAAAGGAAAAACTAAAAATCGTAGAAAATTCATTTTCGGTAAAAAACAAGATTAAATTTCAATCTAAATCCCAATAAAATTTTAAGTCTCAACAACAATTAGTTTCTTAGATATAAATTTTTAAAAATTGACACGTTTTAAACACCATTTAAATTAAGTTAGGTTAGAATTTCTCTTCTGAAGAAAAAACTAAAAGTCTTAGAAAATTCATCTTTGGTAAAAATAAAGATTAGGTTTCAATCTAAATCCTTCTAAAATTTCAAGTTTCAGCAACAGTCAGTTTTTTAGATATAAATTTTTAAAAATTGATCAATTTTGAATCGACATAAAGTGACATTTTCTCTTCTAAGGGAAAAACTAAAAGTCGTAGAAAATTCATTTTCGGTAAAAATCAAGATTAAATTTCAATCTAAATTCCCATACAATTTTAAGTCTCAACAACAATTAGTTTCTTAGATATAAATTTTTAAAAATTGACACGTTTTAAACACCATTTAAATTAAGTTAGGTTAGAATTTCTCTTCTGAAGAAAAAACTAAAAGTCTTAGAAAATTCATCTTTGGTAAAAATAAAGATTAGGTTTCAATCTAAATCCTTCTAAAATTTCAAGTTTCAGCAACAGTCAGTTTTTTAGATATAAATTTTTAAAAATTGATCAATTTTGAATCGACATAAAGTGACATTTTCTCTTCTAAGGGAAAAACTAAAAATCGTAGAAAATTCATTTTCGGTAAAAATCAAGATTAAATTTCAATCTAAATTCCCATACAATTTTAAGTCTCAACAACAATTAGTTTCTTAGATATGAATTTTTAAAAATTGACACGTTTTAAACACCATGTAAATTAAGTTAGGTTAGAATCTCTCTTCTGAGGAAAAAACTAAAAGTCTTAGAAAATTCATCTTTGGTAAAAATAAAGATTAAGTTTCAATCTAAATCCTTCTAAAATTTCAAGTTTCAGCAACAGTCAGTTTTTTAGATATAAATTTTTAAAAATTGATCAATTTTGAATCGACATAAAGTGACATTTTCTCTTCTAAGGGAAAAACTAAAAGTCGTAGAAAATTCATTTTCGGTAAAAATCAAGATTAAATTTCAATCTAAATTCCCATACAATTTTAAGTCTCAACAACAATTAGTTTCTTAGATATGAATTTTTAAAAATTGACACGTTTTAAACACCATGTAAATTAAGTTAGGTTAGAATTTCTCTTCTGAAGAAAAAACTAAAAGTCTTAGAAAATTCATCTTTGGTAAAAATAAAGATTAAGTTTCAATCTAAATCCTTCTAAAATTTCAAGTTTCAGCAACAGTCAGTTTTTTAGATATGAATTTTTAAAAATTGATCAATTTTGAATCGACATTAAGTAACATTTTCTTTTCTAAAGGAAAAACTAAAAATCGTAGAAAATTCATTTTCGGTAAAAATCAAGATTAAATTTCAATCTAAATTCCCATAAAATTTTAAGTCTCAACAACAATTAGTTTCTTAGATATGAATTTTTAAAAATTGACACGTTTTAAACACCATGTAAATTAAGTTAGGTTAGAATCTCTCTTCTGAAGAAAAAACTAAAAGTCTTAGAAAATTCATCCTTGGTAAAAATAAAGATTAAGTTTCAATCTAAATCCTTCTAAAATTTCAAGTTTCAGCAACAGTCAGTTTTTTAGATATGAATTTTTAAAGATTGATCAATTTTGAATCGACATTAAGTGACATTTTCTTTTCTAAAGGAAAAACTAAAAATCGTAGAAAATTCATTTTCGGTAAAAATCAAGATTAAATTTCAATCTAAATTCCCATACAATTTTAAGTCTCAACAACAATTAGTTTCTAAGATATGAATTTTTAAAAATTGACACGTTTCAACCACCATGTAAATTAAGTTAGGTTAGAATTTCTCTTCTGAAGAAAAAACTAAAAGTCTTAGAAAATTCATCTTTGGTAAAAATAAAGATTAAGTTTCAATCTAAATCCTTCTAAAATTTCAAGTTTCAGCAACAGTCAGTTTTTTAGATATGAATTTTTAAGAATTGATCAATTTTGAATCGACATTAAGTAACATTTTCTTTTCTAAAGGAAAAACTAAAAATCGTAGAAAATTCATTTTCGGTAAAAATCAAGATTAAATTTCAATCTAAATTCCCATACAATTTTAAGTCTCAACAACAATTAGTTTCTTAGATATGAATTTTTAAAGATTGACACGTTTTAAACACCATGTAAATTAAGTTAGGTTAGAATTTCTCTTCTGAAGAAAAAACTAAAAATCTTAGAAAATTCGTCTTTTGTAAAAATAAAGATTAAGTTTCAATCTAAATCCTTCTAAAATTTCAAGTTTCAGCAACAGTCAGTTTTTTAGATATAAATTTTTAAAAATTGATCAATTTTGAATCGACATTAAGTAACATTTTCTTTTCTAAAGGAAAAACTAAAAATCGTAAAAAATTCATTTTCGGTAAAAATCAAGATTAAATTTCAATCTAAATTCCCATACAATTTTAAGTCTAAACAACAATTAGTTTCTTAGATATGAATTTTTAAAAATTGACACGTTTTAAGCACCATGTAAATTAAGTTAGGTTAGAATTTCTCTTCTGAAGAAAAAACTAAAAGTCTTAGAAAATTCATCTTTGGTAAAAGTAAAGATTAAGTTTCAATCTAAATCCTTCTAAAATTTCAAGTTTCAGCAACAGTCAGTTTTTTAGATATGAATTTTTAAAGATTGATCAATTTTGAATCGACATTAAGTGACACTTTCTCTTCTAAAGGAAAAACTAAAAATCGTAGAAAATTCATTTTCGGTAAAAATAAAGATTAAATTTCAATCTAAATTCCCATACAATTTTAAGTCTCAACAACAATTAGTTTCTTAAATATGAATTTTTAAAAATTGACACGTTTTAAACACCATGTAAATTAAGTTAGGTTAGAAGTTCTATTCTGAAGAAAAAACTAAAAGTCTTAGAAAATTCATCTTTGGTAAAAATAAAGATTAAGTTTCAATCTAAATCCTTCTAAAATTTCAAGTTTCAGCAACAGTCAGTTTTTTAGATATAAATTTTTAAAAATTGATCAATTTTGAATCGACATTAAGTAACATTTCCTTTTCTAAAGGAAAAACTAAAAATCGTAGAAAATTCATTTTCGGTAAAAATCAAGATTAAATTTCAATCTAAATTCCCATACAATTTTAAGTCTCAACAACAATTAGTTTCTTAGATATGAATTTTTAAAAATTGACACGTTTTAAACACCATGTAAATTAAGTTAGGTTAGAATTTCTCTTCTGAAGAAAAAACTAAAAGTCTCAGAAAATTCATCTTTGGTAAAAATAAAGATTAACTTTCAATCTAAATCCTTCTAAAATTTCAAGTTTCAGCAACAGTCAGTTTTTTAGATATAAATTTTTAAAAATTGATCAATTTTGAATCGACATTAAGTAACATTTTCTTTTCTAAAGGAAAAACTAAAAATCCTAGAAAATTCATTTTCGGTAAAAATCAAGATTAAATTTCAATCTAAATTCCCATACAATTTCAAGTCTCAACAACAATTAGTTTCTTAGATATGAATTTTTAAAAATTGACACGTTTTAAAACACCATGTAAATTAAGTTAGGTTAGAATTTCTCTTCTGAAGAAAAAACTAAAAGTCTTAGAAAATTCATCTTTGGTAAAAATAAAGATTAAGTTTCAATCTAAATCCTTCTAAAATTTCAAGTTTCAGCAACAGTCAGTTTTTTAGATATAAATTTTTAAAAATTGATCAATTTTGAATCGACATTAAGTGACATTTTCTCTTCTAAAGGAAAAACTAAAAATCGTAGAAAATTCATTTTCGGTAAAAATCAAGATTAAATTTCAATCTAAATTCCCATACAATTTTAAGTCTCAACAACAATTAGTTTCTTAGATATGAATTTTTAAAAACTGATACATTTTAATCACCATGTAAATTAAGTTAGATTAGAATTTTTTTTTTTTTTTTCAGGATAAAACTAAAAGTCGCAGAAAATTCATCTTTGGTAAAAATAAAGATTAAATTTCATTCAAAATCATCATAAAATTTCAAATTTCAACAATTAGTTTCTTAGATATAAATTTAATACGTGCTCTTTTGAATTAACACGACGGTATTGTAATGTAAAATTTATTAAGAACAACTTGTAACAACCTTATACGTTAAAAAAATTACTGTTTTACTACTTGTGGATAATATTTGTTTACTATTGTACTTTTATAGTTTGGATTACTAAATGTTAAACTCTTTGAATAATTAATTCCAAAGTACGGTTTCATATTAATACTCCCAAGAGAAAATCACGAGATTACGCTTTATTATATACACGTTTATGGTCAAGATAAGATATCTAGAATCAAATATTCATACACGTATGGAAGTTTTTATAGTTGCAAGTATATGCAAACCAAAGTAACAATTTAAAATGCCATAAAACGAGTACAAATATAACCCCAAATATAAATCTATTTTTTTATTCATAAAAAAACTACAAATAATTTACATTACGACATTAGTTTTGCTTCACCCTATATAAACGTTTTATATTTTCCTTTTATTAAAATTAAGACAAATTTTTTAACATAGTATCAGTCTGATTTTATCTTTATTTACTCTCTTTAAATAAAAACGACTCACACAGACAAATAACTGAGTCACCTGTACTTTACAATGTTGTAACATTCCATCTAATTTAAATTACAAATCTTTGATAAGATAAAAAATTCACTTTAAGTTTAATTTTGAATCATTTTTTTTTTTCTTTTAACAATTTTTACTTAATTGCTAAATAATGAGGAAAGTCTAAAGAAAAAAAGTTTCATAAACATTCATTTAATCCACGATGAAAGGTCATCACAAAGTAATAGCTTTCTTTACCTTTTAAAAAGATAGTAATTAGAGCTTTAAAGCTCGTTTCCATTTTATAAACTAACTTCAGGTGCACTATGCAATTGAGATAACACCAAAGATAAAAATGTATGTCAGATAGTGTCGCTGCAAGTGTAGTAATGCAAGTGTTGTAAGTTAAAGTGTTCTTTAACTGCGCAAAACAAACAAACAAAGTTAAACAAATATGTACCTATATACACGGTAGTAATATAAAAATCGATAAAATACTTGTGTGTGGTAATGATGAAGGCTAAATAATACTAGATCGTAGCGTTGTAAGATCTTTAACTTTTCCATTAATTATTTGTTTTTATACGCGGTGTGAAAGAATACAAGGTCGATGGTAAAAATGTTTCTGTTTGAGTTACCATGGAAGTGCACGTGTTCAGTTTGTAAAATGAGCGATGACGATATGGTTTTTATATAAGGTAATGGGTCAATGTTAGGAGGTTATTATGCAAGAAGAATACGAAACTTATTGTGTTGATATGCATTTGGATTTGATTGAAAAACTACCAAAATGAATTAGTAATTAATTTACGATGTGGTAAAATCTTGTGGTTAATAAATCAATTTGATAATAAAATGAATTATTCATCGGGGATTTTTTTTATAATGTTTAATCATGTGATTCATGTGAAAGTTATCTAAATTTATTATATAGGGCGATCATTTAAATTCGTATTCAAGTGACATATGTATCTCTTCATCATCATTATATTTTATTATTTAACAAAAATTTTTTAACAAAAAAATTTTTTTACCAACTTTGAAATTTTTTTAATTTTTTTCACAACAATTGGAATAAAACGGTCTTTTTTAATTAAAATTAGAATGTTTTAAGTTTCATTTAGAAAAAAATCAAATCAAAATCTTTAAAAATGAATTTTTGACGAATTTTTTAAAAAATGGTTAATTTTCTAACCTAAAAAAATTTTTACCAACTTTGAAAATTTTTCTAATTTTTTTGATAACACTTGGAATAAAACGGTCTTTTTTTATTAAAATTAGAATGTTTTAAGTTTCATTTAGAAAAAAAATCAAATCAAAATCTTTAAAATTCAATTTTTTATGAATTTTTTAAAAAATGGTTAATTTTCTAACCTAAAAAAACTTTTACCAACTTTGAAAATTTTTTTAATTTTTTTGACAACACTTGGAATAAAACGGCCTTTTTTAATTAAAATTAGAATGTTTTTAGTTTCATTTAGAAAAAAAATGAAATCAAAATCTTTAAAAATAAATTTTTGATGAATTTTTAAATTTGGTCGATTTTCTAAAACTAGGTTAAAAGTATCAAACATTTTTTACCAACTTTGAAAATTCTTTTAATTTTTTTGACAACATTTGGAATAAAACGATCTTTTTTAATTAAAATTAGAATGTTTTAAGTTTCATTTAGAAAAAAAATCAAATCAAAATCTTTAAAAATGAATTTTTGATGAATTTTTAAAATTAATTGATTTTCTTAAGTTAAAAAGTGTCAAAAATTTTTACAAACTTTGAAATTTTTTTAAATTTTTTTAAAACACTTGGAATAAAACGGTCTTCTTTAATTAAAATTAGAATGTTTTAAGTTTCATTTAGAAAAAAAATCAAATCAAAGTCTTTAAAAATGAATTCTTGATGAATTTTTAAAGTTATTTTTCTTAAGTTAAAAAGTATCAAGAATTTTTACCAACTTTGAAAATTTTTTTAAATTTTTTGATAACACTTGGAATAAAACGATCTTTTTTAATTAAAATTAGAATGTTTTAAGTTTCATTTAGAAAAAAAATCAAATCAAAATCTTTAAAATTCAATTTTTATGAATTTTTTAAAAAATGGTTAATTTTCTAACCTAAAAAAATTTTTTCCAATTTTGAAAATTTTTTTAATTTTTTTGACAACATTTGGAATAAAAAGGTCTTTTTTAATTAAAATTAAAATGTTTTAGGTTTCATTTAGAAAAAAAATCAAATCAAAATCTTTAAAAATGAATTTTTGATGAATTTTTTAAAAAATGGTTAATTTTCTAACTTAAAAAAATTTTTACCAACTTTCAAAATTTATCTAATTTTTTTGATAACACTTGGAACAAGACGATCTTTTTTAATTAAAATTAGAATGTTTTAAGTTTCATTTAGAAAAAAAAATCAAATCAAAATCTTTAAAAATGAATTTTTGGTGAATTTTTAAAATTGATCGATTTTCTAAAGTTAGAAGTGTCAAAAATCTTTACCAACTTTGAAATTTTCTTTAATTTTTTTGACAACACTTAGAATAAAACGGTCTTTTTAAATTAAAATTAAAATGTTTTAGGTTTCGTTTAGAAAAAAAATCAAATCAAAATCTTTAAAAATGAATTTTTGATGAATTTTTAAATTTGGTCGATTTTCTAAAACTAGGTTAAAAGTATCAAACATTTTTTACCAACTTTGAAAATTCTTTTAATTTTTTTGACAACACTTGGAATAAAACGGCCTTTTTTAATTAAAATTAAATGTTTTAAGTTTCATTTAGAAAAAAAATCAAATCAAAATCTTTAAAAATGAATTTTTGATGAATTTTTAAATTTGATTGATTTTCTTAAGTTAAGAAGTGTCAAAAATTTTTACCAACTTTGAAAATTTTTCTAATTTTTTTGACAACACTTGGAATAAAACGGTCTTTTTTAATTAAAATTAGAATGTTTTAAGTTTCATTTAGAAAAAAAAATCAAATCAAAATCTTTGAAAATGAATTTTTGGTGAATTTTTAAAGTTAATTTTATTAAGTTAAAAAGTGTCTAAAATTTTAACCAACTTTGAAAATTTTTTTAAATTTTTTGACAACACTTGGAATAAAACGGTCTTTTTTAATTGAAATTAGAATGTTTTAAGTTTCATTTAGAAAAAAAATCAAATCAAAATCTTAAAAAATGAATTTTTGATGAATTTTTTTAAAAATGGTTTATTTTCTAACCTAAAAAATTTTTTTCAACTTTGAAATTTTTTTTAATTTTTTTGACAACACTTGAAATAAAACGATCTTTTTTAATTAAAATTAGAATGTTTTAAGTTTCATTTAGAAAAAGAATCAAATCAAAATCTTTAAAAATGAATTTTTTATGAATTTTTTAAAAAATGGTTAATTTTCTAACCTAAAAAAATTTTTACCAACTTTGAAAACTTTTCTAATTTTTTTGATAACACTTGGAATAAAACGATCTTTTTTAATTAAAATTAGAATGTTTTAAGTTTCATTTAGAAAAAAAATCAGACCAAAATCTTTAAAAATGAATTTTTGACGAATTTTTAAAGTTGATCGATTGCTAAATCCTGTTTTTTTATCCACCTTGCATATTTAATTAATTATTATGGGATGCTATAAATACAATAAATCCCGATAAAAATATTGTTTATGGAAATTAGGTTTATTTATTAGCCCGCAACGATGAGTCATATAAAATATGTATGTATAAAGTAATCTATTATTGGACGTCATTGTATTTTGCAATAACATGAGTAAAAAAAAATATTGTTATTAGTATATTTTTTTATAAAATGTTTGATTAATATGAAACACATTGATTAATGTAAAAAAATATTTTCATACTTGAATAAACCGGATATTTTTGTTTAAAATTACATTTAAATCACGTTGTTTATCACCAAAAAAAAATATTCAACTTTGCTCTTAAATATAATTTTAGATAGGATTTTAATATAATAATCTTAAATACCTGTATATTTATAAATGTACGTTTAATAAACATCCAACAAATTGTAAACTTTTAAAAAATATCCTTAAGTTATTGTTACTTACCGCACAAATTAAGTTGAATACGAACAAAACGTACTTAGCTATTCCCGATGCACACCCCATTTTGTACAGAGATTATTGTAATCGAGTTCTTCTGGACGAAAAAATAAATACTCCCAAATAAAAATTACGGAGCAACGAAACGTTCACAACATCCACAAAACACCAAATGGAAGTAGGCGTTCTGTTAAGCTATATATACATATGACTTTACCTCTCCGAGTCGGTCGCTTGGTCGCTAGTCGCTTCACCACGTGACGTTAAAGTTGCGCATACCGAATATAATGCGATCTGAAAAATACAGAGTGAATCTGGATTCTGATAATAAGAGCACAAGTTCACAATCATACTCTTCTCTGTTTAGATTTCTAAAAAAATTGAGAATTTTATTGTAGGAATTTAATTGAGTGTACAATATTCTACTATATAGATTAAAATTAATATTAAATTTATTAAAATTTAAAGAACTAGAAAAGTATATTTCTTTTAAAGCTTTCATAATACAGGGTGATTCATTAGCTCTATGACAAACTTTGGCAGATGGATGGCGATGTTTGATTTTCCGATTCTAAGGAAAAGATGTTATATGAATATGGGTCCGATTCATTTTGGTTAAAGAGTTACAAACTTTTGAAAATTTTACACAGTTTAATAGGCAAATGAAAATGTAACAACAAAAATAGGTTTAAAAATTACAAAAATGGTTCAAAATGTCCGCCTTCAGCTTGAATGCACGTCTCACACCGACGAAGTAAAGATTCTGACACACGACTTATGATATTTGGATCATTCTGTATGCTATGCATCTTGAATTCTAATAGTTGCTGACGGGTAGTAATTTCTACATGGTATACAAGCTGCTTCATGTGTCCCCAGAAATAACAATCCAGCGGATTTAGATCTGGGGATCGTGGTGAACTACTGGACCTCCACTGCCAATCCATTTGTTTGGAAAATGTTCATATAACCAAGTGATGACTTGTCTTCCTCGATGTGGTGGTGCACCATCGTGCTGATACCACATATTTTGAACGATGTTCAGTGGTATGTCGTCGATAAAACCGAAAAGGTTATTTTCCAAGAAATTTCTGTACATATCTGCATTTAAGTGGTCATTTATCACCCATACAGGTAGCAAAGAATTGAGGCACTGGATTTCAACTGGATTGTTTCTTATCCAAAAAAATCGAAAATTGCATTATGGGTATCACCTCATAAAGATGGATGGTCTGCATGTGTCTGTGTCTTTTTTAAGTTCCAGAAAATTCTTTATGCTATTTAAAAGTGACTTTGAAAATCTATTGATGCTCCAGAACCTTCTTCATCCGCTTCCTCTTTTGTTCCAAATAAGTCCTCAACCATTTCCCATAATTTGTTCCAAACCAATCTTCATCCAATGCAAGATGGCTTTTCAACAACTACGTTTGTTTCTAAACAAACCTCATTCCCGAAACCTATCACTGTACAATATCAATTTAAAGGTGTTTTAGCCGCTTAAGTAAGGAGTTGTCAAATGTGGGGTTGATTTTAAAGTGTATGATTTTAAAAGTGCTTGTCAGGATGCTATTAAGAAACCTGCAAATTGGCATTTCCAGTTCGCCCTGTCAAAACGTACATTATTACAAAAATCTATCAAAACAGGCAAGGTTCTCGTCAGAGGTGGGGTAAATTATCGGTGTGATACTGGAAATTATAAAAGTATACTTAAACTGGAAAAACTGTTCGTAAAATTGACCCACATTTAGTACCAAATATTTTTCCAATAAAGCCTGAAAAATTGAATAATGTAGATAAACTTCTAAAAACACACTTTGCTAAAGAATGGAGGCAGCTTCCGGAATTAAATTATTACAGAGTGCGTATTGGATAGAGAGGAACATGAATTTCGGGAAAATCTGCAAACATCAAACGAGAACCTGGATGAGAATGAAGAAAATTAAGAAGATCTTAGTTTCTAGAATGGGAACAACAATAACAACATTTCTTCTCTTTTTTTGAAACGTCAACGTTTAATTATTCAATTTTCTTAAACTAGTGTCCAAAATAATGGTTTTATATTTTAATTAAATAAATAACCATTCAGAACCAAACTTGTTTCATCACTATTACGAATGTTCCAAAAGAAATCTCATCCATTAGTCGGAGTTTCAAAACCAGTTTCATAGTCGCTTTTGTTCCAAGACCATCCTCATCCAACTTTGAAAACGTTTTTTTCTTTATAAATTTATATAAAACAAACTTATTCTTTTTCAATGCAATCCAATGTTTTTTATACATTTTTTGAAAAAAAAAAAACTGCCATACTTATTGATAAGTAATTATAGGTTTTTCTTGTTTTGCCGAAAATGAGGTCTGATGGATGAAGACCGATTTGAAATCCAGTGCCTTAATTGTTAAAAATGCCACCCCAAACGTTTACACTAAACCGTTGCTGGAATCTTCGTGGTCTAATTGCATGTGGATTTTGCAAGGACTACATATGTTCGTTATGATAATTATTTATGCCGTCCCCAATGAAATATGCTTCATCAGACCACAAAACTTGTGAAATGAAGTTATTATTTTGAGCACGTTGCCGAATAATCCAATGGCAAAATGCTAAGCGTTGCTCAGTATCTCCAGGATGTAATGCTTGAACATTATGGCGATGAAACGGATGTAACATTTCTCGATTCAATACACGCCATACAAAACTTTGGGATATTTGTTGCATGCTCGCTATACGCCGAGTACTAATTGAAGGTTCGTCAAGTACTAAATCAATAACACGTTGTTCATTTTGTACATTCCCTTCATGGAGACGAACGGAATGTGGTGGAGCGGGGTTACCTGTTTCTCTCAGCCTGCGAAATGATGCACTAAAAACTGTACGGGCAGGTTGATGTCTATTTGGAAACCTACGAAGGTATTTTCTTGCTGCTTGCCAAGCGTTTCCGTTACAAAGCCCGTATACAACAATATCTGCATATTCTTCAGTCATAAATACATGCATTTTCGTTTTCAATCAAATTTTCGATCAAAACTCTGACTACTAATTGTCAAAACTCAGCTTTGTTATCACAAATTCTGTATTTGTGTTTCATAATTATTGTTGCGATTGTTGCGAATCTTTACTTCGTCGATGTGAGGCGTGCATTCAAGCTGAAGGCGGACATTTCGAACAATTTTTCTAATTTTTAAACTTATTTTTTATGTTACATTTTCATTTACCTATTAAACTGTGTAAAATTTTTAAAGGCTTGTAACTCTTTAACCAAAATGAATCAGATCCATATTCATATAACATATTTTCCTTAGAATCGCATCACCTTTCATCTGCCAAAGTTTGTCATAGAACTAATAAATCACCCTGTATATTTCATTTTTATTTTTTTCGTTGGGAATGTAGAATATTCTTCTGTCAAATTTCCATGCAATTTTTTGTAAAATTTTGAACAATTTAGAAGTTATAGTTTACTCTTCTCCATGCTCACGTATAAAGCACTTTAATGTTATATATTAATTGAGAAGTTTGAAGATGAAATTTACAATTTCTCATCGACTTGTCATCGACTTGAAAGTTCTCATCTAACTTTCTCTGAAATATTCATAATAATTTCTTTTTCAATTGACAAGGCAGAACATTTTTTGTTCTGACAAAGTCCCATATGATTTTTTATAAAATTTCAAACAGTTTAGAAATTATGGTTTACTCTTCTCCAGGTACAGCCTGTATAAATCACTAATTTTATGTGTTAGGATGTGGAAATTTTAGTTAGAAAATATTTACAATAAATATTACTTAAACTTTGTACTACAACAATATCTCACTTTTTTTTTCATTAATTTTTAATAGACAAAAACTTTTGTGTGTTTTACGTATAAAATTCATAGAACATAAATATTAACTTTTTTTATTTTTTGTATAAACAATCCAAACAAAGTGTAAATTTTAATTTTCATACAGTATAATAATAACTGCTGAAACAATGGAAACAATGAGCTATAATCTAATGAAATTTATTTTAAGTACATATGAACGCAATGATTCACTTTATACAATCTGATATCCACAACCTTACTTAAGTTAATTTACGAAAGAGTGTACTTACATTTAATAATTAAATTTTACGATTACAAGAGATTTGATATGAGATATGAGTCATAACCTCGACATGAACGAGATTGATCGTTATTTGAAGATTAAGTATGATATTAAAAAAAACGAATAACATATTTTCGAACATCATGATCTTTAAATTATTTCGATAACGATTTGTTTGAGATTATCGCAAATTGAGAGTGAATCATTTGAGTATTCGAAAATAAGGAGTGTGATATTTTTCAAATATTAACTCAATTTTATTACATCATTTAAAATTTTGTTGTTGGTCCACACACAAAACTATATTCCGTTCGGGGAAAGATGTCTCATGCTACATTAATTATTAAAATTGTGTCATGTACTATTAAATAAAGGAAATTATTCGAAGTGCATTGGGAAAGCGGTGATAAGTAATGACGCATATCATATCTTTCACCGGATAGACTTAAATAATCTCTCTTCGGAGAAAGATGTCCCATTCATTATTTGTTACTATTTGTTACCATGAGAGAAAAAGGTGAGAAATAAAAACCAAATATATTGATCTAGGATAGCACAATTAAGTGATGACGTATGAGATATCTTTCGCCGAACGGAGTATATACATATATGTATAGATTGTCTCATAGAGGTGGGCTAAATGTAGCATTTGTAATGTCAGAGAAAAAAAAATCTTTAATTTTTTCGATTCATTAGAGTCGATTAACAAGTCGTTCCTTTTGGTGTCTTGTATAGCCTCCTTTCAAATCCTAAAATACATAAGAAACATGGTGTATTTATACACAGCGTGTTACATATATCTGTGATCTGAAAATATTGAGACACCAAAAAATTTCTTTGTGTATATCGTAGGATAAACTACCAAAATCTCGACCCTGAAAAAATGCTTCCTAAAGTCAGCCTTTCTATAGAAACCCATATTGAAAGACTCGAAGGTAGACTTTAGGCGTACAGTCAAAATTTGGTGAGTTTACCCCAAGGATACTGGACTAACAAGGATAGCTCAATCTGCGATAATCGTCTAACACCTTTGACGTCACTGCCAGGAATAACGTCTCTGTCTTATATTCGGTTGTTTCACTTTAACTGTGAATTTTATTCTTGAATTGATTACCGAACACTTTATGGAATGGTAACAATGCATTTTGAATTAACTTTAAAACTGTTTAGGGTATAAATACTAAGGTAAATGAAATAAATTTTAATATTTTATTTAATATTTTACTTTGAAAATTTCTAGCAGTGACGTCAAACTAAATACTGCGCACTAGAAATTCCGTGAATACACATCTTATGGGATTGAGCAATCCTGTTAGTCCAGGATTCTTGAGTTTACCCTACATTGGTTTTATCTATTAATTGTCATTTGATGTGTTAAAATTTCAAGATTAATACAGCAATATAACTTGACATTATAACATTTTAAACAAAAACCTCACTCAGTAGGTATAAATTCATTTATTTTGGATATGGACTTCGAACTTATCTCATTTTTTTTGTAACATTTTATGTCCACATTATACCGTTAGAAATTTGCAGGAAAATAACAATGTGTTTTTCTAAAGGCATCTGGTTAGTACATTTCCGATATTTCAATAAATTATCGATATGCAAACTTTGTGTGTTTGACAAATAGATATAATCTATATCAAACTTCTGAAAGATATGTTGTTACCTTGGAATAAAACCGACACAATTCAAAAGAAGTAGTACTGATAACATACCACTCCTTTTAAAATATTAAGATTAGTCATGTAACTTTAATATTGACATCTTCAACAAATCCCTCATAAACGGTTATTGAAATGTTGAAATTCAAAGTGAGAGATTTAACACTACAAGACGTAAACATAACATTCAGACGACATGTTTTTGACTTCTATGATCAGCATACAATGTTACATATGTACAATGTAGCAACGTCTGGATGCTACCATAAGCATAGATGAATGCAAATTTGAGGCTTCAATGTCGTGTTGAGGTGCTATAGTGTCATGGGGATAGACCCAAAGATGAGCAATTTTTTTAAGGTTATTGGAAATATAACTGTTACAATTCCCACCATTTATTATTGAAATGAATAAATTACTAAACTATTGAGTTTTATACCGAGTGTTCATAAATGATTGTAAAGAGTTTACAATAACGCCACATGTTTATTACTATAACTAGCTAAAGTTTCATTGATAAAGACGTGATACTTGACTATCAGGGGTGGACAAATGTCGAAAAGGAAAAATGGGATTTCAGGGGTGGGCAAACCTCTTCGAGGAAGATTTTAGGGGTTGACAAACTTTGTTGAGGGACATTTCAGGGATTGTCAAACTTTCTAGAAACCAAATTCAAAGATAAGTAAACCCTCTATTTCTCAAACGGGCTTCAGGGATGGGAAAACCTCGTCGAGAAACATTTCAAAGGTTTGCAAACCTCGTAGAAACCCGATTCAAGGATAAGTAAACTTTCACTTTTTCAAACGGGCTTGAGGGATGGACAAACCTCATCGAAGGACATTTTAGGGATTGACAAACTCGATTCAAGGATTAGTAAACCTTAGATTTTTCAAACGAACCTTAAGGGTGGGCAAACCTCGTCGAAATACATTATAAAGGTTGGCAAAACTTGTAAAGAGGTATTTCAGGGATTTGGAAAACTTTGTAGAAACTCAATTTAAGGATATGTAAACCCTCGATTTTTTAAGCTGACTTTAGAGGTGGGCAAAACTCGTCGAAAGACATTTCAGGGGTTGGCAAACTTCGGAAAACTCCGATTCAAGGATAAGTAAATCCTCGATTTTTCAAACGAACTTCAAAGGTGGGCAAACCTCATCAGAGATATTTCAGAGGTTGACAAACTTCGTAGAAACCCTATTAAAGTATCAATAAACCCTCGATTTTTCGAACTGACTTCAAGGGTGGGCAAAACTCGTCGAGAGATATTTTAAGGGTTGGCAAACCTTGTCGAGAGATATTTTAGAGATTGATAAGCTTCGTAGAAACCCGATTTAAGGATAACTAAATCCTCGTTTTTTCAAATAGACTTCAAGGTTGGGCAAACTTCATCGAGAGACATTTCAGGGGTTGACAGACTTCGTAGAGACATTTAGAAGTTACAACTTTATTATATATAATATATTTTTTCGTAGTTATATTGTCATATCCTTCATACAGTGTGCACACATTCGACCTACGGATAGACGCATTAGCAACAGTTGGGCGATTGTAAGTGGGCGGAGCTTGGGCTCTCACAATCAGATATATCAAAAGCTTTAAAGGTTTGAGAACGGGTGGTTTTTGTTAAAGTCGTTTTATCAATTATATTCACTAACAAAAAAATGTAAAAAGAAGGTTTTATTCTTTAATCTTTTTTTATTAAAAAGAAATAAATCCTTCGTACACTGTACTAGCAGTTTTCTTAGTTATGAAGCATCAAATCATATCACTGAAAAAAATATTATAGCAAGAAATTTTCATCACAACTTCATACTAATAAAGAAAAACATGAAAAGCCGAAATGAAGAAAATAACTGCTCATTTATTTAATAAATGCTCAAATAATTCACCCTCTTGAGCTGAACAATAACCCAACCGGTTGTAAAAATTCTGTCGGACGTTAGCAAATACATCCGGTGTAATCGTATTCCTTAGTTCAATAATTTTTGCTTGTAGCTCCTCTAAATTAGCTGGACTGTTGTCTCCATATCCGTAAATCGAATTATTTAAAAAGGGCCACAAAAAATAATCGTTGGGGGCTAAATCAGGGGATCGTGCTGGTAATTTAATAGAACCTTTCCACCTATTTTAAATTTCCGTTTAAATTTCCATTTATGAAAAAGGCAACGATTATTTCTATATGCATTCTATTAGTGCACCAAGGTACCAAATTCCTTGGATGTGGCTTCCCCTTTGTCTTTTTTGACACAATTTCCAGATGGTTCTTGATGGTGGTCCCTCCGAGAAGAGGTTCGTTGACTAGACCATATACCAATTCCGCTTCTAACGCCAGTTTTGTAATGTGCCAGGAAAGGTATAAGTGTTGGAGTCTAGGAATAATGGTACCGCATTCTTTTGTGAACATCCAAGAACAAAAGTTAAATAATAAACCGATTCAACAACAACTAGGTATCATTATTTCTGGACTTCAACCCTTATACCCTTCCTGGCACGTTACACGTTTGAGTTTGGCACGCTATAGGTTAATTTTTAAGATTGGTATAAATACAATACAATCTCTGTTCGTTAGGGCTGCACTGCTTGTATTTAGCAGTTCAGTACATTATTAAATTTTGGTTATTTATGCGTTCGATGGATCGCGTTTCATACTGAAAGTGCACCAAATTACACTGAATTACAGTTATTCCCTTTTAAATGCTGCACAAAACTGCACATTTGTACCATAGTGTAACTTACAATTAATCCAGTGTAAGTTTTAACCCAACGAACAAAGCTAGTGTTAATCATATCTCATGGGCGTGTCATGGAAATTATTAATAACTGTCAGAAAAACTGTAAGAGAGAGGTATTCTATTGACTTTACTAACATATGACATTGCAACTGATATCGAATCTTTAGTAATTATGAATGTGTGTACATATACCCTTAATACTAACAAGAATGAATCATAAATAAATCCGGATACGCCACTGATATGCAAGATATGATGTAGACAATTCGCTGGTAACAACGTTAATCATCAAGTCTCTAAGTAATTACCTGTTTACAAATTCAAACGCCTTACAATTATTTATGAACGCTCTTTACAAATCTATAAAATCATCAATTATTAAGGAAACAAGTTGGATACTCAATTTTTTCCGGATTATAGAAATAAATTAAAAAAATATGCATAAAGGATGGTAAAACTCTTCTTAGGAAAAATGTATAATAATTATATTATATTAAAAATAAAAATATCTATAGAGTAAGTTGAGAGAAAGGTACTATTTAGACTTCAGAAACTTTGGTTGAATCTTGAGTCAGATCAATTAATAGGCTATAATTAAGAATCAAATGAGTTTTCAAATAATAAGATAGTAGTTCTTTTGATATAGTTTTATACGTGAAATACCTACATATTGCACTCTTGGAGTTCAAACAATTCCATCCCATTTTCTCTATATAGCTTATATAGCTAAAAGATATAAGATCATATTTCTAATTTTCCTTCAAATACGTTTCTTAACGTTTTTTATGATTCTTTGATGATTTTACTGTTAATAAAATAGAAATACTATGCTTTACCTCTTATCTATAGATACTAAAATAAATCTTAAACTTCAATTCATTGATACATATACAACTTTTAAAACTGATATGATTTTTAGGATGCCTATACAATATGACAAATATTCAAACTGTTCTATAATATTATTTAATACCTAAACCATATTAAACTATTAAAAAATCACCATCAATTTAAAACACAATAAAACAAAAATTAGCAATAAATCATTTCCAACATACAAATTAAATCTTCTTTCTTATTAAATAGATTCAAAAAAATTAATAAAATTGTTGTTATTTCTTAAATTATAATTTGTTCAATAATATTGATTAATTCTATAATATGCAAAAAATAACTTGCACTACCTTTTAAATTTTCGCGCTTTTCTATCAAACATAGATAAAGAACACGATGAAATTCCAGCTGCAACTGTATATCTTTACATGCGCAATTCGGCACCTTCAGCAAGACGCGGAGGGATTTGTAAATGTTTATAAACCGTCTACAGTTCGAGCGTGGTTATTCCAAGATATGAATGTTGGTTTAGTTTAGTTTAATTGAAAGAAAAAATGTCCCATTACGTTTTTAAATACCAGAAGCTTTTTATGTTTATGTTAAATGTTTTATGTAAGGTAAGAAATTTTTTAGTTTACATTAAGTACCATAATTATAATAATAACTAAAATCTAAATTATTTTCGAAATGATTTTTTTAAGTAATTTTATCTTTTTATATAATTTTATTCATTAATACTTTTATATTTTTTTTGTAATTTTTTAAGGTGTTAGGAATTGCTATAATATGTTTATACGTTAGAGAAAAAAAGATTATCTTACTTCTCATTGGAGCTTTTACCTTTTTCATTCCTTCATTTGGCTGTGCTGGATCTTACTTTGAATCAGGAATTCTCTTAATCGTAGTAAGATATTTTTAGAATTATTTATTTAAGATATTTATTTGAGTTAATTAATTTTAATTATGTAACTTCAATTTTAATATTACAGTATGGTATTTTACAAGTATTATTTGTATTCGTGCAAGTGTTTTTATTCACATATTACATTTGTGGACAAGTTAGTGGAACTTCTACTAATTTAGATATGGTAAAAATATGAGATTTTTTAAATAATTCATTTAATATTTTATTATGTTTACTTTCTGTAGCAATTTTACAAAATTTCAACGGCTGAATGGATTACTTTATGCACTGCAGGATTTTTAGACGTAAATTTTTGCTGAGAATTAAATCATAATTAAAAAATATTTATATTATTTACTTTGTAGCTTTTAGGGGGGATTTTCTCTCTGTATCTAGCGAGAAAAATTAAATGGATTGTTAACGATTATGATAATTTTCAAAATGAAGACAATGATAATTGCTCGGATTTTCAAAACGAAATTGAAAATGGGTTATGATTTACCTGCTAATTTTTTTTATTGCGATTTTTACCTAATTGTTTGATAATGTTGAAGGAAATGAATATCTTTAGTATTAATAGATATAAGCTTTATATTTTAATTTTTCCACCAGATGTGTGATTTTTTTTAATAATAAGAATTTTAAATCATATGATATATATTTTTTTGATATAGGATGAATCAATATTTAATAATTTCCCATGAATCAACTTCCAAACCTTCTAATATTATGTTCCTAGTTCCGAAATCGAAATCGTTTTGAGGTAATAAAAAAAATAACTTTTCGATTCGATCCATGAAATTACCTGATCACACATTTCTCTATCAAACCCTAAAACTCCTAATTCTAGAGCTATTGTTAAAGATAGTGCTAATGTTAGTTCTAGTTTTAGTTTAATTTCTCCATGAAGTTTGTCAAAGACACGTTGAATTTGTTTAACTTTCTTGTTTACTTAGCAAACAAAATTTTGCAAAGGGTTAAAGCTGTGGTCTCGGGCCCGAAAAAGTTGTTCCAATATTTCGCGTTAACCGTTTGATAAATCAAAAAAAAATTCCAACGAAAGTTGTCTAAAAGTGAAAAATCTAGACATGCAAATAGAGATATTTTATAAATTATTGTTAATAACTGAGATTATTAAGAAAGGTTTTTAAAAGGGATATTTGCATGAATAGATAAATATTCAAGACATATTTTTTCCATTTACCGTTTTTTGATATTTTAAAAGATAAGCGAGAAATTTTGGAAATTCCCACGGTACAAACTTGGGAATATTTTTCAATTTCGCTACATAGCTCCGCCCTGATTGACCACGTGGTATGGCCGGCGGAGTTGAGTAGGTGCCGTAAGTAAACAAACAAGTTTTTTGTGTAAGTCGATTCTGCTTCGTTGTGCATTTCTGGAGATAAATACTTTGGAGAATTATTCGAATTTAGAATTCACAGATTTTATTGCTTCTAAAAATTTTAGAATTTTAGTAAACTAAAATGAATGAAAAGTTCATTTCATAATTTTACTAATCTTTTTGTTATATAAGTACCCCGACCTCATGAAAATAAAGTTCGATATTGTAATTTTGAACACTAACTTTTTCTTTACATACACTACATGTAGCAGAGAAAGTATGTACAACTGTGCCAAACTGGTCACCTTTCAAGGGACACTCCTGTTTCTATAAGAAATAGAGGAAAAAAAATATCGGTAACTGATGCTCGATTTTTATAAGAAATCGAATGCTGAAAACCTCATATTGATATCTTTTACGGTTTCAGAGATATAGGGGATGCTTTTCGAGAAAGTGCATTTTTGAAGTCTTCATAATTTTTTTCCTATTGGAAAATGTTTAATTTTGTGAAAACATTCTCGTGGCAACTTTTTATTAGATTTTGACGGTGTAGGTTAGTTTTCTCTGTAAGCAATATTTTAATAGCTACATACATAAAAGTGTTTTTTTTTAATGGAACACTATATTATTACATATTACACAAGAGCCTAGAATTCCCTTTCCAAAAATATGCCTATAAAGTTTGAAAAATGGGATAGATGCGATAATTTGTTTCAGAGAAGCTGGAGAAAATGCAGAGGTTGTATTTACATAAACGATATACAGAGAGAAGATAACGTTTAAACTCATTTTTCTCGATGCTAAAAAAATTTAGATTGTTTGAATCCATAATCTGAACCAAAAAGGCTAAGTGATATCGCAAGCAAGGTATCATGTGTGGCACACTTTTGGAAAGGCAATTTAAACTCCCGTCGAATATGCAAAAATGTATAGGTGTTCCATTTGAAAAAGAAATATTTGTCTGCATCTATTAGAATATTGCTTGCAAAAAATCTAATTTACACCAACAAATTCTACATAAAAAGTTGTTTCGGGAATCTTTTCACAGAATCAAGCATTATCCAATAGAAAAAAAGTTATGGAAATTTAAAAAAAATGCACTTTTTCGAAAAACACCTGTAATTCCAAAACCGTAAGAGGTATCAATTTGCGGTTTTCACCATTCGATTTCTTATAAATATCGAGCAAGACACCAATATTATTTTACCCTATCTCTTATAAATACAGGGGTGTCCCTTTACAAGTGTCCAATTTGGCCCACCAGTACAGTATAGCATCTATCTATATGTACTACGAACTGCTGTACCACTTTAAAACATTTATTTTTTTTGCACAGTATTTATTACATATACTAAAATAAGTCAGGATCTTATTAGAATTTAATAAGAAAGATACATCTAATGTTTCCGTCTTTTTCTACTTTACTAAAACGAACTGAACCTCGATTCATGTATTCACTTCTCGACAAAAGATAAATAAACACATGAGTTTCGAATATAAATCCTTTGCCTATTATCTACAAAGGGCGGAGCGTAGCCCAGAATTAAGGTCCACCTTCTCACTCCCGCGCGTCCGTCTCCTGCGCCCCGGAGAAACTCGATGACCGTAAGACCACAGCCTTAAGTCCTAGCAGATCATTACTCCTGGACTGAAGAAAGTATACAAGGTGTCAGAAAATAATGTTTCAAATAACTTTTTGGTGGAAATTGAAGGAAGACGTTTTAATCATTTGGTTTAGTTATGTCTTTGTGTCGATTCGGTGATCTTTTTTTGATTTTGAGCTAAAAAATAACTTTTCAATTTGGTCCATGAAATCACTTGATCAATCTTAATCTTTATTGATAAAATCACATTTATCTATCAACTTTGTCTAAGACACATGGAATTTCTTAATTTGTATTCTAGCAGATCATTAGTCATGGACCGAAGAAATTATACAAAGTGCAAAAAAATAACGTTTCAACTAAGGTTTCACTAGATAATTTTTTAGTGAAAATTGAAGGAAGACACTTTGTTCATTTGCTTTGGTTAAGTCTTTGTATCGATTCCGTTTTCGGTTTTGATCGGATGAAGTGTTTGTGTCTGTCCCAAAATCAGAAATTTTTTTTTGTATATCGAGATTATTATAATATTTTCAAATAAAAAACCCCAATGTGGGCACAACAGAGATGTTGTGTCATCTAAGAGATTAGCAAAAAGCACAATCTGAGCTTGAAGTGGTACGCGCTCTAAACCACTGTACAGCAAAAGGAGTAGAAATTTAAAAAAATAGTTTGTTTTGTGTACCAGCGAGCACAAAGGTCAAAATTCGAAGTGGTACATTAAGTCACCCATCAACCCTCAAAGAGTTAATACCACTCAATGTTTTTTTGAAGATGACTGCTCTTACACGTGTTTTCATACGCACTCACAAGGAGACCTCACGACTAAGTTTTCACCAATTTTAATGAAACTGATATCAATCGATAGGTATTAGTATATAATACAAATGAGTTTTCCCGAACCCGTTCTTCGTTGCATCACTACGCACCAGCTTCCACATACCTGGTTGGGTTGGGTTCGAACCTCATGACGTAACTAGTTTTTATGTTTTATGTAAATAAAATGGAAGAATAAATGGTTAATATTTCACTTTACTTTTTACCTTGATTTTAAATAAAAATTTATTAAAAAAGAATCAGAGGTGGTTTCTGAGGGAGTGGCTAACCACTGACGAAAAATGGTGTGACCTTAAATTGCAAAATTTTGGAACAAATGTCTCGCGAATTGCTGAATAATGCATCTCAATATTTTACTCATGTGTACTATGTAATATTTTATATTTGTACTAATATCTATCGATTGACACTATTTTCATTAAAATCGGTCAGAACGTAGTCACAAGGTCTTCTTGTCAGTGACTAAGAGTCATAAAAGCTAGTTCTCAAATCCCACTAATTTACCTTTACTTTAAGGCTGCGATCTCACGGTCTTTGAGTTTCTGAGGGGATTCGGGGTCAGACGTTCGGATGCGAAAAGGTGGACCTTTAAGCGCCGCCCTTTGTAAATAATAGGCGTAAGATTTCTATTCAGAACTCATGTGTTTATTTATCTTTTATCGAGGAATGAATGTATGAATAAAAGTTGAGTTTTTTGTGGTCAAACAGACAAAGATGGAAATATTGTATTACTATTTGATATACATCGCTAGTATTTGGGTAGGTATAATACGACATGAACTATTCGCGATAAAAAAATGATAAAATAATCAGCTGCAAATCATTATTTTATAGTGTAAATAAATCTCAAATAATATTTTGAGAAGAAAAAGTGGCAAAAAGCGACTATAAGAAATACTTTGAATACAAATGTGACAAAGTGCCAAATTTTCATTGAATAAATTAGATACATTAAATTTATATGAGGTGCATACGTCTTATAATCGCACCATAGTAAATATTATTACTATACTAACAAAATATTTTTAAAAATACAGTTTCAAACTATGTGAAATTAGAAAGTACATCACTCGCTATGTACATATTTCCTTGTCAGATTTTCGAATATCCTCGCAGGCTCGCTAATTCAGGCATCATGCGGTAGTAATAGTCTCCTTCATTTTTGTTTTCATTACTTCCATGAATACGTACACAAAAAAAATGGGAATAATATTTACATCTTACAAATAATTCCGATATTATACCTGCGTAAAAATCCAGTATTAGGACGTTATAAAAATAATAATTTAATTACTACCCTTGAATTTACGATCAATTATTACGTATTGGTAAATTCCTGGTATGTCGCAGATCCATTAGCTCTGGTAACATGTTTTTAAAATAAAACAAACTTCGTTTACTTATGTGCAATTGACAATGAATTTGGTAAAAATAGTCATGTCTACTATTTAGACGTATTTAATCATTTTGTATAGTGCAATATTTTACTACTTTGTTTTCTATTGCCTGTTTTGGGGTATACTTCTGCGCTGAAAAAGGACATTTAATTTCAATCAAACTATCTTCTCCTATCAAACCGTCAGGAGAAGCCGCTAAATAGCAGTCGTTTGTATTTATAAATAAACCACAGGTTATAACATTTAAATTGTATTTATCTTCAAATTGTTGTTTGGCAATGGGTTCCTTATCTATCCCATATTACATGGCTTTCGTGGTAGGAAAACCTTTGTATATAATCTGCTTGATTAAATTGGCACAATTGGTAGACTCTCTTTTTTTGCAAATCCTTCCGAAGTTAGAAGCCGTTAGACGTTTTGCCCTTTCTTCGTGCCATAATTGAATTTTGCCTTGGTCAGCCGTTCTAATTTCCATTTCGGCAATTTCTTCTTCGGGTTTCTGAAGTTCATCTAAGAATTTGTCTTTTCTTCTAGTGTAGGAAGTAGGAGATGTGTCGGCAATATCTTCTTCCAAACCATAATTTTCGTCAGCTGGTTGAATTATTTTCTTTCTCTTTCCAACGTGGCACAATTTGCGTTTGGAAATACGATCGGAAATTAATTTGGCGTGTTTTGATGTATATTTTCCAATAGTGTTCTTGTCCAGCCTTTTATAAATAATTTCATGTGCCCCCCCCCTCGAGTGTTGCACGAAATAGCTGCCATATTGCATCTTAAATTATATCCATATCATTACGAGTAATGAAAAAAAAAATATTTTTCATAATGATTTGATTTCGGCAAGATCAACATTTCTATTTAAACTTTGTGGGGCCCCGCAAAGCAAATTTAATCGGGCTCCGCACTTATTGGATCCGGCCCTGATCAAAGTGGCACACCTGTATATGTAGAAAAGTTTACAATACGAAAATATAGAATTACAGCACTTTACAAATTGTTAAAAAATTTTAACAATCTTAGTTTTTTTTACTTCAACACAACATCTTAGTTAAAAAACCTGAACATTTTAAAGGCATTTATTAGATTTTTCACAAATAATAAAATCGATGAAGTCAGAGTTCCAAATCATTCTCAAAAGTATTTATCCTCAGAAGTGAATGAAAAAGTAGAATGGACAAAAAACAAATAACCACATGTTCTATTTGGGCGGAGCTATCTGGCCGAATTAAGAAATAATTCGAGATATTATACCGTGGGAATTTCCAATGCAGCACATTTATTTTGCAAAATATCAAAAAGTGGTAAATAGAAAAAGATTTGTTAAATATTTGTCTATGCTCGCACGAAGTCCGTTTAAAAATTATTCTTAATAATCTCTGTTATTAACAATAATTGCTCAAATATCTCTTCGTGCAAGCGTAGATTTTTCATTATCAGACAACTTTTGTTTGAAAAATTTTTTGATATCTCAAACGGTTACAGCGTATCATTGGAAATACTTTTTCGGGCCTGAGACCGCAGCCTTAAACAGTAACAACAAGCCTTTATATGAAAATATCGAAACCATTAAATAATACATGTGAAATCAAATTTACATTTATGCGTATTAAAAAGCGGGAAAGAGCGGAGGAAATATGTTCGTGTTGTGAGTAAAAGAGAAAAAAAGATCAAGGTTGGAGTTATACATTACCAATGTAGTGTAGTTTGAGAATTTGTTATTAAAGTATTTATTGTTTGTGAACATTTTATTTTCCGCTTAACGTCCAATTCTTCACATACAATAAACAGTTTAATATGTTTTTACAATAAAATTTTTGTTATCTTGCAAATGAACTAACAATAAGCCTAGAACTAACATTAACGCTAACTCCAACTCTAGACCTAGAATTATGAGCTTTCGGGTTTAGCCATACATGTTTTGAAAAGGCTTTTAACATTTCGGATGAAATGTTGCAACTTTCTTCTGAAACAAATTCGAAACTAAATGCATATTCAAAAGATGCACGACTAAACCCTCAAGCTCCTAGTTCTAAGTCTGGTGTTAGGATTAATGTTAATGTTAGTACTAGTCTTAATTTAGTTAACAAGGGCCGTGAAAGCCTTCGTACAGAGTATTGTAAGACCAATTTTGTAATCATTTAGAATCCTTAAAAACACTAAAAAGTCAACTAATCTGAATCTCTAGAAAGATTAAGAAGTCGCCTAGATGTATTATAAAATCCTTTAGAACCTCCAAAGACTAGAAAGTCATCTAGATATTCTACAAACCCATCTAGAATCTTTAGAAATACTACGAAATCTATGTAGAGATATTATAAACTCGCCTAGAAATTCTAGAAAGACTAAAAGGTCATCTAGATATTTTGTAATCATCCAGAATCTTTAAAAAGCCAGTGATTCATTAGAGTCTTTCGGAATTTTCAGAATCTTGAAAAAACACTCTTGTGTTCTCCCGCCTATGATTAAGTGGAGAAGGTATATTTGAATTTTCTGTAGTACCAATTTTTAGACACGTTACAAAAATGAATCACTGACTGTATAAGACCTAGTTCTCAAATCCCATTACCTTACCTTTATTTTAAACAACTAGTCTTTGTATGAAAACTTCAAAGTTATTAACTCGATAACGCCAAGTGTGACGTTTTTGTATCGTTTAATGAAACCATATCTAATATCTAAATTATAAAGTTTTCGATCCAATGACGAGGATCAACGAAATTATCACACTTCAATGGTACACACTTAAGGCTGTGGTCTTACAGTCATCGAGTTTCTCAGGGGCGCAGGAGACGGACGTGCGGAAGTAGGAAGGTGGACCTTAATTCTGGGCTACGCTCCGCCCTCTGTAGATAAGAGACAAAGGATTTATATTCGAAACTCATGTGTTTATTTATCTTTTGTCGAGAAGTAAATACATGAATCGAGGTTCAGTTCGTTTTAGTAAAGTAGAAAAAGACGGAAACATTAGATGTATCTTTCTTACTAAACCTAATAAGATCCTGACTTATTTTAGTATATGTAATAAATACTGTGCAAAAAAATTAAATGTTTTAAAATGGTACAGCAGTTTGTAGTACAGATGGGATAATCGACTGTAGTGTACTGGTGGGCCAAATTGGACACTTGTAAAGGGACACCCCTGTTTCTATAAGAGATAGGGTAAAATAATATTGGTGTATTGCTCGATGTTTATAAGAAATCGAATGGTGAAAACCGCAAATTGATACCTCTTACGGTTTCGGAAATACAGGTGTTTTTCGAAAAAGGGCATTTTTTAAAAATCTCCATAACTTTTTTTCTATTGGATAATATTTGATTCTGTGAAAAGATTCCCGAAACAACTTTTTATATAGAATTTGTTGGTGTAAATTAGATTTCTTGTAAGCAATATTCTAATAGATGCAGACAAATATTTCTTTTTCAAATGGAACACCTATACATTTTTTCATATTCGACGGGAGTTTAAATTGCCTTTCCAAAAGTGTGCCACACCTGATACCTTGCTTGCGATATCACTTAGCCTTTTGGTTCAGATTATGGCTTCAAACAATCTACATTTTTTTAGCATCGAGAAAAATGAGTTTAAACGTTATCTTCTCTCTGTATATCATTTATGTAAATACAACCTCTGCATTTTCTCCAGATTCTCTGAAACAAATTATCGCATCTATCCCATTTTTCTCTGAAACCGTAAAAGATATCAATATGAGGTTTTCAGCATTCGATTTCTTATAAAAATCGAGCATCAGTTACCGATATATTTTTTTCCTCTATTTCTTATAGAAACAGGAGTGTCCCTTGAAAAGTGACCAATATGGCCCAGTTGTACATACTTTCTCTGCTACATGTAGTGTATGTAAAGAAAAAGTTAGTGTTCAAAATTACAATATCGAAGTTTATTCTCCTGAGGTCGAGGTATTTATATAACAAAAAGATTAGTAAAATTATGAAATGAACTTTTCATTCAATTTAGTTTACTAAAATTCTAAAATTTTTTACTAGCCATAAAATCTGTGAAGTCCAAACTCGAATAATTCTCCAAAGTATTTATCTCCAGAAATGCACAACGAAGCAGAATCGACTTACACAAAAAACTTGTTTGTTTTCTTACAGCACCTACTTAACTCCGCCGGCCATACCACGTGGTCAATCAGGGCGGAGCTATCTAGCGAATTTGAAAAATATTCCCAAGTTTGTACCGTGGGAATTTCCAAAATTTCTCGCTTATCTTTTAAAATATCAAAAAACGGTAAATGGAAAAAATATATCTTGAATATTTATCTATTCATGCAAATAGCCCTTCTCAAAATCTTTCTTAATAATCTCATTTATTAACAATAATTTATAAAATATCTCTATTTGCATGTCTAGATTTTTCATTTTTATCCAACTTTCGTTTGAAAGTTTTTTTGATTTATCAAACGGTTAACGCGAAATATTGGAACAACTTTTTCGGGCCCCAGACCACAGCCTTAACTGCAACATGCTTGAACACAATTCTATAGGATAACCAGTCAAAAAAACAAAACGATTTTTTTAACGATTTAATCTTTTATTACAATAATATTATTGTAATCTTGTAAATTTCCAAACATACGTTTTGAAGACTTTTTAGCTTGTTTTCAACTATACTACTCACCTTTAAAATCCTTAAACGTTATTATCGAACACCCTGTATAATATAAAACCACATGTAAACACCAAAAGTTAAAGTCAGTATTCGACGTTGTTTATTTACATTTTTCCTAAGCCCAAAATTGACCTTTGAAAGATCGAGCCGATCGAACACCGATTATTGAACATTTTTTCGTACACTCAGCAATCGTCAAAAACCCAATTTTTGTATACGTTAAATTCTCAACATAGTTAAAACGTCACAGCACTGAAAAATAGCTTAAATATACCAAAGAATATAAACATTGTGTTCCTTCTCGATTTTCCTTTAATACTTCTCAATAACTATCCATTTACACAAAATATCACTTTTAAATCTTTATTATAATAATAATTTTTTTATTACACTCGATTTTTTTTATTCATTTTGCATACGATACAACGCATTTGATATGACGTTTCGTCGTCTCAACATCAGGATGTGGTTCAACACCTCAAAACCAAGGATATTCAAGTTCGAATTTCAAATGAAATGAATCAATCACTATATTTTTATACTATACCCAAAAAAACCATAAAATTCCGATTTAATCAAAAGTAGGAAGTATTTTTATTTACATATCTTTAAATTAGGAAGTTTATTTTTTTTATCACCTTTAATTTTATTTACCACTTCCATGAATTTTAAGTGATGATTCAATGAAAATGGTAAATACACTTAAAAACTGATTACTCACAATTTTAAACATTGTTATTAATTAAATTTTAAATTTTATTTTTTACTCCAAATAAATACAAATAAACTTTACTTAATAAGTAATAACAATAAATTTAATTAATACTTTTGAACGTAGTATTAACATTTAATATTTTCGATAATTGTTTCTTCGATTTTCATTCCTTATCGATGTGATTAGTACAAAAGCGAATATCACACCTATAAACTAAAATTTAAAAAAATATTATTAAATAGAAAGTTAATAATTAAAAAAGAAATACCTGTTGAACAGCAACCACAAAAGCTAAAATATAAGTAATCCTAACAACGTTATTAAAATTATCCAAAATAAGTGGTGAACATCCTTTTGTAAAAATCATCGGAGAATTAAGTTCACACGGTTCGCTTTTATCGCAACAACTTGGTGGTAAAGCATCAACAATGTTGGTCCAATCATTAGGTGATGTAACTCCACAACATTCAAACTAAAACAATTCAACGTTAAATTAAATAAATAAATTAAACAATTTATAAAACAAATTTAAATTTAAAATATGTAAAATTTAAATTTAAAATATGTAAAATTTAAATTTGTTTACCTGTCTTTGTAAAGCATCCATCCTCGTTGTAATAGCTGTATTATTACCATTGTAATTTTGAATCATATCCAGTAAATGTGTATCGATCCTGTTTTGAATTTCACCTTCACAATGAACTTGGAACATTACAAAGACCCCCAAAGATATTTGAATAACAAACATTATTATTAGAACCACAACGTACTAAAAAAAAGATAAGATTAATTTCAAGCGGAAGAAATATTGATGTAATATGAATACATTATATAATATTGATAAAACCATAAATTTACATTCCATCTTTTATCTGTTTAAAAGTAAACAAATTTATGTACTACTAATTAATTTACTTACGGTCCATAATAATTTGGTACTTCCTCTTCCGGCGCTTACACATCCTAAAATTCCCGCTAGGAATATCAATGAACCAATAACGATAATGATGATGGGGAGGTAGTCTAAAGATTCTTTTACATCGGTGATCGGAATTATGTAGTTAATGACATTTAATTGTAATAAAATTCCGACTGTTAAAATTGCTACACCCAGACACTAAAATATTCGCAGAAAATGGAATCAATGATTAAATTACAGTTTAATTTTTTTTTTTTAATTAAAAAATTTTTACCAACTTTGAAATTTTTTTTAATTTTTTTGACAACACTTGGAATAAAACGGTCTTCTTTAATTAAAATTAGAATGTTTTAAGTTTCATTTAGAAAAAAAATCAAATCAAAATCCTTAAAAATGAATCTTTGGTGAATTTTTAAAGTTGATCGATTTTCTAGAGTTAGGTTAGAAGTGTCAAAAATTTTTACCAACTTTAAAATTTTTTTTATTTTTTTTGAAAACACTTGGAATAAAACGGTCTTTTTTAATTAAAATTAGAATGTTTTAAGTTTCATTCAGAAAAAAATCAAATCAAAATCTTTAAAAATGAATTTTTGATGAATTTTTAAAATTGACCGATTTTCTAAAATTAGGTTAGAAGTGTAAAAAATTTTTACCAACTTTGAAAATTTTTTTAATTTTTTTGACAACACTTGGAATAAAACGGTCTTTTTTAATTAAAATTAGAATGTTTTAAGTTTCATCTAGAAAAAAAAATCAAATCAAAATCTTAAAACTCAATTTTTTATGATTAAAAGAAAAAAATAGTTAATTTTCTAACCTAAAAAAATTTTTACCAACTTTGAAATTTTTTTTAATTTTTTTGACAACACTTGGAACAAAACGGTCTTTTTTAATTAAAATTAGAATGTTTTAAGTTTCATCTAGAAAAAAAAATCAAATCAAAATCTTAAAACTCAATTTTTTATGATTAAAAGAAAAAAATAGTTAATTTTCTAACCTAAAAAAATTTTTATCAACTTTGAAAATTTTTTTAATTTTTTTGACAACACTTGGAATAAAATGGTCTTTTTTAATTAAAATTAGAATGTTTTAAGTTTCATTTAGAAAAAAAAATCAAATAAAAATCTTTAAAAATGAATTTTTGATGAATTTTTTTAAAATGTATAATTTTTTAACCTACAAAAAATTTTATCAACTTTGAAAATTTTTGTATTTTTTTTTACAACACTTGGAATAAAACGGTCTTTTTTAATTAAAATTAGAATGTTTTAAGTTTCATTTAGAAGAAAAATCAAGTCAAAATCTTTAAAACTCAATTTTTTATGAATTTTTTAAAAAATGGTTAATTTTCTAACCTAAAAAAACTTTTACCAACTTTGAAAAATTTTTTAATTTTTTTGACAACACTTGGAATAAAACGGTCTTTTTTAATTAAAACTAGAATGTTTTAGGTTTCATTTAGGAAAAAAAAATCAAATCAAAATCTTTAAAAATGAATTTTTGATGAATTTTTAAAATTAATTTTCTTAAGTTAGAAAAGTGTCAAATTTTTTTTCCAAGTTTGAAAATTTTTTTAATTTTTTTGACAACACTTGGAATAAAACCGTCTTTTTTAGTTAAAATTAGAATGTTTTAAGTTTCATTTAGAAAAAAAGTCAAATCAATATCTTAAAAAATGAATTTTTGATGAATTTTTTAAAAAATGGTTTATTTTCTAACCTAAAAAATTTTTTTCAACTTTGAAAATTTTTTTAATTTTTTTGACAACACTTGGAATAAAACGGTCTTTTTTAATTAAAATTAGAATAATTTAAGTTTCATTTAAAAAAAGAATCAAATCAAAATCTGTAAAAATGAATTTTTGATGAATTTTTAAAATTGATTGATTTTCTAAACTTAAGTTAAAACTGTCAAAATTTTTTTACCAACTTTGAAAATTTTTTTAACTTTTTTGACAACACTTGGAATAAAACGGTCTTTTTTAATTAAAATTAGAATGTTTTAAGTTTCATTTAGAAAAAAAAATCAAATCAAAATCTTTAAAGCTCAATTTTTTATGAATTTTTAAAAAAATGGTTAATTTTCTAAACTAAAATATTTTTTCCCACTTTGAAATTTTTTTTAATTTTTTTGACAACACTTGGAATAAAACGGTCTTTTTTAATTAAAATTAGAATGTTTTAAGTCTCATTTAGAAAAAAAATCAAATCAATATCTTAAAAAATGAATTTTTGATGAATTTTTTAAAAAATGGTTTATTTTCTAACCTAAAAAATTTTTTTCAACTTTGAAAATTTTTTTAATTTTTTTGACAACACTTGGAATAAAACGGCCTTTTTTAATTAAAATTAGAATGTTTTAAGTTTAATTTAGAAAAAAAATCAAATCAAAATCTTTAAAATTCAATTTTTTATGAATTTCTTAAAAATTGGTTAATTTTCTAACCTAAAAAAATTTTTACCAACTTTGAAAATTTTTTTAATTTTTTTGACAACACTTGGAATAAAACGGTCTTCTTTAATTAAAATGAGAATGTTTTAAGTTTCATTTAGAAGAAAAACCAAATCAAAATCTTTAAAACTCAATTTTTTATGAATTTTTTTAAAAAATAGTTAATTTTCTAACCTAAAAAAATTTTTACCAACTTTGAATTTTTTTTTAATTTTTTTGACAACACTTGGAACAAAACGGTCATTTTTAATTAAAATTAGAATGTCGATACCTTACTTTGAAAACCTCGTAAATCCATATCAACTAATTTTACAAGAGCAACAAAAAACTTTTTTTGTAAAGTGCTGTTGGAATTTTGGCATGAATGTATATTTCAAAATACTATTTCACTTGTAAATTTCATTTGTCGATTCAAAATTTAAATAATTTTGTTTCTGAAGGGTTTTACCACAACTTACGACTTTTTCTAATCAATTACGGAAAAAAGACGAGTTACGAGTTTTGTAGTTCCATTTACTGAGAGAGATTTGGGTTTTCTACGTACGTTTTTTATTTTTAAATAAACAGTTCGTTAATTTTCTATCAAGATAATAATACAAAATTTGAATGAAATATTTTATTGAAATATTAAACGTAAGTATATTAGGTAACAAACTAAACGAAATTAACAAAATTTTTAGTAACGAATATTATTGTGCAACTATTTAAATTTTAGATTGTCATAAAATAAGTGAAAAACGCTTAGCAAGTTATTCTTCAAGTTATTAACTCCTGCAAATTATCAAATTTCTCTTTTGTTATTTCTCTAGGGCTAGAATATAAATTTGGCAATGAGTCGTTTGGTATATGTTTAGCAGCCTTATTGAAACGCTTATTTAATAAAGACCAGTCATCATTGACTTAATCATCATACGGTTTAGGCAACTTTCGAGCTTTCTGACAATGTACGGCATACTGCGCAGGAATGTTAATCTCACGATTTTTGAGCCTTCTTTCAATACACGCATGCATACTGTCTACCTTCATTTGCGTGTGACCTTTCTCTAAGTACTTTTGTATGATGCATATATTTTTTTGTGAAGAATGACTTTTCCAACTTCTATTTCCTGGTTCAAAATGAAATTGCAAATAATGCTGGCAAATTCTGAAGCAGATATATCACTCTCCCCCTCATGACATATGAAACAAAATCCGTCATGATTCTTCATATTATAAAGAGTAAGGTTATGAACACATAGTTTGCATTTGTAATATAACGAAGAAACCGTCGACTGTGGAGACAGTAACACCTTCTGTAAATCCATACAATAAACATATTTGGCTTCTGCTTTGTCCTTTTCATTTTCTTTCCTGCAAGCTTCTTTGCTTTGCTGGTGTTTTAAATAGTTCTGTTCAGAAAGATTTCTCATTTTAAAGCTAGTGCAAACATCGCACTGTTCTTTTTTAGGTACATACAAACTTAAATTCAGTTCCTCAAACTCCGATCCAAAAGTTTTTATAGAAATTGTTCTAATTTCTGGATTTAGATTTTTGGCAAATTTTTGTTATTCCAGGAAAAGCTGAGCCTTAGACTGCCAAATAGGTTCCAGATACAATTTGTTACTTCTTGACCTGCAATAGTGCGATTCCATTTTGGGCAAACTATTGAAAAACGTATGCACCATATTTTTCGCTGCAGTCTATTGTGGATTTCTTTTTTCAATGTCATCATTATGGTGGGGTTGCGTCACTTTCATTTTGGTCCAATGATGCAATGACTATTCCCCTATACCAAGTGTATTTAGGAACATTTTCTTACAAACCCTGTAAGACACACCATCTGTTTTTAGTTTTAAAATAAACGATGAATTTCTTCTAGATTTTTCCTGGGATTTATATCTTACGGTGGGCAAAACATCCACCAAACATCGTATGAGCTATTTGCGTTCTTACCAACTAAATTTTTCCCAAAATTCTTGGGTCGTGGTGATTTTTTTCCGAAAATTCTTTACATTTTAAAGTTTTTCCCTTGATACTCTGTTTACAGTTGCCATCAACAAAAAAAATTGAACTTACGAGATATTCGGTTTGTAGATAATGAAAAAATTCTTACGAGGTTTACAAATTTGTTTATAGATAGCGTAATATTGATATATAATTCACGAGATTTTCACAGCACTTACAAGATGTGGGTTTTCGCAAGATATTCCAAAAAACTCAATTTCGCAAAAAAAGTAAAGTTACGAGGTTTTCAAAGTAAGGTAGCGATGTTTTAAGTTTCATTTAGAAAAAAAATCAAATCAAAATCTTTAATAATGAATTTTTGATGAATTTTAAATTTTGGTCGATTTTCTAATGGCGTATTCGATTGGTTGCACTCAGTTGCACTGGTGCGCACCAGTGCATAGCAGCGTGTTCTATTGGTTGTTTCGTTGTGTTCTATTACATTTTATTATTGTAGTTTATAAAACATTTTAAACATCATCAAGCCTTAAACACACTTACAAGTGATGTTATGATTATGTTTGATTTCATCGCGTTCTGTTGAATTTGCCTTTTTTTTGCACTAAGCTAGTGTGACATATGTCACATTTTGCACTCAACGAGTGCGCACCAGTGCACACTAGTTTTCCCAATCGAATTCGCCATAAAACTAGGTTAAAAGTGTCAAAAATTTTTTACCAACTTTGAAATTTTTTTTAATTTTTTTGACAACACTTGGAATAAAACGGTCTTTTTTAATTAAAATTAGAATGTTTTAAGTTTCATTTAGAAAAAAAAATCAAATCAAAATCTTTAAAAATGAATTTTTAATGAATTTTTTAAAAAATGGTTAATTTTCTAACCTAAAAAATTTTTACCAACTTTGAAAATTTTTTAAATTTTTTTAACAACACTTGGAATAAAACGATCTTTTTAATTAAAATTAGAATGTTTTAAGTTTCATTTAGAAAAAAAATCAAATCAAAATCTTCAAAATTCAATTCTTTATGAATTTTTAAAGAATAGTTAATTTTCTAACCTAAAATAATTTTTACCAACTTTGAAAATTTTTTTAATTTTTTTGACAACATTTGGAATAAAACGGCCTTTTTCAATTAAAATTAAAATGTTTTAAGTTTCATTTAGAACAAAATCAAATCAAAATCTTTAAAAATGAATTTTTGGTGAATTTTTTAAAAAATGGTTAATTTTCTAACCTAAAAAATTTTTACCAACTTTGAACATTTTTTTAAATTTTTTGACAACACTTGGAATAAAACGGTCTTTTAAATTAAAATTAGAATGTTTTAAGTTTCATTTAGAAAAAAAAACCAGCTCAAAACATTTAAAATTCAATTTCTTATGATTTTTTTAAAAAACAGTTAATTTTCTAACCTAAAAAAATTTTTATCAACTTTGAAAATTTTTTTAATTTTTTTGACAACACTTGGAATAAAATGGTCTTTTTTAATTAAAATTAGAATGTTTTAAGTTTCATTTAGAAAAAAAATTAAATAAAAATCTTTAAAAATGAATTTTTGATGAATTTTTTTAAAATGTATAATTTTCTAACCTAAAAAAAATTTTATCAACTTTGAAAATTTTTGTATTTTTTTTTACAACACTTGGACTAAAACGGTCTTTTTTAATTAAAATTAGAATGTTTTAAGTTTCATTTAGAAGAAAAATCAAGTCAAAATCTTTAAAACTCAATTCTTTATGAATTTTTTAAAAAATGGTTAATTTTCTAACCTAAAAAAATTTTTACCAACTTTGAAAATTTTTTTAATTTTTTTGACAACACTTTGAATAAAACGGTCTTTTTTAATTAAAATTAGAATGTTTTAAGTTTCATTTAGAAAAAAAATCAAATCAAAATCTTTAAGAATGAATTTTTGATGAATTTTTTTAAAATGTATAATTTTCTAACCTAAAAAAAATTTTATCAACTTTGAAAATTTTTGTATTTTTTTTTACAACACTTGGAATAAAACGGTCTTTTTTAATTAAAATTAGAATGTTTTAAGTTTCATTTAGAAGAAAAATCAAGTCAAAATCTTTAAAACTCAATTTTTTATGAATTTTTTAAAAAATGGTTAATTTTCTAACCTAAAAAAATTTTTACCAACTTTGAAAATTTTTTTAATTTTTTTGACAACACTTTGAATAAAACGGTCTTTTTTAATTAAAATTAGAATGTTTTAAGTTTCATTTAGAAAAAAAATCAAATCAAAATCTTTAAGAATGAATTTTTGATGAATTTTTTTAAAATGTATAATTTTCTAACCTAAAAAATTTTTATCAACTTTGAAAATTTTTCTATTTTTTTTACAACACTTGGAATAAAATGGTCTTTTTTAATTAGAATTAGAATGTTTTAAGTTTCATTTAGAAAAAAAATCAAATAAAAATCTTTAAAAATGAATTTTTGATGAATTTTTTTAAAATGTATAATTTTCTAATCTAAAAAAATTTTTATCAACTTTGAAAATTTTTTTAATTTTTTTGACAACACTTGGAATAAAACGGTCTTTTTTAATTAAAATTAGAATGTTGTAAGTTTCATTTAGAAGAAAAATCAAGTCAAAATCTTTAAAACTCAATTTTTTATGAATTTTTTAAAAAATGGTTAATTTTCTAACCTAAAAAAATTTTTACCAAGTTTGAAAATTTTTTTAATTTTTTTGACAACACTTGGAATAAAACGGTCTTTTTTAATTAAAATTAGAATGTTTTAAGTATCATTTAAAAAAGAAATCAAATCAAAATTTTTTAAAATGAATTTTTGGAGAATTTTTTAAAAAATGGTTAATTTTCTAACCTAAAAAAATTTTTACCAACTTTGAAAATTTTTTTAATTTTTTTGACAACACTTGGAATAAAACGGTCTTTTTTGTTTAAAATTAGAATGTTTTAAGTTTCATTTAGAAAAAAAATCAAATCAAAATCTTTAAAAATGAATTTTTGGTGAATTTTTAAAGAATCGTTAATTTTCTAACCTAAAAAAAATTTTACCAACTTTGAAAATTTTTTTAATTTTTTTGACAACACTTGGAATAAAACGGTCTTTTTTAATTAAAATTAAAATACTTTAAGTTTCATTTAGAAAAGAAATCAATTCAAAATCTTTAAAAATGAATTTTTGATGAATTTTTAAAGTTGATGGATTTTTTAAAATTAGGTTAAAAGTGTCAAAAATTTTTTACCAACTTTGAAAATTTTTTTTGATTTTTTTGACAACACTTAGAATAAAACGGTCTTTTTTAATTAAAATTAGAACGTTTTAAGTTTTATTTAGAAAAAAAATCAAATCAAAATATTTAAAATTCAATTTTTTATGAATTTTTAAAGAATAGTTAATTTTCTAACCTAAAAAAATTTTTTACCAACTTTGAAAATTTTTTTAAATTTTTTAAAATTTTTTTGACAACACTTGGAATAAAACAGTCTTTTTTAATTAAAATTAGAATGTTTTAAGTTTCATCTAGAAAAAAAATCAAATCAAAATTTTTAAAACTCAATTTTTTATGAATTTTTTAAAAAATGATTAATTCTCTAACCTGAAAAAATTTTTACCAACTTTGAAAATTTTTTTAATTTTTTTGACACTTGGAATAAAACGGTGTTTTTTATTTAAAATTAAAATGTTTTAAGTTTCATTTAGAAAAAAAAATTAAATCAAAATCTTTAAAAATAAATTTTTGGTGAATTTTTTAAAAAATGGTTATTTTTCTAACCTAAAAAAATTTTCATCAAGTTTGAAAATTTTTTTAATTTTTTTGACAATACTTGGAATAAAACGGTCTTTTTTAATTAAAATTAGAATGTTTTAAGTTTCATTTAGAAAAAAAATCAAATCAAAATCTTTAAAAATGAATTTTTGGTGAATTTTTAGAAAATTATTAATTTTCTAACCTAAAAAAATTTTTACCAACTGAAAATTTTTTAAATTTTTTTGACAAGATAGATAAAAAGCTCAATTACGATAAAATTCCTATAAATATTTACCAATTTATTTCATTTGAGGGATTGAACCTGTTACTAAAATAAAAATATCGGTCAATAAATCAATCAAAACGATGAAAAAACTTTATTTAATCGATCCCAATTGACCAGACACAATTCATCATTTTTATTCATTTTATTTACTTTTGTCAACCTACCTCAAAGTAACCTCTGTTGAGTAATGTGAAATGTGACTTTACAGAGAATATTTATAACGTTTTTCCCCTTCAAGTTGATTCTTAAACTTTATTTACGTAACTTGATATGTTGCGTATGCAAATTTATCTTCTCAATGGTTTTCTTTGTATGTACGTTGATAACACACTTCCATTCAGTTAGTTTACGACTTTAACCGTTAAGGTACAGATTTTTCAAAATTTTGATTTCATTTTATTTATCAGCATTGTTAGTGTTTTATAAAAATGGAAAATTAAATATAATAAAAATCGTTTTTTTATATCTACATTGTTTGTACAAAGATTAACCTATCTCTAACAATTAATACCTTGATATTGCACGCTTACAAAACGCTTTAATTTAAATCATGTTATTTTTTTATAATTATAAATTAAAATTTTTCAAATATTTTAATTATTTTTTTAAAAGTCAAAATAAAATTTTAATTTAGTTATTTAATTAATGTTTGAGGTTATTTTAATTACTTAATACATAATGTTTTTTTTTTTTAATAAAATGGTATAATTCAAATAAATTAAAATTATGTAAAAATTATTGAATACTTACTGCTAAAATAATATTAAATACAAAAACACACCAAGCCACACACTTCGTAGCACAACCCATTGTGCACTTGAAGCAGTCGACGCTTCTAAAACTTATGTAATTGTTATATGTGCCACTATTGATTTATTTAATCTTATCAAAAGATAAATTCGGCGCGGTGAGATGACAATATTCGTACACATTTATCGGACACCCATTCTGTCCTAAATATTTCTCCTTGCTTAATTAGTTTGCGATCGGTCCAACGTAATTATTTTTAGAAATAACTACATAGGTACTAATAGTTGGGTAAAGATCGTTTATTTTTAAAAAGTATACGGTTAAAAGTTTAGATAATGTTAGTTAATTTAAAAAAATATAAATGAATTATGGACTTATTGTTCGTAAAAGTACACATATAATTTCCGTTAGTTGTAAAATGCAAAATGCGGCACTATAACATCCAATTTCCATAGCTATTCGATAGATGTTATCTACGACTATTATTAAACAGCCGGGTTTTAAATTTGTTGAATTTTGTGGTTTTTGAGTGGAACATTGATAGGGATTTTCTTCACAACACGGTCCTAAAGGTGTATCTAAAGATGTGTAATCTTGTCCGCTGTCTATACCACAACATTTCCACTAAAAATTAGAAAAATTAATTATTTAATAATTTATTATATGTATAGTCGTCCACATCAAGGTTTGTAATTATGATACGACAATAATAATTATAAAAGCCATTTTCTAGCAGGTATTTTTTGATGGTCTTATTTAGTCATTTCTTGGGTAGATGCTTTATTCGTTCTGGTGGATGATTGTATATTTTTATTCCTCAATATGAGGTGTTATTTTGAGTCATTTTTATTCTATCCCAAGGAGTTCTCAAATCGAAACCATGTCTGGTGAACTAGTTACACGTGTTTTTGACTAACATAAGTGCTTGTAAATTTTGCTTAATGTGTTGAATACAAATTAGCACGTTTATAGAAGGCAAGATAAGTATTTTTTTTCTTACAAAATGTTTCTTGCAAATTGTGATTTTACTCAAATTGTAGGGCGCTTTTATGGCACGCTTTTGTAACATGAAAACCCGTTTCATATCTACCGACGAACCCCAAAGTTGAGTTTCATAGTTCCTTTTAGGAATGAAAATTAGAGTAGTAAACTAATTTTCCTATTTCCGGTGTTATGTTGCCTGTTTCCGAGGTTGTAATATCTCTTATACGGCGTATATCAAAAATTACGAGTGATAGACGAATACCATAACAAGGAAGATGTAAGATCCAAGCATTAGACGTCTTGGTGAAGAACGAATTTTGCATATTTCTCTTCATGGTGCTATTCGTCTACCATACGATAGTACAGTCCGACACGCGAGAACATGCGACTGAGTGAGCCACGCTTACAGTTGCGCAGTGGACAACAGTAACTTCAGACTAGCAGATTTTATAGATTTGTTCCATATATTGCGGACTTTAATTTAAACCTTTCTTTAATTTTGTCTTTAAGCATTTGTCAAGTTTAGGTACCAGACGAACGTTAACCTTTCGTTACACGCTACCGGACTCTCAGTCCGGATTTTGAGCGCCATCTATTAGTGTTATTTCGAACTTGCCCTAACCATAATTCTTTTGATGAATTTCTTTCTTACCAACATTTTATTATCTGTCAATGTCATTGTGTGCTGAGTTTCAATTCAATTTCAAAATCGGTTATTTCGAAAATATGAGCTATAACGAAGAAAGGAACAAGAACTTGTTGTCCAATAATGAGGAGGAAGAGGATGAAAACCTATTATTGGACAACAACGTTTCAGAATATGAAGATGAGGAAGATGAAAATGAAGAAGACGATTTGACATTATTAAATAATTTTTTATTTCGTATCAGCTCCCTCTCTTATTTATTTTCCGAACCCGGACTAACAGTCCGTAGCGTGTGGTCGCGCGAACAAAAAAAAGCGCGTGTACTGGAAGGTTAAGAAAGTTTTAAAAGGGTCATTGAGTTATTATGTTTATTTTTTTTTTTGAAGTTGACATTAGGCATGTTGTAGGAGAAAACAACCAATCGTTAGCAATGCCCAAAATTTTCGTTCACCCCTCTCCAAGAGCTAAGTTACTTCGATGACTCTAAAACTACACTCTTAAGCAAGAATTTTAAAACCAAATCTTCAAAGCGGTCTTTTCCGATACCGAACTGTAAAAATATTTTAGACTTCCTGACGAAATCTCCGACGCAAGTTCTCGCGTGTTGGACTGTACACTCCAATTTCACTCTGCGTCCAGATGAACCCCAAGAAATTTTAAAGACTTTTCTTCGTTTAATTTTGATTCTTTAGATTAGGCGGACGTCAAATATTTGATTTTTTCTTGATTAAGTTCATTAAGTTTAAGGCCATTTGTTTGGAAGCAGTGTATCGAGGTATTTTGTTGTCCTCATTTTTAGGTTATTAGATTAGGCCTGATTTTTAGTTCTTCAATCAGCATTCAAAGAAGCATATAATAATTTTATGATAGAACAGATAAAGAAGCCATAAATATAAACAGAGAGAAGAGAAAATAGTCTTTATTGGACTGTTCACCTAACAGCTCTTTCCGCCACTACTTACAATAATAAAATTACAATAACACTTTTTATGATTGTTTAAGTGTTTTTTTTTTAAGTATTAAAACAAGATCTATAGAGTAGACGTTATAAGGTTGTTTAACTCCCTATCCATTCTACAGGGTATTCTACAGGAAAATGAATAGTTTCTTATATAAACTACGGTTCCAAAATGTTCCGCTACTAACATACAGGGTGTTAAAGTTACAAACAAGATATTTTACAGTAAACAGATTTTAACTACAAACAGTTGTTTGAAATGTTAAAAAGGGCTTTTATTTGTCAAATTGAAGGGGGAATACAAAAACATTTTTTATTTGGAAGAAAAACCATTGATGTACCATTTTTTTCTTTAAAAGTCAGTGCTCGTACGCACGCCACTGTTAAAGATAGAAATTAGATTTGTATTGAAAGATATGCGTCTTTATTAATAGTCACTATATGCCAAATCTCATAAAAATATTTAAAGCGATTCCGAAAATACTAATTAATATCATTTTTTTTTTTCTAAAAATTTAACACCCTGTATTTTAGTAACGGAACATTTTGGGACCATAGTTTATATAAGAAATTATCATTAATTTTCGACGTAGAATCACCCCCTTAAATATTCGCATATCATTACGGAACACCCTGTACATACCCAACCCATTTAAGATAAATACAGCCAAAATATATCCCATAATTTACCAAGAAACTTTGATTTGAAACTTTTTTCATTTAAATCATTGTATGTATTAGCTATACTCCATACTTTTGTAACACCCTGTATAATTGTCCACACCAAGGTTTGGAATTACGATACCACAATAATAGTTGTGTTCGTAAAAGCGGTTTCCAACTATTTCTGATTTTTTCAACCATTCAAGATTTAGGATTTTTTGTATTTGATGAAAATTAAACAACTTGATTAGTTGAAAAATCAAACATTTTTCATAATAAAAAAAATCACTTCTACTAATAAAGTTATTATCTTTAATAATAGTTTTATGATGGCGAAGGTAAAGAAATAATAAATATAAATAATCATCCGTAAAGATGACAAAAATCAGATCCGACTTTAGCCACTTACCAAACAATTTTTTACAAATAAATTTGCTAATATACCTCTGACCTAAACTGTACGGAATTCTTATTGTTAGTCCCGTTTTAAGGACTTTTGACACCATCATATCTATTCTCAATTCAATTTCAGTTTTCGTTTTCGTTTCAGTTCATTCTGAACGAAGATTTGTTTTTACACAAACAATTCTTCAATTCTCTTTCTTAATAATTTTTTAATAACAAATAATTTTTTTATCTAAAACTACAAATGATAGAAAAAAATTTTTCAAACAAAATTATCTTTAAATTAACAAATCTAACGAAAAACAAATATTCCATTCAAAAAAAAAAAACTTTTATCCGCTTCCGGTTTAACCGGAGGTAGTGGATGACTGAAAATATTTTCAAAATATAACTTAATATCTACTAAATCTGTGTATAAAATTTCAAAGTCATTAGATTTCTAATTTCCGAAATATTTCGATTAATTCACTTTGATGAAACACCCTGTATATTAAATTATAGCGTTAACGGTAATTACAGGACTATAAGAAATAGAACTGTTTAAACATTAAATTTTGATTAAAGTGGTTTTATTAAATGATTATAAAAAAATAATTTCTTTTATAAAAAAAAATTCCAATTTATTTATTTTTAAAATCACAAAATATTACTTTTTGCAAGTGTTTACTATTTTCACCAGATTGTTAAAAAAAATCGCCAGATCTAGTGAATTTTTACCAAGATTTGAAGAAATAAAGGATTTTTAAGAAATAAAATGAAAGAAATAAGTCTAATTGAGAGAAAACTTAAGTACTAGAGCAAAATGTTTGACTATGTAGACTTTTATCATTCACATATGTTAGTATAGTTCGCCGCTTGTCTGCTAGATGTTGTTAGGTGAGTTCTCACTAGAACCCTATTTAATGTCTAGTATATTAAGAGGCGACTGAATTTTACGTTTAAGCCTTAATGTTGGTTATAGGGTACCAAACTTAAAGGCTGTATTCGTAACCGTAGCTGTAATTCCATTTATTACAGCTAAGGTTAGAGTTAAGTTTGGTATTCTACACCCACCATAAAGTTTTATTCTAAATAAGCTCAACAAAACTTTACATTTGATTTGATAAATCAAATGTAAAGTCGAATGCCATAAAATGATTATAAAAATATAGAATGTCTTTCTTATATTCAAAAATTTATTTTTAAAATCACAAATAATACTTTTTGCAAGTATTTACTATTTTCACTAGATTGTTAAAAAAAATCGCCAGATCTAGTGAATTTTTACCAAGATTTGAAGAAATAAAGGATTTTTAACACTATGCCGTCCGGCGTCACCACAGTGGTGATGTGCGCAAACTAGCGGTTAACGGCCGCCGTCACCACAGTGGTGATGTGCACAAATTAGCGGTAAACGGCTGGCGACACCACAGTGGTGTCCCCAGAAGAACGGCCAAGTGATCCGAATAAGTGCTGCCGGCGCCAAACGAAAAAATATTTACGAATCGTGCGGACGGCAAAGTGTTAAGAAATGAAATGAAAGAAATAAGTCTAATTGAGAGAAAACTTTTAAGTACTAGAGCAAAATATTTGACTATGTAAACTTTTATCATTCACATATGTTAGTATAGTTTGCCGGTTGTCTGCTAGATGGTGTTAGGTGAGTTCTCACTAGAACTCTTTTTAATGTCTGGTATATTAAGAGGCGACTGAATCTTGCACTTAAGCCTTAATGTGGATTTAGGATACCAAACTTATAGGCTGCAATTGTAACCGTAGTTGTAATTCCATTTGTCGATTATTACAGCTAAGGTTAGAGTTAAGTTTGGCATCCTAAACTCACCATAAAGTTTTATTCTAAAAAAGCTCAACAAAATATCAAATCAAATGTAAAGTCGAATGCCATAAAATGATTATAAAAAATAGAATAATTTCTTATATTCAAAAAATAATTTATTTATTTTTAAAATCACAAATAATACTTGTTGCAAGTATTCTACTTTCACTAGATTGTTAAAAAAAATCGCCAGATCTAGTGAATTTTTACCAAGATTTGAAAAAATAAAGGATTTTTAAGAAATGAAATAAAAGAAATAAGTCTAATACGCCGCATTAGTGTGACGTCACATTGTTGACGTAGGGCCGGGATTGAATCCAAACAAACTTTTTCTACATAGATTCAGTCCATAAGCAGCGAGAAAATCATTTTTTTTAGAGTACTTAGAGATATTTAAGGTTTGAAAAGTGGGCAGTGTACTGTAAAATACCGTTTTCTACATCTAAACCAAAAATGGCAAGTTAAATAAATTTTTTAACGCCGTGAAAGCAGAAATAAGTTCGCGTACACATAACCTCAAAAATCGTATCTGTCAAACATAAGCTTCAAAAGTTCGTAATTTGGTAATTAATGAGATTTGGACCACCAAATCTTAAAAATGGGATGGTATTATCCTCAGAATACCTTACAGCCCTTGTTTGGTGAAAAACAACATCCTCCGATTATTTTAGATTAAATGCTAGCAACAGGTATAAATTTGATAAAAGTATAGGTATTTTGTTATAAAGGAAGGAGTTTTCATAGATTTATGACCTTTATTATTGTACCCTTTGCAGGTAAAACTTAACAACTATGAAATTTGCTGATAAAGAATGTCTATTAAAAGGCGTTTTACTACAAGGCTTAGAAATACACCAGACACCGTAGTAAGAGCTAGGATACATGCTTGTTTTTCACCAAACAAGGGCTGTAAGGTATTCTGAGGATAATACCATCCCATTTGTAAGATTTGGTGGCCCAAATCTCATTAATTACCGAATTACGAACTTTTTAAGCTTACGTTTAACAGATACGATTTTTGAGGTTATGTGTACGCGAACTTATTTCTGCTTTTACGGCGTTAAAAAAATTATTTAACTTACCATTTTTCGTTTAGATGTAGAAAACGGTATTTTATACTACACTGCCCACTTCCCATACCTTAAATATGTCTCTAAGTACTCTTAAAAAATTATTTTCTCGCCGCTTATGGACTGAATCTATGTAGAAAAAGTTTGTTTGGATTCAGTCCCGGCCCTACGTCAACAATGTGACGTCACCACTAATGCGGCGTATTGAGAGAAAACTTAAGTACTAGAGCAAACTATTTGACTATGTAAACTTTTATCATTCACATATGTTAGTATAGTTCGCCGGTTGTCTGCTAGATGGTGTTAAGTGAGTTCTCACTAGAACTCTTTTTAATGTCTGGTATATTAAGAGGCGACTGAATCTTGCATTCAAGTCTTAATGTGGATTTAGGATACCAAACTTATAGGCTGCAATCGTAACCGTAGCTGTAATTCCATTTATTGCAGCTAAGTTAGATTTAAGTTTGGTATCCTAAACTCACCATAAAATTTTATTCTAAATAAGCTCAACAAAATATCAAATCAAATGTACAGTCGAATGTCATACAAAATAAATTCTAATATGCACATAATAAGTTCAATTTACGATAAAACACATTAAATTTTAGAATTGTAATATTAAGGGTAGGTTTAGGATGTCAAACTTAACCGTAACCTTAGCTGTAATAACCATCAAATTTGCCGTAATTCCTAGACGTTGCCTAAACGTTAGAATTGAAACAAAATAGTTGAACTTTTATAAAATACTTTAGTTACTGCTACGGTTACGATTACAGCCTTTAAGTTTGACATCCTAAATCCACCATTAGTTTTCTCTCTTGAGTATAGGTTCATCTCATTAAATCTTCGATTCAGTTTCTGCTCTCCGTACAGTTTTTAATTTTGTCATATGAGCAAAAACTGGCAGTTCAATTGAATCTGTAACTAAACTAAGAACTGATATAACTGTCTAAAAAGCCCTTTAGGTAAAAAATGGTAAAGTATTCCCAGCCGCACATTAACTGAGATCTCACGTTTTATAATTCCGAACCTTGGTATAGACGACTATATATCATCTACAGGGGTGGCACGCTAATTAGCACACCGTAAGATATATTGGCGAAAACGCAAAAATCGCAGAAAAATGAAAGATTTCGACAAGGAACTCAATAACATTTATTTTTTATATAAAATCAAAGATCAAAACAAACGTTGAAAACAAAATCAAGGGAAGTCGTCAACCATTTATCAGCATACTTAATGAAAAATAACACCTGATTTAATACAATTGAAAAATATTTACGATGTAGTGTATAGGTAGCCCTCCTCTAACACGGTTTCGCTATAACACGATTCGTAAATTGCGGAAACCCTCCTACAACACGGCATCCCATAACACAGTTTCGCACGCAATGAAAAGGTTAGTTTGAAAAAGTCAAAAAACTTTTTGCAATTCATAACATAAGAATTCATGGAGAGTCTGCGTCGGCTAATCATGAAGCTGCTAGGACATATCCAGAAAAAGTTCAAAACATTATAGCCGAGCAAGGATACACTGCGGATCAGGTTTTTAATGCCGACGAAACTGGGGTTTGGTGGAAAAAATGCCCAGTAAAACCTTTATATTGAAAAAAAGAAAAAAGCTGCACCCAGATTTAAGCTGTCCAAAGATCGTCTAACGCTCCTTTTGTGCAGTAATGCATCGGGGGACTTCATGACAAAACCCTTGCTAGTTTATAAATCTTTGAATCTGAATTTGAATTTGGGTAACAGGTAATTTATTTAAAGATTGGTTTTCAAATTGTTTTGTGCTAAGCGTTGAGTGTTGTTTAAGGCAGAAAAATTTGAACTTCAAGACACTACTACTGTTAGATAGTGCTCCATGCCACCCACAAGATTTGACACATTTCAATGTCAAAATAGTGTTCCTACCACCTAACGCTACTTCGTTGCTCCAACCATTGGATTAATTTCAAGAAGATCCTTGTAGTGGATTTTAAACGCAACCGATTTGAAATCAATTAGCGTAATGGAAGCTTGGAAACATCAACCTTAATGGAGGTAATGGAAACGTCTTGGAAGAAGATATGGCCCTCTGCAGTTGAAACAGAAAACATGCATGAAATCTGCAAATTCTTCTGAATTTGAAAATTAAATTGGTGTCATATTAGAAGTTGCTAAATCAATCGGAGGCGAAAGTTTTGTGGATATGGCTACCAAAGACATTCAAGATTTATTAATGGAAGAAGAAGTTGACGAAGCGGATTTGATGGAAATTGCATCCTTTGATCCAAACCAAATCCATTTTGAGGACGCTAGCTAAATCTACAATGACCTAGTAAGAACCAGCAGCAGATTTTTTTAAGAGGGGAAAACGGAACGTAACCCCTCTTTTTGTACTAGCTCTGGGTCTCATGCAACACGGTTTCACACAACACCGTTTTACAGAACACGGCATTTTCTAGGAACCTAACTACCGTGTTATAGGAGGGTTACCTGTATAAGGTTTATAAGTATTCAATACTTTGTTGGAAATCCCTTTTGGACAATTACGGCTTCACATCGCCTTTGCATGGACGATACAAGATCTGCGCATGTTACTCTCAGGATTTTTTGCCATTCCTGCTGAATGACATCCCATAATTCTTGATGCGTTTTTGGTTTTAGCGCCATAACCTTCCTTTTAATAATTGCCTATAAATTTTCAATTGGATTTAAATCCGGGCTTTGCGCAGGCCAATTCAATAGAGGTATTGCCTGATTTCGAAACCACTCTGTCACCAGCTTCGACCGATGACTTGGATCGATGGTTGGAACACCGTTTTTGAATAAATTGACAACGGAAAATTTTCTAAATATATTATAAGAGTATCTGACAACAAATTTTTATAAGCTAGGGCATTGAGCTTTCCTTTTATTTCAACAATTGGTCCAACACCACGCTCGCTGAAGCAACCCCATACCATTACGCTTCCGCCTCCGAACTTCACCGTCTTTCTCGTACACCTTGGATCCAATTCTTTATTTGGAGGACATCGCACATAACTCCTACCATCCGGACCACATAGATTAAATTTAGATTCATCGCTCCAAATTACAGAATTCCAGAAAAGAGGAGGACGTCCAATATGGCTTTTAACGAATTCCAAGCGTTTCTTTCGGTTTCCAATCAAAACTTTCGGTTTTTTTAAACTTTGGCATCCCCGAAGGTTATTTTCAAGAAGTCGCTGTCTGGCGGTTCTACTACACATGTGTACGCCGTACTCTTGTTGCATTATGGCTCTTATCTGTGAAGAAGTTGCGAAAGGGTCTTTAAGTGCATGTCGAGCAATTAGAGAATCTTCCCTTTTGGAAGTTTTTCTACATCTGGATCGTTTTTGATTTGCAAAAGTTTTATATTGTCGGTAATATTTGAACGCATTTTGAACTTTTTTCCGCGAACATCTTATCATTTAAATATTTTTTCTTTTTCATACATTTTCCATATTAGCAGTCTTTCTCCCTCCGTAGAGCTCTTTTTGCCTCTCATCTTAATTGTGTTTGAATGCTTTACGTTTATTAATTGATTTAACCAACTTTTAACCTGCCTTTAAATCAAATTCAACTATCCGCGCGAACTTCACAACAAAGAAACTTTGCTAACATCGGAGTGTGCTAATTCAAATGCCAACTTAAACTAAACTAATTTTTGAAAAGTGCTCGTATCCATTTAAGCTCCGATAAAATCCTATTGCAATTGATCCATTACGAACAATAAAATAATAGTCAATACAATTAACTTAAAAAATATATTAAAATGCCGTTATAGTTCCAAGTATAAGTAATACTGTGCGAACTTGCAAGGGTGTGCTAATTAACGTGCCAGCACTGTATTTCACATTATTAATTTCGAACGGTTTTAACCCTTAAAAGTCCTTTATCCAGAGTTTTATAAAAGATTTTTATAATTCCGAACCTTGGTATTTAACCCTTAAAAGTCTTTTCTCTAAACATTATATTGAACTTTGCCAAATCCTATGTCTAGATATTGTGGACATGCATCAGCACAACAAAGTACCGAGACTCAGGTAATATCATATATCAAAATAAAAAGACTTAAGGGTTAAAGAAAAGTACTCACCATCTTGATACTTTTTAGTATGTTTAAAAAAAGAAATATGACTTATTAAACAAAAAAATCGTTGTATCTATTTTTAATGTATGATTTTATCGATGAAATGATTTACAGAAGCAATTTATTACCGTACATAAAGATACGGTAGGTCAAAATATTTATTGCAATCTCATATCGATCACAAACAATCAAAATTGGTGATAAATTATACATACATTTGTGTTGACGTAAATTGTTGTCGTCCATCAAAATTAAAATCTTCGAAGAATGATAAATAAATTACCCAGAAAGCTAAATAAAGTAAAAAAATTGCTAAAAATAATAACCATAAAGTAGCAGAAAAAAATAAATAAATACAAAAATAAAAAAAAAAAATAAATATAAAAATAAAAACAAATTTTTATTTAAACTAAAAATAATAACAACAATTAACAGATACAATCAACAGATTAACAGATCAACAACAATGTTTTTCAATCACTTCACTTACGTAACTTTCCACTTTATGAAATTCATTCTTTTCCGCTGGAATGTGACTCAAAAGTTGCACTTTCATTATATTTCTTGTATTCGATTCTAGAGATTCGTCGATGTTGAAGAAGGAAATAAGTGCTATCGTTAATTCTAAAGCTAGTAGTAAAGCTATGAAGACTATAAACTGAAAGACAAAGAAAAAAAACAACATTGAAAAAAATTAGTTAAACTATCAAAAATTTTTACCAATTTTAAGAATTTTTTAAATTTTTTTGGTAATAATTAGAACAAATTTGATTTTTTTAAGTCAAAATAGAATCTTTTAAGTTTAATTTAAAGTAAAAATTATTTCTTAATCTTTAAAAATAAGCTCGGTACGATTTTTTAAAATTGATCATATTTTCTCTAAAGTTAGGTTAGTTAACTGTCAAAAAATTTTCCCATTTTTTAAATTTTCTTTAATTTTTTTGGTAATAATTAGAAAAAATTTGACTTTTTAAAATCAAAATATAATCTTTTAAGTTTAATTTAAAGTAAAAATCATTTCTTAATCTTTAAAAATAAACCCTGTACGATTTTTAAAAATTGATCATATTTTTTAAAAAATTAGGTTAGTTAACTGTCAAAAATTTTTGTCAACTTTAAGAATTTTTTTAATTTTTTTGGTAAAAATTACAACAAATTTGACTTTTCTAGATCAAAATAGAATCTTTTAGGTTTAATTTAAAGTAAAAATGAGTTCTTAATCTTTAAAAATAACTTCTATACGATTTTTTAAAGTTGATTAAATCTTTTTAAAAAGTTAGGTTAGTTAACTGCCAAAAATTTTCACCAACTTTAAGAATTTTTAAAATTTTTTTGATAATAATTAGAATAAATTTGACTTTTTTAAATCAAAATAGAATCTTTTAAGTTTAATTTAATGTAAAATTTTTTTCATAATCTTTAAAAATAAAGTCTGTACGATTTTTTAAAATTGATCAAATTTTCTAAAAAGTTAGGTTAGTTAACTGTCAAAAATTTTCACCAACTTTAAGAATTTTTTTAATTTTTTTGGTAACAATTAGAACAAATTTGACTTTTTTAGCTGAAAATAGAATCTTTTTTGTTCAATATAAAGTAAAAATCATTTCTTAATCTCTAAAAATAAACTTGGTACGATTTTTTAAAATTGATCATATTTTCTTTAAAGTTAGGTTAGTTAACTGTCAAAAATTTTATGCAACTTTAAGAATTTTTTTAATTTTTTTGGTAACAATTAGAAGAAATTTGACTTTTCTAAATCAAAATGCAATCTTTTAAGTTTAATTTAATGTAAACATTTTTTCCAAATCTCTGAAAGTAAAGTCTGAATGATTTTTTAAAGTTGGTCATTTTTTTAAATTAGGTTAGTTAACTGTCAAAATTTTTACTAACTTTAAGAATTTTTCCAGTTTTTTTTGGTAAAAATTAGAATGAATTTGACTTTTTTAATTTAAAATAGAATGTTTTAGGTTTAATTTAATGTAAAAATTTTTTCTTAATCTTTAAAAATAAAGTCTGGGCGATTTTTTAAACTTGGTCAATTTTTTAAAAAAAGTTGGGTTAGTAAACCTTCAAAAATTTCTCCCAACTTTGGGAATTTTTTTAATTTTTTTGGCAAGAATTAGAATAAATTGGATTTTTTCCATTCAAAATAGAATCTTTTAAGTTTAATTTAATGTAAAAATTTTTTCTTAATCTTTAAAAATAAGGTCTGGGCGATTCTTTAAACTTGGTCAATTTTTTAAAAAAAAGTTGGGTTAGTTAACCATCAAAAATTTTTTCCAACTTTGGGAATTTTTTTAAATTTTTTTGGTAAGAATTAGAATAAGTTGGATTTTTTCCATTCAAAATAGAATCTTTTAAGTTTAATTTAATGTAAAAATTTTTTCTTAATCTTTAAAAATAAAGTCTGGGCGATTTTTTAAACTTGGTCAATTTTTTAAAAAAGTTGGGTTAGTAAACCATCAAAAATTTTTTCGAACTTTGGGAATTTTTTTAATTTTTTTTGTAAGAATTAGAATAAATTGGATTTTTTTCAATCAAAATAGAATCTTTTAAGTTTAATTTAATGTAAAATTTTTTTCTTAATCTTTAGAAATAAAGTCTGTACGATTTTTTAAAGTTGATCAATTTTTTTAAAAACTTAGGTTAGTTAACTGCCAAAAATTTTAGCCAATTTTAAGAATTTTTTAAATTTTTTTGATAATAATTAGAAGCAATTTGACTTTTCTAAATCAAAATGCAATATTTTAAGTTTAATTTAATGTAAACATTTTTTCCAAATTTCTGAAAGTAAAGTCTGAATGATTTTTTAAAGTTGGTCATTTTTTTTTTAATTAGGTTAGTTAACTGTCAAAAATGTTTGCAAACTTTAAGAATTTTTCTATATTTTTTTTTTTTTTTTTTGTAAAAATTAGAATGAATTTGACTTTTTTAATTTAAAATAGAATGTTTTAAGTTTAATTCAATGTAAAAATTTTTTCTTAATCTTTAAAAATAAAGTCTGGGCGATTTTTTAAACTTGGTCAATTTTTAAAAAAAATGTTGGGTTAGTAAACCATCAAAAAATTTTTCCAACTTTGGAAATTTTTTTAATTTTTTTGGTAAGAATTAGAATAAATTGGATTGTTTTAATTCAAAATAGAATCTTGTAAGTTTAATTTAAGGTAAAAATTTTTTCTTAATCTTTTTTAAGAATTTTTTGGTAACAATTACAACAAATATGACTTTTTTAAACCAAAATATAATCTTTTAAGTTTAATTTAAAACAAAAATCATTCCTTAGTTCTTATAAATAAAATCGTTAGGATTTTTTTTAAATTGACCAAAAAAATGCGTAAAAAATTCACATTCCGATTATTATTTTTTTTTCTAAAAACCTGTTCCAACACGGAAAATAATTACCTAACGAATGCTTAAAGCAGTTTTAAATCTTAAACCACCACATATTTGTTTATCAAGAATTATTTACGTATTAAGGTCAACGTCCCATTCGTCATTATTTAATCATTCATAATTACAAAATCCGCTAGATGAAAAGTATAAATCAAACTATGCTAAAGTATAAAGCATCTATTTTAAAAAACTATTTCTCCGTTTCACTACTTGAATTACATTTAATTCACCTACGGCTATTGTTTCTTTAGCACTACGTTAATCATTAAACACAAAGGTGATAAACAGTTTGACTTTTGCAAACGTGTAAGGTCACTCACGAGAAATTTACAAACAACTTGGGATTTATTTTATTTTAAACAAACGCGATTTATTTAGCAAATTTTGCATAACGGATAAGTTTTCTAACAATAAAATAAAATTTATTAGCAATAAATTATGTAATATTTAACCAAAAGAAACTATCATATTTTTAAAAAAAATAGATTAGTTAACTGTCAAAAATGTTTACCAACTTTGATTTTTTTTTTAATTTTTTTGACAACACTTGGAATAAAACGGTCTTTTCTAATTAAAATTAGAATGTTTTAGGCTTCATTTAGAAAAAAAATCAAATCAAAATCTGTAAAAATGAATTTTTAGTGAATTTTTTAAAAGATGATTAATTTTCTAACCTAAAAAAATTTTTACCAACTTTGAAAATTTTTTTAATTTTTTTGACAACACTTGGAATAAAACGGTCTTTTTAATTAAAATTAGAATGTTTTAAGTTTCATTTAGAAAAAATATCTAATCAAAATCTTTAAAAATGAATTTTTGATGAATTTTTAAAATTAATTTTCTTAAGTTGGAAAAGTGTCAAAAATGTTTACCAACTTTGAAAATTTTTTTAATTTTTTTAACAACACTTGGAATAAAACGGTCTTTTTTAATTAAAATTAGAATATTTTAGGTTTCGTTTAGAAAAAGAATCAAATCAAAATCTTTAAAAATAAATTTTTGATGAATTTTTAAAGTTGATCGATTTTCTAAAGTTAGGTTAGAGGTGTCAAAAATGTATACCAACTTTGAAAATTTTTTTTTATTTTTCTGACAGCACTTGGAATAAAACGGTCTTTTTTAATTGAAATTAGAATCTTTCAAGATTAATTTAGAGAAAAAATCAAATCAAAATCTTTAAAAATGAATTTTTGATGAATTTTTAAAGTTGATCGATTTTCTAAAGTTAGGTTAGAAGTGTCAAAAATGTATACCAACTTTGAAATTTTTTTTTTATTTTTCTGACAGCACTTGGAATAAAACGGTCTTTTTTAATTGAAATTAGAGTCTTTCAAGATTCATTTGGAAAAAAAATCAAATCAAAATCTTTAAAAATGAATTTTTGATGAATTTTTAAAGTTGATCGATTTTCTAAAGTTAGGTTAGAAGTGTCAAAAATGTATACCAACTTTGAAATTTTTTTTTTATTTTTCTGACAGCACTTGGAATAAAACGGTCTTTTTTAATTGAAATTAGAATCTTTCAAGATTCATTTGGAAAAAAAATCAAATCAAAATCTTTAAAAATGAATTTTTGATGAATTTTTAAAGTTGATCGATTTTCTAAAGTTAGGTTAGAAGTGTCAAAAATTTTCACCAATTTTAAGAATTTTTTAAATTTTTTTGGTAACAATTAGAACAAATTGAACTTTTTTAAGTCAAAATAGAATCTCTAAACAATCATATCGACAATAAGTTTTTGTATTATCGCTCCTAGTTTTTTTTAGTTGGAACGAAATATGGTTAAACTCATTATATTAATGGACGATAAAAGGGGGGAAATATATGGTCAATTATGTTTACTAATCCGCCTTATCGTGTTATAGTGCCCACTCAAAATGGGCGAATATATTGCTTACGCATGTCTACTTGGAATTGGCAGGCTTCAATCATTCCGCAATAACACCAACATCAATAAATGTTGAAACGAATTGATCCGTCTCAATATTGATGATATTATGACACCTACATAAACGCTACCGGATGCTAAATGGAAGTATTGTAATGTGTACATAAATGTTGCGGTTTAGATAAAACGTTACGCAAATACGGATTGTTCGACGTATTTAATCTGTTATCGTGGTTTATTTAGAGAACAATTAACACGTACAAGTTATACAAGTTATCAGATTTGTATTATTATGAAGAACGGAGTTAATATTTTGTGAGAGTTTAAATTTTTATGACAAATTATAAAAAAATTTTGAGGAATTATTATTAAATTATTGAAATTTTATTTTCATTATTTTTAGGGAAAATGTGTAAAACATTTTCAAAAAATTGTTAAAAATGTTTACCAATTTTAAGATTTTTTTTTTGAATTTTTTGGTAATAATTACAACAAATTTGACTTTTTAGAATCAAAATATAATCTTTCTGGTTTAAATTAGAGCAAAAATCATTTCTTAATCTCTAAAAATAAACTCTGTATGATTTTTTAAAGTTGATCGATTCTTTCTTTAAATGAGGTTAGTTAACAGTCAAAAATTTCTACCAACTTTAAGAATTTTTTAAATTTTTTTAGGGATAATTAAAACAAATTTGACTTTTTGAAATCAAAATAGAATCTTTTAAGTTTAATTTAAAGTAAAAATAATTTCTTAATCTCTAAAAATAAACTCTGTATGATTTTTTAAAGTTGATCGATTTTTTTTTAAATGAGGTTAGTTAACAGTCAAAAATTTTCACCAACTTTAAAAATTTTTTTTAATTTTTTTGGTAATAATTAGAACAAATTTGACTTTTTGAAATCAAAATAGAATCTTCTAAGTTCAATTTAAAATGAAAATCATTTCTTAATCTCTAAAAATAAACTCAGTGCGATTTTTTAAAGTTGATCAATTTTTTTAAAAAATTAGGTTAGTTAATTGTCAAAAATTTTCACCAACTTTAAGAATTTTTTTAATTTTTTTGGTAATAATTAGAACAAATTTGACTTTTTTAAACCAAAATAGAATCTTTTAAGTTTAATTTAAAGTAAAAATCATTTCTTAATCTCTAAAAATAACCTCTGTATAATTTTTTAAAGTTGATCGATTTTTTTTTTAATGAGGTTAGTTAACCGACAAAAAATTTTTATTAACTTTAAGAATTTTTTTAATTTTTTTGGTAACAATTAGAACAAATTTGATAGATTAAATTAAATTGACTTAAATATTTCCTCTTGACTTAAAATCCTCGAAAAATTATAAACGACGAATTAACGGATCGTCAGATTTACAATTCATTGACGTATCGTCAGATTTTAACTCTGACAAATGGTTAACAATCATTCAGCGTTTTTAGATACGATCATTAATCTACCAAAATCATTTTATATTCACTAGATGGAGGCGATAAGAATAGAAAAGGTAAATTGAATAAAAAAAACTGGGTTATGGCAAAGTTTAACGAACCTTTTAACAATAAGACAAAACGGACCTTTCTTAATAATGATTATTTTTATGAAATAAAAGATAATTTTTTTTGTTAAGAAGTAAATGAAGTAAAAACTTCCAACCTAATAGTTTCAAATTTTTTGTCCAACGTTAAATTCCCTCTTTCTATTTTCATTGTCTAAATGTTATTATATCATCATCTTAAAATCAGACTCTTTTATGTCCACTTTTTTTTTTTAATTTTACAGAAAACGAGTTTTTAATGTGAATCTACAAAAATCTCTTCGATTATAACATCAATACGAATAGAACACGTTTATTGATTTCGAAAAAACCTTCAGAATGAGCTCAAAACATAACATAAGTTGGTTTTAAAAACTCCGTTTTATGAAAAATTGGACATAGAATAGCCATAGAATTTACTATTATTATTAATAAAATTTAGTCATTATTGTCGTTAAATTAACTAGTCAATTTTTAAAAATTCATATCTCACAAACTAATTGTTAAGATTTGAAATTTTATGACGATTTGAATTAAAAATTATAGTTTCAAATAAAAAAACCTGTTTTATTCCAAGTCTTGTGAAAAAAATTAAAAAAAATTTCAAAGTTGGTAAAAATTTTTTTAGGTTAGAAAATTAACCATTTTTTAAAAAATTCATTAAAAATTCATTTTTAAAGATTTTGATTTGATTTTTCTTCTAGATGACATCTAAAACATTCTAATTTTAATTAGAAAAAGTCGTTTTATTCCAAGTGTTGTCAAAAAAATTAAAAAAATTTTCAAAGTTGCTAAAAATTTTTTGCACTTCTAACCTAATTTTAAAAAATCGATCAACTTTAAAAATTCATAAAAAATTGAATTTTCAATCTTTTGAGCTGATTTTTTTTCTAAATGAAACTTAAAACATTCTCATTTTAGTTAAAAAAGACCGTTTTACTCTAAGTTTTGTCAAAAAACTTAAAAAAAATTTCAAAGTTGGTAAATTTTTTTTAGGTTAGAAAATTAACCATTTTTTAAAAAATTCATAAAACATTAAATTTTAAATGTTTTGATTTGATTTTTTTCTAAATGAAACCTAAAACATTCTAATTTTAATTAAAAAAGGTCGTTTTATTTCAAGTGTTGTCAAAAAAAATCAAAAAAAATTTCAAAGTTGGTAAAAATTTTTTTAGGTTAGAAAATTAACCATTTTTTAAAAAATTCATAAAAAATTGAGTTTTAAAGATTTTGATTTGATTTTTTTTCTAAATGAAACTTAAAACATTCTAGTTTTGATTAAAAAAGACCGTTTTATTCCAAGTGTTGTCAAAAAATTTAAAAAAATTTTCAAAGTTGGTAAAAATTTTTTTAGGTTAGAAAATTAACCATTTCTTAAAAAATTCATTAAAAATTCATTTTTAAAGATTTTGATTTGATTTTTTTTCTAAATGAAACTTAAAACATTCTACTTTTAATTTAAAAAGGATGTTCTATTCCAAATGTTGTCAAAAAAATTAAAAAAATTTTCAAAGTTGGAAAAAATTTTTGACACTTTTTAACCTAATTTTCGAAGAAAATCGACCAATTTTAAAAATTCATCAAAAATTCATTTTTAAAGATTTTGATTTAATTTTTTTCTAAATGAAACTTAAAACATTCTAATTTTAATTAAAAAAGAGTGTTTTATTCCAAGTGTTGTCAAAAAAATTAAAAAAATTTTCAAAGTTGGAAAAAAATTTTGACACTTTTTAACCTAATTTTCGAAGAAAATCGACCAATTTTAAAAATTCATCAAAAATTCATTTTTAAAGATTTTGATTTGATTTTTTTTCTAAATGAAACTTAAAACCTTCTAATTTTAATTTAAAAAAGACCGTTTTATTCCAAGTGTTGTCAAAAAAATTAAAAAAATTTTCAAAGTTGGTAAAAATTCTTTTAGGTTAGAAAATTAACGATTTTTAAAAAAAATCCTAAAAAATTGAGTTTTAAAGATTTTGATTTGATTTTTTTTCTAAGTGAAACTTAAAACATTCTAATTTTAATTAAAAAAGGACGTTTTATTCCAAGTATTGTCAAAAAAATTAAAAAAATTTTCAAAGTTGGTAAAAATTTTTTGACATTTTTAACCTAGTTTTAGAAAATCGACCAAATTTAAAAATTCATCAAAAATTCATTTTTAAAGATTTTGATTTGATTTTTTTCTAAATGAAACTTAAAACATTCTAATTTTAATTAAAAAAGGACGTTTTATTCCAAGTATTGTCAAAAAATTTAAAAAAATTTTCAAAGTTGGTAAAAATTTTTTTAGGTTAGAAAATTAACCATTTTTTAAAAAATTCATAAAAAATTGAATTTTAAAGATTTTGATTTGATTTTTTTTCTAAATGAAACTTAAAACATTCTAATTTTAATTAAAAAAGACCGTTTTATTCCAAGTTTTGTCAAAAAAATTAAAAAAAATTTCAAAGTTGGTAAAAATTTTCTTAGGTTACAAAATTAACCATTTTTAAAAAAATTCACCAAAAATTCATTTTTAAAGACTTTGATTTGATTCTTTTTTCTAAATGAAACTTAAAACATTCTAATTTTGATTAAAAAAGATTGTTTTATTCCAAGTGGTGTTAAAAAAATTAAAAAAAAATTTCAAAATTGGTAAAAATTTTTTTAGGTTAGAAAATTAACCATTTTTTTTAAAATTCATAAAAAATTGAATTTTAAATGTTTTGATTTGATTTCTTTTTTAAATGAAACTTAAAAGATTCTGATTTTAATTGAAAAAGACCGTTTTATTCCAAGTGTTGTTAGAAAAATTAAAAAAATTTTCAAAGTTGGTAAAAAATTTTTTAGGTTATGAAATTAACCATTTTTTAAAAAATTCATAAAAAATTCATTTTTAAAGATTTTGATTTGATCTTTTTCTAAATGAAACTTAAAACATTCTAATTTTAATTAAAAACAGACCGTTTTATTCCAAGTGTTGTCAAAAAAATTAAAAAAATTTCCAAAGTTGGAAAAAAAATTTGACACTTTTCTAACTTAAGAAAATTAACTTTAAAAATTCATCAAAAATTCATTTTTAAAGATTTTGATTTGATTTTTTTCTAAATGAAACTTAAAATATTCGAGTTTTAATTAAAAAGGACCGTTTTATTCTAACTGTTGTCAAAAAAATTTAAAAAATTTCAAAGTTGGTAAAAAATTTTAACACCTTTAAAGTTTAAAACAAAAATTCTTACAAACTTCATCAACTTCTGGTTATCATTCCTGGCACAATAACATCCCAACAAAGACGCCGCAAAACTCAAACAACCCAACACAATGAGCAAAGTCGGCAGTTCGAGAAATTCAAGTCCAACGTATCGTTTTAAAAGTCCTAAATCATCACCATAAACAACTCCTAAAGCTATTAAAGCCACGCTTAAAATCTACAAAGAAATAATTTGAAAACAATTTTAAAAAAATAATTTTATTGAAAAAAAAATTTAAAAAAAAATTTTTTTTAATTTAATTTTTTTTTTAATAAAAAAATAAAAATTAAAAATACCAACTTACTGAAAAGATAAAATTAAAACCGATCAAGGCCACCTTGACCATGCTTTCGTTTATTTGTATCTTCATCTCTATATTTCTTTCTCTTTCCCTTTCTTTCTTTCTGTCGTTTTCTTTCTTTCCTTTTTTCTTTCTGTCTTTTTCTTTCCCTCCTTATTTATTTTCTGTTTCTTCAATTTTCAAAACGAACGAAACTTTTTCAGGATCATTTCAGTAGTACACCGACCGTATTTTAATGCGATTATACGACATCTCAACCGTATTTATTACCCAAAAACTAGATTAGATAACGTTTAAATCTACAATCACGCCGATTCTATCTCAAAAATCTCAAAAAAAATCTCGAAATAATACACAACCAAAAAAATCACAATTTTATTTTTAAAAATGTTCTATTATTGTTTCTATATCGCTGCGTTCCGCAGACTGAATAAGTTAATACTGATGAAACGGAGGGAGCTCATAATATGCTATGTGTACCTGTTTGGTCGGTCGCTTGGTTGATGTTTGAGTGTGTGTATCCGTGTGTGTGCGTTTCTGCGCCTCATCAACTTTGCCGTATGTAATAATAATAATAATAATCGGTTGATAAACAAAACGAAAACAACTGGTCTTTTGTAAGCGATCGTTTAATATTTATAACCGGAAATGATTTTAATACTTTAGACAAATTTTTAGTTGGTTTAATTTTTTTATTTTTTTTTATATTTAACAAATAATATCAACGAGTATATTTTTAATAAATTTTGATTTTTTTCATATTTTCCAATTGATCAATCGGGAATCTTCGAAAGTGGCGATTTTCGGTTAGGTAGGGATTTCTCGATTATCAACCAATCAAATTAAAGAATAAGAAATTGGTCGGTAAAGTGAGTTGTTTGGTTTCAAATATCCTTAAGTCAAAATTTTTCGATTTTGAAAAAAAGGCAAAAAAGTATTTTGGGATGATGTTGGCGTTTTTAATTCAAACGTAATTTATTTGTTATTAACAAATAAATTACTTCACCCCTCCGATGATTTTGGGAGGTCCGAGGCCGATTTCGGAAAAACGGCCCTGAAAATCGAACGACGTTGCGGTAGCCCCAATTAAAACTAAAATTCTCGATCGTCCGTCTGTCATTTTCGTTAATTTTCGAACGCACTTTTTGTCCAAAAAGCCACGAATTCCCCGTTTCCCCAACGAAGTCCCCGTTTTCTGTTATTTTCGATTTGGGCCGATAAAATCGATAAAATTCAATTTGTTTCAATTTTCATAAACGTTATTATTCTAACGACGCTAATGTCACTTGAAATGTCAAAACGATCGGTTTGTTAATAATCATCAAATACAGTGCCGCACTTAATTATTGGCACAGCAATCATATTTCGTTTTATGGCTGTTTTTAAAGCTAATTAACAAACTGTATCAGGTAAAAGTACATTTTCTATATAATTTAATAAATTAAATACCTAATGCTTTACTTTTATATAAGAATTTATTTTAATTTATGGTTCTTAAATGAAATCAACACAAAAAATCTACGTTTTCGTTGCACAAAATTATTGGCACACTTAATTATTGGTAAACACGTACCATTAGGCGAAGTTTTCTAAAGCCCTAAATGTGTATTGTTGTACTTCCCCCGTTGACAGATACATAATTTCAACTTAAAACCAGAATTACACTTTGTATTCATAAGCTATAGTGGTTAAATGTGAAAATGAGTCGAAAACAAGAAGACACAACTGAATCTGAGCGTAAAATAATTCTACATTTACACAAATAAGGCAAATCGTATGCTGAGATTGGAAAAATGATGGACAGGAGCCGATTTACTATTCGTAGGGTGATTAACCGATTTAAAGCAGCGTCCAATTTCAAAAATGCTAAGCATACTGGCCGTCCCCGAGCTTTGAGTGATCGCGAACGTAAGCAAATAATCCGAAAAATTAAAGCAGATCCAAAAACAACATCAACACAGTTTGCTACAGATGTGAAGCAAGATTTTGGGAAGGATATTCATTCCATGACCATCAGAAGAGTACTCCACAAGGCTGGTTACAGTGTACGTGTTGCGAGGCGAAAGCCATTAATATCTGCACGTAACCAAAGAAGCACATGGATTACGCAAAGGAGTATAAAAGTAAACCAACTACGTTCTGGGACCAAGTACTCTTCTCAGATGAGGGTAAATTTAATATTTTCCGTTCTGATGGCCGCATTAAGGTATGGAGAAGAGCCAATACAGCGTTTGAAAAACAAAATCTTGCACCAACAGTAAAACACGGTGGAGGAAGTGTAATGGTGTGGGGCTGTATGTCTGCTGCAGGTGTAGGCGAGTTGGTATTTATAGAGGGCACTATGGACAAAACAGTTTATTTAAATACTAGCAGCCCCGTTCTTAGAGGACGCCTCCGTCGACGAAAGGAGCGCGAGTCTGCGCGAGACTCGTCCGAGATTTTAGGTTAACTTTAATTTGTACTTTACGCGAACGGGCCCCACGTGCGGGCCCTGCGGGCCCGTCCGACGGCTTCGCCGTCTTCCGAACTTTTTTTTCGCGCCCCCCGAAATCGTCGGCGCGACCGTTTTAAGGTATTTTAAACGATTTTCTCCGAGAAGTGCATTAGTTACCTCCGTTTCGAACGGTTTTATAGGGGGCGTGACGATCTTTTAGCTTTAATATATTAGTAGTTGATTTTAAAAGAAAACCTTCATAAAAGCGTTCGAAAGTTGAACTTATCGCCCTTATACACATTTCAAGAAGACAATGACCCAAAACATTCGGCTCATATCGTCCGTATGTGGTTGACATACAACACCCCACACATCTTACCACATCCTCCGCAATCCCCAGATCTCAACCCGATTGAGCATTTGTGGGAGGAATTGGATAGACGGGTCAAAAAGCTACCAATAACTAACAAATGGAAGCTGAAACAAGCATTGCTAGAAGAATGGCATAAAATTGACAAGAAAGCAACTGAAAAATTGGTGCATTTTATGCAAAAACGTTTGGATGACGTCATTAAACAAAAAGGGCTGCCCACAAAATATTAATTTAGTTCAATATATTTTTAAACTAGTTCATTTCTTAGGTATGCCAATAATTTTGTGCGATGAAAACGTGTAGTTTTTTGTTAGTTTTAATTTAAAAACGATAATGAAGAATAAATTATTGTTAAAAAAACTGCTTTGGGTATTTTATTAATTAAATTATATAGGAAAACTATTTTCACCTAATACAATTTGTTAATTAGCTTTAAAAACAGCTGTAAAACGAAAAATGATTGCTGTGCCAATAATTAAGTGCGGCACTGTATTTAATTTATGCAGAGCAAAAATTCGAATAAATTTCACTAAAAACTAATTAAATTCTTGAAAATATCACCAAAAATTTAAGTAAATTTGTAAAAATTCCACCAAAGTTATTAAAATTTTTAATAATTCTACCAAAAACTTATAAAATTTGTAAAAATTCCACCAAAGCTATCAAAATTTTTAACAATTCCACCAAAAACTTGCTGTATTTCTAAAAAAAAAAATACTAAAATTAAGATTAATTTCGTCAAGAATTGATTAGATTCTTAAAAATTCCACAAAAATAAGAAAGTATTAATAAAAATTCCACAAAAGTTAGTTAAATTGAATATAATTTCACCAAAAATTATTAAATTTGGAGACAATTCTACTAAAAAGTTACTGAATTTTTTAAAATTCCACCCAAAATCAATAAAATTGGTAAAAATTCCATGAAAAACTTACTATATTCGTAAAAATTTCACCAAAGTTACCAACATTTTTAACAATTCCACCAAAAACGTACTAAATTTTTGCAATTTTCCACCAAAGCTACAAAAATGTTGAATAATTCCACCAAAAACTTACTGATTTTTAAAAAATACCACCAAAAACTTACCAAATTCATAAAAATTCTACTAAAATTACCAATATTTTTAACAATTCCACCAAAAATGATTAAAGTTAATAAAAATTCCACCAAAGTTATCAACTTTTTTAACAATTCCATCAAAAACATATTGAATTTTATAAAAATTCCACCAAAAATTAATAAAATTGGAAAAATTTCACTAAAAGCTTATTAAATTTGTAAAAATTCCACAAAAAAACACTGAATTTTTTAAAAATTCCATCAAAAATAAATAAAATTCGCAAAAATTCCTCCAGTGTTATCAAAATTTTTGATAAATCCACCAAAAACATACTGAATTTTTTAAGAATTCCACCAAAAATTAATACAATTTCCAAAATTCCACCAAAAACTTACTAAATTCATAAGAATTTTACCAAAAACACTGAATTTTTTTATTCCACCAGAAATGAATAAAATTCGCAAAAATTCCACCAATGTTATCAAAATTTTTGATAATACCACCAAAAACATACTGAATTTTTTAAAAATTCCACCAAAAACTTACTAAATTCATAAGAATTTTACCAAAAACACTGAATTTTTTTAAAATTCCACCAGAAATGAATAAAATTCGCAAAAATTCCACCAAAGCTATTAAAATATTTAACAACTACACCCAAAACTTACTGAATTTTTAAAAAATATACTAAAATTAAGATTAATTTCGTCAAGAATTGATTAGATTCTTAAAAATTCCACAAAAATAAGAAAGTATTAATAAAAATTCCACAAAAGTTAGTTAAATTGAATATAATTTCACCAAAAATTATTAAATTTGGAGACAATTCTACTAAGAAGTTAGTGAATTGTTTAAAATTTCACCCAAAATCAATAAAATTGGTAAAAATTCCACGAAAAACTTACTATATTCGTAAAAATTCCAAGTTACCAACATTTTTAACAATTCCACCAAAAACGTACTAAATTTTTTCAATTTTCCACCAAAGCTACAAAAATGTTGAATAATTCCACCAAAAACTTACTGATTTTAAAGAAATACCACCAAAAACTTACCAAATTCATAAAAATTCTACTAAAATTACCAATATTTTTAACAATTCCACCAAAAATGATTAAAGTTAATAAAAATTCCACCAAAGTTATCAACTTTTTTAACAATTCCATCAAAAACATACTGAATTTTATAAAAATTCCACCAAAAATTAATAAAATTGGAAAAATTTCACTAAAAACTTACTAAATTCGTAAAAATACTATAAAAAAGACACTGATTTTTTTAAAAATTCCATCAAAAATGAATAAAATTCGCAAAAATTCCACCAATGTTATCAACATTTTTGATAAATCCATCAAAAACATACTGAATTTTTTAAGAATTCCACCAAAAATTAATACAATTTGTAAAAATTCCACCAAAAATTTACTAAATTCATAAGAATTTTACCAAAAACACTGATTTTTTTTTATTCCACCAGAAATGAATAAAATTCGCAAAAATTTCACCAATGTTATCAAAATTTTTGTTAATTCCACCAAAAACATACTGAATTTTTTAAAAATTCCACCAAAAACTTACTAAATTCTTAAGAATTTTACCAAAAACACTGATTTTTTTTATTCCACCAGAAATGAATAAAATTAGTAAAAATTCCACCAATGTTATCAAAATTTTTGATAATTCCACCAAAAATATAGTGAATTTTTCAAAAATTCCACCAAAAACTTACTAAATTCATAAGAATTTTACCAAAAACGCTGAATTTTTTTAAAATTCCACCAGAAATGAATAAAATTCGCAAAGATTTCACCAAAGCTATTAAAATATTTAACAACTACATCCAAAACTTACCGAATTTTTTTTTATTCCACCAAGAACCTACAAAAATCCTAAAAATTACACCGAAATTGTCAAAGTTTCTAAAAATTCCACCAAAAACTTACCAAGTCATCAACATTTTTAACAATTCTACCAAAAACTTTAAAATTTTTAAAAATTTCACCAAAATGTCCAAATTCTTTTCAAATTCCACCAAAAATCAATCAAATGAGAAACAATTTCACTAAAAATTAACCAAAACCTTGAAAATTCCATCATAAACTTAGTAAATTCATAAAAATTCCACCAAAGTTACTAAAATTTTTAATAATTCTACCAAAAATAATGAATTTTTTAAAAATTCCCCCAAAAAACACAAAATTTGTAGAAATTCCACCAAACATTTAGCAATTTTTTAAAAAAATCCACCAAAAACTTACTAAATTCGTAAAGCTTCCCCCAAAGTTACCAAAATGTTGATCAATTCCACCAAAAACAATAATTTTTTTTAAAAAAATACTAAAAATAAAACTAAACTATTTGATATAAAAATCACAAAGTGGATTTAAAAATGGTGTTTGGTTGCGTTTGCTACCAAACTGTGGATTAAGGCTCATTTGAATCTGAACAAAATGGATTAGGCATGAATTGAAAGTGAATCAAATCTCTTTGTAGCTAATAACAGGAAACTTTATTTTTTGAAAGATATGTTATTTAAAAACTGTAGTTAAAAAACTCTTAAACTCTAACATCAGGTATATTTTCGTTTGATTCACATAAACTAGGCTCTTCGTCCCCTCTTTTCGGGAATCGCCAGGAATATTATTGTTCTGAAATTTTCCCAACACATCTAATAAGCTAAATTTTCTACCTCTTTCCAGTTCTTTCCATAATTTTTCCTTAACAAGTTATTTACATCTCTCATTTTCAGATCTTTTGGTTTCATTTCGGTAGGAATTTCTTTTGGCTGGATATTCATGGCGGTTTGGTTTTTCCTAAAAACTCCTTTGAATCTATTGTACAGTTTTTGTAACTGTGCATCTATTGAAAATGGATTTAGTGGGATTTGAATCTAAAGGCTGTCTATTTGATTTGAATTTTTAAAGGATTCGCGCGTTTTTTAATACAAATCATTGAGTATTTTATAGAAAACAACTTTTTCTAACAGATGGCGTACATATCTCATTTTTGCCCAAAAATGGATTTAGGGGATATTGAAACCAGACAACTCAACTCGCTGTTGTGAAATAATAAATGTCAACATTTAAAACGTCACTTTGACATATGTGATATATGCCTTAAGATTTTTAAGATTATATTATCAACGAATTTAAATTTAAGTCTTTTAATATTTAAAAAGATAAAAGTAAACCATATTCATTAAAAATCATCAAGTTTAGAACACTAAAATTATCATGTTTGAACGTCAGGTTAATATATGAGACATCAGGTTAACATTGAAGACGTCGGATTGACATTTTAAACGTCAAATTAGTTTTTCAATCGCCAAGTTGATATTTTAAAACGTCAGGTTGACATTTTAAACGTCAGATTAATATTTTAAACGTCAAGTTGACATTTTAAAACATCAAGTTGACATTTCAAAATGTCAGTAACTTAAAAAGTAATATTGGCTTGATCGTAGATTGACTAATATAATGATTCATACTTATTTAATTTAGATAAGGTAAAGTACTATTAACCCGGTCATAAAAGAGTTTTATTGCGTATTCTATTGTCTCATACAATCATACATAGTTAAATCTACTCACATATTAGATACTATGAAGTCGTAGTAAATAATAAAAGAGTTTAGTTTAAACATGTTCGTTAAATTCTTACCTCTGAAGTATATAAACGGTTTTATTGAAAGAATACAATCAAAACCGGATCAAAATGTAACGTAATTAAATTTTCCTAAAAGACAGCACCAAAATTTGGTCTTTTAACCCATTTTGAAGGTTAACACATGCAATGTTAAGTTAATCTGTTCATCTGTTAATCTCTTGATGACTTTTTCTTTCATCCAAGCGCCGGATAAGTTCTTAAACGGCTTTATTGAAGGAACAAAACTTAAATCAGAACAAAGTATTAGGTTTGTAAAAATGAATGAACTTAAATACTTGAAATATTAATGTTACTCCAAGTAAAATTTGTTAACTAACCCAAATTAAGATGATGCTCCGATTTTTAATAACTCAAAACGTTAATTTTGTCAAAGTAATCACAAATTATCATTTTTAATAAAGCATAATCTTAATGATTAATTTTTATTTCGACTTTTTAACTCTATACACGAATTAAACTTGTACAATCACATAATATATCAATCAACACTATCAATAGTAACATAAAAAAGGCAGACAGAAAAAAAAATTCAAGTATAAATATAAGTAGAGTGATATAATTTAACCTTGACATAGATAACTTTCCTCATAGATTTATACATAAAGTGAATTTGTAGTTTTTAACTTACAATTAGAAAGTGCTCGATTAAAATGCTAATTAAAACAACAATTAAAAAGGATTGAATGAATTTTATCACTGTATGTTAATTTTTCATAATGAAGATTGTTCGTGGTAATATTGTAATTGAAATAATAATAGTGAAATTATTACGTAAACGATTATTAAAAACGTCAAAATCAAAGAACTTTAAAAAATCGCCCAGGCTTTATTTTTACTAATAAAGAAAAGATTTTTTAGAAAAATGATAGATTAAAATGTCTTTTTTATATAATCTATAAGAAATTATAGGTTGGGTTATAAAATTTTTAAGAAAAAAAATGGTTTTTAAAATTCTACATTTTCACCTAACCTGAAAACGTCAAAATCAAAGAACTTTAAAAAATCGCCCAGACTTTATTTTTACTAATAAAGAAAAAATTTTTTAGAAAAATGATAGATTAAAATGTCTCTTTTTATATAACCTATAAGAGATTTTAGGTTGGGTTATAAAATTTTTAAGAAAAAAAATAGTTTTTAAAACCTTATATTTTCATCTAACCTAAAAACGTCAAAATCAAAGAACTTTAAAAAATTGCCCAGACTTTATTTTTAGGAATAAAGAAAAGATTTTTTAGAAAAATGATAGATTAAAATGTCTTTTTTTATATAATCTATAATAAATTATAGGTTGGGTTATAAATTTTTTAAGAAAAAAAAATAGTTTTTAAAACCTTACATTTTCACCTAACCTAAAAACGTCAAAATCAAAGAACTTTAAAAAATTGCCCAGACTTTATTTTTAGGAATAAAGAAAAGATTTTTTAGAAAAATGATAGATTAAAATGTCTTTTTTTATACAATCTATAAGAAATTATAGGTTGGGTTATAACATTTTTGAGAAACAAAAAGGTTTTTACATTTTCACTTAATCTAAAAATGTCAAAATCAAAGAACTTAAGAAAATCGCCCAGACTTTATTTTTACTAATAAAGAAAAAATTTTTTAGAAAAACGATAGATTAAAATGTCTTTTTTTATATAATCTATAAGAAATTATAAGTTGGGTTATAAAATTTTTAAGAAAAAAAATGGTTTTTAAAACCTTATATTTTCACCTAACCTAAAAACGTCAAAATCAAAGAACTTTAAAAAATCGCCCAGACTTTACTTTTACTAATAAAGAAAAAATTTTTTAGAAAAATGATAGATTAAAAGGCCTTTTTTTATATAACCTATAAGAAATTTTAGGTTGGGTTATAAAATTTTTAAGAAAAAAAATGGTTTTTAAAATCTTGTATTTTCACCTAACCTAAAAACGTCAAAATCAAAGAAATTTAAAAAATCGCCCAGACTTTACTTTTGCTAATAAAGAAAAAAATTTTTAGAAAAATGATAGATTAAAATGTCTTTTTTTATATAACCTATAAGAAATTTTAGGTTGGGTTATAAAATTTTTAAGAAAAAAAATGTTTTTTAAAACCTTATATTTTCACCTAACTTGAAAACGTCAAAATCAAAGACCTTTAAAGAATCGCCCAGACTTTACTTTTACTAATAAAGAAAAAAATTTTTAGAAAAATGATAGATTAAAATGTCTTTTTTTATATAACCTATAAGAAATTTTAGGTTGGGTTATAAAATTTTTAAGAAAAAAATGGTTTTTAAAACCTTATATTTTCACCTAACCTAAAAACGTCAAAATCAAAGAACTTTAAAAAATCGCCCAGACTTTATTTTTAGTAATAAAGAAAAGGTTTTTTAGAAAAATGATAGATTAAAATGTCTTTTTTTATATAATCTATAAGAAATTATAGGTTGGGTTATAAAATTTTAAAGAAAAAAAAATGGGTTTTAAAATTCTACATTTTCACATAACCTAAAAACGTCAAAATCAAAGAACTTTAAAAAAACCGTCCAGACTTTATTTTCTTATTCTTTAAATAATATAGGAAAAACGTTACTGAATTAGGTTACAAGTTAATTTTGTAAGAGCAAAGAATATCTGATAACGTTTTCAACGTTACTAGTAATAATTCCACTGAAATATTTGTGTGAGTCATCGTAATTCGAAATAAAGTCAAAAAACTTAAACAATGTCATGAAAATATCCCGGAAATCTTACACAAATATATGTATAGAAAACGTTTGAGGTCACATATAGGATAATTCAAATAGCAGTAAATAAGTTAAAAAATCTAGTCTTTAATTTTCTATAAATTCTTTTTAAGTGAATTTAAATATAATGCCCACAGCAAGAAAATTTACTTTTTTTTCTATGTTTTGAATACGTCTTTTATAACAAATCTTCTACTACATCAGGGAAACTAAAAGATTGAATTTTTATGAAATGCTTACTTAAACCAAATACTTGCTATAGACCAGTGATGTCCATAAAGTCGATCGCGAAGCCATTTTCAGTCGATTGCCATCAAATTCACGAATCTGAGGCTGGCTGGCATTGGTAGTATTTCACGATAGATCAGGGATCTTTGTTTATTTGCCATCAGTACGTTTCCGGGGAGGAAACAACCAATCCGGTCCTGCTTTGGTCGATCTTGGTAACGCATTTACATGAAAAGCCGATCTTGGTCAAAAATTAGTGGACACCACTGCTATAGACCAACGGTGGGCAACCTCCAGCCCATATGAGGGTCTAATCTGGCCTGCGAGGCCTTTAGAAAGAACAATAAATAACCTGATCCCATGCTTTCCATACAGTAGTTCTACCAATGAAAGCAGGAAATCTGGTAAATTTAATAATTAACTTGCCCGCGTACGAAAAGTAAATCGTAATCTGGCCCCCATTATACAAAAAGTTGTCCACCCCTGCTATATGTAGACAATACATTGCAGGTATTTTAACCTAACTTTGAGGAATCTTGATATCATCTATCGGCTTGTTATGGACAATTTGTAAACTATACAACTATATTTTTGTAATTTAACCAACTCTAGCCTTTTATAAGCATTAACCAACTGTCAAAATTCAAAATTCAAAAAGAAGAACAAAAGTCAAAAAACTGATTCGATATCTTTCGAAGTCAACTAAACGATTTTAAAGACAATTTTATGAATAAATCAAGAATAAAACGATTGTTAAATCTTAAAGAAAGTCTTTTAAAAGGTCATGTTTACATACAAGTACAATATAAATAAACGTCAGCACAGCAACGTCAAATTCACAATTAAAATCAACAAATTACATATCATCCTATTATACATAAGGAAGTTGCATTATCTATAGTATTTGTTAAAACAAAACTTCTATAAGATTATTATTATTAATATCACTTTTACGATCCTTGGGACATTCTCAACGCTCTTGCTAACAGCAACCTTTCTCTTTTCAATCGGACCCTTTTTTCTCGTTCTTCTATTAGAGCTTGTCTAAAGGTAAAATATACAAAACAGCCAACAACCTGAAATAATAATATAAACTTAAAGAAACTTCTAAAAAAGGCAAAAATTAAAAAAAAAATCAAAAAAACATTAAAAAATATCAAAAATTTCAAAAAAACATTTAAAAAATATCAAAAATTTCAAAAAAAGAAATGTCTAAAATAATTTTAGAACGAAACCTTTATTAAAAATCGATAGGAAATTAAATTTCCTTTAATTTGAGTACAAACACGACATATTTAACTTTAATACATCGAAAGTTATCCAAATTTTTAGTTCTTTAAATAACCGGAAGTCGACCATTTTTAAAATTTTATCATAAATCGTTAAAAAATTCAATTTCCTTTAATTTAAGTACCAACACGATATATCTACGATCAAAAATAAAAAAGTTACCGAAATTTCCAATTTTAATGGCAACCGGAAGTCGGCCATCTTGGAATTTTTTAAATCACAATAACTTTTTTGCTTTTAATCGGAATATAGTCATATTTGGTATCAAATTAAAGGATTTTTAATAAACTTTAAGAATTTTTAATAAGAATTTCAAATTTTTAATAAAAATTTCATATCTTTCATAAAATAAAAAATTCTTCAAAAAATAACGCTAAAATTTTTCAAAAATATCGTTAAAATTTCGAAGAATGAAACATAAAAATTTTCAAAAAACATCAACAATTTCAAGAAATTAAAAAAAAGACATAAATGTTAAAAATTTCAAAAAAAATTCAAAAATTTCAAAAATAGAAATATCAAAAATAATTTTAGAACGAAATTTTTATTAAAAATCGAAATGAAATTAAATTTTCTTTAATTTAAGTACAAACACGATATATCTACGATCAAAAATAAAAAAGTTACCGAAATTTCCAATTTTAATGGCAACCGGAAGTCGGCCATCTTGGAATTTTTTAAATCACAATAACTTTTTTGCTTTTAATCGGAATATAGTCATATTTGGTATCAAATTAAAGGATTTTTAATAAACTTTAAGAATTTTTAATAAGAATTTCAAATTTTTAATAAAAATTTCATATCCTTCATAAAATAAAAAATTCTTCAAAAAATAACGCTAAAATTTTTCAAAAATATCGTTAAAATTTCGAAGAATGAAACATAAAAATTTTCAAAAAACATCAACAATTTCAAGAAATTAAAAAAAAGGCATAAATGTTAAAAATTTCAAAAAAAATTCAAAAATTTCAAAAATAGAAATATCAAAAATAATTTTAGAACGAAATTTTTATTAAAAATCGAAATGAAATTAAATTTTCTTTAATTTAAGTACAAACAGGATATATCTACGATCAAAAATACAAAAATTATCGAAATTTTTAATTTTAATTAGAACCGGAAGTCGGCATCCATCTTGGAATTTTTTAAGTAAATGTAACTTTTTTGTCTTTTTCCTGAATATAGTCGTGTTTGGTATCAAATTAAAGGATTTTTAATAAACTTTAACAATTTTTAATAAAAACTTTAATTTTCTTAAACTGCCATCTTGAAAATTAAAAAATTAACCTAACATTTTTATTTTAAATCGTAGATAGGTCGTGTTTGTACTCAAATTAAAGGATTTTTAGTAAACTTTAAGAATTTTTAATAAAACTTTTAAATTTCTTAAAAAATATAAAATTCTTCAAAAATAACGTTAAAATTTTCAAAAATATTGTCAAAATTTCCAAAAAAAATTAAAAATTTTCAAAGAAACATCAAACATTTCAAAAAAAATAAAAAAAAGACAAAAATGTTAAAAATTTCAAAAAAATATTAAAAATTTCCAAAAAAGAAATGTCAAAAATTATCCTAGAACAAAATTTTTATAATAATTCGATAGGAAATTAAATTTCCTTTAATTTGAGTATAAACACGATAAATCTACGATTAAAAATAAAAAAGTTATCCAAATTTTTTTATTTTAATAAAAATTGGAAGTCGGCCATCTTGGAATTTTACAAATCACAATAATTTTTTTGTTTTTTTTCGAATATAGCTGTGTTTGGTATTAAATCAAAGGATTTTTAATAAACATTAACAATTTTTAACAAAAACTTTAATTTTTTTAAACCGCCATCTTGAAAATTTAAAAACTAACCTAACATTTTTATTGTTAATTGTAGATAGGTCGTCTTTGTACTCAAACTAAAGAATTTTTAATAAGCTTTAACAATCTTTAACGAAAATTTCAATTTTTTACAAAATGTCATCTCTTTCAAAAATAACATTAAAATTTTCAAAAAAAAATTAAACTTTTCAAAGAAAAAAATTAAAATTTTCAAAGAAACATAAAAAATTTCAAGAAATCAGAAAAAAAGACAAAAGTGTTAAAAAATTTAAAAAAATATTAAAAATTTCAAACAGAAGAAATGTCAAAAATAATTCTAAAACGAAATTCTTATTAAAAATCGATAGGAAATTAAATTTCCTTCAATTTAAGTACAAACACGATATATCTACCATCAAAAATAAAAAAATCATCAAAATTTTTAATTTTAATAAAAACCGGAAGTCGGCCATTTTGAATTTTTTTAAATCACGATAACTTTTTTATTTTTTTTTTCCGAATATAGTCGTGTTTGGTATCAAATTAAAGAATTTTTAATAAACTTTAACAATTTTAAATGAAAACCTTAATTTTTTTAAACCGCCATCTTGAAAACTAAAAGATTAACCTAACTTTTTTATTTTAAATCGTAGATAGGTCGTGTTTGTACTCAAATTAAAGGACTTCTAATAAGCTTTAAGAATTTTTAATAAAAATTTCAAATTTTTCAAAAAAAAAAATCAAAAATTTCAAAAAAAAACAAATTTTTTAAAGATAACGTCAGAATTTCCAAAAAAAATGTCAAAATTTTCAAAGAAATATCAAGAATTTGAAAATATCTTTAAAAGAGGCAAGAATTTAAAAAAAATCAAAAAAATATTAAACATTTCAAAAAAAGAAATGTTAAAAATCATTCTAGAACAAAATTTTTATTAAAAATGGATGGGAAAGTAAATTTCTTTTAATTTAAGTACAAACACAATATACCTACGTTCAAAAATAAAAAAATCATCAAAATTTTTAATTTTAATAAAAACCGAATGTCGGCCATCTTGAAATTCTTTAAATTAACCTAACTTTTTTATTTCTTATCCGAACATAGTCGTATTTGGTATCAAATTAAAGTATTTTTAATAAACTTTAACAATTTTTAATAAAAACTTAAATTTTTTTAAACCGCCATCTTGAAAATTAAAAAACTAACCTAACTTTTTTATTCTTAGCCGTACATAGATCGTGTTTGTACTAAAACTAAAGAATTTTTAATAAGCTTTAAGAACATTTAATAAGAATTTTAAATTTTTCAAAAAAAAATCAAAATTTTCAAAGAAAAACAAATTTTTCTAAGATAACGTCGGAATTTTCAAAAAGAAAGTCAAAATTTTCAAAGAAATATCAGAAACTTAAAAAAACTTCTAAAAAGGACAAAAATTAAAAAAAAAATCAAAAAAATTTTAGAAATTTCAAAAATAAAAATAATTTTAGAACGAATTTTTTATTAAAAATCGATAGGAAATGAAATTTCCTTTAATTTAAGTACAAACACAATATACCTATGTTCAAAAATAAAAGAATCATCAACATTTTTAATTTTAATAAAAACCGGAAGTCGGCCATCTTGGAATTCTTTAAATAACAATAACTCTTTTGTTTTTTTCCCGAACATAGTCGTGTTTGGTATCAAATTAAAGGATTTCTAATAAGCTTTAACAATTTTCAATAAAAACTTTAATTTTTTTCAACTGCCATCTTGAAAATAAAAAAATTAACCTAACTTCTTTATTGTTAATCGTAAATAGGTCGTGTTTGTACTCATATTAAAAGATTTTTAATAAATTTTAAGAATTTAAAAGAAATTTTTTCATTAGAGATTATTAAAAAATAAAATTAATAAAATGTTAGCAAATCTCCGGTTTATGAAACCGAAGATAAAACGAAAAAGAATTACTTACACTTTGTATAAAAATTATTCCAACCAATATCAAAATATTAAGATGTAAAGAACGTAAATCATCAACGAATACATCTTTACATCCGTAAGTACTTTTGGTGCAGTTTTTTTCGGTATAATCCAATGGACCAAATATTCCACAACATTTATACTACAATAAAATAAATAATAAATTTATTTTATTTTATTATTCTTTATTGTAAGGTTAAATTAAATTAAATTAAAGAAAAAAATAAAGAAAAAAAAACTTGACAGCGGTGGGATTCGAACCCACGCCCTTTCGGACTGGTGCCTAAAACCAGCGCCTTAGACCGCTCGGCCACGCTGCCTATACATTCGCGCATTCACACTAACCTATTTATACCACACTTACCCTATCTTCCAATAAATTCCAATCATTTTTATTATATTCGTAATTCAAAAACCCACCAAAAGAATCCGTCATTATCTTTTCTACATCCTTATCGGCATTCACGGTTAAAATTATAACCCATATAAACGAACCCAATAAAATCAACGCTATGCCGGAAAAAAATATAACAAGCTGAAGTAACGGACCGAGTTTTTAGTTTAATTATTATTTTCATTACTTAAACAAAATTACCGTTGTAATATAAAAAGTATGTTCTCTTGTTGGTCCTTTAATGGCAATCCAAGTTAATAATAAATTTAAAAATCCTATCGTTAGTAATATTCCTAAAGGTCCTACGTTATCACTCGGAACAAAATTGGAATGAATGAACATTTTATATGATGTTACAGTTGTCATACAAATTATTATCAGTCCGGAAATCTAAAAATTATCATATACAAAATTTAAATTGATTTAATAAATCAATCTCTTACAAATAAAACACAACAATAAATCAAGCAAAAAATCTGCTTTGTTCGGAAAGTCACAGCCATTCTCCTTTTTTAATCGTACAAGGATTTCTTCTCATCAATCTTATTCCTTAACAATTCTTCAAGTTTATCACTTATTCCATATGAATTACCATCACTTATGTACCATTCATTTGGGAGTTAATTAATCCAAAGACAACAACAAGTTACTCGTAAACATGATAATTAAAACTTGATTGACACGACAATAACGCGAAAAACCGTACGAAGCGCACGGTTGAACGTATGTACATATTATAAATAAGCCGAAGGCTGTTTCAAAACCTCCAACGAAGAGTCCCCAGTCCCCACTTGTTGTGCAACAATTTAAATTTAGTTATAGAGGATTTTTGTGAAAGTCATTTAATACAAAACTTAAGTTATCTTAATTTTAAGTATCCTTTTTGATCATTATTTTTAGTTGGTAGATTAAAATGTGTTTTATTTATAGAATAAAGGTAAAAATAACCTGACATTTCTAAAATAACTTTGGTTCTTTTTTACTTTTAAGTTCAAATAAATTTAGATCAAATGAATAAAAGCCTTGTGTTTATACAACCAATCTTACAATAAAAGGGTCTGTTTTAATTAAAATTAGAAAGTTTTGGGTTTCATTTAGAAAAAAAATCAGATCAAAATCTTTAAAAATGTATTTTTGGTGAATTTTTTAAAAAATGGTTAATTTTCTAACCTAAAAAAAATTTTACCAACTTTGAAAATTTTTTTAAATTTTTTGGCAACACTTGGAATAAAACGATATTTTTTAATTAAAATTAGAATGTTTTGAGTTTCATTTAGAAAAAAAATCAAATCAAAATCCTTAAAAATCGATTTTTGGTGAATTTTTAAAGTTGATCGATTTTTTTAAACTAGGTTAAAAGTGCCAAAAATTTTTTACCAACTTTGAAAATTTTTTAATTTTTTTTAACAACACTTGGAATAAAACGGTCTTTTTTAAATGAAATTAGAATGTTTTAAGCTTCATTTAGAAAAAAATCAAATCAAAATCTTTAAAAATGAATTTTTGGTGAATTTTTAAAAAATGGTTAATTTTCTAACCTAAAAAAATTTTTACCAACTTTGAAATGTTTTTAAATTTTTTGACAACACTTGGAATAAAACGACCTTTTTTAATTAAAATTAGAATGTTTTAAATATCATTTAGAAAAAAAATCAGCTTAAAACATTTAAAATTCAATTTTCTATGAATTTTTTTAAAAATGGTTAATTTTCTAACCTAAAAGAATTTTTATCAACTTTGAAAATTTTTTTAATTTTTTTGACAACACCTGGAATACAACAGCCTTTTCAAGTTAAAATAAGAATATTTTATGTTTCATTTAGAAAAAGAATCAAACCAAATTCTTTGAAATTCAATTTTTTATGAATTTTTTTTAAATTTGTTAATTTTCTAACCTAAAAAAAATTTTACCAACTTTGAAAATTTTTTTAAATTTTTTGACAACATTTAGAGTAAAACGGTCTTTTTAGATCAAAACTAAAATATTTTAAGTTTGGTTTAGCAAAAAATCAAATCAAAATCTTTAAAAATGAATTTTTGATGAATTTTTAAAGTTGATCGTTTTTTTAAAATTTATGTTAGAAGTGTCAAAAATTTTCACCAACTTTGAAATTTTTTTAAATTTCTTTGACAACACTTGGAATAAAACGGTCTTTTTTGGTTAAAATTAGAATGTTTTAGGTTTCATTTAGAAAAAAAATCAAATCAAAATATTTAAAAATGAATTTTTGATGAATTTTTAAAATTGATCGATTTTCTTAAATTAGGTTAAAAGTGCCAACATTTTTTATCAACTTTGAAAATTTTTTTAATTTTTTTGACAACACTTGGAATAAAACGATCTCTTTTAATTAAAATTAGAATGTTTTAAGTTTCATTTGGAAAAAAAATCAAATCAAAATCTTCAAAAATGAATTTTTGATGATTTTTTAAAAAAATGGTTCATTTTCTAAACTAAAGAAAAATTTTACCAACTTTGAAAATTTTTAAAATTTTTTGACAACATTTAGAATAAAACGGTCCTTTTAGACCAAAACTAGAATGTTTTAAGTTTCATTTAGAAAAAAAAATTAAATTAACATCTTTAAAAATGAATTTTTGGTGAATTTTTAAAGTTGATCGATTTTCTAAAATTAGGTTAAAAGTGCCAAAAATTTTTTTACTAACTTTGAAAATTTTTTTAATTTTTTTGACAACACTTGGAATAAGGCGGTCTTTTTTAAATAAAACTAGAATGTTTTAAGTTTCATTTAGAAAAAAAATCAGCTCAAGATCTTTAAAATTCAATTTTTTATGATTTTTTAAAAAAATGACTAATTTTCTAACCTAAAAAAATTTCATCAACTTTGAAATTTTTTTACATTTTTTTAACAACATTTGGAATAAAGCGGTCTTTTTAGATCAAAACTAGAATGTTTTAAGTTTCATTTAGAAAACGAATCAGATCAAAACCTTTAAAAATGAATTTTTGATGAATTTTTAAACTTAATGGATTTTCTTAAATTTTCTTAAGTAAAATATACGCCTAATATATATGCAACCAATTTTACTTCTTCATTTCACAAATTTTTTTCTTTTAATAATAAATTTTTATTAAATTTATTTTCCAAATTCTATCTAAATAATTAAAAATTTACATATTATTGATTATAATAAATAAATTTATAATAAATTAGATATTTTATATCAAATCCAACCAACTTAACACTTATGAACTGTCATATAAAAATGTCATTTGTATCATCAAGAAATTAGCGAAATCAACCAAATGTTATCGCGCAAAGGTGATGGTTAGGTGATTAATTTAACAGACAAATGCTTCCAAACGAATCATACATTTTAAAATGTACACATTAATGCACGGTTTTTACAAGTACATGGTCCAAAAAGACGAATATTGCGTCCTAATTCTCGGCCTGGACAACGCTGGAAAAACCGTAAATAACTCCCAATTTAGAAAGAATTCCTTTAATTAATTTAAAATATTTGTCGTATTTAGACGTACTTAGAAGCAGCCAAAACTAAACTTACCAAAAACTATAGAGGTATTCATCCGAGTAAGATAACAACTACCGTTGGGTTAAATATAGGTAAAATTGAATTATCCGGAGTTAGATTGAATTTTTGGGATTTGGGAGGTCAAACGGAATTACAATCACTATGGGATAAGGTAATTTAATGATTAATAACAAAGTTTTTTAATGAATAAAAGTGTTTTATTAAAATTTTGAGGTTAGGTTGAAATGTCAATTTAAAGAAAGTTAGGTTAGAAAACTGTCAAATTATATTTTTTAATTTAAAATAAAAAAATTAATATATTTTAATGATTTAAAAGCAATAATAAGTTTTTAAAATGAAATATTAAGATAAATAAATTATTTTTTTTGTAGTATTATGCAGAATCGCATGCAATTATATACATCGTAGATTCAAACGATCGTGAAAGAATAGATGAATCAAAAGAGACCTTCGGTAAGATAAAAACACCTTTATTTTTGTTTATTTAACATTATTGATTGTAGATAAAATGATTGCAAATGAGAACTTACAAGGTGTTCCGTTGTTAGTCCTTGCTAATAAACAAGATATTCCCGATTGTATGGGTGTTCGGGAAGTAAAACCGATTTTTAATAAAAACGCTCATCTTATCGGTAAGAGAGATTGTATGGTGATGCCGGTCTCGGCTTTGACCGGAGAAGGTGTCGATGAAGGTATAAGGTGGCTTGTAGATTGCGTTAGAAGAAATAGTATGTTGAGACCGCCGAGGAACAATGAAAATACATGAAATTGTCCTATATTTATTTCCAATTTGTATATAAACATATATTTATATTATTTTTTAATAAAGTAATGTTTTATATTTTAAGATTTTGTTATCGGTTTTAATTAAAACTTAATTCTTTGATTTAAATGTCTCGTTTTAAGAGGTGTCAAAATTTTTTACCAACTTTGAAAATTTTTTTAATTTTTTTGACAACACTTGGAATAAAACGGTGTTTTTTAATTAAAATTAGAATGTTTTAAGTTTCATTTAGAAAAAAAATGAAATCAACATCTTTAAAAATGAATTTTTTAAAAAGTGATTAATTTTCTAACCTAAAAAATTTTCACCAACTTTGAAAATTTTTTTAATTTTTTTGACAACATTTGTAATAAAACAGTCTTTTTTAACTAAAATTAGAATGTTTTAAGTTTCATTTAGAAAAAAAATTAAATCAAAATCTTTAAAAATGAATTTTTTGTGAATTTTTAAAGTTGGTTGATTTTTTAAAATTAGGTTAAAAGTGCCAAAAAATTTTTACCAACTTTAAAATTTTTTTTAATTTTTTTGACAACACTTGGAATAAAACGGTCTTTTTTAATTAAAATTAGAATGATTTAAGTTTCATTTAGAAAAACAATCAAATCAAAATCTTTAAAAATGAATTTTTGATGAATTTTTAAAGTTGATCGATTTTTTAAAATTAGGTTAAAAATGCCAAAAAATTTTTACAAACTTTGAAAATTTTTTTAATTTTTTTGACAACACTTGGAATAAAACGGTCTTTTTTAATTAAAATTAGAACGATTTAAGTTTCATTTAGAAAAAAAAATCAAATCAAAATCTTTAAAAATGAATTTTTGATGAATTTTTAAAATTGATCGATTTTTTTAAATTAGGTTAAAAGTGTCAAAATTTTTTTACCAACTTTGAAAATTTTTTTAATTTTTTTGACAACATTTGGAATAAAACAGTCTTTTTTAATTAAAATTAGAATGTTTTATGTTTCATTCAGAAAAAAAATCAAATCAAAATCTTTAAAAATGAATTTTTCATGAATTTTTAAAGTTGGTTGATTTTCTAAAATTAGGTTAAGTGTGAAAAATTTTTACCAACTTTAAATTTTTTTGACAACACAGAATAAAACGGTCTTTTTAAATCAAAACTATAATATTTTAAGTTTCATTTAGAAAAAAAATCAGCTCAAAACATTTAAAATCCAATTTTTATGAATTTTTTAAAAAGTGGTTAATTCTCTAACCTAAAAAAATTTTCACCAACTTTGAAAATTTTTTTAATATTTTTGCCAACACTTGGAATAAAACGGTCTTTTTTAATCAAAATTAGAATGTTTTAAGTTTCATTTAGAAAAAAAATCAAATCAAAATCTTTAAAAATGAATTTTTCATGAATTTTTAAAATTGGTTGATTTTCTAAAATTAGGTTAAAAGTGTGAAAAATTTTTTACCAACTTTGAAAATTTTTTTAATTTTTTTGACAACACTTGGAATAAAACGACCTTTTTTAATTAAAACTAGAATGTTTTAGGTTTCATTTAGAAAAAAAAAACAAATCAAAATCTTTACAAATGAATTTTTGATGAATTTTTTGAAAAATAGTTAATTTTCTAACCTAAAAAATTTTTTACCAACTTTACAATTTTTTTTAATTCTTTTGAGACTACTTGGAATAAAACGGTCTTTTTTAATTAAAACTAGAATATTTTAAGTTTCATTTAGAAAAACAATCAAATCAAAATCTTTAAAAATGAATTTTTGATGAATTTTTAAAGTTGATCGAAAACTCTTACAATTAATTTCTTATATTTAAGGTATGTAATATTTCAAAAATGTAAACAACCAACCAACAAAAGCAAATTTAAACGATACCAATATTTAAATTACAACATTCTCGCGCACCTGCTTATTTTAGTAAATACCCATTTAAATTAAAGCATTTATACGTTTTAAAAATCGCGAACAAAACAGCGTTGTTATTCAAATGTATTCGTATTTCAAACCGTTTTAATCATTATTGAGTTTTTCAAACGTGCATTTTCCTCAAAAGGAATTCTTGTTCGCTTCACCTTTAATTTAGTGTCGCAATACGGGAATTTAATAAAAATATCTTATCATTTTGTTTGGACTAATCGTGTGTAGAGATAAAACGCGTGCAGCAAGACCACAATACAACTTGGTTTATTTGTGAATTTTTCGTACGAAAACAACTATGTATCCTTATTATGAAACGGAATGGAGTGTTTTACCACCAGAATTAAACAGAAGGTACGTTTAAAGGAATGGTTAATTTTCAAATCGTTTACATACTTATGCTCAGAAGTGTACATGTGGCTCTTTTTAATGAAACATAACAAAAATGTTAAATTAAATTAAATTATTTAAAAATTTTATTTAATTTGTTATTTTATATTAAATTATTAATATTTTTTAAATAATTTTAAATATTTAAAAAGAAATTAATTAATAAAATAAAAAAATTTAGCTGTCTGTCGTGTACGTGACGTCACATGTCGGCCATATTGGTTTTGGTTAGTTGTCAAAAGACGTCGATGGGATGGTCTGAATAAACATTACAATTTATTACAAAAAGCGGTGTTAATTTTACGATATTTTTGTGTTAAATAACTAAAGCGTTTAGTTTTTCGTTTCGGGGTCGTCTTAAATAACGTATTAGTGCGAAATCGAGGTCAATCGCCTGTCATAAAACGCCGTACGCGATACCGCACACAGGTGACCATTAACTAAATAATTGATTAAATTGATTAGTAACCCGATTTTTTGAGGAAATAGTATTTATTCGATTAGTTTTCGTCGGTTTTTTACAAAGCTAATGAATTAGCCGGTTTTTTTACAATCAATTTGTATTCGTTCATTAATTTTAACCTCTAATATTTGTGTAAAACTTCGAAGTGTTTTCCGTACAACATGAACGCCTCAGAGCAAGGGTAATTCACATTTTACACGTGTGCAAATTTATTTATTACATTCCAACCGTTTCTTTTCGTTTGCAGGTTCAATCCGGCGTTTAATATAACAGCTATTAAACAGGTGTTAACTGAAGCTGTTGAAAGAGGTTAGTATTTCAATTTTAATTTATTACAAATTAAAGAAAAAAATAATTTAATGAAAAATTTGTTTTTGTATTTATTTGAAATAATAAAATTGAATATGTACTTACTATTAGATAGAAGTAATTAATAAAATTAAATTTGATATGTTTGTGAAATCACGATAAGGTTTTTTCCTCTTAATTAACTAAAAAGTGAAATGTTAAAAGTGTTTATTATTTTTAAATATAATTGTAATTATTAAACTTATTATATTGGGGATAAAATTTAAGTTTTGAATTAGGTTATTCACCTTAAGTTAATAATTTATCGAATAATCTTTTTAAATAAATATTTAAATGAGATTGATAAGAAAACTAGAACGTTTAAGATAAATTCACTTTAGTTGAGAGTATCTTAAAGGTTTGAAAGGATTAATATATTAAAATTAATATGTTTCAGGTGGGATTTGTTCATTTATCTAAAAAAAAATCTTTAAAAAATTAATTAACACGTTGAGTGCCTTGCAGTTTTATAACGACTTCTGGTCACCGGTGACTGTCGCGGCCTGAATGAAAAGTTGTGTCAGTCATTGATGACTGACGTGGCCTGAACGGAAAGCTTGGTGTCAGTTGTCGATGATTGACGTGGCACTCAACGTGTTAAAGGATAGTATTTACAATTAGACTAAATTTAAATGTATGTTAGAAGAAATAAACGATAAGATTTCAAATCTTCTTTCAAGTCTCTCAATTTTTTATAAAAAAAAGAAAATTTGGATGAATTTTATAAGATAAACAGGAATTATCATGAATTTTCAAGAAAATACAATGAATTTTTGAATAAATAACAAGAAAAATTGTGAAATATCATCTAAACTTTCCTAAAACTGAAGAATTTTATCTGAAATTTTGAAATTTCATTTAAAAAATAACTTAATTTGATTTCAAATTATGAAATTTTGTCTAAAATTGTCGAATTTCATCTAAAATTTCGACCGATTTCATCTAAATTTGTATAAAACTTGATTTTCGTCGAATTTTATAAGATAAACAGGAATTATCATGAATTTTTAAGAAAATACAATTAATTTTCGAAGAATTAATAAAAAAAATTGTGAAATTTTATTTAAACTTATGTAAAACCAAAGAATTTCGTCTAAAATGTTCTAAAATTGTCGAATTTCTTCTACACTTTCGTCCAATTTTATATAAACTTGTCTAAAATTATTGAATTTCGTTTAATTTGATTTAAAATTTTAAGATTTCATCAAAAAATGACTAGATTTAGCTTAAAATTATGAAATTTCGATCAATTTTATGTAAATTTGTCTAAAACTTGATTTTCTTCGAATTTTATAAGATAAACAGGAATTGTCCTGAATTTTTAATAAAATACATTTAATTTTTGAAGCATTAATAAAGAAAAATGGTGAGATTTTATCTAAACTTATATAAAACTGAAGAATTTCGTCTAAAATGTTCTAAAATCGAGGAATTTCGTTTAAAATTTCGTCTGGTTTAATAAAAAATTGTCTAAAATTATTGAATTTCTGATAGTTTTATCTAAAATTTTCGAATTTCGTTAAAAAATAACTTGATTTAGCTTAAAATTATGAAATTTCGTCTAAATTTTTTTAAAATTTCGATTAATTTTATATGAATTTGTCAAAAACTATTGATTTTCGTTTAATTTTATCTAAAATTTTCTAATTTCATTAAAATATAACCTGATTTAGCGTCAATTTATGAAATTTCGTCTAAAATCGTCGAATTTAATCTAAAATTTCGTCCAGTTTCATATAAATTTGTCTAAAATTATTGAATTTCGTTTAATTTCATTTTAAATTTTTGAATTTCATTAAAAAAATGACTTGATTTAGCTCAAAATTATGAAATTTGGTCTAAAATTCTCTAAAATCGTCGAATTTTGTTTAAAATTTCGTTCAATTTTATCTGAATTCGCCTAAAGTTGTTTGATTTCATCTAAAATTTTGGAATTTCATTAAAAAAAGACTAGATTTAACTTAAAATTGTGAAATGGCGTCTAAAATTTTCTAAAATCGTCGAATTTCCTCTAAAATTTCGTCCAATTTCATGTGAAGTTATCTAAAACTATTGGTTTTCGTCTAATTTCATTTAAAATTTTCGATTTTCATTAAAGAATAACTTAATTTAGCTCAAAATTATGAAATTTCTTCTAAAATCGTCGAATTTCATCTAAAAGTTCGACCAATTTGATGTAAATTTTTCTAAAACTTGATTTTCGTCGAATTTTATAAGATATATAGTAATATAAATAGTTAATAAGATAATGAACATGTCTAAAATTGTTGAATTTCGTCTAATATCATCTCAAATTTTCGAATTTCATTAAAAAATGATACTTGATTTAGTTTGAAATAATGAAATTTCGTTTAAAATTCTCTAAAATCGTTGAATTTCGTTCAATTTCATGTGAACTTATTTAAAATTATTGGGTTTCTTTTTAAATTGTCTACTATTTAAACATCTTGATTTAGCTTAAAATTATGAAATTTCGTCTAATGTCGTCAAATTTTGTCTAAATTTTCATCCAATTTCGTATAAAATTCTCTAAAATCATTGAATTTCGTCTAATTTTATCTAAAATTGCCGAATTTCATTAAGAAAGTAAACTAATTTAGCTTAAAATTATAAAATTTCGTCCAAAATTGTCTAAAATCGACGAATTTTTATTAAAATTGTATATAAAATTGTTTAAAGTTATTAAACTTACAATTAGTCTGATTTCAACTAAAATTGTTATATTTCATTTCAAAAAACTTAATTTTGCTTAAAATAGTGAAATTTCGTTTAAAACGTTCTAAAATCTTTGAATTTTGTCTAAAATTTCGTCCAATTTCATAGAACTTATCTAAAACTATTGGTTTTCGTTTAATTTTATCTAAAATTTTCGAATTTCATTAAAAAATAATTTGATTTGGTTTAGAATTATGAAATTTCGTCAAAAATTTTCTAAATTCTTCGAATTTCATGTGAAGTTTCGTTTAATTTCAGATGAACTTGTGTAAAATTATTGAATTTCGTCTAATTTTATTTAAAAATTTCTGTATTTTACTGATGTTAAATGAAAACTCTAAAAGTATCTGTTGAAAATATGTATTATTAAAAATAATAAAATTGTTTTTTGTTAAATTGCATGTTGAATGAATGCAAAGAATATATCTATCTTTTTAGATTTAAAAATAGTTCTAATTATTCCTGTAGTAAACTAATTAAGCAATAGTAAGAGTATTATTGCTTTAAATTGGCTTGATTAACACTAATTTTTCTTCTGTAAGTTTGAAAATAATAAAGAAGCGAACGTTAATGTTCAATTTTAAAGTCTCATTTTATAAAATTAATGGCGAATTCGATTGGGTGCACTGGTGCGCACCAATGCATAACAGCGTGTTCTATTGGTTGTTTCGTTGTATTCTATTACATTTTATTATTGTAGTTTACAAAACATTTTAAACATCATCAAGCCTTGAACACACTTGCAAGTGATGTTATGATTACGTTTGATTTCATCGTTTTCTGTTGAATTTGCCCTTTTTTGCGCTAAGCTAGTATGACATATGTCAGATTTTGCACTCAACGAGTGCGCACCAGTGCACACTAGTTTTGCCAATCGAATTCGCCATAAGATTTCCTGATTAGACATTCATTTAACCTTTTATAAAATCATCTGGTAGGTCAATTCCTCCACAAAGATGTAACCATAGACATGTGTTTCAAACTTATTAGTTCTCATTAGTACAGTATAGCTAAGAAGCAAGATTGGAGTTTAACGGAGAAGACACAAAAAGGAAAACACAGTCAGAAGCTCAGATGTCAATTTGGTTCTTCAGCTGCGAGATTCTCAGTTTGAAGATAACAAGCAACATCCTTACCAGAGGCACCAATATTCTTTGTACAACCCAAACTGAGGAATATAAGGAAAAAAATAATAAAAACGCTGATAGGAATAATAAAGATGGAAGAAAATTATTGGGAAAATTTTACCAAAGAGATTTTTTGTTTCCTTATATTCTTGGGTTGTCTGCAAATTGATGATCTCTAAGCAGAAGAACTATATTAGTGACTAGTTCTCTGGTTGAATTCACTTTTTGTATCTTCTCTATTGAAGAATCTTGTTCCTTGGCTATACCACATTTATGAGAATTAATAAGTTTCTAACACGTGTCTACGGTTTCTTTCTTATTATTTCTTACAGTTTTATTACAACTAATGTTATCATTCAGAGCTATTAGGTTGGGGAATAACTTTGTGTGTTTTTTATAACTGTCAAAATCACTTATTTTCTAATTAACATCAATTAATAATTAATCAACCATACATTTCCTTTCCTTGTCGATAACTTCTTCCTAGCGGTTAGTCAGCTTTTAAATTCCAATAAAAATCCGATTTTTTTTTGAGGTGAACCCAACACAGAATGAGGCTGTTTGCTTGATTAATTAAAAATTGGAAAAAAAATTTAATATCAGAATTATTATATCAATCAATAGTTTTTTTTTTCTTCTAAAACTGAACTTACATAGCTCTTAAACAAAATGACTCATTCATTTTTAATGTTTTATACCGTCATATAATACTTTAGTGGTTACAAAATATAAAACGAGTTTAAATCAGCATTACAGCATAAAATATTCAGGGTTAAGAAATTAACATTGTGATCCCGTTTAATATTAAATTTAACTTTTCTAATATTTATTTTGCATTTTTCCATTAATTAATTTTTCTAAAACTCATTTTATAAACCAATTAGACCAGTATTTTTTAATTAACTTAATTAACATTTATTTTACATCTATTATATATTTTTTACATTTCTTGAATTTACTTTAGAATTACAATTAACATTTTTATTCATGTTTACAAAGTTTTCACTTTTCTTTTTGCTGTTTTAAACAGTTTTGAATCGAATTAAAATTGCAATATAAAAATACTTCTTCCATTCATTCAACAAATAATTTAAAACTGAATTCTTAATTTTACTTAATAAATTTCTTTTACTTAACAATTACAGTAGAAAACGTATTCACTTTAGATCTGTTCTGAAGATGTACACATTTTAAACCCATCTAAATATAGAATCTTATTTACAGACCCTTCTCAAAGGTGAAGTATCGCATCCTGATTCTATTTATTTATTTTTCTACAATACCCACCTTCATTCTCACACAGTTGTTATCGTAGGCGATACTGTAGCATTGTTATTGTCTCGACGTTTTTTTTTTTTTAAATCGTCCTTGAGCATAGTTCCTTTTAACACTTAACAGTAGGTAGAACTTTACTGCATTATTTATCAGTTGTACACAAGTAAATTTACATGTATTATGCAAGAACTAATAACAGATTTCAATAGTATTTAGTTACTCTCATAAGTTGAAAGAAAACATAAGTTCAAAAACAATTTTAATTCGTGTCTTGTATATTTAATCTCATTAAGATGGAAGATTATATCAGATTAGGATTACTCACAAGCAGCCAAATTTAGTACGAAAGTGGGAGATTTTATTTGTTTAAAGTCAACGTAAAAATCAACAGTGGAAAGTCGTGTTCGTTTAATTAAATAAAAATTAATCTAATGAATAGACGTGTTAATTTATTCTTGTTAAAAAATATTTTTGTTAATCTCAGTTCGAATGCCGACTCCGATGCGTCTAAGAGATTTAATAAGGCAGATTCGAGCAGCTAGAACCGCAGCTGAAGAACGAAGCGTGGTTAATAAAGAATGTGCGTGTATTAGGTCGACATTTCGGGAGGAAGATTCAGTTTGGAGGTTTGTTTTTTTATTTTATTTTAATTTTTTATTCTAATTTTTATTTTAATTTAAAATTTTTTAATCTAATTTTTAAATTTTTAATCTAATTTTTTATTTTTTATTCTAATTTTTAATTTTTTTAATGATTTTAATTAATTTAATGAATATTTTATGGAAATTTCCAGATGTCGAAATATCGCAAAACTCCTCTACATACACATGTTGGGTTATCCGGCACATTTCGGCCAATTAGAATGTTTAAAATTAATAGCAAGTCCAAGATTTACGGATAAAAGGATTGGTTACCTAGGCGCGATGTTATTATTAGATGAACGACAGGATGTTCACCTTTTGATTACAAATTGTTTGAAGAAGTAATTGAATTAAAACTTCATATGGTCGTTTTATAAACTTATATATTTTTAATCTTTAGTGATTTGAATTCGACCACTCAGTTTGCTGTAGGATTAGCGTTGTGTACGTTAGGGGCTATTGCTTCTCCGGAAATGGCGAGAGATTTGGCTGGCGAAGTGGAAAGGTTGATGAAATCCCCGAACGCTTACGTAAAGAAGAAAGCGGCGTTGTGCGCGTATAGGATTATTAAAAGGGTGCCGGAGTTGATGGAGATTTTTTTGCCGGCTACGAGGAGTTTATTATCAGAAAAAAACCATGGTGAGTATAATGCTACCTGTAATAAAAAGAAATTTTAAAATGTATTTTTTAAAAAACTTTTTTATCATGGTCTTTATTTTTTGTAGGAGTTTTAATAACTGGAGTTACGCTGATTATTGAAATGTGTCAGAATAGTCCTGATACTTTGGAGCATTTTAAAAAGGTAAATATTTTTATCTTTTTGGGGATTTTTTATGGTGTTTGGGTTTAAGTCATTATTTTAACAAATAATTGTTATTTATTATCCATGATTAAATTTTGATGCTAAGAATAATAACAAATAGCAAAGAAATATAAAACAATAAATATGAATTAAGGTTATAAAATTTATGAATTCATACAATCAAGTGTTTGATTATAATAGGTAAATTTAGATCAATTTTATTAAAGTTAGGTTTTCCTCTAATTCGCCAATCGCTGGAAATCACTACCAAGTCATTGCTGACGATTTACTATTACAACTTAAATGAATTTTAATTTGTTTTACACTTGACTGAGTAGCTGCGACTAACGACAATTCAAGTAGTCGTAACGGCTAGTCGTCTGACTACTTCCAGAGTAGATGAGGGTCCAAATCCGCTTTATCAAGATAGACTTTTGTGCAAAAAACGTAGAGAAAATTATTTATATTAATAGAAAATATGCACAGATATATGGCTCAAAAAATAAATGATTAAGGGCAATAAGTGTATAGGGTAGTTGTTAATGTTAATAGGGTAAATGCACTGGTTAGCCGACCAGCACTGGATCTCGACCATTTTGTCATTTAAATTCAAATAATAAGAAATATATTTGCTATACTTCAGAAAGGTGTGCATATTTGGTTTTATACATCTACAGCACTTTTAAAATTGTTCTCAAAATGGAGCCAAAAATCTACATTATTCTGTGAAAAATCAGTAAATACATGTCTATCGCAATGACAGGATAGTTTCATGTGTAGTGTAAAAAAGTGTAAACCCAACTCGGCCAGAAAATAGTAAATAATTTTGATTTTACACACGTTAGGTGATCATATTATGGTTTATATCTATTATTAGTTATAGTTGCTTATATATTTTAAGAAAAAATAGGGTCACAGTAAGTTTTTTGCTTAATATTTGATGGTCGCCAACCAATATTAAAATAATTGCCTTTTTCAGTTCTCGACCAAAATGGTCGAGAATCAGTAAGCTTTAAAAAAAATTAATTGTTTTGGTAATATCATCTATTTAAGAATTGTTGGTATTTTTGTGTATACTTCAATTATTTTATATATCTACTTTTTAAGTTTTAGTTTGCGACCATAAAATTAGACCAAAGTATTCTTTTTCTACACTCTTGTTATAGGTGGTCGAAAATCAATTAGTTCTCGATCACATCAACAAGGAAATTGATTAATGTCACTTTCTTTATTAGTAAAAAATAATAATCTATTTTTTGTAAGTTCCTATTTACGTTTGTTTAGTGAAAACTATGTGTATACTTATATTAAAATTGTTTGAATTTATGTTTTTCTCTAATGAAAACCATTGTTCTAAATATATTTTCTTAGAAATTAGTCCAATTTGTGGTGGTCGAGAACTAATATAAAATGGTCGAGAACTCCGCAGAGTGGTTGAGAAGTAGTGATATTGTACTTTTTTTGTTTTTATTGAAATTTTAATAAATATTGTTGAAAGAAAGAAAAAAGCATGCTTGCACACTGTTAAGAACTCATTGAGGAATCGTTGAACTCTAGGTGTACTAAAATTTGAATCATTTTTCGACATGTAAAATATATTCAAAGTCAATTTTTTTGTTAACTGGTGGAGAACCAATGCATTGACCCTACTAACGGTATCGGGTTTATTCATCTATGATCTGTCTAAACGCGCGATATAATCAGGATCAAAGATCGAAAATGAAGAAAAATAAAAAAACAATGTGTTGATTTTAATTCTAATGAAATCTTTTGATTGATTATTCCTGTTTGTTATAGTTTCCACTCTGCTATGTCCTAAAAGATTTGTTACACACTCCTTTTGGACGATCTATAACAGTCTATAAATTGTTTATCAATATATTACCATATTTTCTACATGCCTTAACCTATTCATAGAATTATATGGAGTTTGATCTAGTTTAGCTATTGCTATATCATTTTCTAAAAAAATATTATCGAAATCGTCGAGAAATTCCATTACGAACGTCATGATTTATCATTAAAATTAAGATAAATCGATTGAAATCTACTTTTTGACTTTTTGTGCCTGATTTTCAAACTCTAATCCGTGATATAACGTTTATCAGCTACATCAATCGACCCGTAAATATATCTGACACATAGGTATATTTATGTGACACACAGCGTTAAGCTTGGTTCTCACTTTACGTTCCGTTTGCGTTCCATACACTTCCGTTCCGTTTCCATAAAAATATTGTTAGCTGTAAATCAATGGACGTGTACACACTTTACATTCCATTTCCATACCGTTTCCGATCCATTCCCTTCCATGTTCCATACTGCTTACGTATTTTTTACGGATAGGAGACGTTTTGGAGATATTGATATTTCAACTGATTTCAACACAATATGAATGATATTATTATGATGTATATAATGCTTAGAATTTTATTTAATTAAATGAACTCCTTTGTAAAACATATTAGTCCTTCTGTAAACTGAATTTATCTTTTTGCAAATGAACTACTTTGTTTACTGACGAGAAAATCGATGTTTTTCATTTGATGTATTTAATGAAACTACCTACAGAGGCATAAACATTTTTTAATAATTAGTAATTCCTATTTGAAAATCATTTATAGTCTAAAATTTTTTGATAAGTTTTATAAAATATTAAAATTTGTTCTTGAAAAACGTAACTTACCACTATGGTATGCAGCTGATTGGAAATGGCAGGTATGGAAACGGAATGTAAACAGAACGAAAAATGTGAAAACGTTAACCCCTTAAGGACCGATTTTTTTTATACATCAAAAAAAAAAAAAAAACATTTTTATAATAATTACAACAAATATTTTGGCATATTAGGAACCAGTTACAAGAGTTCTTTTACAAGTTACTTTGGGTACGTATAATATGTGTCTGGCCGAGTTATCTTGGGTTGAGTCTTTTTAGACCAGTGTTTCCCAACCTTTTTTGTGCCATGTCCCATGTTTAGTAATATTGCTATGTCCCCTCTAAGGTTCCGCGAGGCCCCACCAAGAAAAAAATGTGTTAGTTTGGGTATTTACATATGGAAACAATATACAGTTCAAACATAAAATGTACCTAAAAATATGTCATGAGACACATCCATGCGCCCAAAAAAAAAAGGTCATACGGTTTTAAAGTAATAATTTTGTATGGGATTTGTCCCTATAACACTCTTTTCTGATGCCTTTTATGAAGAAATGGACTAACAACATTTTTTTTACACATCTTCAAAAACCGAAATTGCCCCCCTCAACACTCAAATTGCCCCCCTGTGGGGCCTACGGCCCACGTTGGGAAACACTGTTTAGACCGTACACTTATCCCGAGATATCTTGGGCCTGGTCCTTAAGGATTTAATTTGCTTGACAACCTAAAACATTGTATGTAAATGGAATGGTTCAGATATGGAAAGGAAACAGAATGTATAGTGAGAACCAACCTTTACGTAGCAGTGATTAAACTAATTTATATATTTATATGGATGATAAGTTATAAACTAGTTTAGGGTTAGATGAATAAACCGTCCCTGAGTTAACTTAAAAAAATACCAAGTTGGGTTGAGTAGCTATGACCAATGATAATTTCATTAGTTGTAACAACTGACCGTCAGATTGCTTCCAAAGCAGAAAATTGTCCAAATTCACTTCATCAAGACAAGTTTTTCTGTCAAAAACGAAGAAAAAAACTCATTCAAATTAGTAGAAAATATTGAGAGTTATATGCTTGAAAAAATAAACCATTAAGTTGACTTAAAAAATACCCATTGGCAAAAAATAGGTAAAGATTCCAGCTACTAACTAGCAGTTATCTGGTAGTGTAATGATTGTATTTGTATAAAGACAGAGAAAAGGTTTATGTAGATTGAAAAGGAATATGAAGAAAGTCCCAATTTTTCTTCATATACTCCACATAACTCGACACGTTTCGTATTTTTTAGAATTTTCGGGTTAGTCAACTTATTATTAGAAGTTTATAAAAAAAGTCCATTTTTTTAAAAGTCTTATAAGTTAATATTACAATTGCCTTTATATTTTTTTAAATTTTGTTTTACATTTTTCATTTTGATGTTAGGTTATATCGATAGAAAATAACTACATATTAAATTATAAACAAATTATTGGTCACAGTTTACTTATGCAAATTACATTCAGCAAAAATTTTACAATTTGTATTTTCAGGTTTCCATTTCTAACAATCGCAGTGTATGTATTTTTTCATTAATTCACTTGATGGGTATTTGTTAAAAATTTTTGTGCTCATTGTGTAAACTTTGTAGACATATCTTCAGAGGTACTAGAATTAAGAAAATGTTAAGGTTATTTAAAACGAAATTAAAATTAAAGTATTAAAGTCCATTTTACCAGTTTTATCCAAGGATTAAGAAACTTATATAAAAAAGATGTTGTTTTACTTATTTTTATTAATTATAAGTCTAATTAGTTTTGGTTTTCAATCATCATCAGAAACTGTATTAACTTAAATCCATGTTTTGAAGCTGTTAGAATGTCAACACTTTGCCGTCCGACGTCACCACAGTGGTGATATGCGCAAACTAGCGGTCAACGGCCGGCGACACCTCAGTGGTGTCAGGCATAAAGTATGGCTCGACCGTAATAAAAGATGGTAACTGAATTAGTGCTGCCGGCGTCAAGAAACGAAATATTTACAAAAGCGCGGACGGGAAAGTATTAATATCTTGGATTTAGGTCAATAAACTCTTCATGATGGTTGGAAATCGAAACTACTTAAACTTATAATTAATAAAGATCAGTAATAGTAGTACAAAAGTTTTTTTTTAAGTTTGTTTTAAATTAAGGTCTTGTGCTTTCAGTTTATATTTTATAAAAGACATAAATGAATAGAATATCTTGATTATCTTGACTTATTAACGCTTGATATTGATTCCATTTAGTTTTAAGCGTTAGTATGTTAAAACTTTAAAAAATAACTTAAAATCTTAAAGAAAAAAAAATCGGTTACATTTATTTATCTTATTTTAAAATAATCTGTTTAATATTTCAATAAATTTACTTCATTTTTTTAAAAACCTGACATTTTTCTTAATTCTTTTTTAATGACTTAATAAATCGATTTGTACCTCTGTAAATGGGTAGCTTTTGTGATGTCATAATCCACACTATGTACAATAAATTTGTAAAAAGCCTCAATTAAAAATATCTATACATTAAAACTGACAGAACGTAAAGAAAATGTTTGCATTATACTTTGTAAATATACTCTTATTTTGTGAACTATAGCTGAATATTGATTAAAAAATCTGGTAGTTATGTTTGTCATCTATGTAAATAGTAATTTACTACTAGAAAATATCATAGATTGAGCGGTAGAATTATGAAACAGATTTAATAAATAATAATCACAAATAATAATGATATCACGATTTTTTTTTTATTTCCATAATTTTCTCGCTCACTCTATAATTGTATATATTTATTTCTATATTTAACAATTATTTTAGATTGTACCTAACTTAGTACGCATCTTAAAAAATCTAATCCTGGCTGGTTATTCCCCCGAACATGATGTTTCCGGAGTTAGCGATCCATTCCTCCAGGTAATTGTTTCACCTTTCATAGTTTTTACTTATTTCTATTATAATTATAAATCATGAAAATAATAATTTTTTAAAATAATCATATTTGAAAATAATTATATTTGAATTTAACTTATCCAGGTAAAAATCTTAAAACTACTAAGAGTATTAGGTCGAAACGACCCAGACGCATCCGAAGCAATGAACGATATCTTAGCCCAAGTCGCTACTAACACTGAAACTAGTAAAAACGTCGGTAACACTATCCTATACGAAACCGTTTTATCCATTATGGATATTAAGTCAGAAGGAGGATTACGGGTTTGTTAAATAACAGAAAAAATAATTCAATTACTCATAAATCGATTGATTGTAGGTTTTGGCGGTTAATATTTTAGGAAGGTTCCTGTTAAATAACGATAAAAACATACGATACGTAGCATTAAATACCTTATTAAAAACCGTTCACGTCGATACCTCAGCGGTTCAAAGGCACAGATCGACGATTTTAGAATGTTTAAAAGATCCCGACGTTTCAATAAGACGAAGAGCTATGGAATTATCTTTCGCGTTGGTTAATTCACAAAATATCAGAACGATGATGAAGGAAATGTTAGCGTTTTTGGAAAAATCCGATCCGGAATTTAAAGCTCAATGTTCTTCAAATATCGTTCATGCGGCTGAAAGATTTGCGCCGAATAAACGGTGGCATCTTGATACTTTATTAAAAGTATTAATTGCTGTAAGTTTATTTTTGATTTATTAAAATAATATTTAATAAAAAAGTTAATAAAAAATAGAAAAAAATAATAAAAAATAAAAAAATTAATTAAAAATAATAAAATTTTTAGGCTGGTAATTATTTAAGAGATGATGTAATAACATGCACTATTCAATTAATATCAGAAAGCACTTCACAACAAGCGTATATCACGTGGCATCTTTGGAGAGCACTCGAAGAAGATACGATGGATAAACAACCCTTAACTCAAGTTGCAACTTGGGCTATCGGTGAATACGGTGACATGCTTTTAACGGCAAACATTGAAGATATAGATATGGAAAGACCAAGCGAAGAAAAAGTAATCGACGTTTATCAAAGGTTATTATGGTCACCGCAAAACACACCGACGACTAAACAATACACTTTACTATCGTTAACCAAATTGAGCACGAGATTTCCTAACAGCAATCAGTAAGAATTTATTTAAAAATTTCCAAATTGCACTTTGGGTTAATTTTTTTTATTTATTCTTACAGTAAGATACAGCAAATCGTAAGTTCGTTTTGTTCAAGTTTACATATTGAGTTGCAACAACGTGGGGTTGAATTTACGCAATTATTTGGAAAATATGGACATTTAAGACCGGCTTTGTTAGAAAGAATGCCACCGATGGAACTTGCTAGGCAAGAAAGTGATGTACAAACTAACGGGGAGATTGAATCACCGGAAACTAAAGTTGATGATAGTCCAACTCATATTTCAAGTGATTCAGTAAGTATATTTTATTATTTTTTTTATTAAAAAATTGTTTTAAATATTAATTAATAATTTGTTTAGAATGCATTGTTGGATTTATTGGGTTCCGATACATCAGATATAGATATAATAAAACCAAGTAGTACATCGATTCCAACCCAACCTGTTTCAAATAGTAACAATCAAGATTTGTTGGATTTATTAGGCGATTTAGATATATCATCGTCAATGCCACCCACGGAAACTACAACTGGATTGACTTTAATTTCAGAAAATAATAATCCAACCATTCCTATTACGAATGCAAATTCTAATTTTCTTACTGGGGATTTCTTTAATACAAATATTACGAATGGTAAATTAAAAAAAATCATTTTTTAAAATCTACTGTATTCGTTGGTATGTAAGCCGCACCCTATTTCTGTGAATGATTAGTAAAAAAAAAGTTTCTTAAAATAAAGTTGGTAAATAAATAAATCATAATATTGTCACGTGTCACTCGCTTGTTTCTAATTACGGGATTAAATAAGCAAGAGGTATACTTACTTTCTTGCTGGGACCTTCCTTGGAGCTGCACTAATACTCGCAGGAGGAGAGGGATGTACAACTAATACACCACTTGACGTTCACTGTTCATTGCCTTTATTGTACCACGCGGCGGAGCTAGCACCTGGAACCTCTTCGAACAAGCTTACGGTTCTTATACTCGTTCGATTAGGCGTTTGTGCTAACTCCGCAATGTACAATGACCCCCTTTTGGGGCTTTGTCCTGATCGTGGCAATATTACGATTAAATTTTTTAGTTAGGTATTTTATATTTTTGAATTAGGTTCGAATCTAAACCGCACTCCATTTTTATGAACAATTATATAGCAAAAATAGTGCAGCTTATTGTTAGATTCAAACGAATACATTAACTGTTTTTTAATGATTTATATTTATTATTTTTTTGATTTATTTTAGAGAAAGACGTGCCTACTATAACCGCGTTTGAGAAAAACGGACTAAAAATAATGTTTTTGCTGGAGAAATTACCGGATTCCAACAATACTTTGTCCATAAATGTTTCCGCAACTAACTCAACTATGTCCAATATGACTGACTTTTTATTCCAAGCAGCTGTACCAAGAGTAAGATATTTTTATTGTTTATTTTTGTTCTATTTTATTTATTTATTTCTTTTTAATTATAAAATTTTTTGTAGACATTCCAAATCCAGATGTTATCACCTTCAGGGACTGTGATAGTTCCCAACGGGGAAATAACCCAAGTTTTAAGAGTCGTTAATCCCAATAGGGTAACTATTAACATTATTTCTTTATTTATTTATATGGTTATTATCTGTTTTTTTCTTTTTATGCTGGTGTCTTGGGTATAAAATTTCTCTTCATTTTTCTAATTTTAATAGACTTTTTTACTGTAATGTGTATTAAATTCCAATCAAATCAAATGTTAGTACAGTGACACATCAGTTCAGTATTAACGTTGTTCATAAGGCTGCGGCTTCACTGGCGCCGGTTCAAACCAGATCAAATAAGTGGCTACAGTTGTTCTTTCAGATCACAACTGACATGTTTTCACCAGATACGTGTACTTTCCACGGGTCGGTACGGAACAAACGTGTTTGATATTCCATCAAGCACTAGAAAACTCTGTTATGGATTAAATTTTAATGCCATCGTAAATCTCCAGAAATAATTTCTAAATATAATCATAAGTTGTTATATCCATTCGATAACACTCTTTAAACTTCTCAGGGTAATTTCGAAGTTTTAAAGAAGTTTTTGTATATTCCCCTTTTTCGCGTGATTGGTATAGTGTATGCATCCAATAAAGACGTGTCATTTTATTGTATTTACTGTTAATACTTTCCGTTAGCCATCCATCTCATTCATCAGAATCTGAGGAATTAATTTAAACCTCTTGAGAGGTCTTTATTAATTAACAATAACCTTGTATTTACTCGTCGGGTATTATCTACCATATAAATCCGGTACAAATGAAGCCACTACAATGGACTTCTTTGCTCTAATCTTGTCTACTCTGGTATCATCTGATCTGACTGACGCAAATGTAGCCTTTACCTAAGAAGGGTGGAAGTACTGGTTGTACTCGTGAAGAATTAAGTAATGAAAAGTTATTGGGAATTCAACTAAAAAAGGGAAAAATCAAAAACGTCCTTTTATTAAGCCAAGCTTTTAATCAAATTTATTGCGATCTTCATCAGGGTTCATTACAAAGAGAGGAAAAAATAACATTCACATTGTAAAGTTAAAGTTAGGTTAAGAACTTACAAACAAAGGTACAGTGAAGTTCCGCTAATCCGGATCAATGAAAACTGAGGCAATCCGAATTAGTGAAACATCCGAATTATTGGAACTTTTTTAAAGGTCACAAAAGTACGTTAAATACATGCAGGGATTTATTAAATCAAAACACACACTACTAACATATTGAAAATATTACTAAAAATGAACGCTCTTAATTCTAAATATAAATTAAAAAGTCATATTGTGTACACAAAAAGTAAAGAAAATATGTACGTATAAAGTAAAAGCTAAAACTAAGGTTTAAAAAAATCAGTAAGCTTTGTTTATTTTATACTACACTGGTTGGCTTGCATTGCGCGTTGTCGCGCAATGTCGTGCATGTCGATCCGGATTATGGAATCACAAGTAATCCGGATTATGGAATACATAATGTAAATAACTAATATTTCAATTTCGTCCGGATTACTGGAGAATTCGGATTATTGGAGTTCGGATTAGCGGAGCTTTACGGTAGTAACTTTACAACGTTGTTATTATTGTTGTTTTCTCTCTTTGTAGTGAACACCGATGAAGATCGCAATAAATTTGATCGAACGCTTGACTCAATAAAAAGAGGTTTTTGATTTCTCCCTTTTTTGGTTAAATTCCCAACAACTTTTCATTACATTGTTCATAAGTAGAATTTAAGAGGAATTTTTTTTCCTCACGATATATTTTCATAGGAGGAAAAATGTCATTCAATCTTTTGCCTTAAATGCCATGATATTACTATTTAGTATCACTTGTACTTGGCTGATTTGACAATAAATATAGATGAAGCTCTATAAATATAGATACATATCAAAGTCTCGTTCACGTCATGTCCTTTAACACGTTCACGTCGGCGCGTACCACCGGTGGCCCGCACTAAATTGTTTCATCGGACGGCGCGCACCACCGGTGGTACGCATAATATAGGATTATATTTTTTGCCGCCAGATGAAGCGCAGTATGAAAATCGGTTCCGACGTGAACGTGTTAATTTTTCACTAATTCAAGCAACAACTTTTCTATTTTATGAACACAGACAAATTTCTGTGGGTGTGTAAACCGAAGCATCATTTGTGAAATCAAACAAAATGTGTTCACAAGTTTTGTTCATAAACCCGTTTGTTGATGAACTGAGTCGTTCACAATCCGAGGAATGACAGTACGTACTTCACTTTGATTGTATTTAAAATGTCACTCACAAAACATTTCAATTTGAGATAATAAGGTCTAATTGTAGAATAAATATGCAAATTTCGCAAAATCCATATTATCCAATGTTGAGATATGTATTAGCAAAAAACCTTTTGGCAAGTACACCTGAAAGTCTGTACTCTCTTGATTACCCATAGATGGCCAGATAAGAACGCAAATCTTCCATAGAGTAAATTAGATGCCAAACTTGAAGTTTCGCGGTATCCATACATGTTCAATTTTCAATTATGGCTTTGTTAGTTGATAACAAAAAAAAAAATTTTTTTTTTTGGTTGCGTGGTGCCCAGTCAGCCAACCCAACCCAGCGTCGCAACGTCTGTAACCGACGCCTCGGTTGACAGTGAATTTTTTCGAAAAAAATTTTTTTTCCTTTTTCTGAGTTAAATAAACATTTTTTAGCTTAAAAAAGGTTTTTTACAAAAAGATTTTTTTTTGGTTGCGTGGTGGTCAGTCAGCCAACCCAACCCAGCGTCGCGACGTCTGTAACCGACGCCTCGGTTGACAGTGAATTTTTTCGAAAAATTTTTTTTTCCTTTTTCTGGGTTAAATAAACATTTTTTAGCTTAAAAAGCGTTTTTTACATCAAAAAAAATTCTTTTTTTTGATGTAATGGTCAGTCGCCGGACTACCAACCATGGGGAGGTTACAGACGCGGATTCAATTGACAGTGAATTTTTTTGAAAATTTTTTGATCACAGTTCCAGCTCCTAATAACTTAATAAACACCTTAGTTATTCAGGCGTTTCTAAACTGTGAGATAAACAGCTGTACTCGCTATATTTATTAACGACAACTCTTAGTTAATAAATACACTGTACATCTACATTATCACACTTATTATTGAAGTTATACTATATTATTAGTGATAAATAATCAATACGATAAGAGTTTGAAATGAAATTTTTTAATAAATCTATTTTTTTATCATTTTTTGATATAGCTAAAAATTTTAATTTTCTTTTAGAATGCTTTAAAAATGAGGATACGAATTTCATACACAATAGGAGGAATGGCAGTTCAAGAGCAAACGGAGGTAAATAATTTTCCAAATACCATCTGGGATTGACGGGAAACGGGATGAAAACACTAAAACTGGTAAAAAGACGTCGAAATATCCCCGAAAATATAATGTAAAAAAAAGAATTCTGGCACACCGAGGTGTAAACATACATAATTTTTTCTATTTTTAGATTTAGTTTTTTTAGTGATATATTGTAAATATACATAAACGAGGATACTTAATTATTATACGAGGCCTTTTGTAACGTAACTTAACCTCCCGAAATAATTTCACCCCTTTCCTCCCTTCATTACAGAGATTACAACAAGTATTTTTATCCGGCGTTGTAATTTGATCAGAAATTTGTTTCTTTCTTCGGATCTACCTCCGTCGTTTAAAAAGGAAATCTTAATTTTACTCTTATTCGCTTGTTACTTTGATATGTTTATCATGTTATTTGCGTCCATCATTAGATTTAATAAATAAATAATGTAAATATATATATTAAAAGGGTTTTTTAATTTTTCCTATTAATTCAATTTTGCTTTATAGAATTTATTATTTTGTTAAAATCTATGTGTTAAAAATCGAAATCGAAAGCAGATAATTTGGATTTTTGGAAATAACCCAGAAAATATTGCTTAGAAGGGCACTTTAATCGAATATACAACAAAAGTAGATTTTGAAAAAGCAAAAATATCAAGAAAATTATTAAATTTAAATCAGAAGTTTCTAAAAATGATGGACCTAGAAACAAAATACTAAATTTTAAAGGTAAGTGTCCACAAAGAGATTAAAATCTCATGAGGATATGTCTCGTGAGAAATTTATTTTAGATGTGTTTGCTCAGAATGCAGATATTTCTGAAAAACACCCGAATTCAGAAATTTTAAAAGCTGCAGCTTGCTATTATGAAACGATGCTTTTGGAATTTTTAACGTTTTACTCTAATTAGAAGAAGTAGTTTATTGGATTTTAAAATAAAACACATTTATCCATAGATAATTTACCTCTATATTTTTAACTGCTTAGTTGTTTTTTTTGTACTTACGTTATAACAATTAAAGAAGTGGCAATGTTTATACATCTGACATAATTGGTGTTGTTGAGCCTTATATACAACAAGTAACTATACATACACACATCATATAGACTATACATAAATAAATAAAACAACAGTATAAATAAATTAACTTACAAACAACAAGATAAAGATTAATTTACAGTAAGTAGAGTAGTTAGTATAAAACGTTTCTCTACAGCGATTTAAATTACTTGTATACTTCAAATGTAGTTACACTTTCTAATTAAACTAATTAAGGCAGAAGTCGAACGTCAATACTTGTTATTATTAGTGTTATTAGCTTCTTTTGAGTAAACATTTTAATTTCTGGTGTTTGGGGAGTGTTTGATATGAAAGGGCTTTATTGCGTTTATACCATGTTTCTTTCGGACGGTTTTCACAAGTCAAAACAACATTCGTTTATTTAGCGAAAAAGGAAAATTGGTCCCTAAGAAACCTTTATACGCTTATTTACCAACTTTAAGTTAGTGGGATGAAGAATTGACTAATTATATTCCTACTGAATTATCGTATTTTTTTTTCTTGGTTTAATTTACATCGGTTATGTTAGTTTCACTTTCTTCTTTTTCATTGCGATCGAAAAATAGTAGTGGAACCATTCCTAGTAGACATCCGATCGTTACTCCGATGACGCGACCCAAATTGGCGAAGTTTCTCGATATCGGCATATCTAGTTGAGCGGGGGTTAACTTTGGAGGACTAAAACCGACTTTATTCGCGACTCGTTCCACGTAAAAAGCCGTACCTATTCCTAACACGTCCGAAAATGTATTTCCCAAAGCTGCTGCTGCCATTGTTGAAAGAAAGAAGTAGGAACCTAAGTATATGTCTATGTAGTCACCCTGAAAACAACAAAAAAAAGTATATTGAATAAAGTTTGAATATAACAAAATATTAAAAAAAAAAAACTCATAAAAACTAGACATTTTTTATTTATCAAAAACTTTTATTCATATAGTTTTAACTCCACCTTGTTTGATTTTTTCTATTTTTATGTTTGTTGTTGTAAAGTACGAAGCAAATCTCGCCATCTAAAAAAAAGAAAACTTTCACGTTCTAGAAAATCCAATTTCATTTCTGTAGATGTTAGTTTTTTTGAATCCGTGAACCATTTCAGTTTAAATGAAATGTCCTGGAAAGCACTTACTTATATCAGACGAGATATGAAAGAGAACAAAGGCGGAATGATATTACCATGGCCCCACCGGCGATGGCAATGCTTCAACAAGTTTGACCCCGAGAGCCTTTTATTTTTAGAATCGATTTTCGCGACTGCGACCTCCGACGGTGTTAGAATAGCGAAGGCAAAAACGGGAGAAATTTTGTTCCTTAATATCATAAACTCTGAAAAATACTACGCCACTACAAAGAGTGTAGCAATTTATCCTTTTCAGTTTGCTTAAAAAATGGAAATTAATATGAAAAAAAAAAAATTAAACTAAACAAATTTATTACAAGGATGGTATAAAAATCACTTATAGTAAATAACAGCCTTTTATTCTCTAGAATGTGAATTTGTCTTAGGAAAAAAAAAACTTTCGTTGATACTATTCGTCGCAGTGTTAAAGACATGATAGAAAGAAATTCTTCAATTCAACCTGCATTCCATATCAATCAACATCGAGGCATTATATAATGAAGAAAAAAACTGTTCTGGACTGATTCATATTCTTGAAATGGAACAACAAAGGTTTTCAGCACATCGATAGCGATGAAACAATACCTATTATTTATACTCTTTTTTATAAAAATCAGATATTTAGTCCTTAAAAGAATTCATTGTGTATTATCACACCATCGATAAAAATAATATTACTTATGAATACCTAACCTTAAATTACTTGAAAGTATAGAACAGGGGTGGCCACACTTGGTGGTACTTAGAGCCCCATTGCAAAATCGAAAATTTTGAAGAGCCGCATCGGAAATTTCACCCTTCAAAAAAAAGGACATTCAGTGAATTGTACCTCCTGCTTCTTTCAGAATCTAGTAGAAAACATTCCTTTCAATATAGGAAACAAATTTTCTTAGTCATTCAAAACTTGGTAGAAAATATTGATGACATTTTTTAATTGAGCCGCACTAAAACTCTAAAAGAGCCGCATGTGGCTTGCGAGTCGCCATTTGGCCACCGTTGGTATAGAATATTGGCTTTCTGGCTTTGACCAGTGATTCATTAGGGTCTTTAGGATTTTTTTTTTGTTTATCTGATGGCGTCTCGGCAACTTCCTCCCAAATTCTGAGAGTACCAAATCATTATCGTATAAAATCTAATTCAAATAAGTTAAAATGTATAAATAAATATGAGAGTAGAAAGATCGCTGCAATACATTTATAAGAAGCGCCGTCCTCATAAAAGAGTTAATTTAATTATTAATTATGTGGAGAAGAAATATAGGGATTTTCTGTGATACTAATTTTTGGATATATTACAGAAATGAGTCACTTGCGTTTGGGGTGGAATACTCTGTATGTTCTGAAGAAGCAGTTAGTAACCTAACATCACAACTAGTTAGTGCAATAAGTGAAAATTTCTGTAAAATATTAACAAACCACTTAGAGAATCATATCATTCATTAGAATCGAGTTTCGAAAATTGAACTTTACATCACTTGAAATAAGCGAAAATTTCTGTAAAATATTGGCAAACCACTAAGAGAATCATATCATTCATTAGAATTGAGTTTCGAAAATTGAACTTTACATCACTTGAAAATAAATTTCCATTTTTGTGTTACACAGGCTATTTTTATGAAGTAACAATGAAAAGATTTAAAGTAATCCAACATTCTGATATTGTTGATTATTAAAAGTAAGGTTAATTTGGTAATCAATTTTTTTTTTGATTTATTCAAAAATAATCTCTAGATTTTAAAAAAGCTAGAAGGGTGATTTCAAACATTCTATATACCATTTATTTTATAATCAATTTCAGGAAAGACAAAACGTATAAAATCTAAGTTTTTCAATATATCAAAAAATTACTCTTTTTTCTTTCAAAATTCTTTTATAATTTAAGTTTAAAAAAGATTAATTAAAATGATGATTATTTTTCATAAATTAAAAATCGAAAAAGATGATCCAAACCTTTCAAACTTTAACTGGTTAAAAACAATACCACCCTGGCATTTCCATTTAAATTAAAATTAAATTTAAATCCCTCCTTGATTACATGATTTACATAAAATTAAAAAAAAAAGTAATAACAAAAAAACCTCACGAAGAAATGTCCCAGTAAAACGTTTTACCATTTCAATCGATATCCTCATTTGAATATCACGGATTTAAATCTTTACTCCACCGAATACAAACCAAAAAATTACAACTTTACAAATAACATAAGACCCGTCTTATTAAAATAACAAGAAAAATTTGAACGCCAAGTTGAAAACGTGTCGTAAATGATATATGCACCCTTGGCTTTATTTATTTTCTTCCCCTTTTCACTTTTCAACAGACCCTCGAGAATTTACACAAACTCGTTGTGTATTCCAAACCGTGCACGTCCATTTTATGAGGTTTAAACGACTCATAAACTTTAAATTCAAGGAAATAGTTTAAAATAAACTACCTACATAAAATAACTTATAAATTAACTTATTTTCTTTCTTAAAATCGAATTTGAAATAAACATTTAATAAACATTATTAAATTAAAGTTTTTGTTATTTTGTAATAAAACCGCTTCATAACTACAATAACCCAGATTGCAGTTATTACTTTATAGATCGTTAGATTTTACGATAATCCGAGATTGAACAAGCACTTTATTACTTTTAGTTATCAGTTTTAATGCTCGTAAATCTATAGGAGTTTCATCCTTAAAACCAAACTCAAACGAGTTAAACTAAAAAACCTAACAAACAAAATAAACCCTAACAAATTAACTAACATTTAATTTAAATAATTCCCAAGTAATAAAAGGTAAAACAAATTTGCAAATAACCCGGTGTGACGTTTACAATTAAAAGATAAACTCTAAATAACGTGACCCTTTTTGACACGTTAATTCGACGCGATGTAATCCTGGGGGATCCTTCCAACGTACAATTTACATTCCGCTGGGTTGAATTACCCGTGATATTCCGAAACGTGCTCCTTTACATCTCGCTTTTAACCAGAAAGTTAGAACATTAGGAATCTCAACGTTAATGAGGATGAATTATCTACGTGATGTTTTTGATGTTTGCAAGTGGAAGTTTTAAACTGTTTTATTACTTGGAATTCTATGCAAATATGTAAATAGTCTAACTTCGATTAGTTAGGAAGTTTCTATCTATACAGGTGTTCCAGAACTCAATTGCCAAACGCTAACCACACCTTCCAAAGCTGATTTCATGCCGATTCAACGAAAGTCTTTATCCGAAATTGCTTTCTAAGAGAACTGCAGCATCTTAAAGATGACGTGTTTGATCAACTTTTTTCGAAATATCTTAATAATGCTTTTAGCTATCACAATAAAATTTTGAGCGTTTGTAAACTTCGAAATGCTTTATCGTTTGCTGGCAAAACAATTTTTTTATTGTCATCATAAAGGTGTTAAGTGCCACCAGGGTAGCAAAAGGACTTTTTCGTTGAATCGGCATGAAATCAGCTCTAGAATGCGTGCTTAGCATCTGACAACTGAGTTCTGGAATCCTGTATAATTAGGATTTAGATGTCAATTTTGAAATTATCATCAAAAAACTTTTGGGTATTTATTAGGTAGCATTTGAAAAGATTTTGGATTTTTAGTTTTAATTAAAAATCGGGTTTGAAAATTTCGAACTGATTTTTTTTCTTTTTTCATTTAGATTTTCGTTACATTTTTATAAAAAAAATATGTATCGGTTCAGTTTAGGTTTATGTAATAAAAATAACGGCTTTTTCGGAATTCCGATTCAGTTCTGAATAATAATTATTTAAAATATTTGTTATAATGAAGCAATTTTCTATCATACTTTAAAAGACTTTATAATTCTTTTTGTAAGTAGAATAAATCGAGGATAGACGACGCAAATTTTTCGAATTATTATAAAATTTATTAGGGAAAATTTTATTGTGATCCATTTTAACCAGTGTTCATTAAATAGTTAATAAGAAATCTGTAATATTCTAGTTATAGATTCCTCTTATTGTCTAACATGTTTGGGTTTTAGCCATAGTTAGATACAAAAGTTAATATTATGAAGTGAAATTACAACAAACATAGATCATAAAATACTTTAAAATTTTAGAAGTAAAATTTGAAGAAAACACTATACTTTTATTGGTATTATAATTTATTATCGTCTAACATGTTTCGATTCTCATCATCATCGAAGACGAAATTTAGACATCTTGGCCAAAAGTTGACATAAAAAGTTTGTTGTTGACAGAAATTTGAAATATCAATATTACGTGGTACTGGACGTAATAGAAGAATGTTCTAAAAGTAAACGGAAGAATAAGACTTGAAAGGAGTCTTGAAATATGGTGTAGTTTTTAGTTAATTTAGTTTTGAATTCTTAATATAGAAGAAAGTCTAAATGTTTCAATGTGAAAGTCTCTACTTTCCTTTTAACGCCGCAAAATTTTGGACTTGATTCACGAATTTCCATGTCACTTAGACACGTTTTAGACTAAGGCAACTATACTTCATTTAACCCTTAACGGTCCTGCTATTTTGACATATGTTATTAGCTGAGTCCGCATTTACTTTTTCGTGAAATATTGGTTGTCTAAGATCAAGGGGTTTACAATTGAAAAGTATATATCTATATATATTTTTCTTTACCAATTTTCCTTTCATAGTCATTCCCAGAACGTCTGGACAATGAACCAACTTGTAGAACAAGCCTTCATAACAATGAAAACTATTTAATTATTTGTCTTGATACTTCAAATATTAAATTTGTTGTGTCTAAACGTCATGTCCACAACGTCTGGACATAGGACTTGACAGAAATAATGCAATGTCCACAACGTCTGGACAACGGACCGTTAACCCCTTAAGGACCAGACCCGAGATATCTCGGAATAGAGTGTACGGTTTTAAATGGCCGTAAAAAAAAATCGGTCCTTAAGGGGTTAAGGGTTAATAACTAGGAGGAGTAAATCTCAAAACCCCATTTACATAGGAAAAAGTAACTAAAAAATACACTAAACATTTTTAGCGGCAAATTTGAATTCTAAACTTCAAACCAGTCACATTTATGCAACCAACAAAACACCAAGCGTTTGAGCGTAGTATTCTAGAACATACCAAATATCTCTATGGCCGTTTATCTATACGTACATTGTTCAAAATTTATCCAAAAGACGTTCCTTGTGTTGACGTATTATATCCAACAGATGACATCGTGTCATACCTTCTTCGAACTTAATATTTTTTGATCGCAACCATTTGAGCACAACGAAAAAGCGAGAAACAAGTTGACAAATTAGGTAAAGCACCTAACCTCAAACGTTAAAAACACTAAACGACAAAAACCAATTTTTTCGTCTTCGTAAACTTGACTGCGGAGCGACCAATAATAGTTCACTATTTTGGCGCGCAAAATTCAAAACACTCCTCCTAGTTATTAAATGAAGTATAGTAACAAGCAATATTGCCACTTGATGACATTTTACATAGAATTAAAACAGACGTCTCAAATTCTCTAATTTGAGACGTCTGCTTTAAAGCATTCTCTGCTTCTAAATCCCATGTAAAATGTCATCAAGTGGCAATTTCGGTTGTTGCTGGTTGCTAATTGTTTGTTGCCTCAGTAAGAGACGTACCTTACGATGAATAGCTAGCTGCCAATGCTGCAGTTAGCTTATCTATTATCCATTCACATCTTTTAACAACCCCTTTTTTATATTCTGTAGAGATGTCAACTCACCTTACTTTATAAAAAGAGATGACGGATTAGATTTTTATAAATCTCTTTGTAGCAGCAGCACAAAGTAACCTCTTTAATTAACCTATTTTTTAATACTAAAACGAATTCTAACAGACATGTATTCAGTATGAAGATGAGAAAAAAAAGCAAGCTTTTTACAACGCATTTTTATGATGAAACACTGCCAATATAGACGGAGCTGTCAATGCGTTCCATCACATTAAGTACCCAACACATAAGTAATAATAAATAAGTCGATAGATTTAAGGTATAAACGTTAACTACAAAGAAACGATCATTGCATCCTTTCATTTGAAGCGTCATCTTTCCTTAATTTACAACGCGTTTACTGTATTTTACCTGTTACTATGCTATATGAGTTTTTGCATTGAAATAAACCGATAGGTATTTTATTTTTAGGTCAGGTTCGGTATTCATTCCGATAAAAAACATTTTTTCCAGTTTTCAGTTTACTTCTGGTTTAAAATCCTGATTAGAAAACACTAAACAACTAAAATAATTTTACCTGTTCACTTTCTTAACTTTAACTAACCTAACTGCTATCACCTCTTAAGATGAAAAAGAAAAGCTGAGTGATCTTTTATTTTATTCCACAGTTATGTGCAGAAAATCAAACATTATTTTCTCTTGCTAATCTATCGCGATGGAAAAAAGAGGAAAGAACGCTTCAAATACCTCTTAAGATGTTAAAAATTAATAAAAATTCTAGAAGTAGTACAAAAATGAACGAATGAAAAATGTTCAAGTAGATATAAATTCAACGTCGTAGGATTACGAGAAATTTAATTCTTGTCTTCAATCGAAAAGTAATGCGGTTTCTTAAACTCCTATTCATGAAAAATACACCTAGAAATTCCCGGATAGAAAATCTATATAGAACGGAAATTAAATTTGAAGCGTAAGACTTGAAAAAGACTTGTGGTAAACGTTTATCGAATTGCAAGACGCCTTTACAAAAAGACGAAACCATTAAGTTCAGTGTAAATGTTTTCTTTAACTTTACCTTTTTCTTTAACTACCATTTAGAGCTTTTACAGATCTTTTAAAATCCTAACCCAATTCTAAACACTTCAAGAAGAAATTCAATAACTGATACTTTAAGTTCTCATTGTTGAAAAACGAACTGATTTTTTTAAATACACAATATGATAATTTAATTACAATTTCAATTTATAATAACTTGTTAAAATCATTTATTTTACTTACAAATATAAGCATGAAAAAGTTGTCCAAAAATCCAAACCCTATAAACGGTATTGAATTCGCTACAGCCACTAAAAAAGAAATACACAGTCTTAATTTACACATAATACCACATTAATAAACGTTTACGTACTGTCAATTAAATTCCTTGTACTCGGTCGTGGTATCCTTTCAGCTATAACATAAATTTACATTAGAATTTCATATTTCCACATTAAAAATTAAATGAGGTAAATTTACTAAACTTTAAAATTTAATAACTTTAAAAACCAAGCCAAAATAATATTTTAAAATATACAATTTTCAACATTATAATAAATAATTACAAGGAAATTTTCCCTTCCTAAATTAAATTACATCCCCTAAATTAAATGTAATCCCTTAAATTAGATTTTAAAGTAGGTGCTTTTACGTTTTATCTTTAATTTTATGTTTTAGCTTTTAGTTACTAATGAAACTAGGGATTCTAAACACAACCCCACGTTTTAACTAAATCATACACGTTGCCACTCAACTAAATAAATTCTCCTCACGTCCACTTTTCATTTAGCACCTCGGTTCACCTTACACCCAACCTTACAAACCAAACCCAAAAAAGGAATAAGAATAAAGTTAAAGGCTTGATGTAATGTGCCGAGAGTCACGTCTGCAACAGAAACGTGTCCAATTTTTACTCGACTCCTTTCGATTTAAGTCGGACAAAAATAGGGCGTTTTATTACTTCGTTTTAACTTTAGTTCAGACAATAAATTGACTAAAAATAAAGTAGTGAATCGTACAAGAAATAGGAAGGAAAAGGATAAGGAAGATGTATTTTACAAAGCTGACGTAACATTGTGAAATATCGGTATCTCGTTTCTTGATTGTGAAATGTTAAGAATGGGATCGAGACAAAAAAAATTGTATGTAGTTATTTTTATTTTTGAAAAGAATGTTCCTAATATGACGTGTAAATGACGTTTTTTTAAGAATCCAAACAATTTAAAAATAACTTGTTTTTAGTAAAAATAATTTAAAATGTAATTGTTAATTTAAAAATGTTAAATAAAAATTTAACGAATTATACGAATTATACGTAAATAACAAAGTATAATAACCTTAGCAATACCAAAGGTTATATTTTTATTTATGAAGACCGATATGAGTCTGATTTTAGTGTAAAATTCGAGAAATTACAATACAAAACAAAGAGAAATTAAAAAAATATTAAAGCAGTAATCTTTTAACAAAGAAAAACTTGTTTTATACACCTTTAATAGTAAAAATAGATAAATTTAACAAACTTATTAGGTTATTAAAGTACACAAATAAAAGGTAAATTTTTAAAAATAAATTTATCTTAAATAGGATTTTATACTCCTTTAGTTTTCTTCCTACTGACATATTTTATATATCGATTATAAATGCGAAGTTAGTCCTCAACCTCCAATTAGATAGAGATTTACAATCATAGTAAATAATGTTTTTAAAGAAAGTTCTTTAATCTATTTTAAAGCTTTGAGCATCCTTCAAAAGCTTCATCCTTGGCAAATTACAACAGATTAAATTAGGCGAAATGACTGATTTCAAATGGTTTAAGAATCACTCGAAAAAAATTCAATAATGGATATTGTTGTAAACCACCCGTATTTGTGTCTTTTTTAAAACATATTTTCGTATTCTCATATGCCTTGTTATAAACTTTATCGTAAGTTAAGATTATAGTTATAGAAAAGTCGCACGAGTAATTCTAAACCCAGCTCATCCAGACTCAAGTCCCACAAACATTTCTCCGAAATATTCTAGTTTTGCAGTGAAGTAAGTTTAGATACAGGTGTATGTAATGAAATATCAGTAAGAACAAAAGTTAAGTCTTTCCGAATATCAAAATTACTTTCCGAAATGGAATACAAAAGATTTTGAGTCTGGAACAGATTTTTAGATTTGCTCGCGATTCGGATGAAGAAGCATTTTTCTAAAGTAGAATAAGTTCTGTGCGCAACCAGTTTGATTACTACAATAAAAACTTTGAGAAGTACGGCATCGTGTTTTCATTCCACAATATGTATACAAAAACAATGCGAAAATGGATTTTTTACGTAGCTTTTACTAGTAAACAATTCGTGCGATTTCTAAGATTTATACACTATTTAGTAGTTTATTCACCAGAGCTTCCTCTATCAATTTTTAGAAATGGCCGATTTCAAATTTTGCAGATTTGCCTTGTAGAAGGGTCTAAACGTTAATGTGTTTGCAAATTCTAATAGATTTTAGGGATTGTGTTGGCGTCTGAAGGTCCAACTTCCAATTAAATAGGGATTTTCTTTAAAAAAACGAACATTACGATGAAGAGAAAGATGCAAGGTATGTTCCCCTCTGAAACGTCTAACGCTAGAATCTTGCATCTTTATCTTCATGGTGATATTCATTTACAAAACGATAATACAGTAAACGATTTTTTAAAGAAAATCCTTCAACCCATTTTATGCTCTATGCGTCTTCAAATGCTTCATCCTTGACGAATACCATAGGCGAAATAGTCGATTCCAACTTCTTTAAGAACCCCCATCACCCATGAAAAGTGTTGGAATCGAGCATTTCGTCTATTACATTTGCCAAGAATCTATTTAGCTTTCGAATGATGCGTAGAATGGTTAACACATTGCATACGGCGCTCTGTGCGTTCAACACGCCCTCAAGACCCGCACATTTTCGAATACAATTCAAAACCCGTCCACAACGTTGGATTTACTAAAAACGAGATATATCGTGATCCGTACGCAATGTATTAACATAAAAAATTATTGTATATGTAAACCTCTATATAATTGGGAACTGAAGGCTAATTTTGTGTGGGTTAAAATGTTGGTAGTAAAGTTGGTAACAATTAAGGAGTAGAAGTAACAGAAAGAGTAAGTGTCAAAACTCTTAATTAAAGATATATCACTTTCCTGTAAAATAGAACTTAGGCTCATTGAAAGTTTTTAAACAATTTTTTGAGATTTTTTTCCGAAAACTTAATTCACTTAATAGGACAGTCGACGGCACATAAACCTTTCTATAGGAATATCTCGTTTTTCGACAAAATGGCACTTAACCGTTTTATAACTTTTACTTCTTAATTAACATTCAGTTAACATGTGCAACATGGATGAAAACTTTTATTTTACTTCTGTGTTTCAAAGCACACAAAGTTTTGAATTAAAAAAAAAAAAAACAGTTTTTAGATTTATTGCGAATATTTTTTATATAAAATGTTTTTTCCATCTGTTTTTATCAAAAATTTACAAAGGATTTTTATAAAATAAAAATACTACAAAAAGGTTTTTGTTTAGAAATTAGAAATTTTTTTATTTATAAAGTTTTTTTATCTTTTTGTAGTTTTATTATCAATTGAAGGACCTTAATGCAAAAATGGGATAAGTCATTATTTTTGCGAAATTGTAGAATGTATTCCAGATGATTTTTTAATGTTTTACCTCTCGTTTTGTGTAAAAATGGAAAGAAAACTTCTATAAATAACAAACTTATTGGCCACATTGATTCATCTTCGTGCCAAATTTTTTTGTAAAAACGAGATAAATCATGATTTATCTACCAAATGAACGGTTGCTTATTTGTTATTATTGAAAAGTATGCTAAAACACATAGTACTGAAATTCGGCTTTAGTTAAGTTTAATTTCTTATTAAGTATTCTTGTTTATATTGTACTTCCACGTCTTTGTTATGTTATGTTTCTGACTTTTCAGAGCTTTTTCAGGAATTTAGAAATAATGACCAATAATAATAACAATAAAACCAATAAAAATACTAAAAATAAGGATTAAAAAAGAAAAGAAGTATCTCCCAAAGACATATAATAATACTCCATTATAACAATTTAAAATGTCATGATAACTCAACATAGATATAAATGAGAATTTCGGTGAAAATCAATACATATCGATGGTCTCAAAATCAATACCTCGTAAGTTCGAAAATTGCTATTCTCAAATTTAAACGTTTTCCAATTCATTAGAATTAGAGGCATCATCTATTAAACGATAACAAGCTTTGAAAAATGGTGCCATTTCCCCGGTAACGGATTTTTCAAAGCTTGTTACCGTTTAATAGATGATGCCTCTAATTCTAATGAATTAGAAAACGTTTAAATTTGAGAATGGCAATTTTCGAACTTTCGAGGTATTGATTTGAGACCATCGATATTTTTTATTAATCAGGAAAAGTTTGATTGTGATCCATTTTTTTTTTTCACTAATGTGTATTAAAACGTAGAATAAAATATCGGGTGTTCATTTAAATTCGTGCTCAAGTGTGCTTTGAAATTTTGTTAGACAACGATAGAGAGAAAAATGTACGTCGCATTATTAGTACACACTAATTAATTAAATTTCAAATTTGACAAGCGTCAAATCTGGTCAAACTACACTGAACGGCTTGTATTGACAATTTACCAATTATGTTTTTAATATGTGACAAAGAACTTGATGGCAAGTCTTACGTTTAAGCTGCTTCGAAAGTCAATGAAGTTTGGGAATATTTACTGTATAATTTTATTCACTACTTGAACATCCCTATGAAATTTTGGACGGTCGATTACTGAAAAGATTAGAGTTTAGATAGGTTTTAGCCAAAAACAAGTTATTAGCCAATTTCTTTTCATTTTCTGTCTTATTATTTATAACCTATTGAACATTTCAGTGTTATGACATTGCTTCAATTAAGTTTTATTGGACATACGTCAAAAATGCAGACAAAATCCATAGCTCACTTGAGCACGAATTTAAATGAACACCCGATATGTTAATTACCACTTTTCCTGGTTTTATTTTTAAAAATCCTTATGTTTCGGCTCAAGACCATCTTCAAATCCATTTCCATTATCATTTTACATTTTAACGTGTTCTCGTATCTGTCCAATAGTTTTATCTTGTGTATTTGGCAAACATTTTAATATCTCTTCTCAATATATTTTAATTGCGCCAACCCATTTTACATTTAATGAGATTTTACCTCCGAAGATGGTCTTAAACCGAAACACGTAAGGATTTTTATTCTATTGTTGTTTGACTAATTCCATTCTTGCACTACATAATAAAATATAGACCATTTTTGTATTTTCTTTTCTAATAAATTTAAAATTTAGTATCCAAATTTAAAAAATCCATCTTTAAAATTTTCCATCTTGGCGATAACTCACGTTGGATTAACATCTCCTTTAAAAATGTTTTTTTAGGCTAATTACGAAAAAAAAAAAGTTTAATACAAATTTTTTTATTATTAAAAAGTTTTATTAAAAATCTTTTAGTGAGTGTATAAAATTTCTTTCTACCTTTTTTAATCATTTTATTAGTAGTAAAGTAGTAAAAATACATTCATTGTAGACATCATCGCAATTAATTTTATTATATTAAGCAATGTAAATAACCTCCACTTGTGCTTTTATCGTTTTATTACTGCAGTGATATTAATTCAATGCTACATTCATAAAAATCCTTGAATTAAAAGTTAAAAGGAGTACTACTAATTGTAAGAGCCAATTTTTATACCCAAATTATACAAAATTTTAATCTCTTGGTGATTTGTTCAGTTTCATTTGAATGATAAAGATAAGTAAGTAAATTTACCTCAAATCCTTTCTATTGGTAAAAAAATTAATTAGCATGCACAGCTTAAAATAAACCCAGAATATTTACAAAGCAAAAATTCTTCATGCAAAACCCTGTGTTAGTTGTGAAGTGTTATCTGTTTATTACTCTACATACAACCGAATTAATCAATTAGATTAAACCAATATTTACAATCTATACAAACCCTTCACACACGATTCAAATACACGTGGCTTTTTAATTTATACCGATATTGATTCGTATAATAAATATTAGACAAACAATTTTGTTTGTGTTTATTAACGAAAATTACATGTAACTTAACTAATTAAATCACATGTCTTTTAATCATTAATTAAACCATTTTATATTAAAAACCCAAACTTAACTACATTGAATTCATATTAATATCTAGCTAATTCCTTCTTTTATTTACAAGAAATACTTAAATCTATTCATATAAAAACCCCATGCATTTAAATAAAAATTTCATCATGTCATACCAATTATGTTAGTAAAAATAACGATTAATAAAACATGCAAAAATATCCCTATTAAAATATTATCTTATTAATCCTAAGATAATAACTGTTAGCCCAAAAACAACTTTGTTAGCGGGATCGATTAATTAATCCCTCTCTCTAAATCGACCGTTTAAACCCACTAAAGCCATCTCAAGACCTCATCGTAACTTCCGTACCAGCTCTCCTCTTCAGCCAATCCTCCGGAAGCTTGCAATAGGATCCCGTGGGATCGACGTCCCCCAATTTAGGCATCTTGCTCGGTCTACCGTATTTGCTCCTCCAAATCGTCGCAGCTAGCTGACCTTTAATAGTTAGTTACTGGTATTTATATAAAGATACATTTATAAAACTATAATAGTAATATTTACAAGTAAAATACAATAAAAATTTCATTTCAATATAAGTATTAAAAATCATAAAGAAAATTTGTTCGGATTCTATTAAAATATCTCACAATGTTAAAAATTAACTTAAAAGAATTAAGGCGCTAAAGTTGTGAACGTGCGAGACTTTAAAACTTTTAAATCCATCGACTAATTTTTTATTATTTACTTGTTAATAAAATTTCTAATCATTTACCGTAAATATATCTACTGTAATATTAATTATTTATTATAAACTGCATGTTAATCAAATTTCAATTAACACAGTGTAAACACTGAGATTAATTATTGAACGTTTACGTCGAGTAGTAATTCACGCTGTTCGGTTAATGGTACAACAACGCTAATGTGCACTATGCGGTGATAAATAAATGGGGCGACAGGTCGGAAACTGTTATTGTCAATTACTAACTAATTTCTGGGCAAAGTGCTGGTTTTCCAGGTACACACCGCACCACCACGGGACATCGAGGGAAAATCAATATTCAGGGGATGTTGCTAAAACCAGCCGCGTTCGAGATCGTGATCGAGTTTTCAAGAGATAAATAATCGAATAAAAAGTTCAGTATGGTTAATTTACCACAAATAAAATACTACAAATATGTTTATTTATTCAACTAATAAGCTAATTCATAAGCTATTAAAGTAATATTACTTTAATGGAGTAGAACTTCATTAATAATAAACCCATTATATTTACTATAATGACTGTAAATTATTATTACTATAAATCGCTATTAAGAAGAGTCATTTTAAATTTACGCTTAAGTATTCGCTATTGAATTCAAAATAAGTAAACACTTTTAACTTATTGTTAATATAAAAAGACATGAATATGCAAAAAAAGAAGTTTTTTTATAAGTTCTATTTACTTAAGCATAACTCACTTATCAAACGTACGATAAAACCGACACAATGAGGACGTCATCCGATTACAATGATGTGACTTGATAAACTCGATTGCGGTAGATTTGCTGGAGACAGTTTATTTCTAAATTAATGACACACATATATCGTGGGTTAACAGGCATTGGAGATGCTATTATTATGATTGTGGCTTATAAAGGATAATATCTCTATCAATGAATGTATTGAAACGTGAAACGTACAAAATTAATATTTGAGATAAACCTACCGATAAATTTGGGAAACGAACGATTATCAAATGATAGTATTTTCAGTTGATATTCATGAAATAGTTATTTTATTTCGTAAAATAAAAGATGAATGTCCATCATTTGATTTAACGTTAGTTGTGAAAAATTATCCCCTATTTGACGGCCATTAAAAAATTTCAAATCAAACGTTGAATTTTTCTACGAGATTCTTAATTTATAATTCGTATCTATATTGACGTGGCAGTTGAGTAGGACACTTAACCCATTATTGGACCGTGTAACTTTCAGGTCACATTTTAATTTATTGGCATTTTACCATATAATTATAGTTTTTCATGTGATTACGGATAAATCTTAATTCTATTACGTTACCATACAATCAATATCAATATTTATAACCGTTGCCAGACTCGTCAACCTGATATAACAAACTAAATACTGTGCAAACTATATATATTTTTTTTATTTAAATCAAAAATTCGACCCATAGAAGGTTAATTATTGTCTGTTATTCTGATGTTGTTTTCTGGTGTCTTCGCAATACCTTTAGCATCTATCGACTTTTTCCTTGCAATGTTTCCTATTAATCTAAAACGTCCAATCTATCACAGCTCCATTTATGCAGTTCCAAGCTACAATTCATCGTTTTGCGGCTTGGTACTACACCATTCCGCTTAATTATTACAGCTATTAATACAGCGTAGCAAGATTCGCTGTTACGACAGATTCATCATAACAAACACACAAATCATACGTGAATACATGTTGCTTTATCCTCCACAGTTCCATTCTAACCAGATTAAAACCTAATTTAAACCAAAAACGTGTTTTAAAAAAGAACAAGACCATCAGGAAAAGGTCAAGTACATGCAATCATTTTTTACACTTACAGTTCATTACATTACTCGACATGTGTGACTGCAAATTTGACCGTTCTCTGATGATTCTTTGGCTCTTTTAGAAAAAAAAATGCTTGATGTAAAACAAGACGGTAAGCCTTCTAAAAGTAAACATCCTTATAATATAAGGATTGAAGAGATATTATCTCTATTATTGCTTTCCACACTATATTAATCTCTCTAAAATCGTCCATTTCTCCTATATTAGGGATTTTCCCTGTATTTCGAAGATGTTTTATAAATTTATCAAAGCGCACGCAACTAATTAAAATTAATCTGATTAAACTTATTAAAGACAAATTGCACTGCGAAGAGAAAAATACAAATTAACACTTTGCCGTCCGCACGATTCGTATATATTTTTTCGCTTGGCGCCAGCAGCACTTATTCGGATCACTTGGCCGTTCTTCTTGGGACACCACTGTGGTGTCGCCAGCCGTTTACCACTAATTTGTGCACATCACCACTGTGGTGACGCCGGCTGTTAACCGCTAGTTTGCGCACATCACCACTGTGGTGACGCCGGACGGCATAGTGTTAAAAGGGAATTGATTTTGTACATTTTGTTTTCATAATGCAGTTTACCTTTCCTTCAATAATACATAATTTTAAACTGCAGTTTGAGCTTAAAACTTGAGTACACTATCCTCGCAACACTACTTACAATTAGTACTCGTCCAATTTGAACCTCTTTCGCTTCTAACTTTTAAACCCGATTTTCGGTACTCAAACAGGAAACGTTTCTACTTCGAGTACTTTAACGCCTGTGTACGAAATCGAGTTAATTTAAGTTTAACTTTGACAAACGAGTTGCAATCAGTGGCTAAAATTTTTCGCTTGTGTGAACTTTAAGCAATAAGTGAGCATTTCTATCACACTAAATTTATTATTTATTAGGTATAAAATGAAAACAAATTACGAACATAAGTAGCATTTTAAACTGCTTCTCTTGTAACTTACAAACAAAATTCTTAGTACGCTCAAACACCTAGCTAGTTCTTATTTACTATATTTGTATGAAATGAAGTTAGTTTACTAGTGTTTTTGTTACTGTAATAATAAGTCTGGTGTAAATTTTAGTTATTGGATAAAATAAAAATTCATCTTTATTTCAATCCAAATAGTTTTCAAAATCATCTTAAAAATTATTCAATGAGAATTTTTAAGGTACGTTCCTACGGAGCGGGATATGCTTTTGTGAGGCACACGTTTAAGAAATACGCCTCATATGAACGAAGTGTTTCGTAGGTTTACTGCTGACGCCAAAGGCAAGCGTGATGTTCATGTCTCAGATCAAAGACTTTTGCCGTAAAGTCGCTTTCGTATATCGGTTTTAAAAATGATAAGTAGTAAAATGAAAAGGCGTGTTATTAAATTACAAGACAATAAAACCATGAACTTGAATCGTATGCTATTGAAAAAGTGGTATATGATGCAACTGTTGAAGGCTGCAAAAATTGAGATTTGAGATTGACAGCAACTAAAAGAATTTCTGATGCGCTCAATATCCCTGGATTTTGACCGAAAGACATCACATCAACATTTAAAAACTTGAGAAGTTCGTACTGTAATATTGAAATCAGTGGTAGAACGGATTCCAGTAAAAAATCGTCTTCAGACAAATGTCTCAAATGTCTTCTGCAAATGCAACAAGTTTTTAAATTCTCTGTGTAATAATTTCTTAGCTACCTGTCTGTCAAATTAAGTGCTGCCGATTTTCTATCAAAAATCTTTCTAACCCACCATCGTCTTTTCTTCCGCTTCTCTTCGGTTTTAGCAACTGATTCATTTTTTGTGCTAAAATAACATCAAAACCTGAACCCATCACAGCACAAGCTTTGGTGAACAGCTACTTCATGGTTGACTTTCCGTGATCAACTAAATCACGTTTTTGTAGATACTGCAATCTGTATGAACGGTTCACCTTCCACCACTGACAAGGTTCCTTGAGCATTTTCACGAGAGCAAGTACGAAAGCGTGATTCACTTTAGTTTTGACGTTCCATGGGAACATAACTTTAAGACCTCAATAATCTTAAGACTTCTAACTTATATTTATACGTTTCCTCTTTTGTTAATTTGTAAATTTAAATCGTAACCCTAAAGGTATGGACACTTCTAGACACTGTAGTTAAATTAATCTAGTCTAGTAGTATTTAGATACTTGAGTAATAAATTTCTACAATATAATACAGTCGAACCTCGATAAGCAAAAAATTGATATATCGACCTATCCAACGAAAACTGTCGTAAGTCAAAAATGGTGATTTTGAAAAATTTGAAAAGAAAACAGAATTAATTGCTATTCTTCTATGGTGAATCCTTTCGGAATCCTCTATAAGATATCTATAGCAACCCAGCAGGAAATTTTTACCTAGAAAATTTTATTTCTTAAAATGCAATCAGTTCAAAACCTTTAAACACTTATATCTGACTCAGTTCTATCAAAAATGACTTACAATAGTCTTCGTTGCATAGGTCGATATGAGAACACTCTATATCGCCACTAACACCCCCGAAAATCTCTACAAGTAAGAAACTAGAAAACTCTGAGAGAGAATCGTTTATTTTTACCTTCATACCTTTATAAGTGAGACCACCTCGTTCTTCATTTCTATAAAAAAGAATATCTTGTACAGTCTAAATGTAGCAAGGCCCAGGCTTGCTAATCTACATTTTGCTAACTCACACAAAAATTCGCGAGGCGCGAGCCCTGAACTTAACTCTCAAGAGAGTTGGCGGGAGCTCGTGATACCGAACAGTCGGCATAAGATACCATAAAAAAGGAATATAGGATAACCTCGCGTGTTAGTGATGGTGTATGGAACCCTCTACAGAAGAAACCTGACTTCAAAGTTACCCTTCATCCTAAGTACGAACCGTGAGACGACCGTTGATAGGATTTAATTGTACATGTTTTTTTATAATTTACTGTTATGTTAAATTGAAGAAAGGTTTGTTAATTGACAATCGTTACTTTTGTTATTTTAATCCGAGTCAATAAACCTAGTTAACGTGAAATAACTTGGAGTTTCTCTTAAAAAATCTGTCCTCTGTAAGCACAGTCTGTAGGAAAGAACCGCGCCGGTTTCACTTAAAGACAACCCCAATATTAATTTTCCCTCATATAACGAGGGTGGTGGCAGCAGTAACAAACGCTACCCGCGGTACAGGGGTAAGACTCATAGAAAGGGGTAGACAATTTAGGCATTATTCGTCCTGTTTGTCCCCCTAAACCCCTGAACCTCTCGGTCAACCTGTTACATAAACGAAAAATTGAGGTGTTTTCGTTGAGAGATAAACTCAAAATTGTGAGTGCGTTCGAGAATGGCCCCGGAGAGAGGTATTACCCAAGAACAGTGGACTAACAGGATGGCGCAATTTCCGATAATCCTCCGCCGACTTTTGACGTCACTGCCAAACTTAGCCTCTCCATCTTACACTCGACTGAAACCGAAAAAAGTGTTTCACACGGGTCAAACTGGCGGCTGCACATTAAATTTCGACATATAGACATCTTATGGGATTGAGCCATTCTGTTAGCGCAGTATCCTTGGGGGTATTACCTGAGTTTGATTTCCCAAAATCAAGCTTTTATAAGATAATAAAAGATAAAGACTTTATAAAGTCGCAGTACTCCGAAGAACACGGAGATATTAAGAGGAATACAAGTATTGAATTTTTTAGCGTTGAAAAGTCTCTTGTGAAATGAATTAAACAAACTCTCGAGAAAACCATTCCCATAGATGAACTGTTGTTGAAACAGAAAGGCTGAAACTTTGCTACAAAACTGGAAATAAAAAACTTTTCAGCTAGTAATGGCTGGTTAGCAGGTGGATTAGTTACAACCTAAGGATACTAGACTAACAGGATAGCTCAATCCCCCAAGATGTGTATACGTCGAAATTTAATGCACAACCGCCAGTTTGACGTCACTTGTTGTGGTATCAGTCGAGTGTAAGGCCGTCCGCACACGAGGCGACTGATTTGCAACTCGAGTTTCAAATCGGTTATGAGTACAACCAGTTTGCAACTAAAAAGCAACCCCTGTTCGCACACCAGCGTGACTAGTTTTGAATCAGTAGTCCACTTACAAGCGAAATACATATTTTTTCTTATGAAAACTTTGCTCATATGTCAAGTAGTAGTTCTAACCTGTACTTATGAAAACAATACTATAGTGAACATAAACATTTAATATGAACTTTAGTTTGTTTATGAAATCAAACCCTAATTTATTGTAACTGAGGCGTACACATGCCAAGTGCGACATGTCAAAATAAGATAATTATAAAATACAGGTGTCCCACCAAAGTGGACTGGTTGAAAGATCTCGGAAACTACAAGTCCGATATATTTCAACTTTTGTATACAAAGTAGTTCATGTTTTTCTACTTTTCTAAAAAACTTTGTTAGTTTCCTGACCCATACCGAAAGGAAAAACAACGAAACGTATTTGTATAAGGCCCTCCGCACATGGGTTGACTGATTTGCAACTCGAGTTTCAAATCAGTTGGAGATGCAACCGTTTGGAGACTTTGCCCGTGTACTTCCCCATTCTCGAGAACGGGAATCCGCACACGAGCGACAAAAATAAAACCAATTTGCAACTAATATCCAACTGATTTAAAACTCGAGTTGCCAATTGGTCACCGTGTGCGGACGGCCTAACTTGCAACCTTGCAACTGAAACTATTTTGCGACCGGAAAAAACAGTCGCATGCAACTAGTTGGATACCGATTGCAAACTGGTCTCATTTTTGTCGACTCGTGTGTGGATCTCCAATTGATTTGAAACTCGAGTTGCAAATCAGTCGCTCCGTGTGCGGAGGACCTAAGACAGGGAGTCGAGTGTAAGATAGAGATGCTAAGCTTGGCAATGACGTTAAAAGGTGGCGGGCTTTTATCGCAGATTGGGCCATCCTGTTAATCCAGTGTCCTTGGTGACAACCTTTATAAGCGAAAGAAATCGCATCCAAACCTTTGTAAGTGAAAAACCGGCTAACAATAAGTAAGAAGCCTCTATAACATAAAAAAGAATTCAGTCCTTTGAATTCTCACTTATCCAAATTCGATCGTAATTATTTTAAACCTTTTAAATCGTTTTACATCAACACAAAACTTGACTTTTACTCCACACATTTCCCCAACTAAACTTTATCTAATTACCAGATAAACTTTTTTACTATCGTCACGAACAATTCAATTCGGTAGTAAACTTCGTCCTTCGCTGTAGGGAAACACCAGTAAATCCCAATTTGCAAGATTAAACGTTAAACAGACCTTGAGGTAGTTACTAAAGCCATCGGGAACAAACCACGGTAATTTATGTACTTTTCTCGAAGACAGAATACCTGTTGAACTTTAACTTGTACGCAGTCCCGATAACGATCAATAGTACGTGATTTATCTCCTTTTAACCTACTCTGCAGCAGGTTAAATTTTAAAGGTAGCAAATAAAAATATTTTTTAAAATTATAACTCATTTTTAAAACGAGATAATTACATTAAAATAAATTAATTACATTAAAACGAGTTACAAACTAATTTACCGCCAAAACCCAATGCGTCATCGATGAAATCACCATAAAAGACTGCAGTAAGAAAGTGCTTGATGCTATAAATAAATATTTTCAAAGCGTAACGATAAAAATAACATCTAAATATTCACAATTACGAACTTATCTCTATATTAACAAATAAATTCTTATTTCTAACAGTAATTTAAAAAAAAAATTATCATAAATAAACATCTTAAGTGTCTTGGAAAAAGTGTAAACTTTGTTAAAAAATATAGATAAAAAAATTTAATTGAAAAAAAAAACAAATTTTACTTAAGATTTTCTCACCCTGATATTCCTCCTTAAGTTTTTTCGAATCATACTCTTCTAAAGCAGCTACTAAAACAGCCCTTTCATCATCAGTAAGTCTCAACACCAATTCTTGAGCTTGTAACTTGGACAATCCTCCAATAGTACTTGTTGTCTCAGCTCTCGCCGCACTACCACCGCGAATTACATCTACGCCAAACATTCGTACCCCGAATACATTAAAATTCTTTCTCACCGTACCGAAACTTCCAAAGTTCTTAGTTCTTGACTGAAAACACGTGCTATTCGCTAATAATCGGGTGGAAAACTTGAGTGAATGACGAGTTACTTTGAGTACCGAAGATCCGGCCATCGTATAGGGATTAAAATCGTTATTTTCTTTCTTAAAATTTAATTTAGATCATGTCTTATAACGGAAATAAATAGATAATGCAACCGTACGGTTCGAAGTTTTAACATAAACTGAAAGAGTTTTGACGTTTGGAATCATTCTGCGCCTGAGCACAACAAACACGTTTGTGCTCTGAGTTTTTGACAGATTTGACGTTTTGTGATGATGGCGTTATCTATTGGATGTAAAATGAAGTAATGATGTTGTTAATGTAGAAAACTATTATTTTAATAGTAGACTATTTTTTAAAAATAATTAATTTTTATTAATTATTTTAAGAAATTAATTATTGTTGAGACTTGAATTTTATAAGGTTTTAGATCGAAATTTAATCTCTATCTTTGCCAAAAATGAATTTTCTAATACTTTTAATTTTTCCCTCAGAAAAAAAAATGTTTGCATTGTTCAGATTTTTTTTTAAATTTTTTGGTAATAATTAGAATAAATCTAATTGTTTTAATAAAAAATAGATATTTTAATCTACCTTTTTAAAAAAAAATCTTTTCTTAATTTTTAAAAATAAAATCAGGGTGATTTTTTTTCTCGGTGATAGTTTTTTAAAAACTATCTAAATTTTGTGGTTAAACACGATCAAAAAATTTTTGCATATTTGGGAATTTTTTTAAATTTTTTGTTAAAAATTAGAATAAATCTAATTCTTTTAATAAAAAATAGGAATTTTAATCTAACTTTTTGAAAAAAATCTTTTCCTAGTTGTTAAAATTAAAGACTAGGTGATTTTTTTTTGGGTGATAGTTTTTTAAAACTATCTAAATTTTGAGGTTAAAGTCGGTCAAAAATTTTTAATATTTTTGGGATGGATTTTTTTAAAATTTTTTGGTAATAATTAGAATAAATCTAATTATTTTAATAAAAAATAGATATTTTAATCTGTCTTTTTGAAAAAAATCTTTTCTTAATTTTTAAAAATAAAGTCTGGGTGATTTTTTAAAAACTATCTAAATTTTGAGGTTAAATTCGGTAAAATATTTGAATATTTTTGGGAATTTTTTTAAATTTTTTGGTAATATTTAGAATAAATCTAATTATTTTAATAAAAAATAGATATTTTAATCTGTCTTTTTGAAAAAAATCTTTTCTTAATTTTTAAGAATAAAGTCTGGGTGATTTTTTTTCTGGGTGATAGTTTTTTAAACACTATCTAAATTTTGAGGTTAAACTCGATCAAAAAATGTTTGCATATTTGGGAATTTTTTTTTAATTTTTTGGTAATATTTAGAATAAATCTAATTATTTTAATAAAGAATAGATATTTTAATCTATCTTTTTGAAAGAAATCTTTTCTTAATTTTTAGAAATAAAGTCTGGGTGATTTTTTTTCTGGGTGATAGTTTTTTAAACACTATCTAAATTTAGAGGTTAGATTCAGTCGAAAAATTTTAATGTTTTTGGGAATTTTTTTTAAATTTTTTAGTAATAATTAGAATAAATTTAATTATTTTAATAAAATCGATTGATTTATTCCAACTATAACCAAAAAAATTAGATAAATTCCCAAAAACATCGATTTTTTCACCGAACTTAACCTTTAAATTTTCGAACAACTTTAAAAAATCATCCTGAGCTTATTTATAAAAACTAAGAAAAAATAATTTAAAGAGGGATAAATTAAAATGTGCACTTTTCAATAAAATCGATTAATTTATTCCAACTATAACCAAAAAAATTAGATAAATTCCCAAAAACATCGATTTTTTTACCGAACTTAACCTTTAAATTTTCGACCAACTTAAAAAAATCATCATGAGCTTATTTATAAAAACTAAGAAAAAATAATTTAAAGAGGGATAAATTAAAATGTTTACTTTTCAATAAAATCAATTGATTTACTCCAACTATAACGAAAAAATTTAGAAAAAATCCCAAAAACATCAATTTTTTACCGAACTTAACCTTTAAATTTTCGAACAACTTTAAAAAATCATCCTGAGCTTATTTATAAAAACTAAGAGAAAGTAATTTAAAGAGGGTTAAATTAAAATATATACTTTTAAATAAAATCGATTGATTTATTCCAACTATAACCAAAAAAAATAGAAAAATTCCCAAAAATATCGCTTTTTTTACCGAACTTAACCTTTAAATTTTCGACCAACTTTAAAAAATCATCCTGAGCTTATTTAAAAAAACTAAGAAAAAATAATTTAAAGAGGGGTGAATTAAAATGTGTACTTTTAAATAAAATCGATTGATTTATTCCAACTATAACCAAAAAAATTAGAAAAATTCCCAAACATATCGATTTTTTTACCGAACTTAACCTTTAAATTTTCGACTAACTTTAAAAAATCATCCTGAGCTTATTTATAAAAACTAAGAACAAAGAATTTAATGAGGGATAAATTAAAATGTATACTTTTCAATAAAATCGATTGATTTATTCCAACTATAACCAAAAAAATTAGAAAAATTCCCAAACATATCGATTTTTTTACCGAACTTAACCTTTAAATTTTCGACCAACATTAAAAAATCATCCTGAGCTTATTTATAAAAACTAAGAACAAAGAATTTAATGAGGGATAAATTAAAATGTATACTTTTCAATAAAATCGATTGATTTATTCCAACTATAACCAAAAAAATTAGAAAAATTCCCAAACATATCGATTTTTTTACCGAACTTAACCTTTAAATTTTCGACTAACTTTAAAAAATCATCCTGAGCTTATTTATAAAAACTAAGAACAAAGAATTTAATGAGGGATAAATTAAAATGTATACTTTTCAATAAAATCGATTGATTTATTCCAACTATAACCAAAAAAATTAGAAAAATTCCCAAACATATCGATTTTTTTACCGAACTTAACCTTTAAATTTTCGACCAACTTTAAAAAATCATCCTGAGCTTATTTATAAAAACTAAGAACAAAGAATTTAATGAGGGATAAATTAAAATGTATACTTTTCAATAAAATCGATTGATTTATTCCAACTATAACCAAAAAAATTAGAAAAATTCCCAAACATATCGATTTTTTTACCGAACTTAACCTTTAAATTTTCGACCAACTTTAAAAAATCATCCTGAGCTTATTTATAAAAACTAAGAACAAAGAATTTAATGAGGGATAAATTAAAATGTATACTTTTCAATAAAATCGATTGATTTATTCCAACTATAACCAAAAAAATTAGAAAAATTCCCAAACATATCGATTTTTTTACCGAACTTAACCTTTAAATTTTCGACTAACTTTAAAAAATCATCCTGAGGTTATTTATAAAAACTAAGAAAAAATAATTTAAAGAGGGTTAAATTAAAATGTATACTTTTAAATAAAATCGATTGATTTATTCCAACTATAACCTAACAAATTAGAAAAATTCCCAAAAATATCGATTTTTTTACCGAACTTAACCTTTAAATTTTCGACCAACTTTAAAAAATCATCCTGAGCTTATTTATAAAAACTAAGAAAAAATAATTTAAAGAGGGGTAAATTAAAATGTATACTTTTCAATGAAATCGATTGATTTATTCCAACTATAACCAAAAAAAAATTAGAAAAATTCTCAAAAATATCAATTTTTTTACCGAACCTAACTTTCAAATTTTAAAAGTTACAACTTTTAGTTGTAGTTGAAGTGTAGTTTATTAATTAATTTCAAAGTTTAATACAAATACACAGAAATAATCAAAATATCAAGATAATTACTCAATTTAACCGATTGGTTTCGGAGCAATTCCGTTAAACAATCTATCTTTAATCATTTGAGCCATTAAACCATGAATAATTTCAATAGTTGTCTTACAACTGTCCTTAGTAGCTTTCATAAGTTTATCTTCCGTACGTTTTTCATGCGGATCAGGTCCACCAACCATAAAACCCCCACGACCTACATCAGAAAATATATTAATAAAGAAAAAAAATTATTTTTTTTATTTTATTTTTTATAATACAATTATAATATACCTAAAGCAGTTTCAGATTGTTCTAATTTCTCCGATAAATCCACCATTTGTCCGGTTGTATAATCAGCGTTAGTCAATAAACTCGAAGAACTTAAAGTATTAACCCAATATTTATTCCATAACGAATCCAAAAGCCTTCTATCTAAAGTAGATTTAAAATAAGAAACTTCCAACGAATAATATTGTTTGCAATGAACTCCAAAATCTTCAATTTTATTTAACGGAATCGTTTGATATTCGGATGGTTCATCGTTAGCTGGTTTGTAACCTTTTGGGTAAGTTCTAAAAGCGCCTAAGCATACTTTTCCGGAAGAGATTGTACGAACTGGATCAATTACGATAGCTACGAATGGTTCTTGATAGCTTTGATTGGTCATTTGAGTTGTAACGTCAATTCCCGATAACCAACAACCATACCCAGGATGGCTGTGATACCAACCGATAGCGTTTTCTTCTCTACCAACCTAATAATAAAAAAAAAATAAACACATTTTTTGATTTTTTTAAAATTTAATTTAATTTTTTTTTTATTTAATTTTATTTTTTTTAATTTAATTTAATTTTTTTTTTTATTTAATTTAATTTTTTTTTAATTTAATTTAATTTTTTTTATTTAATTTAATTTTTTTTTTATTTAATTTAATTTTTTCTAACAAAATCTTACTAATTTAGCAGCCGTCATGTAAGAACTCATATATTCGTAAGCTTGCGCTTGAGCGTTGACTCTAGTTTCAGTGCCTTCAACCGGCAAAGCAAAAGAATCCATTACGAACATAGTATTTCCATCGATTTTTCCCAATATAAGACCCATAACCTCTAAATTACCTCCCGATCGAGCGTGCATCACCATTTTTAATAACGCCAAAGCTGATATTTTAATATCTTTAAAGAAATGAGGGCTAAAACACATTAAAAAAAAAATTTATAAATACAAAGACTTTTACGGCCGGTTTTAACTGAATTAAGACTAAAACTAACATTAGCGCTACCTCTAACACTAAACCTAGAACTAGGAGCTTTTAGGTTAAGCCGAGCGTCTTTAAAAAAAGCATATAAGGTCTTGGATATCATCCAACGCTTTTCAGTGAGATCGTTTTAGGTCTTCACTCCGAACTCGTTTCTAAAGGTTGCGACATAACATTGGAAATGTCAAACGCTTTATCAAAAGACGCACAGCTAAACCCGAAAGCTCCTAGTTCTAGATTTAACGTTAGAATTAGTACTAATATTAGTTCTAATCTTAATTCAATAAATAAAACACACAAAACTAAATTTACTCTTTTTCCCAAGGTTTTGCGGTTAAAATATCCTGTTGTTGTTGCTTATTATATCTATAAATCTCATCTATGGTGTTTATAGTTTCGATTTTATTGGCCATTTCCCATGTTTTTTGTGCTATTGTCGTTTGCGAATCGGAAGATCCTCTTTGAGACATTTTGGACTCAAAAGTGAGATTGTGAGGTTATGTTTATCTGTGTATAAAAAAACCAATATTGTAATATCTACGTTGATATTTATTATTATTATCTATTTTGTTGTGTTGAATATTAATTAATTCATATCATAAAACTTACTGTTTTACACTAAATAAACGTTCTTAAGGTGTTTATAAAATACGTTATTATGACAGTTATTAGATTTTGACAATAAGTAATCAGGATTATCAAATATAAAAAACTAAATTCACCAAATTACCAGAAAGAAAGTAAAAATATAAAAAAAATATTTTTATTTTATAAGTTTTATGTTAGAACTTTACGCTAAATATGATTTTAAAAGTTTATATAAATTGTTTTTTAATATTATTAGATTTTTTTTGTGGATAAGGGTAACCAAGTTAGCCAAGTTTTCAAAATAAAATTGACTAGATTACTCAAAGATTACCAAACAAAAATGTCTCAATTGACACTAAAAAGCTAATTAAAAGATTAATTTATCACTAATTTAACATTTAAAATGTAACAAAGAAATGTGTTTTATATTTTAAATATGTTAAATAAATTTTTTTGTTAATAAATCTTCGAGTTTAGATTTCTCCCCACTCTTCCACTTAAACGTCACATGAAATTTAAAATTAAATATTAATTTTTATATATCATAAAATAAAACCTATCATTATATTTTGTATAAACAGAATGAATTTATATTTTAAATATGTTAAATAATTTTTTTTATTAATAATTTTTCCAGTTTAGATTTCTCCCCACTCTTCCATTTAAACGTCACATAAAATTTAAAATTAAACATTAATTTTTACATATTATAAAATAAAACCTATCATTATATCTTGTATAAACATAATGAATTTAAAATTTTCAGAAAAATTAAACGAAAAATCCTCTGTTTATTGTCTATATTTTATTTTCTTTAGGATTTGTTGTTTATCAAAGTACTTGTCTACTAAATGACATGACAATATGTCTACTAAATAACAATTCAATATGTCTACTAAATAACAATTCAATATGTCTACTAAATAACAACTCAATATGTCTACTAAATAGAATGTAAAAAACACAGAACAAATATAATGAGAAGTGGAAGGTCAACGTCAGTCAGGGTTGTCGGTTTTCAAATATGGAAAATAAATTTCACTAGATTACGAGAAATAAATCTAGTATTTTACTAGATTATTTTTATATTATTAAGGATATTATCTTATGATTTATTTTTATGCTAAATAAACTTTACAAACGAGTTTATAAAAACTATTTTCTTAATATTATTAGATTTCTTAATAATTAATAACCAAAGTTACCAAGTGTAAAAAACAAAATTAACCAGAATACGAGAAAAAATCTTTTTTTACACTAAAAAACTAATTACTAAAAAAATTATTTATTATAATTTCAAAATTCTTCTAAATATAATAAATAAGAAAAGTTTTCTATTTTAAATATGTTAAATAAATTTCTTTGTTAAGAAGTCTTCAATGTCGATAATTTTAGATATTTCTCCCAACTCTTCCACTTAAATGTCAAATAAAATTAAAAATTTTTAATGTTAAATTTAAAATGTTAATAACTTATAAACTATTTAAGCTAGATATATCACATTTGGTATCAAATTAAAGCAAATTTTTTAAATTAGTTTCATTTTTGAGTTTTCTTTTTCGAGAAAATTTTGATTAAAATCGCAAAATTATGATTAAAATCGCAAAATTATGATAAAAATCACAAAATTATGGCTAAAATCAAAAAAATTATCACTAAAATTAAAAATGTATTTAAAAATTCTTAAAGTTTGTTAAAAATCCTTTAATTTCATACCAAACATGACTATATTCGAATTAAAAATGAAAAAGTTAGGTTAACTTAAAAAATTAAAGATGGCGGATTTTCATTTTTTTTTCAATTTGGTTACAAAATCATAAAAACTTTAAAAATAATTTAAAATCGATTAAAAATATGAAAATTTAAATTAAAAAATCATTAAAAATTGTTCAAAATCGTGTAAAACGGGCTTGAAGTTTTAAAATTTATAAAATTTATTAAAAATCCTTTAATTTGATACCAAACACGACTATATTCGGATAAAAAACAAAAATGTTAGGTTAGATTTAAAAAAATTCAAGATGGCCGCCAAGTTACAGGACCTACGGATTTTAATGTTAAAAATGTTAATAACTTTAAAACTATTTAAACTAGATATATCGTGTTTGATATCAAATTAAAGGAAATTTAATTTCCTAACAATTTTTAATAAAAAATTTAAGGTTAGGTTAAACTTTAAGATAAAATCTTTAATAATTTTTAAAGTATTTAAGTTAAATAGGTCGTGTTTGTACTCAAATTAAAGGAAATTTAATTTCCTAATCGTTTTTGAAATAAATTAAAGATTATTTTTTTATATAAAATAACACGTTTTGTTATATTTTTTATAAACACAATTAATTAAATGTATTTCTTTTTTAAAATTTAATAATAAAGTTAAATGAAATATTCTTCGTCTGTTGTCTATATTCTATCTTTATTTTCAAGTCTTCCTTCAAGTTAGTTTCAATTTGTTTATATATCAAAATAATCGTCTACTAAATAACAATACAATATGTCTACTAAATAACAATATAATTTGTCTACTAAATAAACAGAATGTAAAAAACGTCATTTTGACGTTTAAAATGTCAAATGTTCATAAATGTCAAATGAGTTTTAAACGATTTTTATTAATAAATCTAATAGAATTTTATTCAAATAAAATTAAAAACATAAAAATTAGAAATAGGGATTTATTAAGTGTAATGTTTATTTTTAAGATAAGATAAAATATAATGACGTATGACAACAATGACGGTTATTGCGTCAATTTTAACAACATAAATCATATTACAAAATATTTTTTTAATCAATTTTTGCTTGAAATCCATTAATAATAGCAGTGCAAATAATTTTCTTTAATTGAAAGGAATTTCCTGGCATTACGTAAGAATAACACGTGTTTCATAGTAGTTTTTATTGATCTTGATTTAATTTATTCAAAGCTAAAGTACTTTTTATTAGATTACTTTTAATTTAACATTAAATTTTTTAAATAAAATGAATGTTTTAAATGAAAAACTTCCCATTAATTGAATTAATTTTAGAAAATAGCTACTTTCTATAAAACACCAAATAATAAACTTAACCTAAAAACAATAAATCATGAATGAAAAGTCGATTTATTTTAAATAAAAGTTATTTAAAACATTATTTTCACTTACATATAATTTTTTAAACATATTTTTTTCTAAATGAATGGAATAAATGATGTAATATGAAGTAATTTATTGAAATATTTCTAAGAAAAAATAAATCAACCAATTGTAAAGTTTGATATTTGTCCTTGATTTAACCTTAATACATTTTTCGAAAGCCATACCTCGACATACTTTAAATATCTTTATTGTCACTCTCTTACAGTGCTTCTACCAAGCTCTTACGTTAACTATGGAGGTGTTATCGACAGCATTACAACCTTACAAAGTCACTGTAGGTCACATAGCTAGTATCGTAACAATAGCCCAGTTTTTTTCTGGTTCTGTGATATGTTGGGACATTTACAAAAAAAAATCTACCGATGGAGTACCTTCAATGCCTTTTATCGGTGGTACAGTTATGTAAGTTTCTTATTGTAGTAAATCTCACCCCTTTTTTAGTTAATATAAACAGGGTGAATCAAATAAAATAAGAAATACAGCGAAAATCCTCTTTGCGGACACCCCTCTTGAACGAACAACCCCCTTAGATGAATAATTTCTCATAGAACCTTCCGACTTTCATATAATTACTTCACATTTCTCTTAAGCGGACATCCGAATTGAACAGACACTTTTCATGGTTTCCGTTGGTGTTCAGACAAAGGAGATTTCACTGTATTTTGATTTTTTTTTTAAATTAACATTTCATATTAATGATTTTTTTTAAATTAACATTTCATATTAATAATTTTATTTATCTTTTTAGTGGTTTCCTCGTACTTAAATATGCAATAATGTTACAAGATCCGGCAATGTTTCAAGTAAACATGGCAGCGATAGTATTAAACGTAATATATCTAATTTTTTATTTAATATATTCCAAACGACGTTACGAGGAAGTCTTTAAACCTTCAGCGAGAGGTTTAGTTTTGGTTATTGCACTCTCTTTGTACGTCGGATGGGAAGATAGTCGAAAGGTTGAGTATCGATACGGTTTAATTGTTACTGTTTTAATGTTATTACTTATGGGAAGTCCTTTAATGGAAATTGTAAGTATAATTTAAACTTTAATAATAATGATTCTAATATATGAAAATTTAGAAAGACATAATACGTAAAAAAGACGCTTCTTGCATTCCATTTCCGATAACATTCATGGCATTTTTTGTCTCTATATTGTGGTTACTTTATGGAATAATATTAATGAATGATTTTATGATTGTAAGTATTTATTTTAATTTACTTAAAAATTAAATAATTTATATTACTTTAACCATTTAATTTTTAACTTCAGGTTCAGAATTTTATCGGTACAATTTTATGTGTTACACAATTGTACCTATATTTTAAATATTCCGGAGAGAAAAAACATCAAGAATAAAGAATAATTAATAAAAAAATTATAATAAATACAAGTTGTGATGTATCCAGTGCCAAGAACTTGTTAACTTTTACGTTCCTGTTGTTTGTATTAAGAATATTTAACTTTAAAGTTAAAACTGTTCAATCGATGTATCTTCCAAAAAATATATTTGTTAAAAAATATAATTGTTAAAACCTGTATAATAATTTTATAATAAAAACAAAACGAGTCAGACTTTTATTGACAGTATAAAGTAGGATTTTTACTATTTAAAAGGTTAATTACTGTTAAAAGGTTAAATATACAAGACCACAAAGAAATATTAAAAGTATTTTTATTTTAATAGATTGATTGTTGAACAATCTGATTTGGTACAAGTAAAAATTTAAATCCAATGTGTTTCTCTATACAAATACAAAAAATATCCTTCTTTTTAATTAATTAATTAATCGGTTTTTATAGCTTTATACCTTACTACATAGAAAGAGTTAATAACTAGTTTTTCTTTTTTAAAAGCACCGATTTTGTGACTAGTCCAACTGAATATTTTAAAATTTGAAACGTCATACAGTGAGTTAATAATAATTTTTTAATAATTTTTCAATAATAAGTCATAATATTATAAAATCAAAAATACTGTTATTATTTTAGTAAATAATAAAATTTTAATTATTTTTTTTTATATTTTTAGTTAACGACAAAACATTTAAAAATTTTCTTATGAAATAAATAAAATAAAAAAGAATATTGCTTTTAAAGTAAACGTGTGTATTGTTATACAAAAAATGTACATCTATTAAAACATGGGATTAATCCTAAATACATACAACTTTTACAAATTATTTACAATCATTTGACATGACTTTACAAACATTATTTACATTTTAGTGTTTTCTCTTTTAAGATTTATAAATTGTCAACAACTTTTTTTTAATACAGTTGAAACTAATCTTAAAGCTAATAAATTTATTTTATTATAAGTGTAGAAAAAAAGGTGATTTAATAAGAAAATAAGTAGAATAATAAAATAACTAATAAAGAACAGTTACAACATATAATTAAAAAATTTTAACGTGTATTTAAAAATTGTCAAATAATTCGCAGTCTTTCCGAAAAAAAAAATAGATATTTAAATATTTATTACATTATTTTGCAACATCTGTTAACCATTTGTTAAGATGATGAGTTGCTATTTTCAAATTTATTGTAAATTATCTTCGAATTTTATTGTAAAGCGCACACTTGGGTGCACACTTATGCAACATTTGCCTTTGATTTGTTTGCAACATATCACTTTATTAATTTCTTTTTAGTGATGAAAATGCAGAATAACCTGAGACCCTCACAATCCTAAGCTGTAACATTACTTCTCACTGACATCATAAATAGTCTGATATAACAGTAGATCATATCAAAGTGATGATATTTAAAAAAGTGAAATCCTTGCAGTTTATCTGGCGAAATTTTTCTCATGCGTCATGGTATCCTAAACGAATATTTTCAATTTTTGTCCTTTCTGTTATGTACAATTAGATAAGAAAAAATTATATCACCTATCTTGAGAAAACGGTGACAAGTAATGACGCATGAGATATCTTTCACCGAATGGTGCATAAATTAGACATAATGGATGCGTTTAGTTAAGCAGCTGGGTAACTCATTGACATGAGATTTCTAAACGGAATCACTGGTTTATCGCTGAGATTCAACATTAATTTCGAACAGCTCTTTTCAACATTACAATAAATATGGGGTTAAATTGGGGGGAAGAGTGGATAATATAAGACGTTTATGAGTTCTGTACACTTCCTAATCCAATTTAATATTAAACTTTTGCAAGATTTATATCACAAATACAGTTAATTATTTAACCCTTTGAGCGCTAAGAACCCATATACAGGGTGGTCCGTAACTAATGGGACACAGAGTAAGAGTGAATTCCTCACGTCAAAACATTAGTATTAGAAAAATTTATCTTAGTTGAATTGTTAATAATAACAAAGATAGAGACCGTTAAAGTTAACATTCTATTTTCGTTTTTCTTCAATAATTTCCCTTATATTTGAAATATCTTTATGAAAATTGGTAGAACGCCGAATTTGAAGACGGGAAATATTAATTTGATACCAATTTTTGTCAAGATTGTAGATGGCGCTTTCTACACTAAATAATACCTTTAGAACTTTCTTAATTTTTTTATTATTTAGATTTTTTTCTATCATTTCTCATTTCAGAGAAAAAAAAATATTTTCCGTCATTATTTACGTTTGATTGGGACAAGAAATAGGTTAGCCATGAAAAAATAGCAATTTATGGGCGTTGTTACCTTTACTAAATTAATTACAATTTTGCAGGTTGTACATCAACACCGATTATTTCAGAAATGGCCAACTTTAGCGAGATTTGATAAGTATTCCAAATTTGCGTAAAAATGCTCAATGAATCGTTCTTAACTCCAAAATTTATAAAAATCTAAATAATAAAAAAAGTTAAGAGAGTTTTAAAAGTATTATTTGGTGTAGAAAGCGCCCTCTGCAATCTTGACAAAAATTGGTATCAAATTAGTATTTCCCGTCTTTAAATTCGGCGTTCTACCAATTTTCATAAAGACATTTCAAATATAAGGGAAATTATTGAAGAAAAACGAAAATAAAATGTTAACTTTAACAGCCTCTATCTTTGTTATTATTAACAATTCAACTAAGATAAATTTTGCTAATACTAATGTTTTGACGTGAGGAATTCACTGTTACTCTGTGTCCCATTAGTTACGGACCACCCTATATGCATCATCACAACAATTTGATTTTGATTATGAACTCATATATGCGCCATCACACTGACATATTTGTAAGGAATGGAAGTCCATGGCGCACACTTAACACCTTGTTGACCGGTAACGAGATAACTCGTCATTTCATATCCAAATGTTGCTGACCGGTGACGAGTTAACTTGTCGTTATAGCACTTGTTATGTCACATTGCGGTGACATGAAATAGTATCTATGTAAAGTTCCCGGTCAACAAAGTGTTAACATCTGGCAACTCAGCGCTAAAAGGGTTGAGAGGTTGAAAATTCTGTGTTTAAATATGTCAAAATCATAATGGGTAGAATTATCGTTCAGTGTCCAGAAACTTATTTACTATCATTGTTATCATAAAAGCTGTCTTTTTACGCAAATTGTGAGATTCAGCACTGTCAATTTTGAACAACGCTTTGGTTCGACGTGTAAACAAAAGTAGGACAAAACTGAAATGAGATAAAGATATATGAAGCATTCATAAAATACGTTTTTTTATCATATCTAATATGTGTATGTATAAAATTTTCGCAAAATTTACCCAATATATACTGTCATCTATTCAAAAGAGAGGTCAGAAATTCATTATTTGAATAAGTTAAAAATTTGATGGGTTGAATTACCGTCCAGCCACCAGAAATCTACTATTATTATTATTGTCATCACAAAAGCTGCTTTTTTACATTAGCTGTTTGAGGATTAAAAATCAACATACACTCACAAAAGTCTACATACACCTCTATAAATCACAAGTTAACCATTAAAATAAGCATTTTCGACAACTTCAACCAGTTTAAAAGGGTTATTTTATTACACAATTTGTAATTCTGGAATATGGACCATTTCAAACAACCAAAAAATAAAAAAAATCTTCAATCACATATACTAAGGAACTCACAAAAGTCTACATACAGACAAAGAAAGGGTTCCTTAACAAAGCCTATTACAAAAACAGCAGAAAATTACGAAAGTAAAATGAATGATAGTTTATGTGCATGGAATATAGTTGTTAAAAAGTTATTCAATCTAAGGTTGGCGACTGGGCGTGAAATTTCACTGATAACTAAAACTATAAAAATTTCACTGTTTCGTTGAAAATTGATGGGAAGTAATTGTCAAAAATTTCGAAAATCGTTAAAAAATCTCGGTTATCAGTACAAACAGTGTTAAGAAACTTTAAAAATACATGAACAATTCTCACTCAAAGGGATAAAAAACAAATTATTAAAAAAATAAATAAGAACCAAAAACTAGCGCAGTAAAAAAAAGTTGGCGCAAAATGTTGAATTAGAATTGGGAAAGATAGTTCACGCCGAATGTATTCGCATTTTGAGAAATTCTGGATATAACGACTGTAGTGCTAAATACAAACCATTGATTAGTGAGAATAGAATTGAAAGATAGAATTTTCCCGAAAACACGAAAATATAGAGCCAGCGTCCTAAAATAAAGTTTTATTTACCGATAAAACGAAAATTTACTTATTTCAGTCTGATGGTCGTGTTAATGTTTCGCGACAACCTAATCAACCGAATTTAAAAAGGAAAATGTGTAACCCAAACACGGCGGACAATAACTTTTACTTTGGGGTTGTATGTCCGCGGCTGGGATGGGGAATCTTGAGTTCATTGAAGACGCTATGGACAAATACAAGTATACTAATATTTTGAAAGGTAATTTAAGAGAAAGTGTGCAAAAATTTCGGCTAGGCACAGATTGGATCTTCTAACAGGGTAACGATTCTAAATACACGTCATTTAGGAAAATAATTTGCACTGTACAACGTCCCTAAACAACTTCATTGCCTTCCACAGTCGCCAGATTTAAACTCCATAGAACATTTATAGGAAGAATTAAAACAAACGTTGCCTCAAAAAGAGGCATATCAACGGTCCCAATAATTTAAAACCGGTCATAATGGAGAAATGACAAAAAATACTCGAGATGGTGACAGAAAAATTAGTGAATTCCATGCCTCGACGAATAATGGCTGTTATTAAAGCCAATCGAGGTATTACAAAATATTAATTAATTCTTTGTTATTAAATATACCGATAAAAACATTGTATGTAAACTTTTGTGACTTTCCAGTATATGTAATACTGAAGATTTCTGGTTTTTTCATGTTTTAATTGTTTGAAATGGCGCACACTCTAGAATTACTAATTGAATAGCATTATAACCATATTAGATTTATTTGAATTGCCGAAAGTACTTATTTTAATAGTTAATTTGTAATTTATGGAGGTGTTTGTAGACTTTCGTGAGTAACTGTATATACTATAACCCGAAATGGAGCTACCCCAAGAAGACAAAGATGAGAGAGTACTCAGCAATGTTACGAAAAGAGCAATGTTACTTTCTCATCTTTCTCTTCTTGGTGCAACACCATTTTAGGTTATAGTAAGAGAACCCAAACTATGATAAAGTGTTTGAAACTGATTCGAATGCAGATTCGAAACCGTTGCATGTTAGAAAACCCCCCTAGCGTAGGGATTTCACTGTTTTTAATGTAGTTTTTACATGAATTATCATTATATCAGACTTTATTTGTGCCATTAAAGGTAGGTCAACTCAAGGTAGAAAAGTGAAATGAAGATAAAGTATATACTCCGATGAAATGATGCCTTATATATTATTTTTTCTATGTTGACATCAATGAAAGTAATGCGGCAGTTTATTTTTATGAGGGCCTAGGTTAATCTATCATTTAAGACGATAATTGCAAAGAATTTTGTAAAACAAGCCTGATAAACGTCCGTAAATTTGGATAATTTTATCGATTTCATGTTCTTGCACTAACCCTTAAAAAATTATACCAAAATTTCAACATATCTTACATTGATAAATTTAAATTTAAAAATTTCACATTTCACATTCATTACCACTTAATAAATAACCAAACAAAAAACCAAACTCAAAAACAACAAATTTCATAAAACTATCAATACTTTTGATCACTCAAAGTAACATTAGTAATATCTTTTACAATCATTTCAGCAACTTGCCAAGCCATTTCTTCTTTTTTCTTATCCTCATCCAAACTAACAAATTTCTTAACCACATCTCTCAATTTCGATCCGTTTTTCTTATCGGGTTCCGGTTCAAAATCCGTTTCAAACCTTCCCAACTCCGTAACCCGTCCAAAAGACAATCTGTGATACCTCTTCCTTTTCCATAAACTATCCGGATCGTATAATTGCCTCGTATCTATATGCATATCAGCTTTATTATTATTCTTAACTTTACCGCGATATTTCGTCGGGATTTCCATCGCTAAAAAAGTACTATTCGTACTAAAACTTCTTTCGCTTCCACAATCAGACGATCGTTGTCTACGTTCATATAAAGTAGAATAACCATTACTTTGAACGGTATTTATTAATTCTGACAAATATTTATAAAATAATTGGGAGGTTAAAAACGATTTTAAGTAGTTTTTTTCTAAAACTTGTTCGACGATTTTTAACGGAAGATCAAAACAATCTAAAGTTAATCCGTTTTCACCACAAATACTCTGTTCAACGGCGAAACGTATTTTATCACCAAAACCTAACGGACAATGCGCTTGTAAAGAAAAATATTTATCGTATAAAACAACAGCGTCGGTTTGCGCTTCAATCGGATCAAAAAAATCTTTTTGTACGTTAAGTTGTTGTTGGAAATTCGTCGCAGCTAACCAAAATTCTAATAAATTTCGATTATTTTCTTGTTCTAAAAACTCCATAAAGTAAAACAAAGCCGTTTCGTTGTATAAAATATCTTCCAAAACGATATTTCCACTAGTTAAAACGTCGATTTGATATTTACAAAAATAATCACTTCCGAGGAAACCCTCAAAATACTCTTTATCCATAATATCGTACACAAACTTTTGTACCTTGTCAAAAATCATACTGTTTAATTTATTTACATTACATATATTTTCAATTATATCTTTTCTTAAATCTTCCGGACAATTTACAGAATCACTCGCTTCTAAAGCTATGTATTTTTTAAATATTGTTAGTGCGTCTTCAATAAATTCTTCTTTAAATTCATCTCTATACTCATCTTTTTTAAATTCATGTTTTTTATAATCTTTTTTATACTCATTTTTATTATATTCATCTTTTTTATACTCATTTTTATTATATCCATCTCTTTTACACTCATCTATTTTACACTCATCCTTTTTACAATCATCGAATTTTTCAATAGTTCCATTACACTTATTAATATCACTAACCGGATTTTTATTATTATCACAATTACGATCTCTCTCAATCGATTTATCTCCGATAATTGAAACATCACATAAGCTGGTTGAGTCGCCGGTGCAAGAATCGCAATCCGTACTCACTGAAAGACTGTCATGGTCTGGTTTTTTGTTGTCGTAAAGTTGTACGGCCGCTCGGTAGTTTTCTATGTCGAGCCAGCATCGTATTATGGGCAAGGTGTTTCTCGATTCCATGTATTGGACGAAGTAGCCTAACGTTGATTTGTCGAGGAGGACTTCGTGGAGGGTTTTTGTTAGCCGAGATCGTTCTTTTTGGAGATCCAATTCTCCTGGAAAATAATACATTTAGTGGATTTTTTTAAACACTAATATTAAGTAAGTAAAACTTAAGAAAAAATTCTTGGTGTTAATACTAAAAGATTTTTAAAAGTTTTGTGGTAATATTTTAACTTTTTGGGTAGAAACCAGAATTTGTAGGCTTTAATTAATACGTTTTTATGGTTAGTTTGAAAGTTTTTATATGTTTGAAAAATATGTTAAGTGAAAATTTTCAGATGTATGGAAATTTTTTTCATAAATAAACTCTGTACGATTCCATTCAAAGTTCATTAAAGTTTTAGATGGTTATATTGGCTTTAGTCCCCTAAAAAAAATTTTTTTAAGATTTTGTGTGGATCGGTGAAAAATCTTTGGTATCTTTGAATATTTTTTAACTTATTGGCTACCAGCAACACTTTATATGATAACTCGATTTTCGTTTTTCTTTCTTTTTAAGCTCATTGTCTATGTCAGGAATATGAGTCGAGTGTTTATTATCAGTAAGACGCAGGTAGTTTAAGAAACTGGTTACAAAATTTATTCTATCTACTCTTATTTCAATGCTGAATTACGGCCAGTATCAGTTGGCGCGGCGTGGTGCAAAGTAATTCGTATATTAATATATTACTTCGTAAATCGATTAACTTTATTTTCATTCAAAAGCAGATAGCTGATTATTATGAATGGTAAGTTTGCGGAAATTTACGCATTTTTTGTTCTAATTTGGCGATTTACAGTAATCGACAAATTCGGGTGTGGTAAAAGCATGCTAGTGACCACACCGGTTGCTTAGTATGATAGAAAACGCTTTACCTAAAGCGATTCATATAGGGTAAACCAGCGATTCCCAAATTGATCGATATCGATCCCTTGAATGAAAAATAACACTCTGTAGCAGCTGTTTTAAGTTAGTGGACCATTATGAATAAGGGGGTTGATCTTAAAATTAGGTCATTTGGCCATGGGGGTCTGATGTAACAGTTAATTTTGGAAAAGGGGTCACTTGCCCAAAATAGTTTGGGAATCCCTGGGGTAAACTCACCAAATCTCGGCCATGCGTCTAAAATCGGCCTTCCAGTTTTTTTGTATGGATTTTGATAAGCCGACTTTAGGAAGCATTTTTAAGGGGCCGACATTTGGACAGTTTATCCTATGATGTTCTTAGCACGGTGTGGTAGCACCGAGTCAGCTCATGCGGCATAGTTTCAGCATATCACATACGTTAACTCTTAGGCAAGCGCCACATTTAACGCAAATTACGCTCCTTAAATTGATTAGTGTAATTTTCAACAGAAACAATTTTATGTTCCTATTACATTTTTATACGCAACTTCAATCGCTGCCACATTAGGCGGAAATTACATTTAACCCGTTGTGGTCACGGGGGGTCATGGAGACCCATGTGACCATTATGAAATTATCCGGAGGTGTGACCACAACGGGTTAAACGCTCGTCCACCGACCATATATACCCATTGGAATTACACTGCTGAAATTTTGCGCTAGCATGTGCTAACCGAAAACCTTTGTACGTCGAGCGTTTAAACGCAAATTCCGCCTAAAGGTTGATTCTCACTATACGTTCGGTTTCCTTTCTATTTGCGAACCATTCCATTTACATAAAAAGTTTTAGGTTGTCAAACAAATTAACGTATACACATTCTTCGTTCCTTTTACGTACCGTTTCCATACCTGTTATTTCCAATCAGTTGCATATATAGTGGTATGCTACGTTTTTCAAGAGCAAATTTTAATATTTTTTGATATTTTTCAACCAATTTTAGGTTATAAATAATTTTCGAATAATAATTATCAATTATTAAAGAATGTTTATGTCTTTGTAGGTGGTTTCATTAAATACATCAAATGGAAAACATAAGTTTTTTTTTTTTTTTTTTTTTTTTTTTTTTCAAATTCAACTAAAATTATTTTTATAATATATGATTTAAAACTTTGTTATAGTATATTTTTGATGTGTTAATTCTCTTAAATTATGTAAGTATTTTTAATTTTTGTATTTTATTCCGTATTAGATTGCCGCTTTCATAGTTTTTAAAACACTTCTTGTTAATTTTTTGTAGTCGTCTCAGACGATGGCGTGAGCCGAAACTTGTCAGACACAATAAAATCTTAATTAGACCAGTAAAAGTACAGTTTTCATTTATCAATCACGAAGATAAGTTTTTTTGCCAGTAAATAAAGTACTTGATTTGCAAAAAGGTAAATTTAGTTTATAGAAAGACTAATATGAGTTACAAAGGAGTGCTTTTAATTAAATAAAATTTTAAGCATTACATACATCATAATAATGTCATTCATATTCTAAAATATGTAAGCAGTATGGAACATGGAAGGGAATGGATCGGAAACTGATTTACAGCTAAAAATATTTTTATGGAAACGGAACCTATAGTGAGAATCAACCTTAATGTGGCAGCGATTGAACTTTCGCATAAAAATGGAAGGCCCTCCGCACACAGATCGACCGATCGGCAACCCGAATTTCATATCAGTTGGATATTGAACTTGGATTACAAATCAGTCGACCCATGTGCGGAGGACCTAATGGGAACGTAAAATTGTTTCTGCCGAAAATTACTCTACTAAATTTACACAGCGTAATTTGTGTTAAATGTGGCGCCTGCCTTACAGCGGCTGTGATAGCTTTGGTTTTCATTTCAATATGTATATGTTTCTATTCGGACATACATACGAAATTTGTCCGAATGTTAACGCTTTTTTATGCCCTTAGAAGTTAAATATTCACAATTTTAAAATTATCCAAAATGTCTAACGCGATATTACACAATCAAATACCATTACCGGTGCTGTTGTCAATTGAGAACTACATGAAAAAAAGCCTAGTGATTATATCTGGTGTTCATTTAAATTCATACTTATGTGGAATATGGATGTTCTTAGCATCATTGTTGTATACGTTTCTTACGTATCTTTCTGAATTCGTCAAACTTTCAAAGCAAGCTAAAGCACGAATTTAAATGAACACCCGATATAAACTACCACTATATTAAGTAGAGTTATTAGTATATTAAGTAGACTTCACTGGTGTCGGTTCAGATTCGATCAAATCAGATAAGATCAGATCAATGACAAAAAGTTTGTTGATTGATTCATGTTCTACCAGTTAGAAATTTAAAAATATTAAGCAACGTGAAATTATAAAATGAATCAGTTTTATTTCGACTTTACAATATGACCACATTGTAAAGTCGCAAACATCATGTTTTAATATTTTAACGTTGCGTGTAACTTTTAGAAATAATTTTTAACTGTCAAAAATTTTTACTTTAGTGTTAATTTCTTTTTATATTTCGTCTTAGACGGTGGCGTGAACCGAAACATGTAGGACGTAAAAATAAATTGAAAATACCAGTAAAAGTACAGATTTTTTATTCCAACTAACGACTTTTAAAGATCAGATCAGACACGTCCGTTGTAGTGGCTTCATTTTTACCAGATTTACGGGAATATATACAAATTTCTCTAAAGCTTCGAAATCATCCCGAGAAGTTTAGAGAAAATTTATGATTATATTTTAAAAGCTATTTCTGGAGATATACAAATGTATTCAAATTTAATCCATAACAGAGTTTTTATTCTTCTGTGGATTTTTTCTAATCAGCTCAATTAACAAATTGCGTACGGCGCTCTGTGCATTCAACACGCCCTCAAAGCCCGCACATCGAGGTCTGTCGAGGTCTGAAGAAACAAATCTAGCCGTGTATGTAGGAAGCGGGAGGGTACACCACACTTAGGCCCCATTGCGCTCTTTATACAATCTCCCTGTCACTCACTTTGTCTGTTTCTACATCAACCAGCCTAGGGATTTACCAAAGGTTAGGATGTAGTTCAAAGGTGGGTCCCTGATTCCATCCATGGTTGGCTAGTCGTCGCCCAAGTCCCTTAATCTAAGGTCCTTGAGGTTCGGACAATCACATAGGATGTACTTAACAATCGTCTTGCTCGTAAGCATAACATAGAGGAGAAATAGCAAAACCCTAAATTATAAAGGTGCTTATTAACCTTACAGTGTCCCGTAAGGAGCCCTGTAAATCTAACCATTTATCTGTTCTGATATGATCTGATCTGGTCTAAACCGGCGACGTCAGTGAAGCCGCAGTCTTAGAATGAATCCAAAACTTTTTCAAAAGCTGTATGTCCTTATTTAAATCTACTATAATCCGAAATTGGAGCTGCACCATGAAGAGAAAGATGAAAAAGTAAAACCCCTTCCCGTAACATTTCCGAGTACTCTTTCATCTTTCTTTTCATGGTGTAGCTCCATTTCGGGTTATAGAACATGCTCCGTATGTTCTTAAAATTTATGTATATTCTATATAATTCTTAAATGTAAATCCCATAAACAAGGATGAAATCTATAAATATTGTCGCGTGTTGACTCTTCTAGGAAGCGACGAAATCACCACTCTGATATTATCGCTTGAGTCTTGTCATCGTGAGTCATAGTGTATTATCATCGGATCACTTAAATCCACTTACTATCACTCGCGTGCTGATTATCAGGTAAGAAAATCAATCTACCTGACGATTGATATCGTATACGTTATTACTTGTCACCATTTGTACATGATAGAAAGAGGCAAAAACCGAAAATAGTAGTTTAAAATAAAACAATTAATAATACATCCATCTGGCGGAGTATATATGTGATGTTGGTAGCAAAATATAATCCCTCTCAAAGGCTGTAAAACTGAAATTTGAATACTTGTTATTTTATTACAAATTTACTATACATAAACAAATAAAAGTTTATTCATATTCAAACAAAACTAGTTAAAACCAATAAAAACGAATTTTTTTTATTATGTAAGCACCTTGGGAATAACCTTGCATTTATTTTAGTTTAATCTAACAATCGAACCTCAAAAACGTAGAACCGCTAATAGGACTTATTAGCATTGTAAACAAAACCTTCCGTTTACAAATAATTTCACTTCAACGTCAATCACTTAATATCTTTAAACGAAAACCTCAAAACGTTGAGTTATCTTCTATTTCTTTCCTCAAATTTGACTAAAAATTTTCATTTTATTACACAATTGTCTTTCATTTCTTCAAAATAATTTTTTTTTTAATATTTTATTCTTTAATCTTTTTTATTAATCTTTTTATTTTATTCGGTAATCTTCAAAACTAGATTTTTTTAATTTTCATTCTTTTTTAAACGTTTTAAGTGTATTGTATTTAATTGAACAAAGAATCATTTTCAATTCAATCAGTTTAATAAAATTCATAGTCAACTTGAACGACTTAAGAGAAATAAAACGTCACCTTCGTGCTTAAAAACACTTCTAGGAAAAACTACATGTATATAATTCCATTTCTATAGTTCATACAAATTTATAAATAGAATGTGGTTAAAGATTTTTATATGAAGTATTTTTTAATATTTTTATAATATTACAAAATAATTTTTTTTGATAATTATTTATTATCAGAATATTCAAACCGTAATTATAGTTCAGTTACACAAACAGCACAAGGTAAGCATACTTAGAACTGCGACCGTGAGTTTTTCAATAAGGAATTGAAATTGTGCATATCTCTGTAAAATTTCGTTGAGCTGCATATTTTAACTTGCATCGTAAACGTAACGGGTTTCACGGTTTCAACCAGAAATAGCAACGACTTATTTTTAGTTACACAATCTTACAACAAAACTACTCGTAATCTAAATGCGAGTTTATTTACACTATTTATGGAAAACGGAATTTCAATACGAGCATGATCTAAACGTAAATATTTTTACGTTTAGATACAGGAATTTACGTCAATAAATTAAAATAACCAATGATGTATTTCAAGTTTTTTAATTTATTTGATTACAAAACACCCTGTATAATTTATTTTCAATTTTATTGTGTTTAATAACATTTTTATGTTTTATCACTTATCAGTTTTTTTATGATAAGCAAATTATAATCTTGCTTCTTCCTAATTCTATTTAATTATTAAAAATTAATCTAAACCCAACAAACCTTTATTTATTTATCTTACGCCTACAAAAATAACACAAATTATCATTTCAACAACATTTTTATAAGTTTTTTATACATTACAAAACAAAAATACCAAAAACCTTAATTAAAATAACTTAAATTACTAATCTTACCAATATCGTATAATCCCTCATCATCTAAAGATAGCAACGGACCATTTCGAACGCATTCCAAACTGTTTGTTTTTGAAATATACGGATTGGAATACGACGGACTACTATGGTTGCTTTTTGTAGGTGAAGTCGAATTGGACCGACTCAATTTTCGTCCTAAAAGTTATAAACAACACGGCGATTAACTAATAAAGGCAATAACTTACAAAACTAACCTGATTTCTTCCAAAATTGTAACATTTTTCATGTTCACGTCCGCGGACATAGAAATAACGTATATATGGGAATGTCGGCGGAAGGAAATCGGTTATTAATACTGTTGTCGCTTTTTGCACTTTTGTAAACACAATTAAACGTTCGCTCCTTTGAGAAATTACCGTGTACTACTGTTTGACATTTACAAGTGTCAAAAAGGATGGAAAATTAGGTTAGGGTAGGGTAAACAAAGATGGAGGGGTTTATTTATAAATATTAATTTTATATTTAATGTAATTTCTTTTAAAAAATTAAAAAATATATAAATCAAATGATGTTATAAATGTAATAATGATGAGATTTTAATTATTTCTTATGTTAATTTAAAATTATTAATGATTTATGACATTAGGAATTTTGAACACTTAATTAGGACATTTTGCATTTGAACGTGAAAAATAATTTTAATTATTTAAAAATTAATAATTTTATTTATTAAAAAAAATATTTATACAAAAATTATAAATCATTAATTGTAAATAAATTTTCATTATTGTTTGGGTTAATTTAAAATTATAAATAATTTTTAACATTAGGAATTTTCAACACAAAATTTCATTTCACATAATTTCATTTCATTTCACATGAGAATAAAAAAAATATTTATATTTTAGAAATTAAATATAAAAAATGTTTAAAAATTATTTTATTAATTTGTAATTAATTTTAGTTTAATTCTAATTTTTTTAGATCTTTTGAATATTTAGTAATTTAATCTCTTACGTCAACTTGACATTTGATATTAAACGTCATTTAGGTGACATTTGTAAAAATTGTTGGTTAAAAATCGTAAAAAAATCATAATTTCGACCTAATTTATCAGATAAAACCCCTAATTACAAATCGGAAACGATTCATGTTATAAAATTTCAAGTCATCGTGTTAAAAAAATCTCTGACAATCAAATAAAATGCCCAATATATCCAAAAAGGCGAAGGAAAAGTGCCTAAAAGTGAGTTTTTTTGTAAACATATTTTACCACATGTTTATAAAATAACCAATTTTTATCGATTTTATATAGAGTTTTGGTGAACACCGTACTTTTCTATCTAGGATAACTAAAACTTTATATTATGGCAAACTTCCAACAACTGACAGACTTAGTTTTCCCGTAACAGGTGGGTAAATAGTAATAAATTAATTTAAGTAAGTACGGATTAATAATATTTAATAATATTAATAATATATATCTAGAATTAGCAACTGAATTATTTTCCGAGGCTAGAAAAGGTACCTCTTTGGAACGATTACATTGCAATGATGCCGCCACAATATCTCGAAATGCCTGCGTTTCTCCTTGCTCGTTTATTTTGGCTATGTTGTATTTGGAAAGATTAAAAAGTTGTAACCCCGAATATTTACAACGGATTGCCCCATCGGAATTATTTTTAATCTCTTTGGTATGATAATTAAGTAATGGTAAAAAGCCTGGTATTTTAATTGAATTTTAGATGGTTTCAAGTAAATTTCTTTTTGATGATGGTGAAGACGATGAGGTTTTTATCGATGAATGGGCTTTATCTGGTGGAATTTCTAAAAAAGAACTTGTTAAACTTGAACAGGATTTCCTCAAAGCTATAGTAAGTTAGAAAATAAATAATTAAAGAGTTTTTTGGATTTAACGGTCTTTTTATTGTTGATTTATTAAAGAAATTGCTTTTAAAATCTTTTAATTGACTTTGAAAAATGTCAAAATCAATTTTTTGACTTTTATACGAGTCCATATCTTTTAAGACATCTATTATGTCACTTTGACAGTTTAAATTATAATTTTGAATTTTAATAATGAATTAATGCTTTTAAAATATTAGATTTTATTCATGTTAACCTCATTTTTTTATCTGGATATTTTATTTATAAATTTTCAATAAAAAAAGTTTTTAAAATTTTCTAAATGGTTTTTAAAAACATATCGAGATCATTTTTTTGACTAATAAACTTGTCCATTATCACATAAAACATCTATTACTTTGAAGAAGGTTATAAGATGGCTTCCGAAACTTTAAACGACTTTTTAAAAGACGATCATAGAAACCCGAAGGCTTTTAGTTTTACCTCGAACGTTAGAATTAGTGTTAATATTAGTTCTAGTTTTAGGTTTAATGTTAGAGTTAGTGCAAATGTTAGTTAGTAGATAATTTTTGAAATGTCACACGTCATATTTGACGTTTTAAAGTAATTTTTTGCGGTTTCAAAAGTCAAATTTGACATTTTAAGATAATTTTTAACCCCTTAAGGACCGATTTTTTTTTCAAAAAGTGCACCGAAAAAATCATTTTTTTTTAATAATTAAAACTACCATTTTAACATATTAGGAACCAGTTACAAGAGTACTTTTACAAGTTACTTCGGGCAAATACGTACTGGAACGGACAAATGTGCCAGGCCGAGTTATCTCGGGTATGGTCTTTTTAGACCGTACACTCTATCCCGAGATATCTCGGGCCTGGTCCTTAAGGGGTTAAATTATAGAACGTCAATTTTGACTTTTTAAAGTAACTTTCAAACTGTCAAACTTCAAACGTGATAACTTAACCTAATTTGTAACATGTCAAACGTCAAATTTGATAATTTAAAAGAATTTTTATGATTTCTAACCTCCAATTAGTCATTATAAGATAAATTTTGAAATGTCAAACGTCAAATTTGACATTTTAAAGTAATCTTTGTGATCTCAAATGCCAAATTTGACATTTTAAAGTAATCTTTGTGATCTCAAATGCCAACTTTGACATTTTAAAGTAATCTTTGTGATCTCAAATGCCAAATTTGACATTTTAAGGAAATTCTTAAATTGTCAAACATCAATTTTCACATTTAAGGCAACTTTAGAAGTATCAAACCTTAAACTTGACATTTTAACGTAACTTTTGAAGTGTCAAACGTCAAATTTGACATTTTAAGATAATATTTGTAAATGTTAAACATCAAATTTGACTTTATAAAGTAATTTTTGCCGTTTGAAATGTTATATTTGACATTTTAAAGACATTCTTAAAGTGTCAAACGTCAATTTTCATAATTTAAAAGAACCTTGGCAGTAGTTTTTGATGTGTAAAAAGTCAAATTTGACAATTAAAGACAACTTTTGAAATGTGAACTGTCAAAATTGAGTGTTTAAAAGAATTTTTGTGGTTTCAAACGTCAAATTTAACATTTCAAAGTAGTTTTTGATGCGTAAAATATCGAATTTGACAATTTAAGATAATTTTTGACGTCTTAAACCCAACATTCGACATCTTAAAATCATTTTTATGCTTTCAAACGTTAATTTTGATAATTTAAGATAATTTCTGTGATTTCTAACGTTAAATTAGACATTTTAAGGAAATTTTTTAAATGTCAAACGTCAAATTTAACTTTTTAAAGTAATTTTAGTGATTTCGAATATCAAATTTGACATTTTAAAATTTGATTTTAACATTTAATCGTCAAAATTGACATTTAAAAAATGGATTTTGACATTTAAACGTCAAAATTGACATTTTGAAAGAGAATTTTGATCTGTAAACGTCAAAAGTGACTTTCAAAATGAAAAGTGAAGTTTAAACGTCAAAATTGACATTTTGAAAATTGATTTTCACATTTAAACGTCAAAATTGACATTTTGAAAGATAATTTTGATTTGTAAACGTAAAAAATTATACTTTAAAGATGAAAAGTGACGTTTAAACGTCAAAATTGACATTTTAAAAATTGATTTTGTCAATTAAACGTCAGAAGTGACATTTTAAACAGAAAGGCTAACATTTAAACATCAAAATTGATATTTTGAAAGCGAATTTTGATCTGTAACCGTCAAAACTGACATTTTGAAAATGAATATTTATATTTAAACGTCAAAATTGATATTTTGAAAGATAATTTTGATTTGTAAACGTCAAAAGTGACACTTTAAAGATGAAAAATGACGTTTAAACGTCAAAATTGACATTTTAAAAATTGATTTTGTCAATTAAAGGTCAAAAGTGACATTTTAAACAGAAAGGCTAACATTTAAACATCAAATTTTGATCTGTAACCGTCAAAATTGACATTTTGAAAATGAATTTTTACATTTAAACGTCAAAATTGACATTTTGAAAATGAATTTTTACATTTAAACGTCAAAATTGACATTTTGAAAATGAATTTTTACATTTAAACGTCAAAATTAACATTTTAAAAATGGATTTTGACATTTAAACGTCAAAATTGACATTTTGAAAGATAATTTTGATTTGTAAACGTTAAAAATTACACTTTAAAGATGAAAAGTGACGTTTAAACGTCAAAGTTGACATTTTAAAAATTGATTTTGTCAATTAAACGTCAAAAGTGACATTATAAACAGAAAGGCTAACATTTAAGCGTCAAGATTGACATTTTGAAAGCGAATTTTGATCTGTAACCGTCAAAATTGACATTTTGAAAGCGAATTTTGATCTGTAACCGTCAAAATTGACATTTTGAAAATGAATTTTTACATTTAAACGTCAAAATTAACGTTTTGAAAGCGAATTTTGGTCTGTAACCGTCAAAATTAACATTTTGAAAATTAATTTTAACATTTAAACGTCAAAATTGACATTTTAAAAATTGATTTTGTCAATTAAACGTCAAAAGTGACATTTTGAAAGCGAATTTTGATCTGTAACCGTCAAAATTGACATTTTGAAAATGAATTTTTACATATAAACGTCAAAATTGACATTTTTAAAATGGATTTTGACATTTAAACGTAAGAATTGACATTTTGAAAGAGAATTTTGATCTGTAAACGTCAAAAGTGACACCTTAAAGATGAAAAGTGACGTTTAAACGTCAAAATTGACATTTTAAAAATTGATTTTGTCAATTAAACCTCAAAAGTGACATTTTAAAAATGGATTTAGACGTTTAATTGTCAAAATTGACATTTTGAAAATACGTTTTTACATTTAAACGTCAAAATTGACATTTTAAAAATGGATTTTGACATTTAAACGTCAAAACTATCATTTTAATTATTTACCAAGTTTACTTATAACTTTATTATATTAATTTATATATAAATTATGTTCTAGGATTGGAATATTTTTGTTAACAAAGTAACATTTTGGAAAAAACTAGGTGAGCTCGAAAGAACTTTAGCAAAAAAACAAGGAAATCAACGAGGTTGGTTTACGTACACCGAACTATGTAACCTTTCAACAAATTTTGATCTCTACGCTTTATACAACTACTTTATATCTTTATCAATGGTTTTAATAGTAACGTACACGGCTGGGATTTTAACCATTGTAGGAGCAATGTTTATCGTAAGCCACATACCGGGAAATTGTCTCAAACCAACAAAATCCATCCAAGATACGATCACAGAAATCGACATCACTGAAAACAACCTAATTTCAAATAATACAATTATTATAAACCCTCCAAACGCTCAATTATCTCCTTTTACTTATTCTCAATCGTTTAATCATAAAAATTCCATCGATGCAGTTAACGTATTAAAAGCCGGATTGATTTTGGCTTCGATTAAAACTTCTTCTGATAATTTAGATAATTGTAATAATTCTTGTTGTGATGATATGCTAACCGATAATAAGGAGTATATATCTTGGGATTGGTGGAATAATCCAGCGATGGATTGGTTGTCGAAGATATCTGAGAAAAGCCAAAATTTTGTACTGTTTATTTCTTATTTTAAACACGATTATTCCGACGTTAAAATCGCAAATTCGAAGTTTATCGAGCTTCAAGATCATATACACAAAGGTACCGCAACTAGAATTCAAGATCAATTGGAAAGATCGTGGCATAAGGAATGGACCGATGTGTTAAAGGGAGGTTTTAATCAGAAAATGTTTAATTATATGAAAAATATGAAGGTTTAAAATTTTTATGTCTTCAATACCAATTGTATTCAGTGATGAATAAATAAATAATTTTGTTGATTAATTTTTGATGGTTAACTAACCTAACTTTTGTGAAAATTTGACCAACTTTAAAAAATCGTCCAGACTTTATTTATTAAGATTAAGAAATGATTTTTGTTTTAAATTAAATGTAAAAGATTCTATTTTGAATTAAAAAAGTCAAATTTGTTCTAATTATTACCAAAAAAATTAAAAAAAAATTTTAAGTTGATAAAATTTTTTGACAGTTAACTAACCTAATTTTTTAGAAAATTTTACCAACTTTAAAAAATCGCACAGAGTTTATTTTTAAAGATTAAGAAATGATTTTTATTTTAAATTAAACTTAAAACATTCTATTTTTTCTTAGAAAAGTTCATTTTTTCCTAATTATTACCAAAAAAATAAAAAAAAAATCCTAAAGTTGATAAATATTTTTAATAAATGTAAAACTTAATTATTAACGAAGGTTATTTATTTCTATTTATAATCCCAACTAAACGAAACATTGTCGAATAAATTGTAAACACGCTTATCGGTTAAGTTTTTATCTCTTACCAAAGACGAGTTGAAAGAGCTGTTTAGAACTGAAAGTAATATTACAAAAAAAGCAGAAGATACAGGATACAGCTATCGACTTAAACGTAATTTGAGACATAGTTGGTTGAAGCGTGTTCGGCGAAGAGTAAATGTGTTTTCTGTGAAATAAACTAAATTGATTTGTATTCTTAGCAAAGTTAAATCATAAAATAAAAACTAGGAATTACCAAAAACATTTTCTATTTGAAAAATCTTATTAACATCTGTTATTAGTCAATTATGGCTGATCCAACTATCCAAACTTTCTGTTGCCATCACGTAAACGGGAGTGATATAGCAGTGTTAGTGGTGAAAAATTTAAATACGAACGCTTATAACGCGATTACGATTTTATCTTCAACTTTGGGTTTACTAGGTGCTTTATATCAGGTGATTTATGTGGTTTTAATTCACCAGATGGGGGAGTTTGGTAATTTATTAATTTTTAGATTCTTCCTAGAGAACAGTACGTTTATAATCATAAGTGGATATCGATAACAGCCGTACGTGGTAGGAAAATTATAGTTTGGTTGGCTTTTTCTGATTTGTTAGCTTCACTTGGTAAGTTTCTTATGTAACTTTGATTTATATTTTTATATCGTTATAATTTTTGGGACTTATTTAATTTTTTTAGGTGTTTTAATAAGAGCATGTCATTGGCTAATATACCAAACCATTATGCCGTGTTTAAATGATAAAAGTAGCCTTTTATTTTGTGCTATATGTTCGGTAAGTATTAAAACTTAAAATAAAACTAGAAAAATACACTTGTAAACTCATAACACCTTTTTATTTGAATATTTAAGGCGTAGGGATTCATTAAAGTACGTTTTGCTTTATTCGGCGAATTTAAAACCCAATTTATAAAAAATAAAACTTTAAAAAATAATTTTAAAATGAAATTTTTATTAAATATCGATAGGGAATTAAATTTTCTTTAATTTGAGTACAAACACGACATATCTAACTTTAATAGATCGAAAGTTATCGAATTTTTAATTTTTTTTAAACAACCGGAAGTCGGCCATCTTAAAAATTTTATTATAAATCGTTAGGAAATTAAATTTCCTTTAATTTGAGTACAAACACGATATATCTACGATCAAAAATAAAAGAGTTATCGAAATTTTTAATTTTAATGACAACCGGAAGTCGGCCATCTTGAAATTTTTTAAATCAACGTAACTTTATTGTTTTTTATTCAAATATAGTCGTGTTTGGTATCAAATTAAAGGATTTTTAATAAACTTTAAGAGTTTTTAATAATTTTTAAGAATTTTTAATAAAAAATTCAAGTTTTTCAAAAAAAAAAGCTCAAAATTTCTAAAAATGATGTAAAATTTTTTCAAATAATGGAAATATTTTTTAAAGAAACATCAAAAATGTCTAGAAGTTTATAAAAAAGACAGAAATGTTAAAAATTTCGAAAATATATTAAAAGTTTCAAAACAAATAAAAGTCAAAAATGATTTTAGAACGAAATTTTTATTAAGAACCGAGAGGAAATAAAATTTCCTTTAATTTAAGTACAAACACGATATATCTATGATCAAAAATAAAAAAGTAATCCAAATTTTTAATTTTAATGGCAACCGGAAGTCGGCCATCTTGAATTTCTTTAAATTAACGTAACTTTTTTGTTTTTTAACCGAACATAGTCGTGTTTGGTATCAAATTAAAGGATTTTTAATAAACTTTAAGAATTTTTAATAATTTTTAAGGATTTTTAATAAAGTTCCAAATTTTTCAAAAAAACTCATAATCTCCAAAAATAATGTAAAATTTTCTAAAATAAGGTCAACTTTTTCAAAGAAATCTCAAAAACTTCAAGAAATTTCCAAAAACAGACCAAAATGTTAAAAATTTCAAAAAAAATTGAAATTTTTCAACAAAAGAACTTAAAATTTCCAAAAATAATGTAAAACTTTCTAAAATAAGGTAAATATTTTCAAAGAAATCTCAAAAATTTCAAGAAATTTCCAAAAACAGACCAAAATGTTAAAAATTTCAAAAAAAAATTGAAATTTTTCAACAAAAAAAAAAACTCAAAATTTCCAAAAATAATGTAAAATTTTCTAAAATAAGGTAAACATTTTCAAAGAAATCTCAAAAACTTCAAGAATTTTCCAAAAAGAGACCAAAATGTTAAAAATGTCAAAAAAAAATTAAAAATTTCAAATAAATAAATGTCGAAAATAATTTTAGAACAAAAATTTTGTTAAAAATCGATGGAAAATTAAATTTCCTTTAATTTAAGTACAAATACGATATATCTACGATCAAAAATAAAAAGGTTATCGAAATTTTTAATTTTAATGGCAACCGGAAGTCGGCCATCTTGAATTTTTTAAATCAAAGTAACTTTTTTGTTTTTTATCCGAATATAGTCGTGTTTGATATCAAATTAAAGGATTTTTAATACATTTTAAGAATTTATAATAAAAAAGTTCAAATTTTTCAAAGAAAAATTCAAAATTTTCAGAAATAATGTAAAATTTTTCAAAATAATGTAAACATTTTCAAAGAAATATTAAAAACTTCGAAAATTTTATAAAAAAAAACAAAAATGTTGAAAATTTCAAAAAGAAATATTAAAAATTAAGAAAAAAATAAATATCAAAAATAATTTTGAACGAAATTTTTATTAAAAATCGATGGAAAATTAAATTTCCTTTAATTTGAGTACAAACACGATACATCTACGGTCAAAAATAAAAGAGTTATCGAAATTTTTAATTTTAATGACAGCCGGAAGTCGGCCATCTTGAAATTCTTTAAATCAATGTAACTTGTTTGTTTTTTATCCGAATACAGTCGTGTTTAGTATCAAATTAAAGAATTTTTAATGAATTTTAAGAATTTTTAATAAAAATTTGAATTTTTTCAAAAAAAGACTCAAAATTACCAAAAATAACGTAAAATTTTCCAAAATAATGTAACATTTTTCAAAAAAATGTCAAAAACTTCTAAATAAAGTTTTCTAAAAAAGGATCAAAATGTTAAGAATTTCAAAAAGAAAATAAAAAATTTCTAAAGAAAAGTTAAAAATTTCAAAAAAATAAATGTCAAAAGTAATTTTAGAACGAAATGTTTATTAAAAATCGATGGAAAATTAAATTTCCTTGAATTTAAGTACAAACACTATATATCTACGATCAAAAATAAAGAGATTATCGAAATTTTTAGTTTTAATGACAACCGGAAGTCGGCCATTTTGAATTTTTTTAAATCGACCTAACTTTTTTGTTTTTTATCCGAATATAGTCGTGTTTGGTATCAAATTAAAGGATTCTTAATAAACTTTAAGAATTTTTAATAAATTTTAGGAGTTTTTAATAAAAATTTAAAATTTTTCAAGAAAAAACTCAACATTTTCAAAAATATTGTAAAATTTTTCAAAATAATGTCAAAATTTTTTTTAAATATCAAAAACCAAGAAATTTTTTAAAAAGACCAAAATATTAAAAATTTCAAAAAAATTATTAAAAGTTTCAAAAAAAAAATATTAGAAATTTCAGAAAAATGTCAAAAACAATTTTAGAACAAAATTTTTATCAAAAATCGATGGAAAATTAAATTTCCTTTAATTTAAGTACAAACACTAAATTTTTAATTTTAATGGCAACCGGATGTCGGCCATCTTGGATTTTTTTAAGATTAAGATAACTTTTTTGTTTTTTATCCGAATATAGTCGTGTTTGGTATCAAATTAAAGGATTTTTAATCAACCTTAAGGATTTTGAATAAAAACTTTAGTTTTTTTAATCTGCCATCTTGAAAGTTAAAAAATTAACCTAACTTTTTTATTTTAAATCGTAAATGGGTCGTGTTTGTACTCAAATTAAAGGATTTTTAATGAATTTTAAGAATATTTAAAATAATCAACCTTAAGGATTTTGAATAAAAACTTTAGTTTTTTTAATCTGCCATCTTGAAAGTTAAAAAATTAACCTAACTTTTTTATTTTAAATCGTAAATAGGTCGTGTTTGTACTCAAATTAAAGGATTTTTAATGAATTTTAAGAATATTTAAAAATTTTAAGGAAACGTTTTTATTAGAGATCGTTGAGAAAAAGAATTATGTCATAAAACTACCGTACGGTTGGCAACTCTGGTGAAGATGGTGTTTGTTGGTATAATTCGTGTAGTTTTACCAACCTAATTTATAACTGTTAAGTTTTTTAATTTGTGGATGAAAAAAAAAATATTTAAAACCAAAATATTCAATCTAAGGGAAGGTTTTATTTGTTGCTAGTGTTAATTATAACTGTAGAAATTTTTTATTATAAATAAATCTTAACAGCACTTTATTTGAATGCTTAAGGCGTATTAATTCATTAAAATGAAGATACATAACCTATAAAAGTGTTAAATTTCTTTAATTTTTAGATTAATAAAATATATTTAAAACCAAAATATTCGACTATAACTGAACGTTTTATTTGTTATTAGTGTTAATAATTGTAGAAATTTTTAAGTATAAATAATTTTCTTACACACAATAATTTTAGGCAATCGCTCAATACTTCTACACCGCAACTTGGATATGGACTTTATGTTACACAATAGATATGAAATTATTATTACGAGAAAAGAAACCACCAAGACTTTATTATCATTTAGCCGCATGGATTATTCCAGCAATTTTAACAACAACCGGTCTTGGTTTACTCTATATTCCAAACGGAGAGTACGTCACAACTTATCATAAACCTACCTTAAACAATAATAACGTATAAATATAATAACCAAGTTATTAAAATTTAATTTGTAGATGTCATACGAGAGATAATAATTTAATGTTTAAAGTCCTACCAAATTTCTTAGTTACTTATCTTCCGATAACAATTGTAATGGTGGTAAATCCGATTTTGTATTCTTCATCAACCAAAGATATGGAAAGTGTTATAGCTACAATTTCCGGACAGTATACAAGTAAAGAAAGGGAGGTTTTAGATACGATTAAACGAAAGTTCTTTTATATTAACTTAGCGTTTGTGTTATGTTGGGCACCGAATTTAATAAACGGAGTATTTGTTTGGTCTTCGTGGTTTCACGTTCCTCCATATATTGTTATTTTCTTGTGGTATTTAATGGTATATATCCTTTCTTTTTTTTTAAAGAGTTTAAAAATACGATTTAATTAATGAAAAATATTTATTCTCAATTTTTTTTTTTAGGCTGTGATGAATCCGTTACAAGCTTTGTTCAATTGTATCGTTTATAGAAGATGGACGAAAGGAGCGGAGAAAATTGTTAAACCTTGGAGAACTCTTAAAGGTTTAAATTTACGTCCTATGAGTTTAATTAAGTCTCAATCTTCTTCGAGTTCCACAACGGAAGAGACTTTACCTTTATTAGAAAATTTACCAAGAACGAGTTTAACTCATTATAATACTTAAAAATATTCTTTTAAAATTATTAATATTTTTTATAATTATTTATTTTGTTTTTTTTTAATATAAATATATTTTTTTTTAATTAAAAATAGTAAACTCAATACAGGGTGTCCTGGAAAATGTGGGAAATATCTTGGATTCTGATAGAACATTAAAAAATATGATTACAAGTTCCCATAATTTTTTTTCCTAGCGGCCCTCCCTCGGAGATACGACCTCCTAAAAGAAGCCACAGGAAAACAATTTTTTTAAATAACTTTTAAAGTACTTAATTTAATTTAATGAAAATTTAATATGATAAACAGTAGTAAGGACCTCTTACAAAACTGACCTTAAAACATAATTAGTCTCTTTAGTTTACCAGGGGCGTACTAGGTTGTACATTTTAATGCTTAGATTTTTAACACCCTGTATGGTAAGGAGTTAAAAAAAATAGATTTAGATACCTTGAATATTTAGCTAAAGAAAAGGTACTCTTATTCAGTGTCGATAAAATGAACCGTTTTCGAGAAAAAAATTGTAAAAGAAACCATCAAGATTAAAAATTTCTTAATATTTCGTATTAATAGTAACGTTACCATAGTAATGTTTGTAAAAACGGCGCTTTTTTAATACTGATGTTGCAGGCAAAAAATTTGGTGCTGTTACTATGGTACCTACGAAATATTAACAAATTTTTAATCTTGACGGTTTCTTTTACAATTTTTTTCTTGAAAACGGTTCATTTTATCGACACTGAATAAGAGTACCTTTTCTTTAGCTAAATATTCAAGGTATCTAAATCTATTTTTTTTAACTCCTTACCATACAGGGTGTTAAAAATCTAAGCATTAAAATGTACAACCTAGTACGCCCCTGGTAAACTAAAGAGACTAATTATGTTTTAAGGTCAGTTTTGTAAGAGGTCCTTACTACTGTTTATCATATTAAATTTTCATTAAATTAAATTAAGTACTTTAAAAGTTATTTAAAAAAATTGTTTTCCTGTGGCTTCTTTTAGGAGGTCGTATCTCCGAGGGGAGGGCCGCTAGGAAAAAAAATTATGGGAACTTGTAATCATATTTTTTAATGTTCTATCAGAATCCAAGAGATTTCCCACATTTTCCAGGACACCCTGTATATGATTTTCAAATCAAAATTCCTTTAAAGCTTTAATACATTTTAGTATTTTAATACATTTAAGTTTCGTTAAAGATTTATGAAAGATTTTTGATAATTAAAAGAAATATTTATTTGTGATTTTTGAAAATTTCTAAGTTGGGTTTATAATTTTAGTAAAAATTTAGCTTTGATTCATAATTTATGGAGAATTTTTGATGAATGATTTTATTAGAATTTGTTTTAGAAAGTTTTTAGATTTGATTGATTATTTTGGTTAGATATTAGGTTTGATTGATAATTTATGAAGGGGATTTTGATGATTTTAAAGAATTTCTAGGTTCGATTGATGATCATAAATCTATACAAAATTTTGTGTAGACTTTATTAGGTTTCATGGATGATTTTAGTTAGACTTTAGGTTTGAAAATTCTTTATAAATTATAAAACATTTTTGATGATTTATGAAAGGATGGATACTGATAATTTTAGAGAATTTCTATGTTTTATTGGTGATTTTAGTCAGACTTTAAGTTTGATTGGTGATTCTTGTCAGATTTTATGTTTGATTGATGATTTATGGAAAATTCTTGGTGATTTATGATGATTTATGGAATGATATTGATGATTTTAAGGAGTTTCTAGGTTTGATTGATGATTTTAGTCAAAATTTAGGTTTGATTGGTGATTTATTCAAAATTCTTGATGATTTATGAAAGATTTATGATGATTTATAAAAGGATGTTGATAGTTTTAGGCAGTTTTTGGGTTCAATTAATGATTCTAGTCAGATTTTAGGTTTGATTGACGATTTATGGAAAATTCTTGGTGATTTATGAAAGATTCATGATGATTTATGAAAGAATATCAATGGTTTTAGAAAGTTTTTATGTTCAATTAATGATTTTAGTTAAATTTTATGTTTGATTGATAATTTATTAAAAATTCTTGGTCATTTATGAAGGATTCATGATGATTTATGAAAAGATATTGATGATTTTAGAGAATTTCTAGGTTCGATGGATGATTTTAGTTCGATTTTGGATTGGATTGATGATTTATGGAAAATTTTTGATAATTTATGAAAGATTTATGATTTATTAAAGAATGTTGATGATTTTAGAAAGTTTCTAGATTCAATTAATGATTTTAGTCAGATTTTGTGTTTGATTGATGATTTGTGTAAAATTCTTGATGAATTATGAAAGATTTACCATGATTTATGAAAGAATATCGATGGTTTTAAAGAATTACTAGATTTGATTGATGACTTTAATTAGATTTTAAGTTTGATTAATGTTTTTTAGAAAATTCTTGATGAATTACTAGAAATTCATAATGAATTATGAAAAGATATTGATGATTTTGAAAAATTTTTAAGTTCGATGGATGATTTTAGTTCGTTTGCAGGTTTGATGATTTATGGAAAATTCTTGATGATTTATGAAAGATTTGTGATGATTTATTAAAGAATATTGACGATTTTAGAAAGTTTTTGGGTTCAATTAATGATTTTAGTCAGATTTTAAGTATGATTGATGATTTATGTAAAATTTTTGATGAATTATCAAAGATTTATCATGATTTATGCAAAGATATTGATGATTTTAGAGAATTTCTAGATTCGATGGATGATTTTAGCTAGATTTTAAGTTTCATTGATGATTTATAGAAAATTCTTGATGATTTATAAAAGATTCATGATAATTTATGAAATAAGATCGATGTTTTTGGAGAGTTTTCAGATTTAATTGATGATTTTAAACAGATTTTAAGTTTGCTTGATGGTTTACGTAAAATTCTTGATGAATTATGAGGATTTATGAAAAGATATTGATGATTTTAGAAAATTTCTAGGTTTGATTGATGATTTATAGAAAATTCTTGATGATTTATAAAAGATTCATGATGATTTATGAAATAGCATCGATGTTTTTGGAGAATTTTCAGATTTAATTGATTACTTTAGTCAGATTTTAAGTTTGCTTGATGATTTATGTAAAATTCTTGATAAATTGTGATAATTTATGAAAAGATATTGACGATTTTAGAAAATTTCTAGTTTTGATTGATGATTTTAGTCAAAATTGAGTTTTGACAATCAGATTTTCGTTTTGATTGATGATTTATGTAAAAATTTTGATGATTTATGAGAGAACATCGATAGTTTTAGAGAATTTTCAGATTTAATTGATGATTTTAGTCAGATTTAAGGTTTGCTTGATGATTTACGTAAAACTCTTGATGAATTATGATGATTTATGAAAAAATTTTGATGATTTTAGAAAATTTCTAGGTTTAATTGATGATTTTAGTCAAAATTGAGTTTTAATAATCAGATTTTCATTTTGATTGATGATTTATATAAAATTTTTGATGATTTAGGAAAGAACATCGATGGTTTTAAAAAATTTTCAGATTTAATTGATGATTTTAGTCAGATTTTAGGTTTGCTTGATGATTTATGTAAAATTCTTGATGATTTATGAAAAGATATTGATGATTTTAGAAAATTTCCAGATTTGATTGATAATTTTAGTCAAAATTTAGTTTTGATAATCAGATTTTCGTTTTGATTGATAATTTATGTAAAATTTTTGATGATTTATGACAGAACATCGATGATTTTAGAGAATTTTCAGATTTAATTGATGATTTTCGTTAGATTTTAAGTTTGCTTGATGATTTATACAAAATTTTTGATGATTTATGAAAGAAAATCGATGGTTTTAGAGGATTTTTAGGTTTGATTGATGATTTTAGTCAGATTTTAGGTTTACTTGATGATTTATGTAAAATTCTTGATGAATTATGATGATTTATCAAAAGATATTGATGATTTTAGAAAATTTCTAGGTTTGATTGATGATTTTAGTCAAAATTTAGTTTTAATAATCAGATTTTCGTATTGATTGTTGATTTATGTAAAATTCTTGATGATTTATAAAAGATTCATGATGATTTATGAAAAGATGTTGATAGTTTTAGAAAGCATTTAGATTTTATTGATGATTTTAACTAAATTTTAAATTTGATTGATAATTTATGAAAAATTCTTGACGAATCACAAGAATTTTTTGATCATTTTTGAAAGGAAATTAATAATTATAGAGAGTATTTAGATTTCATTCACGATTTAAATCAGACTTTAGATTTACTGAGTTAGCTTTTATTCAAACAACTGATTTTTAGATTTATTTAACCAAAAAGAACACATTCAATTTTATTTTATTCCATTTCTGGGTATTTTTAAATAAATCAATTCTATATTCTAAACATTTTTATTGAATTTCATTTGCATTGATTAAAACATAATGTATTAAAGCGAATATACGAATAACATTAATAAAAGAAAATTCTTTTTTAAATAATAAATTTAATAGTCTTCATCGTCATAAATAAATCCCCAATTTCTATTACGTTTAGGATTTCCAAAACGATATCCATAAATACCTTTATCATCTATCTCATCGCCACTTCCAAAATGATTTTTCGATAAATCTTTATCTTCTATCTCATCGCCACTTCCATAACGATTATTATCAATCCATTCTTTATCTCCATTTTCACCGATGGCATCAACGTGAACCCATTCTTTTTGATGTCCATTTCCATATCTTCCATATCTTCCATTTTCTTCTCTTATTCCTTCATAATATTCTTTCCCAGCGTTTGCAATCGATATTTGAGTAATGAAGAAACATAACCCACATAATATAAAAACCCACATTTTAAAATTTAATGTTTCTGAATATAAGTTTTTTACTTCTTTCTCTTTGTTTAATAATTTATTTTATAAAAGTTATAAATTTTTAAGATGATGTTTCTTTTAGTTAAGTTGGGAAAAGACTAATATCTAGGAGAGTTTTTTTTACTTTTTTTGATAAGAATAATCGTGAAAAGGAAAACCACAAAGAACAGATAAAGTAAATGTGGGTTTTTTAATAGATGAGGAAGTTAAATATGGAATAAAACGAGAAAATACATTTAAACTTTTATTAAAACTAAGTTTACAGAAATCTAAATATAATCGATTAGTTTTAATTTTACAAATTATAAAAATGTTTAATCATAATAATCTTCAAGACAATTTCCATTCGAATCCGCTGCAATTTCACATCGTTTAGGGAAGAAAAGCACTTTAAACGGAGCTTTTATAACTTCCTTCTTTTCCTTATTTACCTCATTAGCTCGATTTTCTTCCACAATATTCACCGTTTTAGCAGTTGTAGTAATCATATTTTTTCTTCCAGACATTTCCCAAATCGGATTTGATTTTACCGGATTAATATGATTCTTCTTAAAAGTATTACGATTGGGAACAATTTCATGGTGATTCTTATTCATATCACTTCGTTTCTTGTATTCAAAATTTTGATGAAAATTAGATTTCTTTTTATAATTCGTTCCATATGCAAAAATTGTTTGGAAAATACTCATGAAACTTATTATTAATAAGAATAATAAAATTGCTTTGGAGCCTTTCATTTTTTCTTGTTGGTTCGATGAATAATTAATAGAAACTGAGTTATTAGGATTTATCAAGGAAAAGAATTTACTTTGGCGGAAACCCACCAACTTCCTGAATTTGTGGTTGTAGTTTTTTTTTTAATTAAGTGGTAAAAGGTTAAGTGTTTGGTTTTGATAAGAATTTCTTATTTGATAAGAATGCAATAGGAATATTATTGAAAGGAAATTAAATTATTTTTTTTATTGGTTAGTGAATATCTGAAAAATAAAAAAAAATCATTAAAAAATTATAAAATAAATCTACATTTTTTATTAAAAATTTTTCCTTGTTAATTGTCAAAAATTTTTGTCAACTTTAAAAATTTTTTTAATTTTTTTGGTAATAATTAGAACAAATTTGACTTTTTTAAATCAAAATAGAATCTTTTAAGTTTAATTTAAAGTAAAAATTATGTCTTAATCTCTAAAAATAAACTCTGTGTGATTTTTTAAAGTTGATCACTTTTTTTTTAAAGTTAGGTTAGAAGTGTAAAAAATTTTTACCAACTTTGAATTTTTTTTTAATTTTTTTGACAATACTTGGAATAAAACGATCTTTTCTAATTAAAATTAGAATGATTTAAGTTTCATTTAGAAAAAAAATCAAATCAAAATCATGAAAAATGAATTTTTGATGAATTTTTAAAATTGTAACTTTCTTAAATTAAAAAAGTGTGAAAAATTTTTACCAACTTTGAAATTTTTTTTAATTTTTTTAACAACACTTAGAATAAAACGGTCTTTTTAAATTAAAATTAGAATGATTTAAGTTTCATTTAGAAAAGAAATCAAATCAAAATCTTTAAAAATGAATTTTTGATGAATTTTTAAATTTCATTTTCTTAAGTTAAAAAAGTGTCAAAAATTTTTTCCAACTTTGAAAATTTTTTTAATTTTTTTGGCAACACTTGGAATAAAACGGTCTTTTTTGTATAAAACTAGAATATTTTAAGTTTCACTTAGAAAAAAAATCAGTTCAAAACATTAAAAATTCAATTTTTTATGAATTTAAAAAAAAAAATGGTTAATTTTCTAACTTAAACAAATTTTTACCAACTTTGAAAATTTTTATAATTTTTTTGACAACACTTGGAATAAAACGGTCTTTTTTAGTTAAAATTAGAATGTTTTAAGTTTCATTTAGAAAAAAAAATCAAATCAAAATCTTTAAAAATGAATTTTTAGTGAATTTTTAAAGTTGATCGATTTTCTAAAGTTAGGTTAAAAGTGTCAAAAATATTTACCAACTTTGAAAATTTTTTAAATTTTTTTGATAACATTTAGAATAAAACGATCTTTTTTGTATAAAACTAGAATATTTTAAGTTTCATTAAGAAAAAGAATCAGTTCAAAACATTAAAAATTCAATTTTCTATGAATTTTTTAAAAAATGGTTAATTTTCTAACCTAAATAATTTTTTACCAACTTTGAAAATTTTTTAAATTTTTTGGTAATATTTAGAATAAAACGGTCTTTTTTGTATAAAACTAGAATGTTTTAAGTTTCATCTACAAACAAAAATCAAATCAAAATCTTTAAAAATGAATTTTTGATGAATTTTTAATGTTAATTTTCTTAAGTTAAAAAAGTGTCCAAAATTTTTTCCAACTTTGAAAATTTTTTTAATTTTTTTGACAACATTTGGAATAAAACGGTTTTTTTTAGTTAAAATTAGAATATTTTAAGTTTCATTTAGAAAAAGAATCAGTTCAAAACATTAAAAATTCAATTTTTTATGAATTTTTTAAAAAATGATCAATTTTCTAACCTAAACAATTTTTTACCAACTTTGAAATTTTTTAAAAATTTTTTGGTAATATTTAGAATAAAACGGTCTTTTTTGTATGAAACTAGAACGTTTTAAGTTTCAATTAGAAAAAGAATCAAATCAATATCTTAAAAAATGAATTTTTGATGAATTTTTAAAGTTGATTGATTTTCTAAAGTTAGGCTATGTGTCAAAAAATTTTACCAACTTTGAACATTTTTTTAATTTTTTTGACAACACTTGGAATAAAACGATCTTTTTTAATTAAAATTAGAATGTTTTAAATTTCATTTTAAAAAGAAATCAAATCAAAATCTTTAAAAATGAATTTTTGACGAATTTTTAAAGTTGATCGATTTTCTGAAACTAGGTTAAAAGTGTCAAAAATTTTTTACCAACAAATTTTTTTTAATTTTTTTGACAACACTTAGAATAAAACGATCTTCTTTAATTGAAATTAGAATGTTTTAAGTTTCATTTAGAAAAAAAATCAGTTCAAAACTTTTAAAATTCAATTTTTTATGAGTTTTTTAAAAAATGGTTAATTTTCTAACCTAAACAATTTTTTACCAACTTTGAAATTTTTTAAAAATTTTTTGATAATATTTAGAATAAAACGGTCTTTTTTGTATGAAACTAGAATGTTTTAAGTTTCATTTAGAAAAAAAATCAAATCAAAATTTTTAAAAATGAATTTTTGATGAATTTTTAAAGTTAATTTTCTTAAGTTAAAAAAGTGTCAAAAATTTTTTCCAACTTTGAAAATTTTTTTAATTTATTTGACAACCCTTGGAATAGAACGGTCTTTTTTAATTAAAATTAGAATGTTTTAAGTTTCATTTAGAAAAAAAATCAAATCAAAATCTTTAAAAATGAATTTTTGATGAATTTTTAAAGTTGATCGATTTTCTAAAGTTAGGCTGTGTCAAAAATTTTTACCAATTTTGAAATTTTTTTTACATTTTTTGACAACATTTGGAACAAAACAGTCTTTTTTAATTAAAATTAGAATGTTTTAAGTTTCATTTAGAAAAAATATCAAATCAAAATCTTTAAAAATGAATTTTTGATGAATTTTTAAAGTTAATTTTCTTAAGTTAAAAAAGTGTCAAAAATTTTTACCAACTTTGAAAATTTTTTTAATTTTTTTGACCACACTTGGAATAAACCGCCTTATTTAATTGAAATTAGAATGTTTTAAATTTCATTTAGAAAAAAAATCAAAGCAAAATCTTTAAAAATGGCTCTTTTAACAAATCCAACTTTTAAGGGTTGTAACTCAAAAACTAGGGGTGATATCTTAAAACGGTTTTAAAATTTAGAAAGTTTATATTTTTTTCTTATAAAGTTGACCAAGTTTAGATTTTTTCGATAGAATCTAGATTTTAAAAAAAAATTTAAATTTTATATAAATAAATCACTTATTTCAAAAATTCAACTTTTAAGGTTTGTAACTCAAAAACTAGGGGTGATATCTCAAAACAGTTTTAAAATTTAAAAAGTGTATATATTTTTGTTTTAAAATTAGTTAGATTTTCTTCGCCTAAATAAAATCAAACTTTTTTAGAAATTTTTTTTGTCACATCAAAGTATTTGATTATTTTAAAATATGTCCGATTTTAAAGGGTTGTAACTCAAAAACTAAACTTGATATTTTTATACGGTTTAAAATTTTAAAAACTTCATACTTTTTTCTTTTAAAATTGTCCAAATTTAGATTTTTTCCATAAAACCCAGATTTTTTAGAATTTTTTAAAAATTTTATATCAAAGAAAATTGCTGGTTTTAAGAATATCAAATTTTAGGAGTTGTAACTCGAGAATTAAGGGTGATATCTTAATACGGTTTGAAACTTTCGAAAGTTTATACTTTTCTTAATTAAAATTAATCAAGTTCAGATTTTTTTGACCATACTTCGATTTTTAAAATTTTCTTTTAATTGTAAATCAAAGAAATCACCTTTTTAAAACATTGATATCTTAAGAGTTAGTTCTAAGTCTTTTGACAAAATTTATAATAAAGCGGTATTTTTTAATTAAAATTAGAAAGTTTTAAGTTTCATTTAGAAAAAAAAAATCAAATCAAAATCATGAAAAATGAATTTTTGATGAATTTTTAAAATTGTAACTTTCTTAAATTAGAAAAGTGTGAAAAATTTCTACCAACTTTGAATTTCTTTTTTAATTTTTTTAACAACACTTGGAATAAAACGGTCTTTTTTAATTAAAATTAGAATGTTTTAAGTTTCATTTAGAAAAGAAATCAAATCAAAATCTTTAAAAATGAATTTCTGATGAATTTTTAAACTTCATTCTCTAAATTTAATTTAATTTAATTTAAGTTAAAAAAGTGTCAAAAATTTCTTCCAACTGAAAATTTTTTTAAATTTTTTGACAACACTTGGAATAAAACGGTCTTTTTTGTATAAAACTAGAATATTTTAAGTTTCATTTAGAAAAAAAATCAGTTCAAAACATTAAAAATTCAATTTTTTATGAATTTTTTAAAAAATGATTAATTTTCTAACCTAAACAATTTTTTACCAATTTTGAAATTTTTTAAAAATTTTTTGGTAATATTTAGAATAAAATGGTCTTTTTTGTATGAAACTAGAATGTTTTAAGTTTCAATTAGAAAAAAATCAAATCAAAATCTTTATAAATGAATTTTTGATGAATTTTTAAAGTTGATCGATTTTCTAAAGTTAGGTTAAAAGTGTCAAAAATATTTACCAACTTTGAAAATTTTTTTAATTTTTTTGATAACATTTAGAATAAAACGATCTTTTTTAATTAAAAGTAGAATGTTTTAAGTTTCATTTAGAAAAAAAATCAAATCAAAATCTTTAAAATTCAATTTTTTATGAATTTTTAAAATTTATCGATTTTCTTAAGTTAGGTTAAAAGTGTCAAAAATTTTTACCAACTTTGAAAATTTTTTTAATTTTTTTGATAACATTTAGAATAAAACGGTCTTTTTTGTATAAAACTAGAATGTTTTAAGTTTCATTTAGAAAAAAAAATCAGTTCAAAACATTGAAAATTCAATTTTTTATGAATTTTTAAAAAATAGTTAATTTTCTAACCTGAAAAAATTTTTACCAACTTTGAAAATTTTTTAAATTTTTTTGACAACACTTAGAATAAAACAGGTTTTTTAGTTAAAACTATGATTTTTAATTCAAATCGTCATAAAATTTCAAACTTTAATAACATTTAGTCTTTGTGTTATGAATTTTTTAATTAACTAGTAGTACATATTATATTAAAACAATCAGCACTATCTTTTAAAGGTTTTTTGCTTTTCTCTCCCTGAAAACGACCTTTTTGACAGTTTTCAAGGGTACTACCGGGACCTGATTCTATATGGGCATCCTCCATAAGTGTGTATGGGGCCCGTAGGATGTTTTTTAACCAGTTAACTGTGATTGACGAGTATACTCGTCATGACGTAAAATTGTGCAACTCGTAAAAAGTAGTGATATTGGCTATTTATATTGTAATTTTTGTGAAAATCAAAACATATTCTCAAATTTCAAGATGTTTAGAATATTTTGAGGCCAGCTCGAAATAAAACAAGCAAATAAAAAATATGAAAAATTGTAGATGAACTCGTATAGGTGCGCGCTTTCAAAATGGAGCGCCACAGTTAACTGGTTAAGGGAGAAAAATGCAAAAGAAGTGTTAAAATTTTTACTGAACTAACGCCGCCAACAGTCGACCATTTTCCGTTCATTGTGGTCTTAAACGTCAAATTGGTCGTTTTTTTCCGGGCTTTTTCGACCTTGCCGCCTTAGTTGGCGTTCATGTTGATGAACAAAACGTAAGTATACAGCCTATTGTATAGGTTTCGGACCATTTTTGAACCTAAATCGGTTAAATAATGCATTTCCGAACGTTTTTTTTCGGACCCGATTTTGTGTCATTAGGGTGGGTACAATTTCTATTGATCGTTTTTAGAGCAACAAATTTTTTAATGAAAACGGGTAACATCGAATTTACTTATATAAAAAAATTGGTGAAAATCATTAAATGTTAGTGAAACAAATACGTTTTGTATCCGTCTTTCGAAAAAACTGTCTGGAAAAAGTTAAAAAATAAGTACCAGTAAATAAGTACCCTCTTCAAGTACCAGGGTGAACAAAGAACGATATTTCGTTTTTGACAGTTAGTCGTTTTTTCCAATATGCTCGGATTCAAAGCGCAAATTGGCCGAAGATCCTTAAAAATTGTACATAACGGTCTCAAAAAAGTTTTACCCTTTCCTTAAACCTTAAGACAATCAAGAAGAAAATATTTTCAAATTTCTATAAAGTTAATATGTATGAAGAATTATCAACGGCACTGTACATTAAAGCCAAGAAATATGTTGCCGGTAAAGAAGATTAACTTTTTTAACCACTTTATACTTGAACTGTCAATTTTACAATTTTAAGAAGGGTCGGTTTCATCTCCGAGTTTCTTTAAGAATTTTACCCTGTAAAAATCGCTCTGAACGTGTCACTTTTACTCGTGTTAGTTAGTTAATAAATCAATCTAAATGTTTTCCGGTTTTAATTTAAGGTAAGTGATATAATTTGAAGAAAATTAGTGCTTTTGATATGGCAATATACATTAAAGCCAAGAAATGTGTTGTGCCGGCAAAGAAGATTCACTTTTTTAACCACTTTATACTTGACTGTCAATTTTACAATTTTAAGAAGAGTCGTTTTCATGTCCGAGTTTCTTTAATAATTTTACCCGGTAAAAATCGTTTTGAACGTGTTACTTTTACTCGTGTTAAGTAAACTCGAGTTAAAACATCAATCTAAGTGTTTTCCGGTTTTAATTTAAGGTAAGTGATATAATTTGAAGAAAATTAGTGCTTTTGATATGGCGATGTACATTAAAGCCAAGAAATGTGTTGTGCCGGTAAAGAAGATTCACTTTTTTAACCACTTTATACTTGAACTGTCAATTTTACAATTTTAAGAAGGGTCGGTTTCATCTCCGAGTTTCTTTAAGAATTTTACCCGGTAAAAATCGTTTTGAACGTGTTACTTTTACTTGTGTTAGTTAGTTAATAAATCAATCTAAATGTTTTCCGGTTTTAATTTAAGGTAAGTGATATAATTTGAAGAAAATTAGTGTTTTTCATATAACGTTATCACATTCCCACAAGTGGTTTGTGCGCATGCGTTAAATATTCTGTCAAAAATGGCTCTATTAAGGTTAATAATATTTAAAAAATTAGTTTTTTTTCTCTCTATTATTTTAATTTTTTTTAATTTCAGTGTGTGTTTGTGTTTTTGGAAGGTGTAAAAGATGTAGCTGTCGTCGGATTATTATTTTACGATTGCCAGGAGGTATAAAATGATTGTAATTTAACATAAATAAAGATGATATAAAATTTTTCTTTTTTTTCTATTCTTTAGTTAGTTGTTGAGGAAACGGCATTCGCTTGGTAAGTCTTTATGCATGCTTGTACTATAGTAATTAAATATAATTTTGTGGTCGTTAGTGAATGGAACTCTGACTCACAATCACACAAAAGCGTTTTTATAAATTCTATTTAAAATTCTTATATCCGCAATTTTTAAAGTGTAATTTATTATTCACGCTAGTAACAATTGTACGTGATGATTTGCACGTAAGTATTTTACCTTCATGATTTAAAAAAATGTAAAGTCATGGAAAAATAACATTTTTAAATCTCTTACTGAAAGATTTTTATCTCAATGATGTATGTATAATGTCATAATACGATTAAGAATAATTTTATAATAAAACTTACTGACATACTTCTTAAAATTAATTAATCCTTGTTCTATATCTTTTTCCGAATAATTTCTAACAATTAAAAAAAACCATAATGTGATGTTATAGTGCTAAAGACATTTGAAGTTAAAACTCGTTCAAGAAAATTCTTGAAATTTTATGATGTTGATTTTGCATATCAATATTTTTATTATAAACCAATTACAAGAAAAAGTGTCAATTGGACAAAAAAAGGCTTTTATGTTTATGCTGAATTGTGTATTATTTAATTCATTTATACAAAAAACTGAATCTGGCAAAGAAAATAAAATTTACTTCTTATTTACTATAAGTTACTAAAGGTTCGACGAAAATCCAGAGGTACATCAAAAAGAATTTCTTATAAAAATCCACCAATTAGCCTTTCACGAGATGTAAAAACGCACAGACTGACTAAAATCGTAGTTCGGGAAAAGAAAAGTTTCATCTGAAACGTTGCAAACTTAACAACAATTACGGTAAAATGAAAAAACTGTTTTATGTACGAACATTGTCAGATGCCTTTATGTGTAGAAAAATATTTTGAAAACTACCATATTAACTGAAACTATTAGAAATTCAATTTTCAGATTAGACACTTTTTTTATTCGAATAAATTCACTAGTTATTTGAATGATCAAAGCCGGGCTTCACGACGAGTAAAATAAAAAATTTCAGCGGCCAGCAATGAGTTAATATGTATTTTCTTAATTGTGCGGTCAAGAAGCTCCCATACATGCTCTATGGGGTTGAGGTCGAGTGATTGAGGTGGTGAATGTAACTGTTTAGGGACATTATACAATAGGAATTCCTTCACTATATGAGCGGTGTAATTGGGATCATTATCGTGTTCAAATATCCATTATGATTCAAATCCTAATTTATTGGTGGACTCCTTATCCATTTCGGTACGGACGTCGACTATAGTCGACGGAAACAGATGCCCCCACACAGCCGAGCGTCGACTATAGTCGACGGCTGTGCCAGCATACGGACGATGAAAGCCGGTTGTTGGCGACGTTTCGCGGCCGATAGGCGCCGTACCGAAGTGGTTAAATTAGATTTTAATATATTCAAATACACATAGCGATCCATAGTTGTTTCTATAAACTGTAAGTTTCCTACACCAGCCTCCGACGTACAACCCCATACCATTACGTTTCCTCCTACATGTTTTACCGTGGCTTTCAAGTTTTTTTTTTATTCAGCTTTTCATTTTTCCTTCTCCATACTTTTGCTGTTTCATCGTAGTCGAAAATATTAAATTTATTCTTTGATCCAAAAATAGGATACTGTAGGACTATGTATTTCAAAAATATACTGTATAACAATTTTTCTCGCAACATAGCAAATTCCATAAGTTAGTACAGTACAATAGGATTTCCTGATGTAAGACAACGACGAAATGTATATTAGATTAATCGTAATAATTGTCGTTACTATACATACACTTATGTATTTGTAACTAAATTTACATTTTGACGAATTTTGCTTCAAATATTGTCGACTAGTGCGATGTTGTACACTCTGCAAGAGAAAATACAGATAATTAAATGAGTTTACGGTGGCAATTCAAACCGAAATACGGTTCATTTATTTGTTGAACATTTTGAGAACCGGCCAATTCGACATTTTTCCACAATATCGAGGATTGTAAGAGCCTTTGAAGAGAATGGGTGTGTTGCAGACTATAGGTGCCACAGAAGATAAGAAAGAGCTCCTACAGAAAACAACCAAATACGCGACACAATGATTTGCGCTATTGCCGAAGAAGAGTCATCGAAATCTAGCCTTCAAATTACTACAGAAGTCGGTACCAACAGGGAAATTGTTCGACAAGTACTCAGACGACATGGATACAAATCGTACAAGATATCAACAGGTCACGAGATATTTCCCGACGATGAGATCCAAAGATATTCTGCGAAACGATGATGGAACGTGCAAACGAAAATCCAAATTTTTTAACTAATATTTGTTTTGTGAATCGACGTTTACATTATTAGGAAGGCACAATCCTGCTATTATTAATTATTAAATTTTGGAATAGAGAGAATCCACGTCATCGAATGGACTTCCACTCAATATCCAACAAAGCTGAACGTGTGGGTTGGTGTCGGTGAAGATCATATTGTTGGATTTTTCTTTATTTAGGGCAATTTGAATGGAGTATTTGGATCTCCTTCGGGGCAAATCACTCCAGCTTTGACGCAACTTAAAAATCGACTTAAACCAAATATGGTATCAGTAGGATAACTGTCCTTCGATATGGTTGATGTGCGACAATTTTTAAATATTACTTTTTCAAATCATGTGATTGGTAGAAGAGGCAACATCAGATGGGCAGCCAGGTCGCCCGATTTAGCTGTTATGGACTTTTTCGTTTGGCCATACGTAAAACAGAAAGTGTACAACCACGTAAGAGCTGAAGATTTGGAACATCTTCGTCAAAAGATTATAAATGTGTTTGTTTGCGCCTGTTATGCTTCATAACGTAAGAAGGAACTTCTACGACCGATTAGAATACTGTTTAGCAGTGCAATCTATATTTGAACACTTATTATAAATGACTTTAGATGCCTCAAATAATTTACAATAAGTACACATTTTCATTTGTATGATTGTACGAGTTATTTACTGTTAATTTTGTCGTTTCTTATAATAAAGTGCCCTTTGTATGAAGTTTGTATTTATTTATTAAATTTAACTCGTGTTCTTGCAACAACCTTAACAATTTGTACAGTGTGCATTTCAGTAACAATTTTTTAACAGTTTTATTAACCGATATTTCAGGCAATCTGTCAAAAGCATAACTTGTGCTTTTGACCTGGCATTGTGTAAGCATAGGGGTTAATTTATAATTAACTAAATTACATTAATAAGCAACAACGATTATTACGATTGGACTGCTATGTAAGTTATCTTTGTCCTAGTTAAAGAAATCCTAATGTACTGTATTAATGTGTGGACTTTGCTATGTTGCGAGAAAAAACTCTTATACGGTATATTCTTTTTGTATTGAATTTATCTTTAAAATGGTTTCGATAACTATCTATTTTATTTATATATCAAATTTATTTCGTTTTACTTCTTATTAAATTTCATAACTATTTTTAGATTAGATTTTATTGCAATAGAAGTTACACATTTTAGATTACATTTATAGTATTGAGAAAGTAAACGAAAATGTCAGTCACTACCAAAAAAAAGGAATTCTAATGTCAATCACTTTGATAAATAAAGAATGAATTACACCATCTTTTTTAATGTTAAAATGTCAAAAATGTCAGAAATGAAGGAAGTATTACTATAATTTTTTTTTCGCTTTAATTAACTTTAAAAGATTAAAAAAAAATTATTCAAAAATTTCTTCTATCACATCACCGTTAGCATCAACTTCTCTCGGTGGCATGCTAATTGCAGATCTCGAACTAGAATTTCTTTGTCGCCTTCTCCTAGATCGCGATCTTCGTCTCTTTGCAGCTGCGTCATTATACGAAGAGCTTCTTCCATGCCCAAAAGTGCTAAGTACTAAATCCTCAACGGGATCATCAGTACTTCTATGTCTTAAACCGGTAACTTGGAATGAGTTAGGGATTAATATTTGAATTACATTAAGAACCTAATTAAAATAAGAAATATATATACTCAACCGTTTATATACTTTTTGATTAGTATAACTCAAATTTAATAAAATACATACCAAAATTAAAACCAAAAGACTTTTAAAAATAAATATACTTTTGGAAATCATGACGTCTGATTTAATGTACTTTTAATACGAAATAATTCTTTATATAGCTGCCACCAGTCTTTAAATGTATTGTCCTTTATACAATTAAAAAAAACTTTTTTAATAATGAATGATTACCGAGAACAATGCAGCTTTATTGCATATTTTGTTATTACGATCGTTTATTCAATACAAAGTTTAATAAATGTGGTTGAGTTAACGTATGTATTGACTTACTATAGTAGACATAAAATTTTTGGCTATCTTCAGTCAATTGGATGTGTAAAACAGGCTTTAGAAATTTTCTAAATTTGTAAGTTAAAAATACTTTGTTAACGAATGACAAATAATTATTTTAACAATAAAAGGATTTTAATGTTTCATTTTGACAAATAAAGACCGATTCACACGATTTCTTTTTGATGTAAAAATAAATTTTAGTGAAAATTTTACTTAATTTAATTGTCTTACTGATTGAGGAAAGTGTAAAATGTAATTTATGTCACTAAAAATAATTTAAACTGTTTATGATTTTGGAGTTTTAAACTTTACAGTTACACATTTTTCGTATACTCCATGTTTCGGGTTATTTTGGGAATAGTAAACAATCTTACGAAAATAAGCGTTTGACTTTTGGTTATGTTTCTTGTAAACTATGAAAATATTTCATATGAAAAAGAAAAAAAACTTAGTGGACAAGTTTTATTAATTATAAAAATAAACACAAATTCGTTTATTTTAGCTATGTTATTTATTACAAATTTCTCGGAATATATCACTTTGTTTTTATGTTTAGAAAAAATCTTATGGTTAAAATATTCCGATTTTAATCTTTTCATCTGATTGGATTTTTTTCTTTCCATCTGATTTTTTTTTCTTAAAAGTTAGGTTTCTGAAAACGTTAAAATTAAAATAAAATATCTCAAAACTCTTTTAAATATTCTCAATGATCATTAAAAAGAACGTTTAAATTGATAGTAAATAAACTATATTCTGATTACAAACGTTGAAAATGTATCGATTTAAGTAAAAATCAATTAATTTTTAAAAATTCGTAAAAAATTCATTTTTGATAGTTAAGAAATGGATCTTATATTAAATGAAAGGTAAAAGATTGTAGTTTTTATTAAAAAAGATAGATTTATTCTAAATGTTATCAAAAAAATTAAAAAAATTCTTAAAGTTAGCAAAAGTTTTTGACGATTCTAACCTAACTTCCAAAAAACTTCATCCATTTTAAAAAATTTTTAAAAATTCATTTTTGATAATTAATAAATGAGTCTTATATAAAATGAGAACTAAAGGTTTGTAGTTTTGATTAGAAAAGACGGATTTATTCTAAATGTTATCAAAAAAATTAGAAAAATTCTCAAAGTTGGCAAAAATTTTTGACAGTTCTAACCTAACTTCAAAAAAAATCGATCAATTTTTAAAATTCGTAGAAAATTCATTTTTAATAATTAAGAGATGAGTCTTATATGAAATTAAAGCTAAAAGATTGTAGTTTTTATTAAAAAAGACGAATTTATCCGAAATGTTATCAAAAAAATTAAAAAAATTTTTAAACGTGGAAAAATTTTTTGACGGTTCTAATCTAACTTTAAAAAAATTTGATCAATTTAAAAAAAAATTTTAAAATTCATTTTTTGATAACTAAGAAATGATTCTTATATAAAATGAGAGCTAAAGGGTTGTACTTTTAATTAGAAAAGACGGATTTATTCTAAATGTTATCAAAAAAATTAGAAAAAATCTTAAAGTTGGTAAAAATTTTTGACGGTTCTAACCTAATTTAAAAAAAATCGGTCAATTTAAAAAAATCGTAGAAAATTCATTTTTGATAACTATAAAATGAGTCTTTTTCTAAATGAAAGCTAAATGATTATAGTTTTGAATGAAAAAGACGGATTTATCCTAAATGTAACCAAAAAAATTAGAAAAATTCTTGAAATTAGGAAAAATTTTTGACAGTTCTAAATCAGCTTTAAAAAAAATCGGTCAATTTTAAAAAAAATCGTAAAAAATTCATTTTTAATAATTAAGAAATGAGTCTGATATGAAATGAAAGCTATAAGATTGTTGTTTTTATTAAAAAGGACAGATTTATTCTAAATGTTATCAAAAAAATTAGAAAAAATCTTAAAGTTGGTAAACATTTTTGACAGTTCTAACCTAACTTTAACAAAACTGATCAAATTTAAAAATTTTTTTAAAAATAATTTTTGATACCTAAGAAATGAATCTTATATAAAATGAGAGCTAAAGGGTTGTAGTTTTGATTAGAAAAGACGGATTTATTCTAAATGTTATCAAAAAAATTAGAAAAAATCTTAGCAGGTTAACAGTCCACAGCCCATATATGGGCTGTGAACGGAAAGTACTGCCAGTCCACAGCCCATATGTGGGCTCTTTTTCGACACAATTTCCAGGAGATTTAGAGCTGTGGTTGTTGAAAGAAAGTCGATTATTTGACATGGACTTTGCAGGACAGATCATAAAGAACACCAAAAGTGCTGGGACATGGAAAAAATCTCCTTTATTTGATGTGTGTCTCGGACTTGACAATGTTAATTGATAGAAAAAAGCATAGAAAATATTGAAAAATAGATAGGTGATGCCGGTTACGTGGTGACGTTTATGCCCAATAGATTTTTCACAATATCTGTTGGTGCCTGCAAAAGATTTCTTCTGCTGGTTCAATTTATTGTACAAATAAACTGCATTTATTACACCTACTCCAAAAAGAACATCGACCGCAATTTTTTTGTACCATCTCAGAGTCTTGCGAACTTGCGAAATTTATTGTATGTTTGGTTTAGGGAGTCTACAACTCATATGTGGGTTGTCAAAAAAAACATTGTAGCTAAATTTTTGAAGAAATATATTTACTTTATAACATGTAAGGTATTTACATGAACCCCTAAGAGATCGATTTTGCATAACAAAAAGACCGGGCATGTGTAACGTTTCTCATTCTCTAACTTGGACTGTTAACCTGTTAAAGTTGGCAAAATTTTTGACGATTGTAACCTAACTTTAAAAAAATCGAACAATTTAAAAAAATTCGTAGAAAATTCATTTTTGATAATTATAAAATAAATCTTTTTCTAAATTAAAGCTAAATGATTACAGTTTTGAATGAAAAAGACGGATATATCCTAAATGTTACCAAAAAAATTAAAAAAATTCTTTAAGTTAGAAAAAATTATTGACAGTTCTAACCTAACTTTAAAAAAATCGACCAACTTTAAAAATTCATAAGAAACTCATTTTTGACCATTATGAAATGATTCTTTTTTTAAATAAGAGTTAAATGATTGTAGTTTTTATCAAAAAAGACCGATTTATTCTAAATATTATATAAAAAATTAGAAAAATTTTTAAAATTAGGAAAAATTTTTGACGGTTTTAACCTAACTTTAAAAAAATCGAACAATTTAAAAAATTCGTAGAAAATTCATTTTTGATAATTAGTAAATGAATCTTTTCTAAATGAGAGTTAAATTATTGTAGTTTTTACTAACAAAGACAGATTTATTCTACATATTATCAAAAAAAATTAAAAAATTGTTAAAGTTAGGCAAAATTTTTGACGGTTTAACCTAACTTTAAAAAAAAAACGGGTAATTTAAAAAAAATCATGAAAAATTCATTTTTAGTCATTAAGAAATGGGTCTTATTTGAAATGAAAGCTAAAAGATTGTAGTTTTTATTAAAATAGACGGTTTTATTCAAAATGTTATCAAAAAAATTAGAAAAAATCTTAAAGTCGACAACAATTTTTGACAGTTCTAACCTAATTTTTAGAAAAATCAATCAACTTTAAAAATTCGTAAAAAATTCATTTTTGGTAGTTAACAAATATTTTTTTTTCTAAATGAAAGTAAAAATATTCTAGTTTTGATTTAAAAAGGCGATTTTATCCCAAATATTACCAAAAAATTATAAAAAAATCGTAAATTTAGCGATTATTTTTTAACAGTTCTAACCTAATGTTAAAAAAATCGACTAACTTTAAAAATTCATAAAAAAATCCTTTTTGACCAATATAAAATGATTCTTTTTCTAAATGAGAGTTAAATGATTGTAGTTTTTATCAAAAAAGACCGATTTATTCTAATTGTAAATGTTATATAATAAAGTTTAAAAAATCTTAATGTTAGGAAAAATTTTTGACGGTTCTAACCTAACTTTAAAAAAATCGAACGATTTAAAAAATTCATAGAAAATTCATTTTTGATAATTATTAAATGAATCTTTTTCTAAATGAGAGTTAAATTATTGTAGTTTTTACTAAAAAAGACAGATTTATTCTACATATTATCAAAAAAATTAAAAAATTGTTAAAGTTAGGCAAAATTTTTGATGGTTTTTATCCAACTTAAAAAAAAATCGATCAATTTTAAAAATCTGTAAAAAATTCATTTTTAATAATTAAGAAAAGAGTCTTATATGAAATAAAAGGTAAAAGATTGTAGTTTTTATTAAAATAGGCGGTTTTATTCAAAATGTTATCAAAAAAATTAGAAAAAATCTTAAAGTCGACAAAAATTTTTGACAGTTCTAACCTAATTTTTAGAAAAGTCGATCAACTTTAAAAATTCGTAAAAAATTCATTTTTGGTAGTTAACATATAATTTTTTTTCTAAATGAAAGTAAAAATAATCTAGTTTTGATTTAAAAAGGCGATTTTATCCCAAATATTACCAAAAAATTATAAAAAAATCCTAAATTTAGCGATTATTTTTTGACAGTTTTAACCTAACTTTAAAAAAATCGACTAACTTTAAAAATTCATAAAAAAATCATTTTTGAACAGTATGAAACGATTCTTTTTCTAAATGAGAGTTAAATCATTGTAGTTTTTATAAAAAAAGATGGATTTATTCTAAATGTTATCAAAAAAATTAGAAAAAATCTTAAAGTTAGGAAAAATTTTTGACGGTTCTAACCTAACTTTAAAAAAATCTAACAATTTAAAAAATTCGTAGAAAATTCATTTTTGATAATTATAAAATGAGTCTTTTTTTAAGTGAAAGCTAAAAGATTGTAGTTTTGATTTAAAAAGCCGGATTTTTTCTAAATGTTACCAAAAATTAAAAAAAAATTCTTAAAATTGGTAAAAATTTTTGACGGTTTTAACCTAAATTTTAAAAAATTGATCAATTTTAAAAATTCATAAAAAATTTCTCTTTGTGAGTTAACAAATGATTCTTTTTCTATATGAAAGCTAAAATATTCTAGTTTTGAATAAAAAAGACGGTTTTATTCCAAATATTACCAAAAAATTAAAAAAAAATCCTGAACTTAGCGATCATTTTTGACAGTTCTAACCTAACTTTTAAAAAATCAATCAATTTTAAAAATTCGTAAAAAAAATCACTTTTGATAATTATAAAATGAATTTTTTCTAAATAATAGTTAAAAAATTCTAGTTTTGATTTAAAAAGACAGATTTATCCTAAACATTATGAAAAAATTTAAAAAAAATCTTAAAGTTGGTTAAAAAATTTTGACAGTTAACTAACCTAGCTTTTTAAAAAAAATTAATCAACTTTAAAAAATCGCACAGATTTTATTTTTAGAGATTAAGAAATGATTTTTGCTTTAAATTGAACTTAAAAGATTCTATTTTGGATTAAAAAAGTCAAATTTGTTCTAATTATTACCAAAAAAATTAAAAAAATTCTCAAATTTAATAAAAAATTTTGACAGTTAACTAACCTACTTTTTTAGAAAATTCGATCAACTTTAAAAAATCGCACAGACTTTATTTTTAGAGATTAAAAAATGATTTTTATGTTAAATTAAACTTAAAAGATTATATTTTGGATTAAAAAAATCAATTTTATTCTAATTGTTACCAAAAAAATTTAAAAAATTCTTAAAGTTGGTTAAAAATTTTTGACAGTTAACTAACCTAACTTTCTAGAAAATTTGAACAATTTTAAAAAATCGCACAGAGTTTATTTTTAAAGATTAAGAAATGATTTTTGCTTTAAATTGAACTTAAAAGATTCTATTTTGGATTTAAAAAGTCAAATTTCTTCTAATTATCACCAAAAAATTAAAAAAAATTCTTAAAGTTGACAAACTTTTTTGACAGTTAACCAACCTATCTTTTTAAAAAATGTTATCAACTTTAAAAAATCGTACAGAATTTATTTTTAGAGATTAAGAAACGATTTTGTCTTTAAATTAAACTTAAAAGATTGTATTTTGATTTAAAAAAGTCAAATTTGTTCTAATTATTATCAAAAAAATTAGAAAAATTCTTAAAGTTGACAAATTTTTTTGACAGTTAACTAACCTAACTTTTTAAAAAATTAATCAACTTTAAAAAATCGCACAGAATTTAATTTTAAAGTTTAAGAAACGATTTTTGTTTTAAATTAAACTTAAAAGATTCTATTTTGATTTAAAAATGTCAAATTTGTTCTAATTATTACCAAAAAAATTAGAAAAAAACTTAAAGTTAACAAAAAATTTTCATGGTTCTAACCTAACTTTAAACAAAATTTAATCAACTTTAAAAAATCATACTGGGTTTATTTTTAGAGATTAAGAAATGATTTTTACGTTAAATTAACACTTAAAGATTCTATTTTCAATTTTTAAAATCAAATTTGTTCTAATTATTTATTTATTATTAAAAAAAAATTTTTTTTTTGAAAAACCTAAAAATTAATCAATAGAAATAATGATACTTTTTAATAAGATTTAATACTTTTAATAAGATTTTTTTGTAAAATATTTTTTCCAAAGTATACAATAATAAAACAAAACTTCATTATTTAAAATATGATTAGATAAAGCATTCATAAAATCAAATCAAACATAAAAAACGTCGTTGTGTCGAAATATATTGCAACGACTTCACTTTATTACTCATTAAAACTGATTGCATTCTCTACAGTCGATTAAGAGACATCTTACGCAACCGAACTTTTAACTAAATTGAGGTTTATCGAGATATTATTCATCAGAATAAACCAATTTGCATAAATACACCAATAAAATGCAGATTGGAATTTATTCGCGAGACACGTTTAATAAACAAATAAAAAAGTATCTCACCTAATTCTATTTAAAAGTGTTAACATGTTATTCAAAGATTACATCTATTACTTGTCCGTTTGCATCAACTTCTCTTGGTGGCATACTAATTGCAGATCTAAGCCCAATTCCTTCAATTTTATCGGTTTCGGATCCGGTTTTTGGTTGAGGATCTTCTTTAAAAACAATCTTGTCTTTGTCAGGAACCGGCTTTGAAGTCGGACACCATTCTTTTCCTTCTTTTTTAAGGATTGGGTCGTCGGGAAAGATGATTTTGTCGTTTTTATCAGACATATCACTACTTTAATGTTATTACACTGGTAATTTAGATTATGTTTAAGGTTATCTCTTTGATTTTTTTACTCGGTTTGAGGAATAAATTCAAGCTTAAGTGTTACAACAAAACTGAGCAGAAGAAATGCCGCTTTCTACTTTTATATTCCTCTAAAAGAGTCGAACAGACCGAAGAGCGTGTCTCTTTTAAAACTGTTCTTGTGGTGGGGTTTTCAAGGTTTCTTTTCGAGTTGAATAATTATTTCACGTAAAGTTACATAAAACACTTCAACGGTTACTTATTTTAACCCTCAATTAACAATAGGTTTTGTTGCTGTAATTCAATAAAGGATTTGTTAAAGGTCGATGTTAAGGCGCAATAATTTAATTTTAATATTTTTTTCTGGTTTCCATTTATTGACGTTTGTGATTTATAAGAATTATTCTTTTAATCGCATTATTTTCTTACTAATGTATAATTATTTAGGTGACGTATTGAGATAGTTCTTGAGAAAATTGAGAAATATGATGTTAAGCCTACGCGTTTGTTATAATTGATTCTTTGGAACTGGGTATGTACTTGGTAATTAGGAAATTTTTGTTATTAGAGGGTTATGAAGGTTAATCGAAATGAAAATGGGAATGTTGATGTCATAAAGTTCTAATATTTCATAAAAAATTTAATTTACTTATAACTAATTTTGTAAGATTTTTTTAATATTTCATAAGATTTTATTATTTTCAAAATTCTCCTACATTTTTTTCTAAATGAAAGTTTAAACATTTTAGTTTTGATTAAAAAACGCGATTTTATTCCAAATATTACCAAAAAAATTTTAAAAAAATTCGATTTTAACGATTACTTTTAACAGTTCCAACCTAACTTTTAAAAAATCGTAAAAAATCAGTTTTTGGTAGTTGACTAATGAATTTTTTTTCTAAATGAAAGTTAAAGTATTCTAGTTTTGATTAAAAAAAGGGAGATTTATTCCAAATCTTACCAAAAAATTAAAAAAAAATCTCAAACTTAACAATCATTTTTGACGGTTTTAACCCAACTTTAAAAAAGTCGATCAGTTTTAAAAATTCATAAAAAATTTATTTTTTCTTACTAACAAATGAATTTTTTTCTAAATGAAGGTTAAATTATTGTAGTGTTAATTAATAAAGGTGGTTTTATTCCTAACAGAGTAGAACCCCGATTATCCGAGGTAACGTGGGGAGACATCCTCCTCGGATAACTGAAAACTCGGATAATATGAATTTATTTTTTATTTCTTAAAAAAATAAACACTAATGTACTTTAATCGGTTTATTAACGTTTTTAACATGTAAATATGTAGTGTGTTCAGTGAAATTCCTCTTCGCGGACACCCCTCTTGAACGGACACCCCCCTTTGGACGGACAGTTTTCGATCAAAGAAATTTTATCCAATTTCTTTGGATTTTTCGTCTTTAATTTATAACAATTTTTCTTTATTAATTCTCAATAACTAACCATTTACACAAAATATCATTTTTAAATCATATACAGTGAAACTCCCCTTCACAGACACCCCTCTTGCACGAACACCCCCCTTTGGACGGACAGTTTTCGTGGAATCGTTCGACTCTCATACAATTACTTCGTATTTCTCTTAAGCGGACACCCCTCTTAAACGGACACTTTGGTGGGTGCTTTGGTGTCCGCCCAAGGGAGATTTCACTGTATACATGTTATTAAATATTGAAATAATGGTCTATGCGCTGCTGTTTCATATTGCATCTTCTTTTTCTTGCTGCTATGTTTCTCCATCTATTAAGATAAAGCAAATTCGCAGGGGTTGCCTCTGATTGTTGTTTGATATACCTTAGAGCTTTTTCCAGAGAAGCAAAACCTTCTTGATGGGAGATCTTAGTGGGAGGCTGTTCATCCACCGCTTCGTCGTCGTCGTCATCTGATTTTTTCGGTTTCTTGAAAGGCATTCGTTAGTTCTTCAATACCTATTTCTTCTTCTAAATTATCTGCGGTAACCCATTCAATAACGTCTTGTCTTGTCACATTTTCGCAACCTTTTAAGTTTTGTGTTAATTCAAATAAATTTTGTTCTTCTTCTTCTTTTGCATCGGTGTCAAAATTTGAAGAGGATATTTCTCCCCGGTTTCTCCATTTCAAAGCCAATTCATGTAATGGAATATCATCTTTGGGCCGGAGACACACACAACGGTTTTTCGCCGTACAGCAAAATGCCGTCCGAAAGTGGAGCGAAGAAATGATTGAGACCTTTCACACTAGCAGGTGTGAAAGGTCTCATTTACTTATTCGCTCCACTATCGGACGGCATTTTGCCGTACGGCGAAAAACCGTTGCGTGTGTTTCCGGCCTTAGTGTCATAGTTCTCAATAGGTATCAATAACTTGTGACCAAGATTTTTTTAGTTACACTATGTTGATTACATTTGGTGGTAAAAAATTTACAGCAATGTTACCTACATAAAGCTCTTCCCCAGGTTTTTTTTTTATGGAGGGGTTTAGGAAATCTGTTGACAGACGAGTGGTCCGAATCACTATCTAAGTGATTCGTATCGATGACCACCCTGTGTTGGGTTGATGTACTCATCTTGAATACATCGACCAACTAAAACCCTTTCCCCTCCGTCTCCGGAACCACCCATCAAGGTATAACTTCAGAGGCATATAAACGTTCTTTTTTTTGCGGGGTCTACTGTACATTTCTTCTTCTATTTTCTAGTTCTCTTTCATGCTTTTCCTTTTTTTTCATGATGTTTGTCACCATTTTATCTACGGCTCTCCAGTGCTCTTGTTTTTCTAGCATTATATCTATTCTGTTTTCTTTTCCGATATTTTTTCCGATTTTATTACGACAAATATTTCTTTCCTCGGCAAAATTATTACATATAAAAAACGTATGTTCTGGATTATCTATTTCTTCACAAAACCAACAAAATTCATTTTCCTTCTTTTTTATTTTGAACAAATAACTACAAGAAATTCCATGACCCGTCAAAAATTGTGTTAGGTAGTCCCCAGGGTGAGAAGGAGCATTGTTCATTAATAAAGTTGTTTCAATAGGGAGGTCCTTTCTCTTCAAAAATTTAGTCATAAATGGTATGAACTCTTCTTTAAACCAGTTAGTAAATAAGGTCGCATCCATCCAAGCGCTTTTCTGATTTATGTAATAAACTGGTAGAGCTTTGGGTGAGATGTCTTTTAAAGCTTTTGGGCATGCTGACCTGCCAATCATCATCAATGGGAGATTGTGCTTGTCAGATGCATTGAAACATGCCATTACGGTTAATCTTTCCTTGCTTCGTTTCTGCCCAGCAGCTGATTTTTCCTATCGAGATGCCAGTGTTTTTGATGGAAGCGTTTTATAATCCAAACCAGTTTCATCACAGTTATAAATTTGATCGTACGTATACCCAATATCTTTGATTCGCTTTTTAAAGTCCTGCTTTAATTTTTCAATTGATGACACATTAGCAGAAAGTTTTTCTCCACATACAGTCAGTTGACGTATACCGTACTGTTTTTTCCACCTTTTTTCCTGAACTGGCGGTAAATGTATGTGTTTCTAGGAATTGCTCACTAATCATTATTGATTTCTGTTGTAAAATTGGACCTGATAGAGGCACACCTTTTGATCTTTGCTGGGTAAACCACATTTATAAAGTTTTTTAAATTTTCTTTTGGAAGACGAAGGGACTGGTTTTATACCCCAATTTTATTACGATTTCTCTTCCAGTCTTCAACCGTTATCTCACCGACTTCATAATTTCGTGCAACATTTTTAAATATCTCTCCTGTTTCAATTCTTTTGATGACTTTTAATTTTTCTTGAATAGGAACAACTATTTTTTTGCGCCTATTGTATCTTTAGATTGGCTCGGTTAATCCAGAGCTTGAATAATTGCGATTTAGATAATTGGGGTTCTACTGTATTACCAAAAAATGTTAACAAATCTTAAACTGGACGATAATTTTTGATAGTTCTAACCTAAACTTTAAAAAATCGATTAATTTTAAAAATTCATAAAAAAATTTTTTTTGGAAGTTAACAATTGATTCTTTTTCTACACGAAAGCTAAAATATTCTAGTTTTGAATAAAAAAGACGGTTTTATTCCAAATATTATCAAAAAATTTAAAAAAAATCCTAAACTTAGCGATCACTTTTGACAGTTCTAACCTAAATTTTAAAAAATCAAACTATTTTAAAAATTCGTGAAAAAATAATTTTTGGTAGTTAAAACTTAAAAATGAAACTTAATATATTCTAGTTTTAACTAAAACAGACCATTTAATTCTAAGTGTTGTCAAAAAAATTTAAAAAAATTTCAAAGTTTTTTGATATTCTTAACCTATTTTAAGAAAATCGATCAACTTGAAAAATTCATAGAAAATTCATTTTTAATGATTTTCATTTAACTTTTTTTCTAAATGAAACCTAAAACGTTCTAATTTTAATTAAAACAGACCATTTTATTCCCAGTGTTGTCAAAGAACAAATAAAAAAAAATTCAAAGTTGGTAAAAATTTTTGACACTTCTAACCTAACTTTGGAAAATAGATCAACTTTTAAAATTCATCAAAAATTCATTTTTTAATATTTTGATTTGATTTTTGTTCTAAATGAAACTTAAAGCATTTTAATTTTAATTAAAAAAGACCGTTTTATTCCAAGTGTTGTCAAAAAAATTTAAAAAAATTTCAAAGTTGGTAAAAATTTTTGACACTTCTAATGTAACTTTAGAAAATCGATCAACTTTAAAAATTCACTAAAAATTTTATAATTTTTGATAATTATAAAATCAGTCTTTTTCTAAATGAAAGTTAAGATATTCTAATTTTCATTAAAAAAGCTGGATTTATCCTAAATGTTATTAAAAAAATTAGAAAAAGTTTTACAAATTTAAACATAATCGGCCGTATGCATAGCTTTTTTAGTGGCTACTAACGTTATTTTTACACGTTACTAAGCAAAACCCGTATGCATAACCGTATTTAGTAGCCTTTTAACGCTAGTTGGTTACTAACAAGGAGACCTCACGACTTGCCCGTCACCGATTTTAACGAAAGTGGTACCAATCGATAGATATTGGTACATAGTACAAATGTGTAAAATATTAGGGCGCACTATTCAGCGGTCCGCAAGAAAGTTGGTGTTAAAGTATGCAATCGGCTTATATGTCAATGATTTGTCATTTCCCCTACAACCCCCCAATAGCCATAGTGGAAATATATCGGTTTCCAGATCCATAGTACGGTGGTTCGCATCTCGAACAATAACTTTTTTATTTTTATTTTGAATACAATATTTGAAGCGTATAAATGCAAAACCAGACATTTGACATTCGAATAGTTTTGAGTAAAGCGCGAAAAACCTCTCACTGTCTTTTAAGTCACTCAATCGACTTGGTATTTTAACCAAAAGTTGATAATACATCGACGCGTCTTTATGTGCTTTAAAGAGCAAGTCAGGCTTATAGTAAAACAGTTATTTTGATTTAAAATATGAGATTGTCTTGTTTTGCATCTAAGGCTTGTAAATCTCTGCTTCGTGAACTGCAAAGTTCTGGATTTAGCGTTTCTATAAAAAAACTAGCAGTATCTGCACTAATAAAATTTAGAATTGCGATAAAAGAGATTTTAAAGAAGCTGATTTTATTGAAAAAAAGTACAAAATTAGTTTCTTAGGTACAAATTTAAATTCGTAAGTCAGTATCAGATTCATTATCAGAAGACACTAGTGTGTCATTCACATCCGCCTGAGTTTCCGAAGTGTTGGCTGGATTGTCTTGAAAGGCGTTTTTGAAGAACTCCAAACGTTCATCGTTTTCCCATTCTGCACCTTAGTGTTTGGCTAGCAAAGAGGAAATGCTTTTTATCTTGTCAGGTTTAAGCCTTCTGCCTTAAACCTCTGCCTCTTTGTCTTGGCTTTTTCACGCTTGCACTCTTGCTTATTTGCTATTCTCTTTCGCCCTTTGCTACGAGGACTTGGTTCAATGGTAATGTTGTTGAAGGTAATCAAAACTCCGTAATACATTCGTTACCACGCTCTCGTTTAAACTAATCATGCAGAAGCGAGCAAAACTAAAAGCTACTTCAATGTCAAGGCTATCACGTGAGGTAATGCGAGATTTGGATAGGTTCAAACACAAACGTCTGCTTTTGCACCTAACTACTTGGTGCAAATGTCTGCTTTTGCATTTAAAGCGGAATTTATTATTGCAATAACTTGCTTAAATGTATTGTTACGCTCCTGGGGGCCACAAAAATTGACTTCTTGCTAAATTTACAATACAGACCCGTGTCTAACTCATTTTTGAAGAAAATGTCGAATGTCTGCTTTTGCATTTATACGCTTCATTTCATGTTATTTTAAAAATATTTTAATATTACATCAACATGTTATAAAAATAACTTAGAACATTGTATTAAAAAAGAAAATTAAAATGTATTATTCGGGATTCGAACCACCGTACTAGGGATTTGGAAGCCGGTATATTTTCAGTTTAGCTGTTTGGGGTGTTGTAGGGGAAATGGCAAATCATTGACATATAAGCCGATTGCATACTTTAACACCAATTTTCTTGCGAACTGCTGAATAGTGCGCCCTAATATTTTATACATTTGTACTATGTACCAATATCTATCGATTGGTACTACTTTCATTAAAATCGGTGACGGGCAAGTCGTGAGGTCTCCTTGTAAGGTTTTAGTGGCCAAAATAAGCTTGTTTAACTGGATTTTAACGTCATTTTCTAGAATGTCATCCGCGATACAACAGAAATGTCATCATTACTACTTGTAAAACTTTAGATATATCGAATGGATTTGGTGTAAATATTTTCGCCGTAAACAGAACATTTTTCAAAAAATTTTTTCGTCGTATGCTGCATCACAAGGCTTACTATAGGGGATAGTAATACAATTTTCGCAAATGCACAATTTTTTTAAATTGATCGAACGTTTTTAAGATTATGTTATCCATTCCGCTTTTTTAATTTTTTGGTAATAGAAAAAGTTTGATAATTTTAATAAAAAATAGTCATTTCGAACTACCCTTCTTCCTCTATTTTCTTATAATTTCTACGACAGAGCTCTGCATGTTTTTTTGTTTTCCAAAATTAGTAAGTTGGTGATTAACATTCCAATTCTTTACTAACTAAACTAAACAATTTAGTAAACGATTTAATGGTCAAAAATATACAAGTTATATAATATGGTTATTATTGCCGTTAAGTATGTCATAATTGGGACTAAAAGGTCGACATCATTTTTTAGATCTTTTAGAAGGGTCCTCTTATTTTATTACTACTTCTTCCCTGCATTATAAGTTTCTCCACCTTTGCAGCATACCTATACATTATAAATGATGAATTGTCGTTGCGTTAACGTAGGACACTTACAGATCACCTTTGGGAAATTTTTTTCAAAGTGGTGGTGTTTAATTACTTCTAATTCTTCTTTAATATTAAATAAACCGACCGTGTTGTATAATTTTTTCCACATGTCATTCATTTCACTTGTCAATATTCCAAAAATATACAAATTTTGCGATGTTGCCGCCTTAAAAGATAGTTTAGTTTTCTATTAACTAGTGACAAGTTAAAATGAAACTATGCATACCAATTTTTAAAATGCTTTTAAATACAACTAGTGGTTACTAGTTAAAAGCATCTTAAAATCATACTAAACGTGGAACTATGCATACGGCCGTATAGCTTTTATATAAACATCAGTATGTAAACTGGTTAAATCATCAACGATTTTGTACATGAGCAAGGATTTATTACTGTCAGATTGTTTAAAATTTCTTAAAATAAGTACGAAAATCGTATATACAATTGCAAAGTAACAATAACATGGTTATAACTCGTTTCATATCGTAACAATTCAAAATTGAGAATGATACATAGCTTATTTAGCTTTATAGTTCATTTCATTTAGTGTTTTATGCGTAGTTGGGAAAATTAAGGTTTAATGATTAATTTATAACTTAAGATAAATTAGGACATTTTTTCACCATACTGGTTATTACAAATTTATTTACTATCTGACATGTTTCGGCAAAATTATCGTCGTCAGAGACAACTAATTGTAAGAAGAATACAATAGTTTCAAATAAAATATATTAAATTACATTTTGAAAGTAAAAAACTAGTATTAATGAAACATGTATGAAAATCAATATTAAAAACAATCTTAAAGTTTTAAAATACTTACAAGTCGTGAATTAGGTGAAGAGTAACAAATACATAATAATACACTTTAAAATTTTTACATATAAAAACGTTAATAGTTAAAATTGTAGATGGATTGTGAACGTTACAAAAGGTAATCGAACAATATGCCAGTATGGAAGAGTTGAGAATGGGGGTATGAATGTGGGATTTTATATGAAGGAAAAACGGGGGAAATTAAAACTCGGATTTTATGTTTATGTAAAAGAGATAAAATCGGGAAAAATGACTCTTGGTGCGTCACATAAACATGCGAGTCTGAAGATTCCATGTATATGAACCTACCAAAGGCCATAAGAAGGGATGGTAGGGAAAGGAAAAATAGGTAAGGGATGGGGTGTCTGCTGGGACCCTACCCAGTGCGGTTACAATATGCAAACAAATGTAACCTTAAGCTGCGTGGGGAAACGTTATCTGGGTTCTGCAAAAGGGGAATTAAGGAAATTTTATCTATTTCGAATGATTCCAATGAACTAAGTTTAAAACCTTTGTTATGTTTATGCAGTAATTGAACGTTATGATTGATATCAAAGTCGTGAGAATAGATTAACATGTGTCTGCCAAAGTTTGATTTATTGTTGAGTTTGTGATCTTTAAGTCTTTGTTTCAATGTTCTCCCCGTTTCACCTATGTATATGTTGCTCCGCAACTACTGTAATCCTTGTAGTTGTCTCTGAAGATGGCAATTTTGCCGAAACATGTCAGACAGTAAATAAATTTGTAATAACTAAAATGGTGCAAAATTTTTTTATTTACTAATTAATAATGCTGGTTAAAATGGGTCAAAACCACATTATCTTTAAGATTTATAGTTTATATGGTTTCGGTTAAATAATATTCAACATACAAAAAGTTTTATTTATTACTTATATTTATTTTATACGAATTAATAATAAATAACAGAATGTTAAACATAAAACGAGATCAAAACATTGTCCTTAATTAAGATATTTTTGGAATACCAATCGATACAAAACACAAACTTTCAATCAATCCATTTTTATTCGAAGTAATCTTTTTAATACACTTAATTTCTTCTTTTTTATCTTCACCAATCACACATAAACTCTCCTCATCTTTATTTTGACAAGGTTGAAAATTTTTAATCGCGCAAAAAACATACTTTTCTTTCGTACAAAACGCTTCGGTTTCTCTACAAAGTTTCTGTTGCTGTAAATCACAAGAATTTCTTTCCATAGGAGCAGAAAGAGAAGCGTTAATTTGATCAGATATATTTTGTGAAGTATAAAAATTATATTTTTCATAATTATTTTGATTGTTTAAAGAATCCCACATTAATAATCCGGTTAAAACGTTTTGATAAGCGTTGGAATTGAATTTTACGTCTCCATATTTAGGTAGGTTATTTTGGTTTTTGTCTAAATAACTTGAATAAACTCCACCGTGTTGGTTTAAAATCGGTGGTAAATTTGCTAATTTATTATAATAGTTTTTAGTATTTACATTTTTTGGTGGAATTACTCCAATGTTAGATGTTGGATAATAACCGGAAAATTCAACTTGGTCTTTATATTCAAATCTACTTCCATAATTTCCATTTACACCATAAAAATCATAAACATCCTTCATTAAATTATTATTGTTATCTACGGTGGTTGTTTCATCCGCGTATTTAGGTTTTTGTGGATTTAAAGACACTTCACCTGAAGTTATTTCTCTTATATTTTCTTCACCATCTACTTTAGTATCTTTATTATCTTTAAATTTATTATCTAAAGCCATCGGAGCTGATCTTTTTTCCATTTTTAAAGGTTGAGGTCCTTCATGAGCCACAGGTAAAGGTGAATTTTCAATTTTATGTACAAATTGATGGTGTTGTTCATGTTGTTTTACCTTTTCAGTTGTACTTGAAGTTAATATCCATCTTGCGTGATGTTGAGGACCGTCGTGTAAACTAGGCATTGGTGCGCTGTTAATATCATAATTTCCTTCATTTCCTTGATTTCCTTCTATTTTTTCTTCATCATGATTTTCTTCCGAAAGGGAAAAATTCACACACAAAATTAAAAAGATTAAAAAGGAAAGTTTAATTAGGTTTTGGTTTCGTTTCACAGAAATCATCTTTGCGAGATCTAAACGACTTATGACTTACTAGCGTATGGATGGATAAAATGGATTGATTAAAGTCTATTTGCGAGTGTGAGAGACTTCTTTGTGGAACGGTCCGTACGGTTCGTTTAGTGTGTTAAGGGTCAATAGATAAGTGAGGTCTTTCAATTGTACGTAATTATTTAAACGGTTGCGCTTTAACGCTTTTAACTTCTTTTTTTTTTTGTTGATAAATTATAAAAAATAAATCTGGGTATTTGTGTTAAAAATATGAATTTTAATTTATAAAAAAAGAAATTTTAAACTAATTTAGTTAAAGTATTTATTAAAACTTAATTTTTAAAAATTCATATCTAAAAAACTAATTGTTATTGAGACTTTGAAATTTAATGAGGATTTTTAGATTGAAATTTAATTTTTATGTTTACCAAAGATAAATTTTGTACGACATTTAGTTTTTTTCCCAGAAGAGGAAATATAATTTTATGTGGATCAAAATTTTTCAATTTTAAAAAAATTATATCTCACAATCAGTAATTATTTGTTATTGATACTTGAAACTTTATCAAGATTTAGATTGATAATCTTTATTTTTACCAAAAATGAATTTTCTACGACTTTTAATTTTTCCACAGAAGAGAAATTCTAACCTCATTTCATTAACATGTTAATTAAAATTTGTCAATTTTGAAAAAATCATATCTAAGAAACTAATTATTTTTAAGACTTAAAATTTTATGACGATTTAGATTGAAACTTAGTTTTTATTTATATCAAAAATAGATTTTCTACGACTTTTAGTTTTTCCCCCAGAAGAGAAAATGTAACTAAATGTCCTTAATTGATTTTTTTAAAATATTCTACAAATTAGGCTACATTCCAAAAGCAGAATTATATTAAAATTTGAAGTTTTGAAATTACAACTTTTTTACATATAATCTTCAATAACTACCCTTCGTTGACTTAGAACAGAATTTTTCTGTATTTTTTAGAAAATGTCAATAGTCATATTCATTGTTTCAGTTGATGATGTTTCAACATGATACTTCAATATGTCAGTAGCAAAATGTATACATGTTATTTTTTTATTAAATAAAAAAATAGAAACAATACAAAGATAAGATAAAAGGGAATAACTCCAAAAATTTGTTAATTAACTTACATTGAGTGTCGATGTTTTGCTACCGAAAATTAAAGATTAGAACCATTTATTGTTAGACAACAAATTGAATTACTTGAAGGTAAAAGTTTTTTTTAAGAATATCATACGGCTTGATAATGCATTGTGAATTTTGCTATGGTTTTTTTAAAAAATGAAAGAAAGGAGCTTTTATATCTAGATTTATTGTAAAAGAAGAAATTTGCAGAAAAAACTAAAAGCTGAATATGAGTTTGCTGCTTGGAAAGGTTGCCTTAATCGCTGGAAAATCCGTAATGGTTATTATGAGTAGCTTAATAATACCAACACTTTTGATACAACTAAACTGTCTTTATTCTAATGTATTTCTTCCTAATTTTGCTCGTTACCCTACTTATTATTTACTCACGACTTCGACCCTATTATCAACTATATAATTCTAAAATTTGAATAAGCACAACACATCTAATAATAAAAATTCTTAACAATGGCATCCAGTTTATTGCTATTTCTGGTAAAAAACTATCTGTTAATGCCTAAGGATTTTTTCATAAAAGTTCAAAAAACTTTTCAACCTTTTCAAGTCTATAATTTATTATTGGACTGAACAGATCTAAACTATAAAATGCTACCAAACAAAACACTCGGTATATCAAAAAAAATTGTTGTAGGGACGAAACTTAACCATTGTAGCAATCTTAATACTTGCAGCAACGCTGAAGGTATATGTACATAAGTTTCCTCTTATCGTTGTTAGCAAGCATAAGAAACTTAAAACCTTCAAAACATGTAGGAGAAAGGTGTACGAGATGATTCCCTTAAAGGAGAACGATCGTAGTTTATACTCTATACCAACGGTGGGCAATCTCCGGCCCGCGTGAGGGTCTAATCTGGCCCGTGAGACCTTTAGAAAGAATAATAAATAATTTTTGTTTTCAAAATCATTATTTTTTAAACGAAAGAAAAAATTAAAGAAATGTTTTTGCCATTAATGCGTTAGAGAAAAAAAATGTCTCATTATTAAACTGGGATTCGAACCCAAATTTCCTGCTTTCTGAGGAGTTGTTGTACCAAGGACAACAGGAGATCTGATAACTAACTTTATTAGTTAGTATAAGTTTGTTAGTAAATATAAGTAACAAAGATTTGTTAATTTTTTATTACTCTAACGAAAAGTAAACCGTAATCCGGCCCTCACTATACAAAAAGTTGCCCACTCTTGGTCTATACAATACTGTAATGAGTACAAAAAATGTAAAAACGTTTAATGACAGTAAATTTATCTGTCTACCAGGTCGTATATTCAAAATATTTTATTTATTGATATTTCATTGTTTTATTTTAATATTTTTAAAACCCTACCAATGGATCATCTTATGTTAGACATCGGTGTGTCCAAGATGATCCCTGCCATATAGACAAAATGATCCTGGAGATAATCTTGCCTGTATTTTGGAAACGTTTTGGGTTTGGTAGAATTAAATAAACTTATTAGAGTTCTTAGAGATAATATCTTTGTTTATGTGAATTGAAATTTGAGTAAAATAATCCTTGTATTTTTCTGGCGCCTTGAACGGCTTTCAGTTCGGAATAGAACCTATCCACTACAGGTTTATTAAAGTAAGGTGACCATACGTCCCGAATTGGCCGGGACAGTCCCGGATTTCCACCTTGCGCCCCGGATTTTTCTTGAAGCAATATTTGTCCCGGATTCAGGTTTTTTGTCCCGAATTTTTTAAAAGGTTCATATTTTCAATATTTATTTTAAATATATTTTAACTAGAATAAATTTACAAAATTTGAACCAAAAAAATTGTGCATATCAAAATACGCGGTACGCTTTAAACCATTTGAAGCATACAGTGAACCCTCGATTTTGCGAATTCCCTTCAAGAAAGCACTGGTTTCCAGCGCCTATGGTACACATCGTGTCTCTGAGCGTAAGGTGGAAGAGGAAACGCAGAATCGCGGTGGTTGGACAGTATGAGGAGATCTCTTCAAGAGATATCAAACTATGCGTTACGGAAGAGAAAATTGTCGAATGGAAAAATAACCGAACTGCATCAATCCAAAGGTGGGATGAAAAACTTTAATAATTGTGAACTTCCATTTTCAAATTCACGAAAATTAGCAGAGTTCTTTTTCTGTCTGCCTGGCACAAATGTTTCTACGGAAAGAATATATACATTTTTTAATGAATAGCTTTTGGATAAGTAAGAAACCTCGACTTGAAATAGACACACTAAAAGCGATACTACTTACTAAAATTAATTATGAAGAAACTTGTACAGACTTTTATACAATACTTCAAAGCGAAAAAGATCTATAGTCCAAAAAAAAAAAAAATAAAAAGTTTTGTACTCAGTAATTGAATTTAACTATACCCCCCGCTACAAGCTTCCGTCCCGGATTTGAAATAAAAAAATATGGTCACTTTAATTAAAGGCACGCGCTCGAGCAGTGGAAGTGGACTCTGGTGAACGAAGGGTTATGTTTGGATGCCGTTTAAGAAATTCTCTTAGCCAATCATAGTCAGATTTTTCTCCATGAAAAGGGTAGGATATTGCTTTTATGGCAAATTGATATGCCAAGCTTAAAATATGTTATTGCGAAAACCCGTACTATAACCCGAAATAGAGCTACAACATGAAGAGAAAGATGAAAGAGTACTCGGCAATGTTACGGAGCGCGGGTTTACTTTTTTATCTTTCTCTTCATGGTGCAGCTTCATTTCGGGTTATAAAAAAATTTTATATTCGGCCGTAAAGACTGTTTTTCCCCACCCAAATATTTTATTGCGCTAATAGCTTCTTTATTTTGTCCTTTGGTTCAACTTTTTAACGATATAACGGGTACTGTAAACTGTTTACTTGGCGTTCTATATGGCATATCATTTTTTACAGCATCCAATGCTTTAACCATACAATCTTCCGACCACGCATCGCGGTTTGTTTTCTTTAATAATTACGGGGCTTAACAAGTTAGTCTAAAATACAAGTAATAATGGATTTTCTAAGGCAGCATATAAATTAAAAGCGTTTTGTCAGTTGTCAGATCGGTACAAGATGATCCGCACGGATCATCTCGTACAGCAACAATATAATCATCTCGCGCCAAGTACACCATATTGATACATTATTCGATAACGTAACCTGTATGCTTTCTATTGTTGTCATATCATTCGAAAAGCTAAACAGAGCATTCGCGAAGATATTTATACAACAATCTATGCAATTGATACTCTTCAACAGAAGTTACCTCAACTTAAAATCAATCTTACCTTTGATCGAAATCGTAAAATGTTTGCTTTTTCGTACAAAAATGTGTTTATCAATCATACTGCCATTAATATTTAACATATGCGAAGGGTTATTGAGAAGTATGAATTGCTAATGAAAACAACTATACTTCGTTTACCGAACAGATGCAGTGATTTGAAATTACATCTCCTCCCACAATTACGCGCGAAATTTAAATCGAATTTTTCTATTGGTAAGCGCAGTTTACATAGGTTAACCAAAACCAACTATCTTTGTTATTATTTTCCTTGTTATTACGTATATTTCTGACGTTTGTCATTCGAATTTCAAACTAATTTGCGTTCAATCCTTCTTCGACTTAACATTATTTTCCCGTAAATCCTGTACTTTTCAGTACGATTTACCGTAATTTTATAACTTATTGTTACTATGGATGAAGCCGCTGCATTATTTCAGCAAGCTGTAAGAAATGTTTCACCTGATAATTGGAGAAATGCTATTCGTCATGCCAAAGGTGAGGAAGAAAAAATGTGGCAGGTCGACAATGTAATGGAGACTACAACAGAGCAGTTGGAAATTAACGTGGGGAATGATTCTTCCTCGGAAGAGAAAACTTCCTCTGAAACTGATTCGGGCTAAATCAGATTATCCCAATGGGCCTGTCCACTTTTTCCAAAGTATAGGTTTTTTTGGGCGGAATCCATTCTCTAAAGGGCGATGATCATATATGTCAAGGTTTTAGAATTTATTTTTACGGTATTACGTCAAATAACGATCTTAAAACCCATATTTTTGAAATGCGATTCATAACGTGACCTGTTGATGACGTCGAAGCGTTAATTGATCGCTCATTGGCTGAATTCGTCGGCCATGCTGAAATTCCCTGTGAAGTTGGTGTTGTTTAAATTGCCACAGATTTAATACAGTACTTATGGTAGGCAAAAGAAAAATCCGACGCAAAGATATATATCCATCCTTTTCTATTATAGGAACTCGTTGTACCTATCTCCTTCTAATAACCTAGTAGATATTGTTAAGAAGTCAGTGAACAAATTATTTTTCTTTGTTGTTAATATGTGTATTATTTGCTATATACACCTCAAAAGTTCATATAAGGAAGTAAACAACACGTAAATACGCAAAAAATAACCTAGCCATAAAACAGATATTATTATTAGCATCTGGTGATTTCCGCCCGTAAACAAACCGTTTTGCTGTATAACTTCAGACCATTTGAACGGGTTTTTTGGTAGAGGGGATCGAACGCTCTGACGTCACACAGTACCTTGTTTAAACGCTCTTTTAAATTGGCCAACTTTAGAATTTTTTTCTGAACGATGGGATAAGCTATGAAAAAAACGCAAAAATACGGAGAAACTTTTTTTTTCTGCTCTATCCAATGCAATAAAAATTGAAAAATGGTGGACAGGCCCATTTAGAAAATTCTCCTTTTAACAATGAGCTGATCACAATATTATTTTATAATACGATATATAAAACGCCGTAAAATATTATTTAGCAGTAAACCTAGCCATATAAGGTGGTGCGAATAATTCTACAAACTGTTATGTGGTGTTAAAATTGTATACATAAATTAAATCTTGTTTGCATTTATTTTTTATTTGTTTTTATATAAAAAGTTTAAAATCATTTTATATATTATTACTTTTACTATTCACGATTTACATTATTAAATTTATAAATAATCTGTGGAATTCATTTTGACACCTAACATACGTCACATAAGTAAATTTTTAAATGACATAACCTCTATCACTAACATTACACTTCATGCTTATAACTCAATTTTATTCTGTTTTATTTTTTGTGTGTGAAACAGGCTATTGTGTAATAGTGGGAGTAATGGGCGTTCCTTCGTTCAGGTTTACTGCATCTGTTCGGTGAACAGGGTATAGGTGATGCTAATATTTTCGTTATAATTTAAAAAGATCATCTAACCCCAATGGATCATCTCATACACCTTATCCCTACTTATCTTCTTTGCCGGTTTTTTACCACATTCAAAAAAATGTTTGGATAGACTCCAACCTGAGTCATACGAGGAAAATTATTTTTAGAAATATAATAATATTAAAATCAAGTTTGGGGATATACTTGAGGTTTCCCGATTTTTGGGAATTTAATCCTCACTTAATCAAGGTATAGATATACGTTTCCGGAATTATAACTATTCATACTACATAACAAATAAAAATTCAAAGTGATTAGTAATCAATTTAAGATAATCAATACAGATAACATTTTGAAATTAGGTTAAAGCAACTTACACAGTTGTTTCTAAAATGTAAATTTCATCCACTTTTATTAATAAGAAATGGTGTGGTAATTTCAATAAAAATTACTCATATGCTAGTGTTAGCGAGAAATTGAGAATGACGTTTCCTTACGCAATTTTGGGTATATGATATTTATTTGTGTGTTTCTACGCACTGAAATACGTTAAAAAGGAATAACATCATTCTTTTCTTATTAATTCTCTTTTTTGTACGGTATAAATACCTCGCGTGTATCGTATGGAAACACGAACCCTAAGTAATTCCGATAAATATTTGTGCATATTTATAAATTGACCAAGAATAAATTGGTTAAGTGTATATACATTTACGTATACATTCACGTTGTGTACATTTTTGCGAACAAAATTACAGTTCAGTATCTACCACGATTTACCAGAAAACACAACGTTTAAAAAATCACTGGAGAAAATCAAGAAATAAAAGAGAAAAAAGTATACACAGTTCTTAAATAATGGAAGATCCTAAACCTATTGAAAAGGAAAACGTTACTGCAGAAGAGGAAAAACCAAAAATTAGGAAGAAAAGAAATATTATTAGTGCACCTCCTAAACCACTGGAAGAGTTTTAAAAACTATACAAGGTACCCATTTATTATTTATTACTTTTACATGTTTCTGTATATAATTTTTGATATGATTTTAGTATACACACGTATAATGTGGAATTATTAAAATAATAATGCGTAGATATAAGTATAGATGTACAAAATAGTCAACAATTTAAGTTTTTGGGATGCTAAACATCAGACAAATGCACATTTAAAATATGGTATATATTTGAATTGTAAAAAAAATAATAAAATAAATATTTCCCAACACAATTTTGTGTTTTTATATTTTACAATATGATTTTCTTAAAATTGACGAGTTTTTATAGACATGTAAATTAAGTTAGGTTAGAATTTCTCTTCTGTGGGAAAAACTAAAAGTCGTAGAATGTTAATTGTTGGTAAAAATAAAGATTAAGTGTTAATTTAAATCGTGATAACATTTCAAATCTCCATGATAATTAGTTTTTGATTGAAATCTAGATTTTATAATTTGGACCGTTTATTTTGAAAGTGGTTTAAGTCCATTTTCTCTTGTTTCGAGAAAATTACAGGTTAGCATATCTGTTAATTAAAAAATTTAGACAAGTTGTACGAAGTCTGGCAATATTTCTATTCGTTTATCAATATTTAATTTGATTATATAGATTTGTTTTAGGCGAATTAGGCTACAGTAATACAAATTTCTGAGCTGTAAATGGACTTACATCACTTTCAAAATTAGACAATTGTAAAAATTGTTTAATTTCAATTTTGAAAAATTAAATATCACTTAAAATATACTTCATTTTAATCCAAATTTGTTTACAAATACACATGATAAGACATAAAATTTAATTTTAGACGCTAATTACATTGTAAAAATTACAAGATACTGATAGTATTTACTTATGCTTTGCATGTGGCAGTGTTTCGAAATATGTACGGATACACCGGAGGTATATAAGGTAATAACTGCTTGATCTCTTCATATTTTTCGTAAGTAATAGGCCTGGTATTTTGGTACAAAGGCGTAAGGGCGATTTTTCCAAATTTTAGCGGTCTTCCAGGACGTGTAGGTAATAAATTTATAGTTTTAAATTCAGTGCCCTTCATCGATGTTTTATATAAAATAGTATATGGTGCGTTTTTGAGAAACCTCAGCCAACATATTTGCAACCAATTGATCTGTTCGCCATTAGTGTTTTTTTAATCTGTTTTTTAATCGCATTTTGAAGATTTTTGTTGAAACGAAATTCTCTCGTTTCATTTCATGTAAAATGAATTTGTCATGTTTTCTACATTGTGTTATTACATCATAATAATCCTGTGGTGTATACTTAAAATTATTTTCTTTTAAAGTTATCCATTTTAAGAAAAAATAGAATAAGTAACCTAAATTAGCAACTTTTGATGCATAATATAAAAAAAATGTAACCATAGTCACTTGGACTTACACCACTTTCATAATCAATGATTATGTAATTTCATTTACCGACCGATTTTAAGTTGTACAAAACATGGGAATTTTTTAAGAAATTTAAACACGGACCTATACATAAAAAAATTACATTAAATTAAGCATGAATTACGTGATATCTCATTTTTTTTTAATGGACTTACACCACTTTTAAAATAAACGGTCCATTTATAAAATGTATAAAAATATAAAACCTTTGATATTTAAAACGTTTAAAAAAATGAAAATTTGATTAAAATTTTTGAAACGTCAATCAAGAAAATTTATCGGAAAAAAGAAATTCTACGTTCAAATTTCAATCACTTGGGTTTTAAATTATTACGTAGTTATTTATTTATCATGGATAACGAACAACCGGATATTGATAAAAAACCAATAATATCTGAAGGTGAAACGGATGAGATAAATCCTCAAATTGGGAATGAAAAAGATGCAAATAAACCAAAAAAAGATTGTATACCGGATTGTACGAAGAAAGGTAGTTCTCCCACTGATAATCAAAAGAATGTCACAGAAGAAACCAAAACGTCGGGGAATGAAGATGAAGCAAAAGGAAATGATGAAACACCTCCACCAAGTTAATAATAAATCACTACTATATTAAATACAACAATAAATTTTACTATTATAAATAATCTTTTTATTAAAAATCAATTACATATTATATTTTATTAAAAGTATATGTAAAACTTACAAAATATTTTTAGAACTATTAGTACAAAACACATCTGTTGATATAATTAATGCTTTTTTGGGGTGTTTTAGTTAAAATTCCATTAGATTGGATCCCATGGTAATAATACTACGTTTACCTCTTGATTTCGGCTGATTGGAACTTTCTTCAGTGTCATTTAACTCATCCATTAAACTATTACCACTTTCTTTATTCGATTCTGTAGATTCGTTCTTCTTTTCTTCTGATGTTTCTTCATTATTTTTCTTATTATCAGTTTGATTACTTGTAGAGTCCATGTCGAACAAAATCTGAACACTTAATAACACAGAAAATTGCTCACTCCCCCATATATGCCTACTTAAACAGGTGATGAAATGATTAATTACTAGGTATCTAATAAAACTTTAGAAACACTATTTCAAACACTATTAAGATAGCATGTTTTTGTCGCTTACATAAAAGAAAAAATTAATGGAGGTTATTGCACAGTCGCACCTATTTTCAAATCCTTTTTGAAATGTTTGACGTATGATAAGATTAGATAATTTACATCTTTTATTGTTCTCATCTGATTGTATTTAGATTCTCTTAATTTGATTTAAAAAAAAAATTATATATAAAAATCCAAATGTTAAAAATATATTTAAAACTTACAAAATATTTTTAGAACTATTAATACAAAACACACTCATTTTTCTTTTCAGGAAATTCCGTTAGATTGTTTGGCACATCAGCAATATGACGTTTGCCTCTTGATTTCGACTGATTGGAATTTTTTTCAGTGTCATTAAACTCATCCATTAAACTATTACCACTTTCTTTATTCAATTCTGAGGATTCGTTCTTCTTTTCTTCTGATGTTTCTTCATTATTTTTCTTATTATCCGTTTGATTATTAGTAGAGTCCATGTTGAACAAAATTTGAATACTTAATAACACAGAAAATTGCCTCCACCTATATATTTATGCCTAGTGAAACAAAACGAAACTTTTAAAATACTAGTTTAGATACTATCGAAATAGTAAACAGATGTATGAGTGGTTTGCTTGTTATTTACGGAGATAAAAATATTAAAAAAGAATTTTTTATAGGTTATTACAAAGTCGCACCTTTTCTCATTAGGGAAATGTGTAAGGTATGATAAGATTAGATAATTTACATTTGTAGATATTCTCGTCTGGTTTTATTTATAGATTTTTTTACAATAACGTTAACCGATTTATTATTATTATTAAAATAAAAATTTTGATTTAAAAATAATTTTACATATAAAATTTCAAATATTAAAGTTTTTAAGGATGAAAATACGTTATATAAATATAAAAATAAAAGTATGAACCAAACCAATGTGTATTTATGTATTTTTTAAATTTGTAGATAAGGTTAATTAAATAACGCACCTGAAAAGTATATGTATATGTCGTAGGCAAATTACAAAATCCGGCTTATTGCAATAAGCGCCGTCATTTTGCAATGTGCCTGGCAAATTGGAAAATTATCTCACATTTTTTAATCGGCCTAAAATTTCTTAGGCTTATTATAATAAGCGTACATACAATTAGGCGAATTAGAAAGTGAGCACCAGTTTCATCAAAAAGCCTGGTGGTTTCCAGTCTTATTGCAATAAACCTAGGCTAATTAATATAAGTTCACTAAAATTATACTAAGAAAATTACCTGACCTTAAAGTATTCTTGAAGTATTTGAACCAATTATAGGTTATTTTATGCAAGAAAGTAGAAAAACGACAATTTTTGATGAACAAGTTTCATTGATAAACATTTATCACATTAACTAAACAGATCATTCAGATCAATGTTAAAATAGAGCATATAATACAATAATAATACAAAGAAAATTAAATTAACAAAAACTTTTTTAAACTTGTGTTTTATTAATTAACACTAATTTTATTTTCATTTATTTCCACATGGTAAACTCTTACGGCATTTTGATGAACACATTTGCTTTGCTTTCCTGCACACGCACTTTTTTGTTTGGCATTAGATTTTTGACACTGTACACTTACAGGTATTATAGCCTTGACCTTCAAACATTGACTCATTTGCTACAGCTTGACGAACAGATATATACAGGGTTAGTATAAAGTCCCGGAACGGTTGAATAACTTTGTTATTTGAGAAGTATCAATTTTAAAATTCTATTTGATTATATAGTTAAATGCAACGAATTTAATAATAATATTTTCATTTTTCTCTCGTTTCCGGTTTTACAGGAAATGCTCCCAACTTTGTTTTCTTAAATGGCATGTATAGTATATTCGTGCATTTTCGAATGCGGAATAAAAAAGTACGTTCAAAAATACCAAAATTCTTTATTCTATCGATAAAAACGCATAATAAGACCCAAATTAAAAAAATCAGTTTAACGCAAAATCAAGCAGACATGTCACCTTACTGAAACTTCATATTGCTCGTCATAATATGTTACCTGTGTCATTATCAATAATGAATTAAGTTAATAAGAAAATAAGAAATGACGGGAAAACTTGTTACAAGGACAAGTAATATGTTTATTTTTATTGAATGAAACGCAATTATTAAAAAATTAACTAAAATCAAAATATATTAAAGTAACAAGGAACCAGCGCCCCCTATTAAACCGTTCGAAACCGGGGAACTAATCGCCTTTCGGGGAAAAAGGCGATTTTATTAATAGAAGAAAGCTTTCCCGACGATTTCGGGGGGCACGAAAAAAAAGTTCGAAAGACGGCGAAGCCGTCTCGCGGGCCCGGAGGGCCCGCAGGCGAAGCCCCTTCGCGTAAAATCCGAATTAAAATTAACCTAAAATCTCGGACGTCTCTCGCGCCGATTCGCGCTCCTTTCGCGTCTCGACCAATCGCGAAGAGCGTCTCATTCCTTCTTTCTTTTCGTTCGAGACGAAGCCGTCCGCCATGATCGATTTACCGAGAGCGTCCTTTTGGGGAAATTCGAAGAAAGCGCGCCCCGAACGGGGGCCCCGGTCGAAAGCGGCGCTCGAAGGCGGTTCCCCGACGAGGTCCGAGCCGATCGAGATCGAATCCCAAGGTGAGTAAAGGTCGAACGCGGAAATACCTTCTCGATCGATTAACCTAACCTCGAATTTTCTTTAGCGTCATCTCCGGCGTCGCGCTTCGCGACGACGAATACGAAGAAATCGGGGCCCCCCGACCGAAAGCGGCTCTCGAAAACGGTTCCCCGACGAGATTTACGTCTATCGAGATCGAATCGTAAGGTGAGTAAAGTTCGAACGCGTAAATACCTTCTCGATCGATTAATCCAACCTCAAATTTTCTTTAGCAGGGGCTGCGCGGCTTCCGACGAACGTCGCCGACGAGGGGGCGTCTGATCGTCGCCGTTCAGTCGTCGACCGATCCAATCGGAACGAGTTTCTCCCTGCGAACCGAGTAACGGGTAAGTAAAATTGATAAAATTACAAACATTTTCGCTCTACCTTCGTTTATTTATTTATTTTCTTTATTAAAAAGCGTACGGGACGTCCGTGGAAGGAGTAAAATTCCTTAACCGAACCCCACGGTCGAACGGGAGAGCTTTCGAGGGACCGTGTTTCGAGGTCATCGTTCGGGATCCTCGATTAATTCCATCGGTACGTTATCTAAAGTTATTTTTTTTACAATTTAAGTTTATCGGGGTGCTCCAATTCGGATTTCTTTTTAAATTAACAGGTTTTAAAGGTGGTTCGACAACTTTTCCACATCCTTCCCCCCCGATATCCTCGATTAATTTAATCGGTGAGTTGGAAAACCGTTCGATTCGTTTATCAACGCCGTTTGTCTAACGTTATTTTTATTAATCAAAGGTTATCGAGAGGCTCGGATCGATGTCGTCGTTGGGATTTAATCATAAACGAGCTACAACTGCTACAGCCGGAGTTATTCGAAGGTGATCGGGAAGGATTTAGTCGAATTGGGTAAGTTAAGATCGTTAGAATTCGTTTATTAACGTCGTTTTATCGATTTATTTTTAATAATTAAAGCTTATCGAGAAGTTCCGATTGTTAATTTTTTTTATTTACAGGTTTCGAAGATTGAAACGGAAGCAACCGGTCTGTCTGCGTATAGAACAACAATCTGAAACGGGCTGTTTTCTTATTAATCAAAGGTTATCGAGAGGCTCGGATGGATGTCGTCGTTGGGATTTAATAATAAACGAGCTACAACTGCTACGACCGGAGTTATTCGAGGGTGATCGGGAAGGATTTAGTCGAATTGGGTAAGTTAAGATCGTTAGAATTCGTTTATTAACGTCGTTTTATCGATTTATTTTTAATAATTAAAGCTTATCGAGAAGTTCCGATTGTTAATTTTTTTTATTTACAGGTTTCGAAGATTGAAACGGAAGCAACCGGTCTGTCTGCGTATAGAACAACAATCTGAAACGGGCTGTTTTCTTATTAATCAAAGGTTATCGAGAGGCTCGGATGGATGTCGTCGTTGGGATTTAATAATAAACGAGCTACAACTGCTACGACCGGAGTTATTCGAGGGTGATCGGGAAGGATTTAGTCGAATTGGGTAAGTTAAGATCGTTAGAATTCGTTTATTAACGTCGTTTTATCGATTTATTTTTAATAATTAAAGCTTATCGAGAAGTTCCGATTGTTAATTTTTTTTATTTACAGGTTTCGAAGATTGAAACGGAAGCAACCGGTCTGTCTGCGTATAGAACAACAATCTGAAACGGGCTGTTTTCTTATTAATCAAAGGTTATCGAGAGGCTCGGATGGATGTCGTCGTTGGGATTCAATAATAAACGAGCTACAACTGCTACGACCGGAGTTATTCGAAGGTGATCGGGAAGGATTTAGTCGAATTGGGTAAGTTAAGATCGTTAGAATTCGTTTATTAACGTCGTTTTATCGATTTATTTTTAATAATTAAAGCTTATCGAGAAGTTCCGATTGTTAATTTTTTTTATTTACAGGTTTCGATGATTGAAACGGAAGCAACCGGTCTGCGTATAGAACAACAATCTGAAACGGGCTGTTTTCTTATTAATCAAAGGTTATCGAGAGGCTCGGATGGATGTCGTCGTTGGGATTTAATAATAAACGAGCTACAACTGCTACGACCGGAGTTATTCGAGGGTGATCGGGAAGGATTTAGTCGAATTGGGTAAGTTAAGATCGTTAGAATTCGTTTATTAACGTCGTTTTATCGATTTATTTTTAATAATTAAAGCTTATCGAGAAGTTCCGATTGTTAATTTTTTTTATTTACAGGTTTCGAAGATTGAAACGGAAGCAACCGGTCTGCGTATAGAACAACAATCTGAAACGGGCTGTTTTCTTATTAATCAAAGGTTATCGAGAGGCTCGGATGGATGTCGTCGTTGGGATTTAATAATAAACGAGCTACAACTGCTACGACCGGAGTTATTCGAGGGTGATCGGGAAGGATTTAGTCGAATTGGGTAAGTTAAGATCGTTAGAATTCGTTTATTAACGTCGTTTTATCGATTTATTTTTAATAATTAAAGCTTATCGAGAAGTTCCGATTGTTAATTTTTTTTATTTACAGGTTTTGAAGATTGAAACGGAAGTCCCCGGTCTCCGTATAGAACCACAATCTGAAAAGGGCTGTTTTTCATTTTGGTTACCGTTTATTTGGACCGGTAAGTTAAAAGTAGTGTAATTCGTTTATCAACGTTGATTATTACGTTTATTTTTAATAATTAAAAGTTAAAATTGTACGATTGTAAATTTTTTGAATTTACAGGTTTGGAAAAGTGAAACGGAAGCTCCGATCTATTAATTACATCACGGATCTTAGCCGCACCGGTCGTCGTCGAACGTGGCGCCCTCGCCACAGAAAGGTTCCTTCCCGAGCATCATTTAGGGGATCGTTAAAGAAGATTGTCAGTTTTGTAAAACGCCCCTTTTTTTTTCATTTGCGAAACCGCTGACTGTTGCAAGCAGGATCGCATTTTCCTGACTCTAATTGGTTATTTTGAATTATAAAAAAAATTATTAATGCTCCGTTACGACCATTTAATAATATTTCGCAGGAACGTTATCCATTGCAACAATTTGTTTGCGTTTGCTTCGGTCGGGGCTCGCCTTAGATATTCGTTTGGTTTTTACCTAAGCATGTACGTCGTTCGGGGATTAATGTAGCCGAACGCGATGTCACGGACACGTTTTTCCGAATGTGCCAAATACGGTCAGTTGTATTTTTTAGATCCCAATTTGGCCAGCCAAGCTCGCGCCGTAAACCGTCTCGATCGTTCGCCGCCCCTTACTCCTCGAATTACATATATTATTATTGATGGATATTAATTAATCCGTTCGCATAAGTGTATAAATTTCTTATATTACTTCTTTCCTTCAAAAGAATTTCTTCTTAATCTTTAAAAATAAATTCTGTACGATTTTTTAAAGTTGGTCGAATTTTTTAAAAAGTTACGTTACTTAACTGTCAAGAATTTTTTACTAACTTTGGGAATTTTAAAAAATTTTTTGGTAATTAGAAGAAATTGACTTTTTAAATTTAAAATAGAATTTTTTAGCTTCGATTTAAAGTAAAAATCATTTCTTAATTCTTATAAATAAGGTCGGGATGATTTTTTAAAGTTGATCAAATTTTTTAAAATATGGGGTTAGTTACCTGTCAAACATTTCTACCAACTTTGAAATTTTTTTTAATAACGATTACGAAAAATCGGACTTTTTTAATCCAAAATAGAAGGTTTTACGTTCAATTTAATATAAAAATCATTTCTTAATTCCTATAAATAGAATGTGTACGATTTTTTAAAGTTGGTCGAATTTTTTAAAAAGTTATGTTAAACGGTCAAAAATTTTCACCAACTTTCAAAATGTTTCTAATTTTTTTGGTAAAAATTAGAATAAAATTTACTTTTTAAATCGAAATTAAAATCTTTTATGTTCAATTTGACAAAAGAATTTCTTCTTAATCTTTAAAAATAAATTCTGTACGATTTTTTTAAGTTGGTCGAATTTTTTAAAAAGTTACGTTACTTAACTCAAAAATTTTTTACTAACCTTGGGAACTTAAAAAAATTTTTTGGTAATTAGAATAAATTTGACTTTTTAAATTTAAAATAGAATTTTTTAGCTTCAATTTCAAGTAAGAATCATTTCTTAATTCTTATAAATAAAGTCGAGATGATTTTTTAAAGTTGATCAAATTTTTTTAAACATGGGGTTAGTTACCTGCAAAAATTTCTACCAACTTTGAAATTTTTTAACAACAATTACGATAAATATGACTTTTTTAATCCAAAATAGAAGATTTTATGTTCAATTTAATATAAAAATCATTTCTTAATTCCTATAAATAAAATCTGTACGATTTTTTAAAGTTGGTCGAATTTTTTAAAAAGTTACGTTAGCTAACTCTCAAAAATTTTTTACTAAGTTTGGGAATTTTTTTAATTTTTTTGGTAATAATTAGAATAAATTTGACTTTTTAAATTTAAAATAGAATCTTTTAGCTTCAATTTCAAGTAAAAATCATTTCTTAATTCTTATAAATAAAGTGGAGATGATTTTTTAAAGTTGATAAAATTTTTTAAAATATGGGGTTAGTCGCCTGTCAAAAATTTGTACCAACTTTGAAATTTTTTTAACAACAATTACAATAAATCTGAAAGTTGGTCGAATTTTTTAAAAAGTTGGGTTAAACGGTCAAAAATTTTCACCAACTTTGAAAATTTTTGTAATTTTTTTGGTAAAAATTAGAACAAATTTGACTTTTTTAACCGAAATTAGAATCTTTTAAATTCAATTTGACAAAAAAATTTCTTCTTAATCTGTAAAATTAAATTCTGTACGATTTTTTAAAGTTAGTTGAATTCCTAAAAAAGTTTGATTAATTAACTGTCAAAAAATTTCAATAATTAGAATAAATTTGTCTTTTTTAATAAGTAATAAGTTAACAAAAGCGTTTTAATTGTTCATTAATTATTCGTTTAATAAATGAAAAATAAAAGAATTGAGTTGTTATTTTTTTATTATTATTATTTCAAATTAACTAAACGTTTCAAAAATGGGATTTTAAAGACGCCTTTATCAATAGGTTAATAAAACTTGGACGTCATTTGGGTTGCCTATCACCTTAAAATCGTGAATAAATTAAATTAAAAATGGGATTTTGTAAACGCGCTTTATCAATCGGTTGATAAAATTCTTACGTAATTTGGGTTGCCTATCTTCTAAAAAAATCGCTAAAAAATTTTATCTTCTAAAAAACATTTCAAAAATGGGATTTTAAAAACGCCTTTATCAATAGCTTAATAAAACTTGGACGTCATTTGGGTTGCCTATCATCTTAAAATCGCGAATAAATTAAAAATGGGATTTTATAAATGCGCTTTATCAATACACCGGTTGATAAAATTCGTACGTAATTTGGGTTGCCTATCTCATAAAAAATCGCGAATAAATTAAAAATACGATTTTATAAACACTGTTTATCAATCCACCGGTGATATTTGGGTTGCCTACCCGAGGTCGGGAATAAAATTAATTAATTAAAAATTTTATTAAAAACGTTCGTCCGCCGAATCCGACTGCCGGTCGCCTTTTCCATTACCGCGTCTAATTAAAAAATAATAATAATAAAATAAGACGTTTATCGGTCGATTTCGAATCGATTGAAAAGTACCGCGATTTGCGGTCAAATTTTAATTTTCGCTCGCGAACCCCACCCTAAATTTGAGCCCTTTTTCCGGACCCCCCAGCTTACCCCCAAACCTGTAGGGAAAACTTTCCCCATTCGCCGTCTCGATTCGATTTCGTCGGCCGACGCCCGTTTTAACGTTCCTTTCGATAATCATTACGTATTTATTAATTATACATATAAACATAAAAAAAAATAATGATAAAATAAAATGACGACGACATCTACCGATCGCCGCCGCCGAGATAAACGGGTCGGCAATTTCGGTTGCATATCCGGACGGCGAATCGCTTTCGCGCGCGTCGCCGGGACGAACGGGTCGGCAGGCCGGCAATTTCGGTTGCATATTCGGACGGCGAATCGCCTTTGCGCGCTCCTCCGCTCGCGCGGGGACCGCTCGGGGCCCCAGAAATATTTTATTTCCGTCGGCCCTTACCGTCCAAAGATTCCCGTTCGTTCAAAGATTCGTATAAAAAAAATTATACTTTATACTAGTTATAATATATTAAAGTAGTAAGCAAGCAGCGCCTCTTTAAAAGAGGGCGTCGCAGGCGCTTAGCTCTTTTTTTAATAGTTTTTTTGGAAATCGCTTTCCGGACGATTCAATGGTTTTACGCCATTCTGCCGACCATTATCTTCACCTCCCCGACGATTTTGGGGGGTCCGTGACCGATTTCGGAAAAACGGCCCTGAAAATCGAACGACGTTGCGGTAGCCCTAATTGAAATTAAAATTCCCGATCGTCCGCCTGTCATTTTCGTTAATTTTCGAACGCACTTTTTGCCCAAAAAGCCACCGGCTTCGCGACTCTGCTTCCGGCTAACCTTCTGAACGGCTTTATAACGCAACGTTATATGCGAATCGGGGCTTCTTTGGACCCAAAACGGCCGATTTAAGCCCTAAACGAAGTCCCCGTTTTCCGTCATTTTCGATTTGGGCCGATAAAACAGTTGGTTCAATTTTCATAAAAGTTATTTATTATTCTAACCACGCTAATGCCACATGAAATGTCAAAACGATCGGTTTATTAATAATTATCAAATATTTAATTTATGCAAAGCAAAAATTCGAATAAATTTCACTAAAAACTAATTAAATTCTTGAAAATATCACCAAAAATTGAAGTAAATTTGTAAAAATTCCACCAAAGCTACTAAAATTTTTAATAATTCCACCAAAAACTTATAAAATTTGTAAAAATTCCACCAAAGCTATCAAAATATCTAACAATTCCACCAAAAACTAGCTGAATTTTTAAAAAATATACTAAAATTAAGATTAATTTCGTCAAGAATTGATTAGATTCTTAAAAATTTCACAAAAATAAAAAAGTAATAATAAAAATTCCACAAAAGTTAGTTAAATTGAATATAATTTCACCAAAAATTATTAAATTTGGAAACAATTCTACTATAAACTTAGTGAATTTTTTAAAAATTCCACCCAAAATCATTAAAATTGGTAAAAATTCCACGAAAAACTTACTATATTCGTAAAAATTCCACCAAAGTTACCAACATTTTTAACAATTCCACCAAAAACGTACTAAATTTTTTCAATTTTCCACCAAAGCTACAAAAATGTTGAATAATTCCACCAAAAACTTACTGATTTTTAAAAAATACCACCAAAAACTTACCAAATTCATAAAAATTCTATTAAAATTACCAATATTTTTAACAATTCCACAAAAAATGATTAAAGTTAATAAAAATTCCACCAAAGTTATCAACTTTTTTAACAATTCCATCAAAAACATACTGAATTTTTTGAAAATTCCACCAAAAATTAATAAAATTGGATAAATTTCACTAAAAACTTACTAAATTCGTAAAAATTCCATAAAAAACACTGAATTTTTTAAAAATTCCATCAAAAATGAATGAAATTCGCAAACATTCCACGAGTGTTATCAAAATTTTTGATAATTCCATAAAAATTATACTAAATTTTTTAAAAATTCCATCAAAAATTGATACAATTTGTAAAGATTCCATCAAAAACTTACTAAATTCATAGGAATTTTACCAAAAACACTGATTTTTTTTTATTCTACCAGAAATGAATAAAATTCGCGAAAATTCCATCAATGGTATCAAAATTTTTGATAATTCCACCAAAAACATACTGAATTTTTTAAAAATTCCACCAAAAACTTACAAAATTCATAAGAATTTTACCAAAAACACAGATTTTTTTTATTCCGCCAGAGATGAATAAAATTCGCAAAAATTCCATCAATGTTATCAAAATTTTTGATAATTCCACCAAAAACATACCGAATTTTTTAAAAATTCCACCAAAAACTTACAAAATTCATAAGAATTTTACCAAAAACACTGAATTTTTTTAAAATTCCACCAGAAATGAATAAAATTCGCAAAAATTGCACCAAAGCTATTAAAATATTTAACAACTACACCCAAAACTTACTGAATTTTTTTCAGTCCACCAAAAACTTACAAAAATCCTAAAAATTACACCGAAATTGTCAACATTTTTAACAATTCTACCAAAAACTTACCAAATTTTTTAAAAATTCCACCAAAATGTCCAAATTCTTTTAAAATTCCACCAAAAATTAATCAAATTAGAAACAATTTCATTAAAAATTAACTAAAACCTTGAAAATTCCGTCAAAAACTTAGTAAATTCATAAAGATTCCACCAAAGTTACTAAAATTTTTAATAATTCTACCAAAAATAATGAATTTTTTAGAAATTCCACCAAAAAACTTACAAAAATTGTAGAAATTCCACCAAAAATTTACCAATTTTTTTTTAAATTCCACCAAAAACCTACTAAATTCGTAAAGCTTCCACCAAAGTTACCAAAATGTTGATCAATTCAATCAAAAACAATAAATTTTTTTTAGAAAAATACTAAAAATAAAACTAAACTAGTTATAAATAATAAACGATTAACTTTAAGTTATAAATGTTCAAAATGCGACTCGTTTACCGTTTGACACCGACATAATCGGTCAACAACTTAATGAATTTTGTATTATTCGTGGTGTAACGCGGTGCGTTTCCTCAAATTTTGTTGCTGTAGTTTGTCTAAATTATTTAGCTGAGTTTTATACACTTGGCATTTCAAATGACACCATAAAGAGAAATGCAGTAAGGATAAAGGTCTGGTAAACGGGTTGGCCAATCGCTCTTCTGCGCCCGATCGAGCGTGCAGGAAATAATAAACATGAAATCGCAGGAAATAATAAGCATATGACAGCAATATGATATTTCAGTAACGTGACATGTTTGCTTGATTTTGTGTTAAACTGATTTTTTTAATTTGGGTCTTATTATGCATTTTTATCGATAGAATAAAGAATTTTAATATTTTTGAACGTAGTTTTTTATTCCGCATTCGAAAATGCACGAATATACTATACATGCCATTTAAAAAAACAAAGTTGGACGCATTTCCTGTAAAACCGGAAATGAGAGAAAAATTAAACTGTTATTATTAAATCCGTCGCATTTAACTATATAATCAGGTAAAAATTCAACTTTAATACTTCTCAAACAACAAAGTTATTCGACCGTTCCGGGACTTTATATTAACCCTGTATTCTTCGGGGACATCTTCAACAAATTGTGCGCCAGAAATTTGGAAGTCACTTCTAGAAAACCATTTTTTGATAATTCCACTCTTTGTTCCTATCTGATAAACATCATTTTTTCTTTAAATTAATTTTAAGAATTTTTACAATTAAATTTGGTGCGTCTAAAGGGCCAACGGTCGACTTTCGGCAGATTTAATAGAACAAAATTTTCAACTGTGACCGATTTTAGGTTCTTCCCGATATTTTCTGTCATTTTTTCTGCCGCTCGTTTTTGACCTTCGTGTGCTTTTTGACGTTGTGGAGACATATCGATGGTGTAGTGCTCACATGTTGTAAGTACAAATTTGAGTAAAATTGAGTTAAGTACGCAGAAAGTTTTTTTCGTACGTAACAAACACTTCAAACTGCATTTTCTCAAAAACGTAATTTTTGCACTTGCAACATGTGTGCACTATACCATCGATATTTTTTTGTCTACTACAAATATCGCATTGATACTCCATGTGATTTTCATCGGAGATTGAGCAAACGTTTTGGAAACAAGTTTTATGAATCGTCATGGAACATGAAAAGCATAAAACAAAAGGCGTTTCATTCAAATATCCCGAACAAATAAAACACAACTCTTGTTGAACATTAGAGAATTGGTTTTCATCTTGATTTACTCCAACTTTTCCCTTATATTCGTCTTTTCTTAACTTTTCCAAATCTTCAAATCAAAACTCTTTCAAGTATTGCCTGTGGAATGTTAGTTGAATTTAGTCTTATCTTTGGTTCCGTTCCAAAAAGGGCTGTATATGGACAACAAGTATAATGCGTTAATCACAACAACCCAACCATAGCTTATTCTTAATACGCCATCGACTGTAAGGCTAATTGCAAAAAGCCGCAATAAAAGCAGGTGTTTTAAAGAAACAGTTGTCCATTTTCCAATTGGACTGATGGTTCGTGGGCTTATTGTAATAAGCCTAAAAAATTTCAGGCTATTTACAAAATGTGAGATAATTTCCCAATTTGCCGGGCACATTGCAAAATGACGGCGCTTATTGTAATAAGCCAGATTTTGCAATATGCCTTCAACATGTCGACGCTGCCAAGCCAAAACGGCATAAACGCCAAAATGGCAATTTTTTAGTTAGCAACACCGTTGAGGTAGCATTTTTAAATCTGCATGCAACAGTTAAAGCGGCATACCCGCAAACAAACTTCATTCGCTATAAAATTGGTTTAAAGTTTGCGTAAAAGCCATTTAACCTTTCGGTACACGCGCGCGGGCTGTCAGTCCGCAAATTTCAAATTTATAATTTGTTTGTGGCGCCCTCTCTTATTAAGTAGTCGGACGAATATGACGTGAAAATTAAGCATTTTTGCGTCGAACTGTCAAGTGCTTTTAAAGTTTAAATTAATAGAATACAGCTTCGTACGATAACGTGGTAAGTACATATATGATATATGTGATTTTTTTTAAATCTTATTACTCTGTTTGATAGCGAGTAATAAATAGTGGTAATACATAATAATAATGATTAACCTTCCAGTACACGCGCGTTTCGGCCTTAGGCTAGGAACACGTACAACGCTGGCTTGTAAGCGAGCTTATGAGCGTATTGGTGGACGCTTAATGCCTATCGCTTGCTAGCACTTAATGCGGACATGTAAAAAGCTTAAAACCAGCACCAGATTCGTGACCTCTTTAGTGTGCAACACAGACCAACACATAAACGTAAAAAATTATGAAAAATATTTTTTTCTCTGAATCTACAAGTGATAGAAAAAAATGTTTCAAACAAAATTATTTTTAAATTAACCATCCTAACGAAAAATAAATATTACGTTCAAATAAAATAATTCCTTAACCCCTTCTGATATAACCGGAAGTCATGGATCACTGAAAATGTTTTCAAAATGTAGTTTAGTATGTATTAAATCTATGTATAAAATTTCAAAGTCATCAAATTTGTAGTTTCCGAGATATTTCGACCAGTCCACCTCGGTGGGACAGCCTGTATAAAGGCTGTTCCGTAATGATATGCGAATATTGAAGGGGGTGATTCTACATCGAAAATTAATGATACTTTCTTATATAAACTATGGTCCCAAAATGTTCCATACTAAAATACAGGGTGTTAAAGTTTTAGAAAAAAAGGATATTAAGTAATATTTTCGGAATCGCTTTAGGTATTTTTATGAAATTTGGCATATAGTGACTATTAATGAAGACGCATATCTTTCAATACAAATCTAATTTCTATCTTTAACAGTGGTGTGCGTACGAGCACTGACTTTCATATTTTTAAAGAAAAAAATGATACGCCAATGGGTTTTTCCCAAATAAAAAATATTTTTGAATTCCCCCTTCAATTTGACAAATAGAAGCCTTCTTGAGTTTTTGGACTGCAATGCGCCGTTTTTTGAGAGAAAAATTAAAACCGTCGTCGGTTATTCAATAGAAATAATACGTATAGTAATTATTAAGGATACAATTTTGCAATAAATCTAAGTGGCTGAGCCTAAATGTCATTTGTTGTTTTATATACGTTTGACATTTCAAACAACTGTTTGTAGTTAAAATCTGTTTACTGTGAATACCCTGTATTTTAGTAACGGAAGATTTTGGTACCAGTTTATACAAGAAACTATCATTAATTTTCGATGTAGAATCATCCCCTTCAATATTCGCATATCATTACGGAACACCTGTATATTCTGTTAGAATGTTCCTTAATTCTTTTGTCCCATATCGCCCGTCGTTCGAAAACAAAAGAAATTAATTGATCGCAGTCTATAGCACTCATCTTTAAATCAAAATAACAAATTATTATCAATTTTAAGCACAACCACCTTTTGATGAACCTACCGTGAAACCTGCTCGCCAGCGTATAATAAATGTTTTGTACATTCTTGTTTGCTGGTCGACGCAGGCTTCAAGCGCCAACAAGTCCAGACACGCTTTTTACGTGTTTGCGTACATTTAAAAATACAGCAATATTCTTTTCGCTTGTTGACGCTTGTCAACGCTGGTTCAAGCAGCGCTGGTAACCAGCGTTCTACGTGTTCCTAGCCTTACGCTAGCACACGCGCGCGGACTCACAGTCCGCAGTTGTTAATCGACAGAACAATAGATAGCGCTAAATATGTAAATGAATCAAATTTTATAATAATTAATAAATATATATATTTAATAAAATTTGTAATCAAATAAATAACAAATAATTAAATAATTGTAAATAAATAATTCTCCATTGAGTGACTCCGTTTTTACATGTGTAAAATGATATTTCTGAAAGCGGTGACTCATGCATATTCTCATCATCATCTGAAATATTCTGTTCAGTGTCTGAATCGTCTGCTCTTTCATGTAAATAGTCAACTTCGTTTTCGTCTTCATCGTCCTCATATTCAGAACAATGATGAAAAAGCTTAAATACGATGAAACTTTCAGACTGCGATTTATTACCACTATTTATTACTTGCTATCAAACAGAGTAACAAGATTTAAAAAAAATCACATATATCATATATGTACTTACCACGTTATCGTACGAAGCTGTATTCTATTAATTTAAAATTTTTAACTTTAAAAGCACTTGACAGTTCAACACACAAATACTTAATTTTCCACAAAGTCATATTCGTCCGACTACTTAATAAGAGAGGGCGCCACAAACAAATTATAAATTTGAAATTTGCGGACTGACAGTCCGCGCGCGTGTACCGAAAGGTTAAAATGCTTAAAAGCTATGAAATATTCTACTTCGATACTAAAGCATATTTTAGTGATTTATCCTTACTTGGATGTTAAAGCAAAAAAATCGGAGTTTGAAAGTTTCATCGTATTTATGCTTTTTCATCGTTGTTCTGAATATGAGGACGATGAATATGAAAACGAAGTTGACTATTTACATGAAAGAACAGACGATTCAGACACTGAACAGAATATTTCAGGTGATGTGGAGGATCTGCATGAATCACCGCTTTCAGAAATATCATTTTACACATGTAAAAACGGAGTCACTCAATGGAGAATTATTTATTTACAATTATTTAATTATTTGTTATTTATTTATTTGTTATTTATGTGATTAAAAATGTTGTTAATTATAAAATTTGATTCATTTACATATTTGTCGCCATCTATTGTTTGTATTTATTGACAACTGCGGACTGTGAGTCCGCGCGCGTGTGCTAGCGTAAGGCTAGGAACACGTAGAACGCTGGTTACCAGCGCTGCTTGAACCAGCGTTGACAAGCGTCAACAAGCGAAAAGAATATTGCTGTATTTTTAAATGTACGCAAACACGTAAAAAGCGTGTCTGGACTTGTTGGCGCTTGAAGCCTGCGTCGACCAGCAAACAAGAATGTACAAAACATTTATTATACGCTGGCGAGCAGGTTTCACGGTAGGTTCATCAAAAGGTGGTTGTGCTTAAAATTGATAATAATTTGTTATTTTGATTTAAAGATGAGTGCTATAGACTGCGATCAATTAATTTCTTTTGTTTTCGAACGACGGGCGATATGGGACAAAAGAATTAAGGAACATTCTAACAGAATATACAGGTGTTCCGTAATGATATGCGAATATTGAAGGGGATGATTCTACATCGAAAATTAATGATAGTTTCTTGTATAAACTGGTACCAAAATCTTCCGTTACTAAAATACAGGGTATTCACAGTAAACAGATTTTAACTACAAACAGTTGTTTGAAATGTCAAACGTATATAAAACAACAAATGACATTTAGGCTCAGCCACTTAGATTTATTGCAAAATTGTATCCTTAATAATTACTATACGTATTATTTCTATTGAATAACCGACGACGGTTTTAATTTTTCTCTCAAAAAACGGCGCATTGCAGTCCAAAAACTCAAGAAGGCTTCTATTTGTCAAATTGAAGGGGGAATTCAAAAATATTTTTTATTTGGGAAAAACCCATTGGCGTATCATTTTTTTCTTTAAAAATATGAAAGTCAGTGCTCGTACGCACACCACTGTTAAAGATAGAAATTAGATTTGTATTGAAAGATATGCGTCTTCATTAATAGTCACTATATGCCAAATTTCATAAAAATACCTAAAGCGATTCCGAAAATATTACTTAATATCCTTTTTTTCTAAAACTTTAACACCCTGTATTTTAGTATGGAACATTTTGGGACCATAGTTTATATAAGAAAGTATCATTAATTTTCGATGTAGAATCACCCCCTTCAATATTCGCATATCATTACGGAACAGCCTTTATACAGGCTGTCCCACCGAGGTGGACTGGTCGAAATATCTCGGAAACTACAAATTTGATGACTTTGAAATTTTATACATAGATTTAATACATACTAAACTACATTTTGAAAACATTTTCAGTGATCCATGACTTCCGGTTATATCAGAAGGGGTTAAGGAATTATTTTATTTGAACGTAATATTTATTTTTCGTTAGGATGGTTAATTTAAAAATAATTTTGTTTGAAACATTTTTTTCTATCACTTGTAGATTCAGAGAAAAAAATATTTTTCATAATTTTTTACGTTTATGTGTTGGTCTGTGTTGCACACTAAAGAGGTCACGAATCTGGTGCTGGTTTTAAGCTTTTTACATGTCCGCATTAAGTGCTAGCAAGCGATAGGCATTAAGCGTCCACCAATACGCTCATAAGCTCGCTTACAAGCCAGCGTTGTACGTGTTCCTAGCCTAAGGCCGAAACACGCGTGTACTGGAAGGTTAAGATTGATGATGTCAATCGTTTTTTGCGTTTTCTGAAAAATTATGTTAATGGCGTTTATGCCGTTTTGGCTTGGCAGCGTCGATATACAGATCTGGAAGTTTCATTTGAGGACATAGGAAAATAATACGTGCAATAGCGACGAATATAGGAAGTAGATTAGATAAACAAAGAGCGATATAACTGTTTAACCACGCAACGAACTGTCAGTTTGACAGTCTGACAGTTCGACAGTTTGTGGGAAGAAGGTGGTTGGTTGGGCGACTAGGGTCGGGTCGGAAAAGGCGTGGTTAAACAGTTATATTGCTCTTTGTTTATCTAATCTACTTCCTATATGCGTCGCTGTTGCACGCATTATTTCCCTATGTCCTCAAATCAAATTTCCAGATCTGTATATTCGTTTCTATTTACATAGAGGTGTTTCAAAATAACATTAATACATTTTAAGAGAATTTGGTAAAAATTTATTAAATTTACTTATAACTACTTATTGTTTGTTACTGATTCCATTACTTATGGAAGAGCCGAATGCAAGTATTTTTATAAATAAATATGTGCATATCTACTGATCTTGTTAGGTTTTGTAATTTGGTTTATGCCATTGTATATATTTATAACTAAACAGTAACTTTGCATTAAAGAGTAAAAAAATTTTTTTAGCTTTTTTTAATGCTATTTTGGTCTTCTTTTAAAACTGGCTTTTTCGTACCACTTTTCTCCTACTAATGCTTATCGATCGGTACCATTTTCATTAAAATCGATGAGGACTCAGTAAAATGAGTCGTGAGGTCTCATGATTAGTCCATCATAGGCGCTAACATAGATAACATAGATGGGCGCTAATAGTATCAATTCCTCCTAACTTTACCGCAACCAAGTTGGCGTAATCTACACCTTATTGTTAGCTGTTGTTAGCTTAGGTCTTATCTTTGATATAACACTCATCGAGTATGAACGCGCATCTGATACCTTCTATACGAGGGTAATATACAATCAAAGATGTTCGACTGGTTGCGGGATCGACGCCTTTACAACTCCTTTGAAAATCGTTGGAACGATTCGATGTAAGGATTATCATATATGGTCATCAGGTTTACCGGAAGGTGAGTCTTCCCGGAGGACTCTTCCGGCAAGTAATCCTGAAGGCCAAGTCTCTACTCTAGATTTACCGGGAGATTTTGTTCATGTATTGATAAATTCTCAATCTGAAGGCCTAGGTTTATAGCGGTCGGAAAACTTGATCATCTATAGTCTTAATTAACTTTATTATTCATTACATTTATATGCCTTTGAAGTTATACCTTAACAGGTGATTCCGATGGCGGAGGGGAAAGGGTCTTAGTTGGTCGATGTATTCAAGATGAGTACATCAACCCAACACAGGGTGGTAATTGATACGGATCACTTAGATAGTGATTCGGACCACTCGTCTGTCAACAGATTATTTCCTAAAACCCTCCTTAAAAAAGTCTTCATTAACTAAAAATAGTAGCACTTAAATAAGTTAATAGGTTTCTTCTAACACAGCACCTTCTACTTCTTATTCCTCTTGAAAAAAAGGAAGGTAATAGGAAATATAACACCTCTAGGATACTTTTATATAACGAGGTGTTTCTTTATCTAGTCCCATCATACAAATCTCAAAGGACATAATATAATACGATCTACAATAATCCAAAACCCTTAATGAAAGGCAAGAAAGTCTTAATGATATGTCAATAAATCAACTTTTAATTCTTCCTCATTTCATTTCCAGGAAAAAAAAATCGTGTAACTGTGGATGTTGGAAATAAATTTAGAAATGTTTCATCTTCAAACCCACCAAGTCTTGGGCATGCTCCTAAAGTTACCTTTCGAGTTTTTCTATACTATGGATTTCTATGGAAAAGCCGACTTTAGGAAGTATTTTTTGGAAAGCCGAGATTCAAACATTTACTCTATGGAGAGACAAAAAAATGGATAAGCAGGTAGAAGCCTGCACCTTAAAAACACATAATGTAGTTTTTAGTGTAAGTATCTTTAAGTGACTACTCTTAAAAGTTAGTTTATTGACTGCTCTTTTGAGGGTAAGATAAAAATGATTTTCTCCAGAGCTGCATGTTTTATTTCTAATTGTAAGTAGAAAATATAAAAAATCTACAGTGAAAGATCGTTAACTTTATAATCAAAGGAAATTCATTGTTCAGATTTTTTTTTGATGATATCATTGATATGCAATCAATGATTGCGGATATCCTGCATAGGGAGATTTTTGAAGATACGTTCATCCATTTTTTTTAGATTTTTCCTCTTATTTTTAACCGTACTACATCTAAAATCTAAGTCTCTAAAATTTTGAGAATAGATACTTTTTTATTGTTTGATTAATAAGTCCTAACTTACGTTAATTAGCATTTCGAGAAAAGAATAGAAGCTGTATTGCTTTTTTAATAGTCGTCTTGTAATTTATTCTTGCGGCCATAAAATTTTGAACCTCTATTTAACATTAAAAAAAGATCGTGTAGTTCACCCTTTATTTATCGAAATGTTTAACATCTCTTTACAGACAAAGCGATTGACATTGAAAACATTCTTTGATAAATATTTCTAATTTATGAATAGAAAACTTTAAAGCATGTTTTACACGTATCGTTTATTGATTGTCAGTGGTCAACATTTTATGGCCGTTTTATACCATTTCTTTTATAGGTATATTTTTTTCTTATATTTTATTTTTTAATTCCTAAAAGTTTGTAAAAAAAAGTTGTTGTCTTTTTTTAATTTCTACAGTTACTATTTCTGAATACTTGTGAATCACTTGTAAAATGGATTTTTTTCATTAAAATTAATATAAGACACGTGCGTTTCTTGATAAAGGAAAAAAAGTAAATATTTATTTAAGTACGTGTTTTATCTATAAATCAATCAGCAAAATCATCTTTACTTTTCATTTTTTAATTCTTTTTGCTACTACCTGTTACTTATTTTTAATTTTCTATTTTGTATTAAGGAAAATTTTCAATTTGTTGTTTGTTAATCGGGATTCTAAAAAAATTTCTAAAGTTTTTTTTATTATAAAATACGTTCTAATTCGATAAGTTTTTTCGATGGAATCACGAAAGTTGATAACACAACACATTTGTGTGTAGTGTATTTCCTCATAAAATTTCAAATCTCAACAATTACTTTGTTAGATATGAATTTTTAAAAATTGAAAGAAATGAATCGACATTAAGTTACATTTTCTCTTCTGAGGAAAAAACTAAAAATGGTAGAAAATTCATCTTTTGCAAAAATAGAGATTAACTTTCAATCTAAATCGTGATCAAATTTCAAGTCTGAATAGGAATTAGTTTCTTAGATATGAATTTTTAAAAATTAACAAATTTTATAATTGACGTTAAGTTACATTTCGTTTTATTTTTAGTATTTTTCTAAAAAAAAAAGTATTGTTTTTGGTTGAATTGATCAACATTTTGGTAACTTTGGTGGAAGCTTTACGAATTTAGTAAGTTTTTGATGAAATTTAAAAGAAAATTGGTAAATTTTTACAAATTTTGTAAGTTTATTGGTGGAATTTTTAAAAAATTCATTATTTTTGGTAGAATTATTAAAAATTTTAGTTACTTTGGTGGAATTTTTATGAATCTACTAAGTTTTGAATTTTCAAGGTTTCAGTTAATTTTTAATGAAATTGTTTCTAATTTGATTGATTTTTGGTGGAATTTTAAAAGAATTTGGACATTTTGGTGGAATTTAAAAAAAAATAGGTAAGTTTTTGGTAGAATTGTTAAAAATGTTGACAATTTCGGTGCAATTTTTAGGATTTTTGTAAGTTTTTGGTGGAATAAAAAAAATTCAGTAAGTTTTGGGTGTAGTTGTTAAATATTTTAATAGCTTTGGTGGAATTTTTGCGAATTTTATTCATTTCTGGTGGAATTTAAAAAAATTCAGTGTTCTTGGTAAAATTCCTATGAAATTTAGTAAGTTTTTGGTGGAATTTTTAAAAAATTCAGTATATTTTTGGTGGAATTATTAAAAATTTTGATAACATTGGTGGAATTATTGCGAATTGTATTAATTTTTGGTGAATTTTTTAAAAAATTCAGTATGTTTTTGGTGAAATTATCAAAAATTTTGATAACATTGGTGGAATTTTTGCGAATTTTATTCATTTCTGGTGGAATTAAAAAAAATTCAGTGTTTTTGGTAAAATTCTTATGAAATTTAGTAAGTTTTTGGTGGAATTTTTAAAAAATTCAGTATATTTTTGGTGGAATTATCAAAAATTTTGATAACATTGGTGGAATTTTTGCGAATTGTATTAATTTTTGGTGAATTTTTTAAAAAATTCAGTATGTTTTTGGTGGAATTATCAAAAATTTTGATAACATTGGTGGAATCTTTGCGAATTTTATTCATTTTTAATGAAATTTTTCCAATTTTATTAATGTTTGGTGGAATTTTTATAAAATTTAGCATGTTTTTGACGGAATTGTTAAAAAAGTTGATAACTTATTGGAATTTTTATTAACTTTAATTATTTTTGGTGGAATTGTTAAAAATATTGGTAATTTTAGTAGAACTTTTATGAATTTGGTAAGTTTTTGGTTGTATTTTTAAAAAATCAGTAATTTTTTGGTGGAATTATTCAACATTTTTGTAGCTTTGGTGGAAAATTGAAAAATTTAGTACGTTTTTGGTGGAATTGTTGAGAATGTTGGTAACTTTGGTGGAATTTTTACGAATATAGTAAGTTTTTCGTGGAATTTTTACCAATTTTATTGATTTTGGGTGGAATTTTTAAGAAATTTAGTTTTTAGTAGAATTTTTTCCAAATTTAATAATTTTTGGTGAAATTATATTCAATTTAACTAATTTTTGTTGAATTTTTATTGTTACTTTTTTATTTTTGTGAAATTTTTAAGAATCTAATCAATTCTTGACGGAATTAATCTTAATTTTAGTATATATTTTAAAAATTCAGTTTTTGGTGGATTTGTTAAAAATTTTGATAGCCTTGGTGGAATTTTTACAAATTTTATAAGTTTTTGGTGGAATTATTAAAAATTTTAGTAGCTTTGGTGGAATTTTTACAAATTTACTTGAAATTGAACCACAAAATGAAAGTTATTTTATAAAATTTGATGTAAAATTCGTTATTTTGGCGAAGAAATTGGTAACTTTGAAGAATATATCAAAAAATAATAAATGATTAGGCAAATTAAATGTTACCACCCCCGAGCCCCTGAGTGGACAAAAGATCTACGCGGCCATATTCCGGGTAGTTTTCACCACCCTCGGGTCCACCCGCGCAAATCTGATAGCGTGTTAACCCGGAAGAAAGTAAAAAATCAAATTTTTTAGGACTAATCTAATTTAATTAAAAAAAATAATATAAAAACCAAACACAAAAACGAACCCTAACAATTTAAACTAAACAATTTCGAACTTTACGGAATTACCTTATCTCTATCTAAACAATGATCTTAATTCTACTTACAATTGTTGTCTCTCAACGACGCCTTTTTAATTCTCTTTTGTTGTTATCCCCGATGTCCCAATCTTTCCCCTTTCTCTTTTTACTTCGCACAAACCCGCTCTCAATCACTTACTTTTCACACAACTCACACTCTCCCTAATTAATTCCCGTCCTTTCTTCTCCGTTCTTCACCATCGACTCCCCGAGGTCTTCTCCCCTTTTCCCCACCTTTCTACCGCTCTCGCGCTTTGTTTATCGTGGTTCGCGACGCACTCCCAAAAATAGTCCCAGATTGTTACATAAAGTATAGTACGAATAAAATAATCAAAATGTACTCATCATACTTAGATCGCATATTTTAATGGAAAAAAGTGAAGCATACACCTTGAGACTGGAGAAGAAGAGCTAAACACTCAAACTCCAAGTCCAATACCTTGTAAAATAAAAATAAATAAATAAATAAAATTGAACCAAGTGTTTTATCGGCCCAAATCGAAAATGACGGAAAACGGGGACTTCGTTTAGGGCTTAAATCGGCGGTTTCGGGTCCAAAGGAGCCCCGATTCGCATATAACGTTGCGTTATAAAGCCGTTCAGAAGGTTAGCCGGAAGCAGAGTCGCGGAGCCGGTGGCTTTTTGGACAAAAAGTGCGTTCGAAAATTAACGAAAATGATAGGCGGACGATCGAGAATTTTAATTTCAATTAGGGCTACCCCAACGTCGTTCGATTTTCAGGGCCGTTTTTCCGAAATCGGTCACGGACCCCCCAAAATCGTCGGGGAGGTGAAGATAATGGTGGACAGAATGCCGTAAAACCATTGAATCGTCCGGAAAGCGATTTCCAAAAAACTATTAAAAAAAGAGCTAGGCGCCTGCGGAGCCCTCTTTTAAAGAGGCGCTGCTTGCTTACTACTTTAATATAATTTTCTCTTCTGAGGGAAATACTAAAAGCTTTTTCTTTGGCAAAAATAAAGATTAAGTTTCAATTTAAGTCGTGATAAAATTTCAAATCTCAATAGGAATTAGTGTCTTAGATATGCTTTTTTTTAAATTGAGTAATTTTAATAAACATAAAATTTCTTAAGTTAGGTTAGGATTTCTTTTCTATTTAAAAATAAAAGTCATAGAAAACCAAATTTTTTATAATATAAAGCATAGTATTTATTCCAGTCTTTACATTTTATAAATTATTTTATAATAAATAAATAATAAATAAATTAATTAACAAATAATACAGATCTACAAATCTATACACACATAAATCAATCAATTCACAACAAGTTTACATTACATATAAATTAACACGTAATTAAAATGTAATTTTAAAAATAGATAAAGAAATTAATGAGATAGTGATCGCAATAAATAAATAATCATGATAACATGAAGATTCTGATGTAAAAAGATGTCCAATCTGTATTCTTGGTCATTTTAATGCTTTGAATTAAATAAGTTTTGCATTCATTGAGATGACATCTGAAAAAGAAAAAAAAATATAAGTATTTCTAAGAATTAAAAAGGTGTTAATTAATAATTAAGCAATTAGTTAAGTAATTAGTAACAAATTTTAAGAAAAAAATTTAAATTAAATTTTAAAAACTTTAATATTAAACGTAGATATATTATATAAATTATACATACCTATATTTTTTTATTAATATATTTGATCCGGAAATAAATTAGTTGGCACCATAATAATATGATGCTTAGTTTTATGCTTACTTCGATGATTACCCTGCCTACTTTTATGGCAATCCAAGCATTCACACGAAGATCCGTCTCTTATTACACACATTTTTTTACTTGTATTTGATTTATCAGAGGAACTCTCCATAAAATTTCTCTTCGAAAGTCGAAGTAAAACTGTACGTAGAATGAAAAAGTTAATCGTTTTTATATCAAAACGCCCATTGATATACTTAAAGCTGACTCAATACTTACTCAAAATTGCGAGATAATACTTTATTCCCTGTCGCCGGATGATACAGAAACGTGACGCGTTCGTACACGTTTTTTTATTATATGGTATTACTCGATTATTTACAGTATTAGTAAGTATTACTAAGCGGAGAAAAATTTGATTGCTCGCAAAGGAATTACTAGAAAGTCAATAAGACAACGTTATGAAATTTTGTTCAATGAATGAGAATTCCTATTCGTTTTTTTTTTAACAATTTGAACTTTGAACAACTAAACTAAATTAAACGATTAAAATAATGAGAGATTAAGTGGAGTTTTTTTTTCTATGTAGGAATGTTACCGCGCCGACGGATATCACGAGAATGAAGATTTTTTAAATTTAACAGTCTGTTAGTTATTATGAAATATTTGTTAATTGATTCACTAATTTAATGAGTTTCTTTTTCTAATAAGCGGGTATTTGACGAGGTGATGTTTAAAGTAGAAAGTCAAATAGATTTTTTTATTATTACTACTTATATGTTAATCTTAAGTACCTACTTAAGTTACATTTCTAGAATGGGATTTTACTTACTTACTTACAATAAATTATTTAATTTTATCGATAAAATTAAGTAATTTAAACGTACTTGAAAAATAAAAATTAAAATAAATTGGTAGGTAATTTTTTTATATCTCTGGTAGATTAGCTTTGATTTAAATCTGATTGAATATATTTGGAACTTGAATTTATTTTAGAGAGACAGAGATATTAAAAAACGGTTAAATACACTACAAATTGTTTTCTAATTAGAAGAAGACAATCGAAGATAAGAAAAATATATTCCAAGATTTTTGAAGGCTTTCGAAGTTCTTGTTGAAGGTAAACTCGTCAAATGTGAACTTTAAAAAATCCCCAAAAATAGATGAATATTTTTTTATATCTGTATCTGTGTTTAGATTAGCTCTGATTTAATTTTGATTGAAGACAGTTGGGACTTGACTTTATTTTAGAGAAACAGAGATATTAGAAAATGTTTAAATATATCACAAATTCTTTTCAAATATACCTCAAGATTTTCAGAAAATCTCTAATTGTAAGTTCTTATCTAACCCAAACTTGTCAAATGTGAACTATAAGCAATCTCCAAAATTAGATAAAACTTTACCTTTGTTAGATTAGATCTGATTTAAATTTAATTGAACAAATTTGGAGCTTGTTAGATTTGCATTAGATAAACAGATATATTTGGAAATATACTCCAAATTCTCTTTCAATTAGAAGAAACCTTAATCGAAAAATAGAAAAATATATTTCAAGATTTTGCGAGTATCTCTAAATTCTTATCGAACCTAAACTTATCAAATGTAAACTTTAAAAAATCCCCCAAAATTAGATGAAATTTTTTGATATATTTCCCAAATGAAGCGTATAAATGCAAAGCCAGACATTTGACATTCAAATAGTTTTGAGCAAAGCGCGAAAAACCTTTCATTGTAGTTTAAGTCACTCAATCGACTTGGTATTTTAACCAAAAGTAGATAATACATTGACGCGTCTTTATGTGCTTTAAAGCGCAAGTCAGGCTTATAGTAAAAAAGTTATTTTGATTAAAAAAATGAAAATGTCTTGTTTTGCATCTAAGGCTTGGAAATCTCTGTTTCGCGAGCTGCAAAATTCTGGATTTGGCGTTTCTGTAAAAAAACTAGCAATGCCTGCACTAATAAAATTTCTAATTGCGATAAAAGAGATTTTATAGAAACTGATTTTATTGAAAAAAAGTACAATATTAGTTTCTTATGCCCAAATTTAAATTCGTAAGTCAGTATCAGATTCATTATCAGAAAAGACTAGTGTGTCATTTACATCCACCTGGGTTTGGTTTGTTGGCTGCATTGTCTTGAAAGGCGCTTTTGAAAAACTCCAAACGCTCATCATTTTCCCATTCTGCACCATAGTGTTTGGCTAGCAAAGAGGAAACGCTTCTTATCTTGTCTGGTTTAAAGCTTCTGCCTTAAACCTCTGCTTCTTTGCCTTGGCTTTTTCACGCTTCCACTCTTGCTTACTTGCTATTCTCTTTCCCCCTTTGCCATGAGGACTTCGCTCAATGGTAGGACTTTGGAAGGTAATCAAAATTCCGTAATACATTCGTTACCACGCTCTCGTTTAAATTAATCATGCAGAAGCGAGCAAAACTAACAGCTATTTCAATGTCATGGCTATCACGTGAGGTAATTTGAGACCTGGATAGGTTCAAACAGAAACTTCTGCTTTTACACCTAACTACTTGGCGCAATATTTGCATTTAAAGCAGAATTTATTATTGCAATAACTCGCTTAAATGTATTGTTACGTTCCTGGGGGGCACAAAAATTGATTTTTTGCTAAATTTACAATATAGATCCGTGTCTAACTAATTTTTGAAGAAAATCTCCAATGTCTGCTTTTGCATTTATACGCTTCAACTTAGCTCTGATTTAAATCTGATTGAACAACTTTGAAAAAGAACTTGGAATATTTACATTAGATAAACAAACATATTAGAAAACGCCTAAATACACTGCAAATTCTTTTCCAATTAGAAGAAGCCTTAATCAAAAAATGAAAAAATTGACTTTGTAATTTTCGAAGAATTTCTTAAATTCTTATCGAATCTAAACTGACCAAATGTAAACTTAAAAAAAAATCCCATAATTTTATTTTTAAAAATGCAGGAAATTTTTAAAGAAAATGATAGAGTTAAATGTCTTCTTTAACACTTGGCATGCGGGCATATTTCGTTGTTATAAGCGTAAAACGTAAAAATACGATCCCCGCATGCTAAGTGTTAATACAAAATGTGAAAATCTAAAAGTTAGATTATAAAAATTTTAAGAAAAAAATTTTTTTTTAAACATATACATTTTTATCTAACAATCGTCAACATAATAAAACTTTAAAAAATCGTCTGAATTTGATTTTTAAGAATCGAGAAAAGATTTTTTGGATAATTATCTATTATAATGTTTTCTTTAACTCAACATATAAAAATCTATATGTTAGGTTATAAAAATTTTGAGAAAAAAAATTTTTTTATACCTCAATTTTCATCTAAGCATTGTTTTTTAATTAAAAAAAAACGTGTAGGTTCGATTTTTACAAATCAAGAAAAGATTTTTTGAGGAATTATAGTTTAAAATGTTTTCTTTAACATAACAAAAAAAATATAGGTTAATTATACAAATTTTAACAACTGATTTTTTTTAAGTGAAATTTTAAAAAATTTCGTAAATATTTGGTTTTTAGGAATCCAAAAAATTCTTTTTCGTGAATTATAAATAAGAATTATTCGATAAGAAATTAATTATAATGCGAAAAACGAAAAAGATATTTTCCCAAAAACCTAATTACGGTCCTGTTTATCAAACGTCAATTTGACAGTTGTCAAAAGAGGTGTGAATTTCACTTAAAAATTACCAACATTTTATCACAATAATGAATTAATGGACTTGTTATTTTTAAAATAGACAAAGTTTTTAATATTTTTAAATATTTTAACATCAAACTTATAAGACTTAAGAGTTAAAAAGGTGCTTTGACGTTATTTATGCTTATGAAAATCATATCAGATATTAATAATTTTGTTACAGATTTTCTACATGTTATGCAGACTAATAAAACGTCTGGTTATTATGAAAATTATGTCTTCACTGAATAGTAGTAGTTATGAATCTTGGTTATTGTAAGATAATTTACTAACACCTAGAAAATTACATGTAATAATCACTGTTATGGTTACACTTGTTACATATAGTGCTTCTGCTCACTTTTCTCATATTGTCAGCCACTATTTAAACACAGCATATGGTAACTGATGGGTTGACTGAGACGGACCTGTTAAACGGCCACCACAATGTGCTGATCTAACGCCATTAGATTATTTTGTGTGGGGTTGGATGAGGTCTGTGGTTTATTCTACATCTATTGCCACACAAGAAGAGCTAAGAAATCGCATCGAAGAAGCAGCAGCTATTATGAGTGGTGGTCCCGATGATATAAGCCATACCAGAGAATCATGGATTCATAGTGCTGAATGCTGCATTCAACAAAACAAAGGGTACTTTGAACAATTACTCTGAATGTTTTATTGTTAAATAAATTAACTTTCCAATATCTCGATGTTTATATAAAATTTCTTGTTTATTTCGTACTGGAGAACATATCCCTGAAATAATGCCGTGCAATTCTGAAACATCCTGTATAACTCAACCTGATATAAAGAATTTGTGATTCGAAGAAAGAAAAGGTTTTTTTTTACAACCGACGAAATAAATATTTAACAGGAAGTCTATTTAACGTAGATATGTTTGCTACCATCAAACAAAGTTGACGTACTTGAGCATTGTTTGTAAAATAATTTTTGTAATCATTTCACCGAAGTAGGTAATTCCATAATATCGCTTAGCATGTGCAATGTTTGTATTGTGATATTTATTTGCCTAGACGAATAGAGTAAAAACATATTGTAGGTGTTTAATATCTTATTTGTTCTTTACATTTAACAATAAATACAAACAATAAATAAACTTATGTTCTATGACCCTGAACCGTAATTATATTCTATACTCATAACTTATATTACAAAAATTCTCATTTAAGACAGCTATTTACATTTAGTTAATTACCGCTTCCTTTGGGTACATTAAAAGAGTGAAATTCATATTTATGTTGACGTAGTAATGACGTAAAGCCAAACCGGAATAAACTAGTTTTACTTTATTAAAATTACATAGTTTATACAGGTGTTTCATAATTATAAGAAAGTTACCAATTTTTTTTTTAGATGTCAAAAATTTTAGTCAGCTTTATGAATTTTTTTAATTTTTTGGGTAATAATTAGAACAAAATTGATTTTTTTATTACAAAATAGAATATTTTAGCTTTCAATTCATACAAATTTCATTTCTTAATTTAAAAAAATAAAGTCTCCACGATTTTTTAAATTTGGTCAAAATTTTTAAGGTTAGGAAAAATTTTAGTCAACTTTATGAATTTTTTTAATTTTTTGAGTAATAATTAGAACAAAATTGATTTTTTTATTACAAAATAGAATACTTTAGCTTTCAATTAATATAAATTTTATTTCTTAATTTTTAAAAATAAAGTCTCCACGATTTTTTAAAATTGGTCAAAATTTTTAAGGTTAGGAAAAGTTTTAATCAACTTTATGAATTTTTTAAATTTTTTGGGTAATAATTAGAACAAAATTGATTTCTTTATTATAAAATAGAATATTTTAGCTTTCAATTAATATAAATTTCATTTCTTAATTTTAAAAAATAAAGTCTCCACGATTTTTTAAAATTGATCAAAATTTTTAAGGTTAGGAAAAATTTTAGTCAAGTTTATGAATTTTTTTAATTTTTTGGGTAATTATTAGAACAAAATTGATTTTTTTATTACAAAATAGAATATTTTAGCTTTCAATTAATACAAATTTCTTTTCTTAATTTTAAAAAGTAAAGTCTCCACGATTTTTAAAAATTGATCACAATTTTTAAGGTTAGGAAAAATTTTAGTCAAATTTAAGAATTTTTTTAATTTTTTGGGTAATAATTAGAATAAAATTGATTTTTTTATTACAAAATAGAATATTTTAGCTTTCAATTAATAAAAATTTCATTTCTTAATTTTTAAAAATAAAGTCTCCACGATTTTTTAAAATTGATCAACATTTTTATGGTTAGGAAAAATTTTAGTCAACTTTAAGAATTTTTTTAATTTTTTGGGTAATAATTAGAACAAAATTAATTTTTTTATTACAAAATAGAATATTTTAGCTTTCAATTAATAAAAACTTCATTTCTTAATTTTAAAAAGTAAAGTCTCCACGATTTTTTAAAATTGATCAAAATCTTTAAGGTTAAGAAAAATTTTAGTCAACTTTAAGAATTTTTTTAATTTTTTAGGTAATAATTGTAACAAAATTGTTTTTTTTATTACAAAATAGAATATCTTAGTTTTTAATTAATACAAATTTCATTTCTCAATTTTAAAAAATAAAGTCTCCACGATTTTTTAAATTTGGAAAAAATTTTTAAGGTTAGGAAAAATTTTAGTCAACTTTAAGAATTTTTTTAATTTTTTTGGTAATAATTAGAACAAAATTGACTTTTTTATAGGAAAATAGAATATTTTAGCTTTCAATTAATACAAATTTCATTTCTTAATTTAAAGAAATAAAGTCTCCACGATTTTTTAAAATTGATTAAAGTTTTTAGGGTTAGGAAAAATTTTAGTCAACTTTATGAATTTTTTTAATTTTTTGGATAATAATTAAAACAAAATTTACTTTTTATTACAAAATAGAATATTTTAGCTTTCAAATAATACAAATTTCATTTCTTAATTTTAAAAAGTAAAGTCTCCACGATTTTTTAAAATTGATCAAAATTTTTAAGGTTAGGAAAAATTTTAGTCAACTTTAAGAATTTTTTTAATTTTTTGGGTAATAATTAGAACAAAATTGATTTTTTTATTAGGAAATAGAATATTTTAGCTTTCAATTAATATACATTTAATTTCTTAATTTTAAAAAATAAAGTCTCCACGATTTTTTAAAATTTATCAAAGTTTTAAATGAGGAATTATTTAAAGTACTAAATTTATGCGTTCTGTTTTATCGACTTATTATAATCAATAAATACAAAAATTTTTACAATATTGATTTCAATTCACTATTATTATTCTTAATCCCTAAATATTAAATTTTATCTTATTTTAAATTACTATAAAAGTTAATTTTAATAAAAATTAATTTTAAAACTTAAATTTAATAACATCCTGTTTTACCGACTAAATCTGTCACATTTGACAGTTAAACAAATATTGGTTATGTGCTTATTATTCTAATTTGTGGTTATTATAAATCTTAAATTTGGCAATTTTTTCGTCTTAGATTTAATTTTTAATTAATTTTCTCAATGTTAGACGGTTGGTATTGCCGATCTATCGCTAACGAAGCAGCCGCGGCTGAAGAGGAAGAACGAGCTCAAGAGGAATCCAAACATAAAGCTCAGTATAAGTTTTTAAAAGGAAAATTAAAACACCTTCTATATGTAAGATTTATTCAGTTGATGGTTGAGGGATTTATTTAAAATTTATTTTAATATTTTTTTAATTAAAGGAAAATGAGTGTTTTCAACATGCTTTACGTACAGCGCAGAAAAAACTTTTAACCGTAACAAGAGATAGAAATTTTTTATTAGATCGGCTTTTATTATACGAAAAGACTGAGGAAACGTCTACTGAATCTGACGATTCTGATTCATCGGAGGAAGAACCTGTTAAAGTTGAACCAACTAGAAAGTAAGTAAGGTTTAGGTCGGTTTTCGTACTCATCTGACGGTCAGCACTGATAGTCGGTGCGTAGCTGTATCAATGTATGTGTTTATGTCTATTTCTTAATTAACAGCTACATACAAATAAAATGATATAGCTATAAACAATCGTCAGCGCTGACCGTCGATTGAGCAATAAAACGAACCTTATTCGCTTCGGTACGGACATCAACTATAGTCGACGGCCACAGATGACCCTTCCCAGTCGAGCGTTGACCTTAGTCGATGGCCATAGATGACCCCACATATGAATGCCGGCTGTGCAAAATGTGTCGGCCGATAGATGCTGTACCGAAGTGGTTAAATTTTAAGTTTTCGTTTATCGATTAAATAAATCTTTATTGGTTTTATTATAGACGTCGATTTGAAAATGCTGTAACTCACAGTAATGGTTCTTATTTAAATTCCGGTAGAAGTGCTCCGCCGGTAAAGAGAAAGAGACCTAATCCACCTGTGAGACAACCAAAGGCTTCGGCTTCTATAAGTCATCATTCTTCTTCAATGGTAGAGATTATTTTTTACATCCTCACTTGTGTATAAAGTATGTAAAGGGAAGAAATTATAATTATTGTGGTTAAAAATGAATTTTGAGATTTTTATGGACACATAATAAATCAATAATTTAAAAAATTACTTTAACAATATTTAGGATTTAGCCGTTAGATTAAAATTAAAGATTTATATCAATTTTTCAACCAAATCCATCAATCGGAAGTGGTACTTTACATGAATTTAGAGTTAACTGTTTCATATTAAGACTTTATAGGATAAAAAATAGATTTAAACACATTCTCAATTTTTGATTTAAACTAATTATAAGAACCGAAAGCATTAAGTCTCGATAGATGAATATTTTATTATTTAATCATTATTTATTAATATGTAAGACAGATATTTTATAAATCAGCAGTTACAAATGCCGACAAATCTGAGTAGTTCAAGCAGTAGTACACTGTTAGACGGTCACATGACACCGGAAGAAGTCGAAAGACACTTACAGTCGAGACAAAGTTATTTGGAATTGGAAAGAGCTCCCCCTACTGTTCCCACAGAGATGTTCAGTAATGAACCATCACTTGACAGGTAAATATTAAATTCGAGATAATGAGTTAATGTTGTACGCAAACTTTTAATTATTATATTTAATTTTTTTAAATGTGTTTTGACGATTGATGTACAGTGCAATCTCCTTTGTGCGGACACCAACGGGACCCACCAAAAGTATCCGTTCAAGAGGGGTGTCCCCTTGAGACAAATGCGAAGTAATTATATGAGAGTCGGATGGTTCCATGACAAAGTGTCCGTTCAAGAGGGGTGTTCGCAAAGGGGAATTTCACTGTATTAATAACAACTATTAGTACTTTTTGATAAATTAGTAAATAAAAAGGTTTTTAAAAGTTTGTGTACATTAAAAATTTAAATTATTATACTTTTTAACCGTAATTTAAAGACTTCCAACTACTTATGTGCAAAAGTATTACTTTTAATTTTAGTGAATCGAACGATCTAGGCGATTTGGAGACCTCACCGAGCAATGTAGGCGAAGAATTGAGTATAGATATGATTCAAGAGTAATTCAAAAATTAATTAATAAAATTAATTTTCTTTTTTAAGTACAAAGTGTTTTTATTTTCCTAAAGAAATTTCCAAAAAACACCAAAAAAACGTATAATAAAATATTCTTAGTTTATATACTTTTTTCGAGTTCCCAATGAAATATATTTTTGAAATATTGCCACGATCAGGCTAATATTTTAAAAGTGTCATTAGGCGTTTTCTGGCGATGTAGCGGTTTCAAACCTTTTAAAAATCTTTTTATTCTCGCGTTGAATCGTGATGTCACTGACGAAAATGATTAAACCATTTCAAAATGCTTTACTGGAGCAAAATGTTTAATAACTAACATTCCTGGAGAAATTTGATTTTAGAAATCAAATCCATCCATACCTGTTGGAGATCCTAAAATTGTTCCATAAAGCCTATGAAACGGATCTTGAAGTAACGTTAGTGTGAGTTCTGGGACACTCACGAGTGAAGGGAAATGAAAAGGCAGAAGATATAGCCGGTAAGGGATATCAAGAGGTTACTCATAGAATATGGATACATGGCGAGGAACTATTCCATCAAGTAAAAAAAGAAATCAACCTAGTATGGGAGCAGGAATGGAGACAATCATGTTTGACCAAAGCTGTCAATTAATCATTTACGCTAGAGTTCAACCTATAGTCCAAATCCCATGGTATAAGAAATTTCCTTTCGTTTCAAGAAAGTTCTATACGTTAATTGTCAGTTCCAACTTACCTTCAGGCAGGCCTGCACAGGCTGCATGAACGAAGAGAATTGATCCACACGTACTATAATCCGAAATGGAGCTGCACCATGAAGAGGAAGCTGAAAAAGTAAGGCTCCCCTTCGTAACATTGCCGAGTACTCTTTTATCTTCCTTTTCATGGTGCAGCTCCATTTCGGGTTATAGTACAAGAACTAGTACAACTTACCTGCGCAAACTGGAACTGCGCAGGCAAGTCGTAAGGTAAGTCGGGGTGTGTGTAGGGCCCTTTACATAAGATCCAAGCATAGAAAAAGAAAGAAAAATTGATCCAAGTGAGAGATAACCCACTCTGTCAGTATGGCGTGGTATGGCGAAGAGAGTGACATAAATCATATTTTTTTGGCTTGTCAGAGATATGAAGAACCTCGCAAACCATTTATATCGAATTTAGTAAGAAAGGGATATAAACTTGACCTCGCTATTAGCTGAATTTGCTACTACAACAGGAATCTAGCTGTGATAAATATGTGGTAATTGGGTTGTCAATCAGTCGATTGACAACCCAAGTTTCAAATTAGTTGGATATTGATTGCAAAATTGTGTCATTTTTATCGTTCGTGTGTGGGGCTCCGTTCTTGTACATTGTCTGATTTGTAACTTGAATTGCAAATCAGTCGACCCATGTGTGGAGGGCCTTAGAATGCTGTAGAATAGTAACGGACTGTGATTGTTCCTACATCTCAATCAAGTAATACCTTATCCTTTTCTAAACAGTGTTCCGAGAGTCCACCTGTGATCCTATAAAAGTCAAGTCACCGGACCTCTGGCTCGCAGGAGAAAATCCTCCTTGTTGTGTGTTACTGTCTTATTTTGGCATTTCCATCCGATTTGAATGCAGATACAAAAGCACTGCACGCCAGAAAACACCTAATGTAAATGCGGGGTTATCACAAACACCTAATTGAACGAGTAGAAGAAGGTGGTTAATATAAGGATGGGGGTCTAATCGTTAGACTGCTTGCGTCATTACTAGCCATGATGTCACGCCTTCTCTCCATCCTGTTTGTCTTCAACTCGTTCAAAGAGGTCTAGTATCAGTGCGAAAAGTCAAGTTTGGGGTTGTGGTACTCCGAAAGTTATACAGTTGGTTATGAACTTCTTATAAACCCATTCTATCATCTGATGTATTCAAAAAAGGTGAGTCTCGGATACTTCAAACAAGAAAATGTAGTTTGTAGTTGTAAACTGAATATTAATTATCGTAATTTCATTAATGTAATAGTATTTTTTATCATTCTCAAACAAAATTTTTTAATAATTAACTTTCTACTATAAATACGAAGGCTTTCACAGCCGGTGTTTACTGAACTAAGACTAGAAGTAACATTAGCAATAACTCCAACACCAAACCTAGAATTAGGAGCTTTCGGGTGCAACCGAGCGTTTTTTAAAAAAGCATTTGACCTTTCCGATGCCATGTTACAACCCTCTTTAGAAAGGTTGCAACATGCCATCCGAACAACCTCACTTGAAACTCGTTTATGAAGAAGGTTACAACTTGGCATCCGAAACGTCAAACGCTTTTTCAAAAGATGCTTGACTAAACCCAAAAGCTAATTTTAGGTCTAGTGTTAGAGTTAGTACTAATGTTAATTCTAGTCTTACAATTAGTACAGTTAACACCAGCCGTGAAAGCCTTTGTATCTAGTATCATCGGTAGATGACGGTTTCTACTATGCTTTTATGAAAATTTACGTTTATTTCATTTAATTACCTTGTTGGTAAAACCACATTAATTGATATTTCTTCTATTCGTTACTATTTTATTTATATTTTTTGTAAAAATGATGGCTAAATAATCAAAATTACGCAAAAATTGTTGATCGATTAAAAAAACTATAAATGTATCTCATAATTTTTATTGGGATACATATCACAAAGATATTTATTACGCATAAATATATAAAAATTGGGCAATACAAGTACAAAATCATTATAAAAAAGCTACATCCCTACAAGTAGTCATTGGACAGATTGTAAGTCTATACATATTGAGTAGTCAAATGTCGATGATTACAATGTTACCGTTTAAATATACAAGATACTAATTATTGTTTGTAACTATTAAGTACTACACGATTAAGTTACGTAGCGTTTACTTTAAAAATTCACTGAATACTATTACACTTATAAAAGCTAATCATCAGTTCTTTAACGTACGTTCATTATTCTTTCAAACGTTTAAGACTTTTAAAGCTATTACGAGTGGTACATTTACAATTCGTTATGCGTTTAATAAAAAAAAAGTATAAAAGTTTACATTAAAAGGTAAAATTAAATGAGTTAATTGAGTGAGTGCTTTTATGAGATTTGATATAATACAATTTTTTTTAATTACGTATAATTAAAAAGTCACATTATCGGTACGTTTGGCAGTGTATAGTGGCTACGAGATGTAATGTACATGAACGTTTATAAATTAATTAATATGGAGAGAAAGAGAGATAGAGGGAAAACGTGATATGCCTAAAATTTAATACTTAAAACTAAAAGATATGTACAATTTTTTTTTTACATACATTCAGACCTTGCGTGAGACTAGCGACTCTGAATTTGCTGTAATTGACCAGGTCATATACAGCGTATTCTTAAAGCTAGCATAAATATTATTTTAAAAGAAAACAAAATTATATAAAATAATAAAATAAAAAAAATAATAAAATAAAATTAAAATAAGAATAAGAATAAAAACACACAAATTTTTAAAAAATTTTTAACGTGGCTATAAGGCGACAATGATTCGTCTATTCATTGGAAGCTTTTACACACATTCTCTTCGTTTTAAATTTGGTTTGTTCGCAATTAATAGTTAATACTTGTTTGCCAGCAAGTTTATTTACATGGACTTTAAAATCTCTTCGATTTCTTTTACCAGCGTCGCAAACGTCGGTCGATTTTGTGGGTTTATATCCAAACACATCAATTGTAATTTTTGTAACTCATCCGGAATCTCTTTATTAAATTTCCATTCCAAAGCTTTTTCTTTTAGCTTAGTTAATAAGCTGTTATCATTCATTTTCGGGAATGGTAATTCTCCTTGATGGAAGATTTCCCAAATGACCACTCCGAAAGCGTAAACGTCGCTTTTCGTTGAAAATTCATCTTCGTAAACTGCTTCGTGTGGCATCCAACGAAGTGGAATAATCTTTAAAGACAACACAAACATTTATTTATAATTTTATATTTATATTTTTTATAATTTATATTTATAATTTTATATCTTACATGATTCATGTGTTTACAATATTCCATGCTGTAAGGATCTCGTGTTGTTCTCGGAATACCAATTTTAGCGACAAGTTTTGAAGTGATAACGCAATTTCTCGCTGCCAAATCCTTATGTATCATTCTTGACGATGCTAAATGATCCATTCCGCGGGCTAATTGTTGAATGATTGCTACACTTTGAACGGCTGTTAGTTGTGGTGGATCGCCTTTTTGAGTAGCAACGAGGAATTGTTTCAAATCGCCCTAAAAAATATTAAATTACTCAACTCTTATTTTCATTTAAATTATAGATTAAAATAAAATTAAATATGTTTATTTTAATTAAAAATTAAAAGTCAAAATTTTTATAAATTAGGTTTTATCAAAAACCAACTTTGAATTAATTTTGAACAAAAACTATTCAATTTTAGTAAAAAATCATTATTATGTTTTTTAAAGATAATTTTATTCTAAATCAAATCTTTTTTAAATCATTTCAATGTCTCTAATAGTTTTTAAAATTTTTAAAAATTTGTATGAAAGCGTTTAAGCGAATTTTCAAAAATTTAAGGTTAACTTTGAACTTAATTTATTTAAAAGTGATTTACTTTATCAAAAATTTTTTCAAATCTTTTTAATAAAGAATTTAATCCTAAATTAAAATTACTTTGAATTATTTTTATATCTTAAATAGTTTTTAAAAAAATTAAAAATTTCAAAGCCCATATTTTTATAGGTTAGGTTTTATCAAAAATGAATTTTGAATTAATTTTGAGCAAAAACTATCCAATTTTAGTAAAAAATCATTAAAATCTTTTTTAAAGATAATTTTATTCTAAATCAAATCCTTTTTAAATCATTTCAATATCTCAAATAGTTTTTAAAATTTTTAAAAATTTGTTTTAAAGTGTTTAAGTAAATTATCAAACATTTAAGGTTAACTTTGAACTTAATTTATTCAAAAATGATTTATTTTATAAAAAAAGTTTTCTAATCTTTTTAATAAGAAATTTAATCCTTAATTCAAATTACTTTGAATTATTTTTATATTTTAAATAGTTTTTGAAAAAATTAAAAATTTCAAAGTCCACATTTTTTTAGGTTAGGTTTTATGAAAAACCAATTTTGAATTCATTTTCAGCAAAAACTATCCAATTTTAGTAAAAAATCATTATTATCTTTTTTAAAGATAATTTTATTCTAAATCAAATTCTTTTTAAATCATTTCAATATCTTAAATAGTTTTTAAAATTTTTAAGAATTTTTTAAGAATTTGTATAAAAGCATTTAAGCGAATTGTTATAAAAAATTTAAGGTTAACTTTGAACTTAATTTATTAAAAAATGATTAATTTTATCAAAAAATTTTTCAAATCTTTTTAATAAAGAATTTAATCCTAAATTAAAATCACTTTGAATTCTTTTTATATCTTAAATAGTTTTTGAAAAAATTAAAAATTCCAATTTCCACATTTTGATAGGTTAGGTTTTATCAAAAACCAACTTTGAATTAATTTTAAGCAAAAACTGTCCAATTTTAGTAAAAAATCATTAATATCTTTTTTAAAGATAATTTTATTCTAAATCAAATCCTTTTTAAATCATTTCAATATCTCAAATTGTTTTTGAAATTTTTAAAAATTTGTGTTTAAGCGTTTAAGCCAATTTTCAAAAATTTAAGGTTAACTTTGAACTTTATTTATTCAAAAATCATTTATTTTATAAAAAAACTTTTCAAATCTTTTTAATAAGAAATTTAATCCTAAATTCAAATTACTTTGAATTATTTTTATATCTTAATTAGTTTTTAAAAAAATTAAAAATTTCTGAGTAACAATTTTTATAGGTTAGGTTTTATCAAAAACCAATTTTGAATTAATTTTGAGCAAAAACTATCCAATTTTAGTAAAAAATCATTATTATCTTTTTTAAAGATAATTTTATTCTAAATCAAATCCTTTTTAAATCATTTCAATATTTCAAATAGTTTTTAAAATTTTTAAAAATTTGTGTTTAAGCCAATTTTGAAAAATTTAAGGTTAACTTTGAACTTAATTTATTCAAAAATGATTTACTTTATAAAACAAAATTTCTAATCTTTTTAATAAATAATTTAATCATAAATTCAAATTACTTTGAATTATTTTTATATCTTAAATAGTTTTTAAAAAAATTAAGAATTTTAAAGTCCATATTTTTATAGGTTAGGTTTTATCAAAAACCAACTTTGAATTAATTTTGAACAAAAACCATAAACTTTAACAAAAAAATCATTAGTATCTTTTTTAAAGAGAATTTTATTTTAAATCAAATCCTTTTTAAATTATTTCAATATCTCAAATAGTTTTTAAAATTTTTAAAAATTTGTTTTAAAGCGTTTAGTAAATGATCAAAAATTTAAGGTTAACTTTGAACTTAATTTATTCAAAAATGATTTATTTCATAAAAAAAAATTCTAATCTTTTTAATAAGAAATTTAATCCTAAATTAAAATCACTTTGAATTATTTTTATATCTTAATTAGTTTTTGAAAAAATTAAGAATTTCAAAGTCCATATTTTTATAGGTTAGGTTTTATCAAAAACCAACTTTGAATAAATTTTCAACAAAAGCCATAAACTTTAACAAAAAAATCATTAATATCTTTTTTAAAGAGAATTTTATTTTAAATCAAATCCTTTTTAAATCATTTCAATATCTCCAATAGTTTTTAAAATTTTTAATAATTTGTATGAAAGCGTTTAAGCGAATTTTCAAAAATTTAAGGTTAACTTTGAACTTCATTTATTAAAGAATGATTTACTTTATCAAAAAAATTTTTCTAATCTTTTTAATAAAAAATTTAATCCTAAATTAAAATCACCTTGAATTATTTTTATATTTTAATTAGTTTTTAAAAAAATTAAAAATTTCAAGGTCCATATTTTTATAGGTTAGGTTTTATCAAAAACCAACTTTGGATTAATTTTGAACAAAAACCATAAACTTTAACAAAAAAATTATTATCATGTTTTTTAAAGATAATTTTATTCTAAATCAAATCCTTATTAAATCATTTCAATAACTTAGATAGTTTTTGAAATTTTTAAAAATTTCTATAAAAGCGTTTAACAGAATTTTCAAAAATTTAAGGTTAACTTTTATCAAAAACCAACTTTGAATCAATTTTAAACAAAAATCATCAATTTTAACTAAAAAATCATTATTATCTTTTTTAAAGATTATTTTATTCTAAATCAAATCCTTTTTGAATCATTTCAATATCCCAAATAGTTTTTAAAATTTTTAAAAATTTGTATTAAAGCGTTTAAATCAATTTATAAAAAATTTAAGGTTAACTTTGAACTTAATTTATTAAAAAATGATTAATTTTATCAAAAATTTTTTCAAATCTTTTTAATAAAGAATTTAATCCTAAATTCAGATTACTTTGAATTATTTTTATATCTCAATTAGTTTTTGAAAAAATTAAAAATTTAAAAGTCCATATTTTTATAGGTTAGGTTTTATCAAAAACCAACTTTGAATAAATTTTGAACAAAAACCATCAACTTTAACTATAAAATCATTAATATCTTTTTTAAAGAGAATTTTATTTTAAATCAAATCCTTTTTAAATCATTTCAATATCTCTAATAGTTTTTGAAATTTTTAAAAATTTCTATTAAAGCGTTGAAGTCAATTTATTAAAAATTTAAGGTTAACTTTGAACATAATTTATTCAAAAATTATTAATTTTACCAAAAAAATTTTCTAATCTTTTTAATAAGAAATTTAATTCTAAATTAAAATCACTTTGAATTATTTTTATATCTTAATTAGTTTTTGAAAAAATTAAGAATTTCAAAGACCATATCTTTATAGGTTAGGTTTTATCAAAAATCAACTTTGAATCAATTTTGAACAAAAACCATTAACTTTAAATAAAAAATCATTATTATCTTTTTTAAAGATAATTTTATTCTAAATCAAATCCTTTTTAAATCATTTCAACATCTCAAATAGTTTTTAAAATTTTTAAAAATTTGTATTAAAGCGTTTAAGTAATTTTTATCAAAAACTTAAGGTTAACTTTGAACTTAATTTATTAAAAAATTATTTACTTTATAAAAAAATTTTTCTAATCTTTTTAGTAAGAAATTTAATCCTAAATTCAAATTACCTTGAATTATTTTTACATCTTAATTAGTTTTAAAAAAAATTAAAAATTTCAAAGTCCATATTTTTATAGGTTAGGTTTTATCAAAAACCAACTTTGAATCAATTTTAAACAAAAACTATCAATTTTAACTAAAAAATCATTATTATCTTTTTTAAAGATAATTTTATTCTAAATGAAATCCTTTTTGAACCATTTCAATATCTCTCATAGTTTTTGAAATTTTTAAAAATTTGTTTTCAAACATTTAAGTAAATTATCAAAAATTTAAGTAAATTATCAAAAATTTAAGGTTAACTTTGAACTTAATTTATTAAAAAATGATTAATTTTATCAAAAAACTTTTCAAATCTTTTTAATAAAGAATTTAATCCTAAATTCAAATTACTTTGAATTATTTTTATATCTTGATTAGTTTTTGAAAAAATTAAAAATTTAAGTGTCCATATTTTTATAGGTTAGGTTTTATCAAAAATGAATTTTACATTAATTTTGAGCAAAAACTATCCAATTTTAGTAAAAAATCATTAATATCTTTTTTAAAGATAATTTTATTCTAAATCAAATCCTTTTTAAATCATTTCAATATCTCTCATAGTTTTTGAAATTTTTAAAAATTTGTGTTTAAGCGTTTAAGCTAATTTTCAAAAATTTAAGGTTAACTTTGAACTTAATTTATTGAAAAATTATTTACTTTATTAAAAATTTTTTCTAATCTTTTTAATAAGAAATTTAATCCTAAATTAAAATTACTTTGAATTATCTTTATATCTCAATTAGTTTTTGAAAAAATTAAAAATTTCTAAGTAACAATTTTTATAGGTTAGGTTTTATCAAAAACCAACTTTCAATTAATTTTGAACAAAAACCATCAACTTTAACTAAAAAATCATTAATATCTTTTTTAAAGAGAATTTTATTCTAAATCAAATCCTTTTTAAATCATTTCAATATCTCAAATAGTTTTTGAAATTTTTAAAAATTTATATTACAGCGTTTAATTTTTTATCAACATTTTAGGATTAACTTTGAACTTAATTTATTCAAAAATGATTTATTTTATAAAAAAAATTTTCTAATCTTTTTAATAAAAAATTTGATCCTTAATTAAAATTACTTTGAATTATTTTTATATCTTAAATAGTTTTTGAAAAAAATAAAAATCTCAAAGTCTACATTTTTATAGGTTAGGTTTTATCAAAAATGAATTTTGAACTAATTTTAAGCAAAAACTATCCAAATTTAGTAAAAAATCATTAATAACTTTTTTAAAGGTAATTTTATTCTAAATCAAATCTTTATTAAATCGTATCAATATCTCAAATGGTTTTTGAAATTTTTAAAAATTTGTATAAAAGCCGTTATTTGGATTTTTTTGAAAAAAATAAAATTTTATATCATTTACCCAATCAGTATGTTCTAAAATCATATAATGCGGTTCAGCTTCACGACACAATCCAAACAATTTAGTAACATTTTCATGAGACAACTTGGAAAACATGTCAATCTCCCGTTTAAATTCCGTCAAACTATGTTCATCCTTAGTTTGAGACAACGACTTAACCAAAACGTGGACATCTTTTTCATCGTTGATACCATTCGGAGTTGTAGCACCAGAATTCCTTTTATCACTGGTAGTTACCACAATACTTTTAGATATTCTCGCCACCATAATATCACCAAATTCACCTCTTCCAATTAGCTTAGTTTCTTTTAAATGCGTACGAGATAAAGCCAATTTATCATAACTCGATTTTGATTTTTTCGATTGATTCGATCCTTGGGAATGTGTCGTTTCCGCCCCATCACTTTTTTGACCTTCTTTTAAAGTTGATTCTCCATCTGCTGGAATTTTAGATGGACCTGGAGTATGACCGTTAGCGCTTTCTTTTAATTCCGTGTGATCAATATCTCCATTTTCAGTTTTAGCTAAATAAATGAAATTTTAATTATGTTTTTTTAGTTTAAATTTAAAGAAATTATATTTTTTTAGTTTTAATTTAAAGAAATTATATTTATATACTTACTATCATTAATAGGTAATTTCCTCGATCTTCTTCTATATCTACACCAAACCATTAACCCAACAACTAAAATGATATAAGCTGCTGCAACCGACATTGTTATTAATACCGCTTTGGTTACTGCGGAACCTTCGTTTGAATTTTCTGTTTGATGATCACGACCTTAAAAAAAATTTATTTATTAAAAAAATAATAAAAATAATTATAAAATAAAATACCGTGTACAACTAATCGAACTTCTTTCCTGTTTAATCCCGCACTGCTTCCAGCTGTACAACCGTAATTATTTTCATCCTCTTTGTGAACTTCGGTAATAAATAAAGTTCCATTTTTTAGTACTTTAAATCTATTATTGTCGAAAGCATTCATTTGGGAATTTTGATCCCATTGAATGGTTGGTTTAGGATCTCCTTCGACTACGCAATCAATCCAAACGGATGTTCCTTCGATGGCTTCGGTAGGATTTTTGGGTAAAATGCTGAATTTAGGAGCAACTGTTGAATAAAATAAAAAAAATAACGATTAATAAATAAAAATTAACAAATAAAAATTAACAAACAAATTAAAAACATTTTTCAATTTTTATGTCCTTGGATAGGTCATTTTATGTCACAATTTTGCTTTTTACCAATTACTAATGAAAAAACTTCTTTAAAATTCTTAAATATTCTTAAAATTCATTAAAAATCCTTCAATTTGAGTACAAACACGACCTATCTACGATTAAAAATGAAAAAGTTACGTCAATTTTCAAATTTTCAAGCTGGTGGTTTAAAAAAATTAAACTTTTTATTAAACATTCTTAAAGTTTATTAAAAATTCTTTAATTTGATATCAAACACGACTATATTCGGATAAAAAATAACAAAGTTAGGTTGATTTAAAAAATTTCAAGATGGCCGACTTCCGGTTGTCATTAAAATTAAAAATTTCGATAACTTTCGATCTATTAAAGTTAGATATGTCGTGTTTGTACTCAAATTAAAGGAAATTTAATTTTCTATCGACTTTTAATAATTTCGTTTTAAAATTATTTTTGACATTTCCTTTCTTGAAATTTTTAACATTTTTTTGAAATTTTTAATATATTTTTTTAATTTTTAATATATTTTTAATATTTTTGTCTTTTTTTAGAAATTTCTTAAAGTTTCAGATATTTCTTTGAAAATTTTGTCATCATGTTGAAAAATTTAACATTTTTTAAAAAATTTTGACATTTTTTTGAAAAATTTTATTTAAAATTTTTGAAGATTATCAAAAATCCTTTAATTTGATACCAAACACGATTATATTCGGATAAAAGATAAAAAAGTTACTTTGATTTAAAAAAAATTAAGATGGCCGACTTCCGGTTGCCATTAAAATTAAAAATTTCGATAACTTTCGATCTATTAAAGTTAGATATGTCGTATTTGTACTCAAATTAAAGGAAATTTAATTTTCTATCGATTTTTAATAAAACTTTCGTTTTAAAATTATTTTTGACATTTCCTTTTTTGAAATTTTTAAAATTTTCTTGAAATTTTTAATATATTTTTCTAATTTTTAATATATTTTTAACATTTTTGCCTTTTGTTTAGAAATTTCTTAAAGTTTCAGATATTTCCTTGAAAATTTTATCATTATTTTAGAAAATTTGACATTATTTTTGAAAATCTTGACATTTTTTTGAAAAATTTTATTAAAAATTCTTAAAAATAATCAAAAATCCTTTAATTTGATACCAAACACGATTATATTCGAATAAAAAACAACAAAGTTAGGTTGAATTAAAAAAATTCAAGATGGCCGACTTCCGGTTGCCATTAAAATTAAAAATTTCGATAACTTTCGATCTATTAAAGTTAGATAGTTCGTGTTTGTACTCAAATTAAAGAAAATTTAATTTCCTATCGATTTCTAATAAAAATTTCGTTTTAAAATTATTTTTAACATTAGTTTTCTTTAAATTTGTAACATTTTTTTTGAAATTTTTAATATATTTTTAACATTTTTGTCTTTTTTTAGAAATTTCTTGAAGTTTCAGATATTGCTTTGAAAACTTTATCATTATTTTGGAAATTTTGACATTATTTTTAAAAATTTTGATGTTTTCTTGAAAAATTTTATTAAAAATTCCTAAAAATAATCAAAAATCCTTTAATTTGATACCAAACACGATTATATTCGGATAAAAAATAAAAAAGTTACTTTGATTAAAAAAAATTAAGATGGCCGACTTCCGGTTGCCATTAAAATTAAAAATTTCGATAACTTTCGATCTATTAAAGTTAGATATGTCGTATTTGTACTCAAATTAAAGGAAATTTAATTTTCTATCGATTTTTAATAAAACTTTCGTTTTAAAATTATTTTTGACATTTCCTTTTTTGAAATTTTTAAAATTTTTTTGAAATTTTTAATATATTTTTCTAATTTTTAATATATTTTTAACACTTTTGCCTTTTGTTTAGAAATTTCTTAAAGTTTCAGATATTTCTTTGAAAATTTTATCATTATTTTAGAAAATTTTACATTATTTTTGAAAATTTTGACATCTTTTTGAATTTTTTTTTTTTAATCTAAAATATTATCAAAAATCCTTTAATTTGATACCAAACACGACTATATTCGCATAAAAAAGAAAAAGACAGGTTAAATTAAGAAATTTCAAGATGGTCGACTTCCGGTTGTCATTAAAATTAGAAAATTCGATAACTTTCGATCTATCAAAGTTAGATATGTCGTGTTTGTACTCAAATCAAAGGAAATTTAATTTTCTATCGATTTTTAATAAAAATTTCGTTTTAAAATTATTTTTGACCTTTCATTTCTTGAAATTTGTAAATCTTTTTTGAAATTTTTAATATATTTTTAACATTTTTGCCTTTTGTTTAGAAATTTCTTAAAGTTTCAGATATTTCTTTGAAAATTTTGTCATCATTTTGAAAAATTTGACATTTTTAAAAAAATCTTCACATTTTTTTGAAAAATTTTATTTAAAATTTTTTAAGATTATCAAAAATCCTTTAATTTGATACCAAACACGACTATATTCGGTTAAAAAACAACAAAGTTATGTTGAATTAAAAAAATTCAAGATGGCCGACTTCCGGTTACCATTAAAATAAAAATTTTCGATAACTTTCGATCTATTAAAGTTAGATGGGTTGTGTTTGTACTCAATTGAAAGGAAATTTAGTCTTCTATCGATTTTTAATAAAATTATCAGTTCAAAATTATTTACAACATTTTTATTTTTGAGAAATTAACTTGGTTTTAATTTCGCCGGACTAAAATCTTGATGTACAGTGAAACCTCTATTAGTGGACACCTCTAGATAGCGGATACCTCTTAAAACGGACAAAATTTTGCGGTCCCGGCGAAAACCGATTTAAATTAATGCACTAAATACCTCCTGAAGAAGACCCCCTCCTTACGGACACGGGATGGTAAAAAACAGTCCCTTATGTCTAATTTCATCTTTCAATAGTGGACAAGCGGATGGGGGTTTCTTGAAAATGAATCTATTTGTTCGAGAACACTTGTATTTATTCAGTTTGAATCAGAGTTTGTTAAAAACCATAGCTCCTACGAGTGTACGTTTAACTCTTCAAAATAAAATCAATGTTATAAAATGTTATGACATGGAAAAATTGAGTGTTCGAGATCTTGCATCCAAATTTAACGTGGGTAAGACACAAATTGCGAACATTCTCAAAAAAATTGAAGAACTCATGCGAATGTGGAGTGAAAATACAAATCAAGAAAACAAGCCTTCTTTCACAAAGAATCACGGAGAAGGATATGACATCGATAAGTTTTGTTATGAGTGGTTTTGCCGCGTTCGTTCCAAAAATTTACCCATCTTAGGTACTTTGATACAATAGAAAGCACTTGAAATTGCGCAAATGTTAGTTGAAAATAATTTTAAAGCGTCGAATGGAGAGTTAGAAAAATTTCGCAAAAGGCATAGAGTTTACAAGTCTGTTTGTGGAGAAAACGACTTTCTAAACATTAATGTCTTAAATACTTGGAGAGATAAACTTCCCGATATTTGTAACGGATATGATTCTGTTAACATTTTTAATTTAGATGAAACAGGCTTATTTTTCCGTGTTTTAACGGAAAAAACAATGTGTTTTAAAGGTGAAACGTGCTCTGGAGGCAAGCATAGCAAAGAACGACTCACAGTCATGTTGTGCGTGAACATGAATGGTGATTTTGAAGTTCCCTTGATTATTAGAAAAGCAATAAAACCGCGATGTTTTAAGAATGTAAACATTAATGACCTTGGAATAACTTGGCCTTCGAACAAAAAAGCTTGGATGACAATTGATTTAATGACTGAGTGGTTGAAAAGTTTCGATCAAAAGATAGGAAGATAAAAGCGTAAAGTTCTTTTATTTCTTGACAATGCGGTGGCATCCAGACCTTCATTTAGATCATGTAAAATTACATTTTCTTCCACCAAACATGACTTCAGCTTGTCAGCCTTTAGACCTAGGCATCATAAAAGCAAAGTGTTTTTACCGAAAAAGACTGTTGCAGCAAGTCGTTGCAAAAATGGATAGCAATAATGCTCCCGATGCCAATGTTCTTGACGCAGTTTTGTGGATTAAGTCTGCCACTAAAGAAATTAAAAAAGATACGGTTACGAAATGCTTTATGAAAACCGGTTTTATGGGACCCATCGTTGTGTCATCATAGGATAGCGAAATCTGACATAAACCACGAGCTTGAAGAACTCATTTCCAGTTTTCCTCAGGGAGATTTGAATTACGCGTGCGTAGATAATGAAATTGCCACAGAGGATACATCCATCGACATTGCTGAGATAGTACAAAGTGGATTAATAAATAATTAAAAAATGGAAGAAGAGGAAGAGGATTGCCCAGAAGTGACCATTCCTCCACCTACTCATTAAGAAGCTTTACACTATGCCGAACTTCTTTAATGGTACTGTTTAACGAATAACCCCGACAGCATCAACTTGTTATCTCAGCTACAATACACTATCCAAAAAAACATTAGTAAATGTCAAAAACAAACAATAATACCTCAATTCTTTAAATAAAGTAAATAGCAATGGTTATTGTGTCTATTTTTAGTTACCTTTTTGAATTATTTTATACATGTGTGTTGAGAGGTTTCACTGTATATAGTCATCATCTTCAAAAGAAAGGCTTCCGTTCAAAAGCCAAGTTTGGAAAATGTAGAAAGATTCATTCATGAAAATTTCAAAACTTACCAACTACGTCAATTGTAACCGTTGCATTGATAATTCCTTGACTATTACTAGCAGTACAAATATATTTTCCTTTGTCTTCCGCTAAAACTCCATTAAAATGAAGAGTACCATTCATATCGGTGATGTGATTTGCCAATCCTTCCGAACTACTTCCCAATTTTTCCCAATGAATGATAGGCGGAGGTGTTCCCTGAGCTTTACAATGAATTTTCGCAATCGTACCAAGTTCTAATTTTTTATTAACAGGCGGAGGAGCAAATTTTAATGTTTCTATTACAGATATCGTTGCTGGATTAGAAAGAACCGGTTTAAATCCGGTAGTTACAATTTCACAAACGTATTCCCCTCTATCGGATATTTTAGTAGATTGTATAAGAAGAGTTCCGTTATGTTTAAAGATTTTTATTCGTTGTGGGTTTGAGTTACCTTCCTCAAAATCATGATTAAACGGTTTTCCATCTTTCCTCCATCTTACGTTAGTATGTTCTTCTGATTGTGTTTCAAAATCACAAACTAGTAAACTGTCTTCGTTTTCTTCAACGGTCACGCTACTTGGATGAGTGATTATAATTGGTTTTGCTAGAAATTAATTAATTTTTAAGGTTATTTTTAATTTAATTTTTAAGGTAATTTTTATTATTATTTTTAACTTTTTTTTAATAGTATGAAATTTATACCTACTTGTAACTAATAAATTAATTGATTTTTCAACACTTCCAGCGATATTTTCAGCAACACAAGTATAATTCCCCACATTATCCAATTGAACTTTATCGATGATAAGTCTTCCATCATCGTCCACTTTAACTTGTCCCGAATCGGATATCTGTACCAATAATTTTATTATGTATGCGATTAGAGTAGAAAGTAAGCAGATATTTCATTCAAGCAAATTAATATAAACTTACTGTGTGTCCTAAAGGATTCGTCCACCATTTTCTAGCTAACGGCATACTCTTAGGTTCTAAACATGTTAATTGAAATTCAGATCCTTCTGCTATAATGTATGTTGCATCTTCATTGAGGGTTGGTTCGAAATGTGATGGTGTAAAATCATGAATATCTAAAAAATAATTTATTTTATATAAAATTTAAAAACTTTAAAAAATTTGTAAAAAATTTATAAAAGCATTCACAGATGGCGCCACTTAGTTTATTAATTTTCATGAATTCTTAGTAAAAATTAAACAAATTTTGGTAAAAATTAATCAAATTCATTTAAAAGTAAAAAAATGTAATTAAAATCATTTCATTTAGTTATTATAAAAGTTAAATTTAAAGAATATTAATAAATTTCAAAGAAGGGAAATTGGAATTATGTTGGCAATAAAAGTCACTAAGAAAAATCACCACGATTTAGATGTCAACAAAACATACATAACCTAAAAATTAAACTACCTTTTTTAACTCATTAATCAATAAGAAACTACAAAAAATCCGTTCAACATACGATTTTTGTTATAAAAAGAAGAGAAAAGTTACATTTGTAAGTACAATTTTAAGTATATAAACTTATTTTTTCAATATTTTTAGAAAATATTTTTCAATACTTTCAGGAGGTAAAAATAATAATGAAAAATATAAAATAATAACAAAAAATAATTAAAATATAAATAATAAAGGTGAGAAACCATTGAGATAATACTTACATGCTATGTGTAATTCGGCGTTGTAACTTTGAGGCACTTCCGATGACTCACTTTTGATCCCAACGCAATTGTATAAACCTTGGTCGGAATTTTGGACGTTATCTATTTGTAAAGTACCGTTTTTGTGCAATGTAAGTCTAGTAAATAAATAAGAAATTGAATTATTTTGATTGTAATAAGTTTGTTTTAAGTGCAACTTACCGATTGTTAGATTCTAATGGTCCCACATCTTTAAAATGCCATTCGATTACATCGGCTTGTTGATACGAACAATCAAAATAAACCGTTCCTCCTTTTTTAACTAATTGATTGGTTGGTACTTTTTGTATTAAGGCAGTTTGGTTTCCTATAATTACAGAAATAGGTTATGTCAGAAATTTTAGTCATCTTTGAGAATTTTTTAAATTTTTTTGATAAAAGTTCGAATCAAAGTGATTATCTTATTGAAAAATTTAAATTTTAAACTATCATTTTGTAAAAAATCTTTTCTTTATTCTCACAAATAAACTCTGTATGATTTTTTAAAAAAGATCAAATTTGACAGTTAGGTTATATCGGAAATTTTAGTCATCTTTGAGAATTTTTTTAATTTTTTTAATAAGAGTTTGAATCAAAGTGATTATCTTATCGAAAAATTAAAATTTTAAACTATCATTTTGCAAAAAATCTTGTCTTTATTCTCACAAATAAAATCTGTACGATTTTTTAAAGAAATATCAATTTTGACAGTTAGGTTATATCGGAAATTTTAGTCATCTTTGAGAATTTTTTTAATTTTTTTAATTAGAGTTCGAATCAAAGTGATTATTTTATCGAAAATTTTAAATTTTAAACTATCATTTTCCAAGAAATCTTTTCTTTATTTTCAAAAATAAGATCTGTACGATTTTTTAAAAAAATATCAAATTTGACAGTTAGGTTATGTCAGAAATTTTAGTCATCTTTGAGAATTTTTTTAATTTTTTTGATGGACATTAGAACCAAAGTGATCATTTTATCGAAAAATTTAAATTTTAAACTATCATTTTGTAAAAAATCTTTTCTTTATTCTCACAGATAAAATCTGTACGATTTTTTAAAAAAGATTAAATTTGACAGTTAGGTTATATCGGAAATTTTAGTCATCTTTGAGATTTTTTTAAACCTTTTTGATAAGAGTTCGAATCAAAGTGATTATTTTATCGAAAATTATAGAACTTTATCTATTATTTTGTAAAAAATCTTTTCTTTATTCTCACAAATAAGATCTGTACGATTTTTTTTTTAAATATCAAATTTGATAGTAAGGTTATGTCAGAAATTTTAGTTATCTTTGAGAACTTTTTTAATTTTTTTGATGAAATTTCGAACCAAAGAGATTATCTTATCAAAAAATTTAAATTTTAAACTATCATTTTGCAAAAAATATTTTCTTTATTCTCACAAATAAACTCTGTATGATTTTTTAAAAAAGATCAAATTTGACAGTTAGGTTATGTCAGAAATTTTAGTCATCTTTGAGAATTTTTTTAATTTTTTTGATAAGAGTTCGAACCAAAGTGATTATTTTATCGAAAATTATAAATCTTAATCTATTATTTTGTAAAAAATCTTTTCTTTATTCTCACAAATAAACTCTATACGATTTTTTTAAAAAGTATTGAATTTGAGAGTTAGGTTATGTCAGAAATTTTAGTCATCTTTGAGAATTTTTTTAATTTTTTTGATGAAATTTCGAACCAAAGTGATTATCTTATCAAAAAATTTGAATTTTAAGCTATCATTTTGCAAAAAATCTTTTCTTTATTCTCAAAAATAAAATCTGTACGATTTTTTAAAAAAGATCAAATTTGACAGTTAGGTTATATCGGAAATTTTAGTCATCTTTGAGAACTTTTTAAATTTTTTTCATGGAAATTAGAACCAAAGTGATTATCTTATCGAAAAATTTAAATTTTAAACTATCATTTTACAAAAAATCTTTTCTTTATTCCCATAAATAAACTCTGTATGATTTTTTAAAAAAGATCAAATTTGACAGTTAGGTTATATCGGAAATTTTAGTTATCTTTGAGAATTTTTTAAATTTTTTTGATGAGAGTTCGAATCAAAATGATTATTTTATCGAAAATTATAGATCTTTATCTATTATTTTGTAAAAAATCTTTTCTTTATTTTTACAAATAAGATCTGTACGATTTTTTTAAAAAGTATTAAATTTGACAGTTAGGTTATGTCAGAAATTTTAGTCATCTTTGAGAATTTTTTTAATTTTTTTGATGGGATATCGAACCAAAGCAATTATTTTATCGAAAAATTTAAATTTTAATCTATCATTTTACAAAAAAATTTTTCTTTATTCTCACAAATAAACTCTGTATGATTTTTAAAAAAAGATCAAATTTGACAGTTAGGTTATGCCAAAAATTTTAGTCATCTTTGAGAATTTTTTTAATTTTTTTGTCGAGAGTTCAAAAAGTGAAAATATAATTTCTTATAATTTTAATAATAAAATTACCGGCTACTGCAAGAGCGAAATTTCTTGAGCTATGTTTAATTCCAGCTTGATTTTGAGCGGTGCATTTGTAAATTCCATTATCGGAAGGTGTTACTGCTTTGATATGTAATCGTCGCTTCTTCATTTCATGTCTTGGTGATTTCACTAATCTATCCAAATTTCTGAAAAGTAAAAAAACAATTTTATACAAAATTTTTATCATCACTGTACTAATAATAATACTTAATACTTTCTTATTTTAGATTTATTTATATTAGAAGTTTGATTTCGTTTTATTACCCTTATGATCCTTGTTTAAAAGTTATTTAAAAACTTTTCTATAGAAAAGATTCGCTATATTTGATATACGAAGACGGCTTGCCTCGTTGTAAAACTTAGAGGAGAATATTCGCAGCGAGAGATTGATCGAACAAATAAGAACGATAAGAATATTTCGTCGTTACTTTGCGCAAATCGATTTATCTTGTCTCTCGCCTTCTGATTCCGCGAGCGTTCTCAACTTTATATTTCCACGAAAAAATCTCGCTATGAATTCGTCAAAGTTACGTTCAAAAAGGTGATATCTACTTTATTTTACTTTGAAAAAGATTTAAATCAGATTTTTAACATTTAAAAAAATCGTTAAAAACATTAAAGTTCATTTATTATTAAAATTCCTTTATTATTATTTAGCTTTTTTTGCCAATATTTAGTCGTTTTATTACTTTTTAGACAACCTACATATTATTTGAAAATGTATATGGGGCAATTTACCAGTTTTGGAAATGTTATGACTTATTATCAAATGATACCGATTTTAAAAGGTAAAAAAATGAATTTTTATCGAAAAAATTTCTAATATCTTTAGGAATCTTTTTAATTTTTATTGTGATAATTAGAACAAATTTGACTTTTTTATTGAAAAATAGAATCTTATAACTTTGATTTAAAACAAAAATTATTTCTTAATTTCAATAAATAAAGTCTGGGTGATTTTTTAAAGTTGGTCAATTTTTTTTAAGTTAGGTTAGTTAACTCAAAGTTTCTAGTTTAAACAATCAGTTGACCGTTTCGTTCTTGCGAAATACTTATAAATGTTGTTAAATGTAGTGTAGCAAACTGATTGAATTGTCGAAAATATCAATTAGCAATTGGAAGTTTAGGGTATTTGTTAGGAACTATTTGCGCACTATGTACGAAATTCACCACAGTAGATGACGCCTTAACATTATGTTAGTTGTTAGTAAACAACCCTGATAAATTTCAACAGAGGGTGTCAATTTGACCAATTCATTTTTGCGAATTTTGACAAATATACAGGTGTCTCCGAAATGCGTGTACAACGTAAGACCACAGATTCCTTGGTTCAAACTAGGTCGATTTAAGGCGTTATACTACCCAGCAAAATATTAAAAAATTTTTTTTTATTGGCTTAAATGATGCTTATAGTACCTAAGAATCATATCCAAAAACAATTTTGAATAATAAGCGACTGAAAATATTTTTTTTAGCTTATTTTCGTAAGTATCTGAGCACCGTAGAACGTTTGATACAACACCGCCGCGTCGCTTTATTAAAACTTTGAACGGTTTTTTCTCGAAACTATGTTTTTCACACTTGCGTTATCTGAAACTCACAAGGAGACATCGCAGTTGACTCTTCACCAATTTTGATGAATTTTTTTATGGTGAATCTATATTGAATATAAGTAAGTTCACCCAAAGCTTTTGATCGAATGGTCCTTCTAAAGGGAGTTATTAATTTTTGAAAGTTACGTTTTTTGGGAGTTGTTGTCATAAGCTATAAAGCGATGTCGTTTGACGTATCTGTCTGTAGTGCGGTGAATGAATGCCCCGCTCCTGTGCAGGAAGCCCAGGATCGGGATTCTGATATTAAAACTTTTTTTTGAAACAGAAAACACGTGTTATGAGGTTTTATTAAAAGGAATTATTAAAAAATTCCAAATAGTGATAGGGTCAAGTGGGGTAAATGTAAACTAGGGGTAATTGTAAACAAGGCTTTGTTTTACTAAATAATCAAAATAAGTGACTTTCGCGTACCTACTGCAGTGAAGACATTCCTGCCACCTAACAAGTTGAAGGTACGCGAAAGTTCCTTATTTTGATTATTCAGTAAAACGAAGCCTTGTTTACAATTACCCCTAGTTTACATTTACCCCACTTGACCCTAATAATAAAGTAATTAAAAAATTACAATTATATATAAATATAATTACGTATATGTTGATATAAATAAAAGAATAGATTAGGAGTATTACAATAAATAATTAAAACAAAAAAAAAGTTGTAACATCAGAATCCCGATCCTGGGCTTCCTGTACAGGAGCGCGGCATTCATTAACTGCACTACGGACAGATACGTCAAACGATATCGCTTTATAGCTTATGACAACAACTCCCAAAAAAACATAACTTTCAAAAATTAATAACTCCCTTTAGAAGGGCCATTCGATCAAAAGCTTTGGGGGAACTTACTTATATTCAATATAGATTCACCATAAAAAAATTCATCAAAATTGGTGAAGAGTCAACTGCGATGTCTCCTTGTCAGTCAATTTTCATAAGATTTACTCAATATTTTAACTGTATCTTCACAGATAGATTATCTATCGAAGTACATAGGGATTTTTATATTGATAAAAAATTACATTTACTATCAACAATTTATTGAAAATTTTTTGCCAAAAAGCGCAAAAAAAAACTTAAAATTGGCGCCAATTTGCGAAATGTTAAAAAAAATATATAACCCTGTGTACTTCCACAGAAAAACTAATATAGTAAAAGAAAAAAAAAATACTTTTTGCTCTAGGTGGCAAATGAATGCTGAAACTGACTACGCAGCTTTTCTCTTCGGAAAAAAAAACACTTTCAAATAATACCGTGTCACAACGCCATTTTATATCGAAAATTAAAACAAAATATATTTTTATATAGCTTAATACATGCGCAATAAATGCTCGAAATTGCATTTTATGTCATTCATTAGTATAAATCGAAAAAAAAAATCATAAAAAAACTTCATTTTTTCAGTTTGCTTGGGTAGTATAACGCCTTAAGTTAACTTATATATTTCCAAAGTTACTTCGTTTCGCCACTAGAAGGCTTTAAAAATAATATTTTCCATGAGTTTTTCTTAAATTACTCGAAAAATGTATATTGGATTTTATTCATTTTTTGACTATGTCTTTATATCAGCTGACTACAGCTTTCTGTGGAACAAATTCGAATTTTCAAACATACAGGCCGTTTACAAACACTCTCACCCCAAGTTATCCATCCAAATTTTTTTAACCACCCTGTATAATTTTCTATCAATTCTTTTTCTGAATAGCTACATTAATTTAGACATTATTTTCCCTCTTATAAAATTTCAGTTGGGCAAACGGTTTAGCCACAAAAAAGCATTTTCTTACTATCTGCAAACCCAAATCTGTAAGTTAACGTAACATTAACTAAATTCAAAGTAGCAATTTCTTCACGAGATATGCAGCTCTTTCAAGAAAATCACATTTTAGAGGATTGGAAGTAGTTTGTTGCTCAAAATGTTGCCAGGATTTGTGACCATCATCAGGGCAAAAATAATACAATGAGCAAAAATTTTACTGTTTGTTCTTTTCGTTACATTTTTGATTTTATAATACCCAATAAATAAAATCAGAAGGTGTTAGGTTTACTGATCTTTCTGACCAGTTTACAGGAACATAATTACCTCTTTATTTCCTTTAATTTTACAGTAGAATCTGCATAATAGGGACTAAATGGGCTAAACTCTGATAACGTTCACAAATTCTGGCGAAAATTGGAAAATTTTAAGCAATAAACTACTTCCAAACCTATAACATGTGGTTTTCTTGAAAGATCTTCATATCTCGTGAAGAAATTTGTACTTTGAATTTTGTTAATGTTACCTTAATTTACCGTTTTGGGCTTGTAGGCATTTAGAAAATCTTTTGTGCCTAAACCGTTTGCCCAACTAAAATTTTGTAAGAGAGAAAATAGTTTCTAAATGAATGTAGCTATTCAGAAAAAGAATTGATAGAAAATTATACAGAGTGGCCCAGCTGATATAAAGACGTGGTCAAAAAATAAGTAAAATCTAATGAAGATTTTTCGAGTAATTTAGGAAAAACCCGCGAAAAATATTATTTTAAAGTCCTCTAGCGGCGAGACGAAGCAACTTTGAATATAGATAAGTTAACTTAAATCGACTTGTTTCAAGCCAAGGAATCTGAGGTCTTACTTTGTACACGTATTTCCGAGACACCCTGTATTTAGCTAATTGTAAAATTAGAAAACTCCAAAGCCTGTTTTACACGTATTTGTTGATTGTCAAAAGGTGGCTAAAATTTTATAACCGTAATAGTACATCAAAAATAGTACATCAAAAATATTACTTACAAAACAGAAACATAAATACATTTTAAAGAATATTTACCTAAACCATTCCACGTGGACGTCACCTGAGGCCTCCAAATGGCACCTAAGGATAACTTCCCCGCCAGCTGTAATATAGGATGCGGATTCCGGCGATTGAAGCTGAACAGATGGCTCTTCAATCCCTGAAACAATAGGTTCTTGAAAGTTTGATCCATAACACACACAGCATGTCGTAACAAAGTTGGGAGGTTTAGATGCATTCGGTCAACTAACTGTCGCTTAACTATAACGAGTAACAAAGTACTTTGACACGAAGATTTGTGTTTACTAAAGTTTTACTACTCTTTTGACCGTGAATAATAATTGAGATACTATCAAAAGGACTCATAGAAAAACTAAACTAATAATTAAAACGATTTTGAATTAAATATTAGTTGAGAACGCTTAGAACAAATCTCTTGTTTACTATAACGGAACTACCAACAATTTATCACCCGTTTGACAACCGATATTCGAACGGGACAGTATTAATACTAAATCAAATGTAGAAATCAGATCGGTAATGAATGCGTTTTCGATAGAGTTTCGTGTACATGTTTGTCAGTTCAAGCACTGAATTAGAAATCATTATCAATTAGCGTTATGTGGATATTAATGGTAGTCATTCACTTAACTAGGAAATGAACGGACATTGAATACCGGAATAGATCCTATGGGGATACTGTGTTTACACAATATCTGATTGTGTACTGGAAACTAGTTAATTACTATTAAATGTTCAACTAAAATTACTTACAATAAGTTCAATACGAGAAAATCCACCAAAAATGTGCTGAATTTTTAAAAAATATACTAAAATTAAGATTTATTTCGTGAAGAATTGATTAGATTCTTAAAAATTCCACAAAAATAAAAAAATAAAATAAAAATTCCACAAAAATAAAAAAATAAAATAAAAATTCCACAAAAGTTAGTTAAATTGAATATAATTTCACCAAAAATTATTAAATTTGAAGACAATTCTACTAAAAACTTACTGAATTTTTTTAAAATTTCACCAAAAACTTGCTAAATTCATAAGAATTTTATCAAAAACACTGAATTTTTTAAAAATTCCATCAAAAATAAATAAAATTCACAAAAATTTCACCAATATTATCAAAATTTTTGATAATTCCACCAAAAACATACCAAATTTTTTAAAAATTCCACCAAAAATTAATACAATTTGCAAAAACTCTACCTAAAACTTACAAAATTCATAAGAATTTTACCAAAAACACTGATTTTTTTAAATTCCACCAGAAATGAATAAAATTCGCAAAAATTCCACCAATGCTATCAAAATTTTTGATAATTCCACCAAAAACATACTGAATTTTTTAAAAATTCCACCAAAAACTTACCAAATTCATAAAAATTCTACTAATATTATCAATATTTTTAACAATTCCACCAAAAATGATTAAAGTTAATAAAAATTCCACCAAAGTTATCAACTTTTTTAACAATTCCATCAAAAACATACTGAATTTTATAAAAATTCCACCAAAAAATTAATAAAATTGAAAAATTTCACTAAAAACTTACTAAATTCGTAAAAATTCCATGAAAAATACTAAATTGTTTAAAAATTCCATCAAAAATGAACAAAATTTGCAAAAATTCTACCAATGTTATCAAAATTTTTGATAATTCCACCAAAAACATACTAAATTTTTTAAAAATTCCACCAAAAATTCATACAATTTGCAAAAATTCCACCAAAAACTTACTAAATTCATAACAATTTTACCAAAAACACTGATTTTTTTTATTCCACCAGAAATGAATAAAATTTGCAAAAATTCCACGAATGTTATCAAAATTTTTGATAATTCCACCAAAAACATACTGAATTTTTTAAAATTCCACCAAAAATTAATACAATTTGCAACAATTCCACCAAAAACTTACTAAATTCATAAGAATTTTACCAAAAACACTGATTTTTTTTTATTCCAGCGGTAATTCGCAAGATAAGCGGTAATTCCAGATAATTCGCAAAAATTCCACCAATGTTATCAAAATTTTTGATAATTCCACCAAAAACATACTGAATTTTTTAAAAATTCCATCAAAAATTAATACAATTTGCAAAAATTCCACCAAAAATCAATCAAATTAGAGACAATTTCACTAAAAATTAACTAAAACCTTGAAAATTCCATCAAAAACTTAGTCAATTCATAAAAATTCCACCAAAATTACTAAAATCTTTAATAATTCTACCAAAAATAATGAATTTTTTAAAAATTTCACCAAGAATTTACCAATTTTTTTAAAAATTCCATCAAAAATAAATAAAATTCGCAAAATTTCCACGAATGTGTTCAAATTTTTTGATAATTCCACCAAAAACATACTGAATTTTTAAAAATTCCTCCAAAAATTAATAAAATTTGCAAAAATTCCACCAAAAACTTACTAAATTCATAAGAATGTTACCAAAAACACTGATTTTTTTTTATTCCACCAGAAATGAATAGAATTCGCAAAAATTCCACCAATGTTATCAAAATTTTTGATAATTCCACCAAAAACATACTGAATATTTTAAAAATTCCACCAAAAATTTACTAAATTCATAAGAATTTTACCAAAAAACACTGAATTTTTTAAAATTCCACCAGAAATGAATAAAATTCGCAAAAATTCCACCAAAGCTATTAAAATATTTAACAACTACACCCAAAACTTACTGAATTTTTTTTATTCCACCAAAAACTTACAAAAATCCTAAAAATTACACCGAAATTGTTAACATTTTTAACAATTCTACCAAAAACTTACCAAATTTTTTTAGAAATTCCACCAAAATGACCAAATTCTTTTAAAATTCCACCAAAAATCAATCAAATTAGAAACAATTTCACTAAAAATTAACTAAAACTTTGAAAATTCCATCAAAAACTTAGTCAGTTCATAAAAATTCCACCAAAGTTATTAAAATTTTTAATAATTCTACCAAAAATAATGAATTTTTTAAAAATTTCACCAAAAATTTACCGATTTTTTTTTTAATTCCACCAAAAACTTACTAAATTCGTAAAGCTTCCACCAAAGTTACCGAAAATGTTGATCAATTCCACCAAAAACAATAAATTTTTTTAGAAAAATACCAAAAATAAAACTAAACTAGTTAATTAGTATTAAATGTTCAACTAAAATTACTTACAATAAGTTCAATACGAGAAAATAATTTAAAATCTAATAAATAAAAGTCACATTATTAGTATTGAAAGAGCAATAAACTTAATTTCCTTTGTAATTTCATACATATTGAATGTAAAAAAAATCTTACTTGTGAATGTTATAAATGTACATTTTTTCATTAATAAAGATAAGTATTAATTTTCATTTTTCTATGAACAATATTAATTAAAAAAAAAAAAAAATTTTTACATCACCGCAAATACTTTCTACATCTTCAATAAATTTTAATAATATTCATTGAAATATACCAAGAGAAAAAATACATACTTTTTTTAATAAAGTTCGTAATGAAAAAGTTTGTTACTAACAACTAGCAATATTAAAATGATAGAAGATTTCATTTCCAACCCGCAATCCACTCGAGAACTAAAGTATCCTTCAACGCTGTTGATTTTTCCGTTATAACAACGTCCTCGGGTTCGGCGTCGCTTTACCAAAACTAGCGTTCGGACGCCGGCGTCCTTCGTTAACAGTAATGAACGCCGACTCGTCGTCGTCAATCGGAACTTTCCCTTACTTATTTACTTCTCCCCGTAATAAATTCATATTCGCTTTGATGTGGGTGCACTCGGCTGGATTAAATCCCGGCCTGTCGTTAAAGGTTTGCCGGTGCCGCCACCGCGACGACCGACGGAGACGCTTATAACCGACCGGAGTCTCGCCGGTTGTCATCTATGTGACGGGAGGAACCAAGAAGGGAGATGTTTCAAACCCGGGGGCGAAGTGAAGTAGCGCAAATTGGTGGACCGTCGGTTTCCGTCAACTTGTCACTCAAGATCTCATCTTGACAAGTTAAGTATTATTGTTGTCGATCTTCGGATCGGTGTTAATAACCTAAAAGCACATCTTAAAAAAAAAATTTGTTGGTACCATGAAACCTAAAACATTGAATTTTGTCTTAAATCGGTCAAATTTGTTCCAGCTTTTCCCAAAAAAATTAAAAAAATTCGGAAAGACAACAATAATTTTTGACAGGTTAACCTAATTTTTAAGAAATTTTTAAAAAATCGTACCGAACTTATTTATAAGAGTAAAGAACCGATTTTTATGCCAAATAAAACCTAAAACATTGTATTTTATCTTAAATCGGTCAAATTTGTTCCAACTTTTCCCAAAAAAATTAAAAAAATTCCGAAAGACAACTATAATTTTTGACAGGTTAACCTAATTTTTAAGAAATTTTTAAAAAATCGTACCGAACTTATTTATAAGAGTAAAGAACCGATTTTTATGTCAAATGAAACCTAAAACATTCTATTTTATCTTAAATCGGTCAAATTTGTTCCAACTTTTTCCAAAAAAATTAAAAAAAATCCGAAAGACCAATTTTTGACAACTTAACCTAATTTTTAAAAATTTTTGAAAAAATCGAACCGAACTTATTTATAAGAGTAAAGAAACGATTTTTATGTCAAATGAAACCTAAAACATTCTATTTTACCTTAAATCGGTCAAATTTGTTCCAACTTTTCTCAAAAAAATTAAAAAAAAAAATCCGAAAGACAACTATAATTTTTGACAGGTTAACCTAATTTTTAAGAAATTTTTAAAAAATTGTACCGAGCTTATTTATAAGAGTAAAGAACCGATTTTTATGTCAAATGAAACCTAAAACATTGTATTTTATCTTAAATCGGTCAAATTTGTTCCAACTTTTCCCAAAAAAATTAAAAAAATTCCAAAAGACAACTATAATTTTTGACAGGTAAGTTAACCTAATTTTTAAAATTTTTTGAAAAAATCTCACTGAACTTATTTATAAGAGTAAAGAAACGATTTTTATACCAAATGAAACCTAAAACATTCTATTTTGTCTTAAATCGGTCAAATTTGTTCCAACTTTTCTCAAAAAAATTAAAAAAAATCCGAAAGACAACTATAATTTTTGACAGGTTAACCTAATTTTTAAGAAATTTTTAAAAAATCGTACCGATCTTATTTATAAGGGTAAAGAAACGATTTTTATACCAAATGAAATCTAAAACATTCTATTTTGTCTTAAATCGGACAAATTTGTTCCAACTTTTCCCAAAAAAATTAAAAAAATTCCGAAAGACAACTATAATTTTTGACAGGTTAACCTAATTTTTAAGAAATTTTTCAAAAATCGTACCGAACTTATTTTTAAGAGTAAAGAACCGATTTTTATGTCAAATGAAACCTAAAACATTCCATTTTGTCTTAAATCGGTCAAATTTGTTTCAACTTTTCCCAAAAAAATTAAAAAAATTCCAAAAGACAACAATAATTTTTGACAGGTTAACCTAATTTTTAAGAAATTTTTAAAAAATCGTACCGAACTTATTTATAAGAGTAAAGAAACGATTTTTATATCAAATGAAATCTAAAACATTGTATTTTATCTTAAATCGGTGAAATTTGTTCCAACTTTTCCCAAAAAAATTAAAAAAATTCCGAAAGGCAACTATAATTTTTGACAGGTTAACCTAATTTTTAAGAAATTTTTAAAAAATCGAACCGAAGTTATTTATAAGAGTAAAGAAACGATTTTTATACCAAATGAAACCTAAAACATTCTATTTTGTCTTAAATCGGTCAAATTTGTTCCAACTTTTCCCAAAAAAAAAAAAAAAATTCCGAAAGACAACTATAATTTTTGACAGGTTAACCTAATTTTTAAGAAATTTTTAAAAAATCGTACCGACCTTATTTATAAGAGTAAAGAACCGATTTCTATGTCAAATGAAACCTAAAACATTCTATTTTGTCTTAAATCGGTCAAATTTGTTGCAACTTTTCCCAAAAAAATTAAAAAAATTCCGAAAGACAACTATAATTTTTGACAGGTTAACATAATTTTTAAGAAATTTTAAAAAATCGTACCGAAGTTATTTATAAGAGTAAAGAAACAATTTTTATATCAAATGAAATCTAAAACATTTTATTTTATCTTAAATCGGTCAAATTTGTTCCAACTTTTCCCAAAAAAATTAAAAAAATTCCGAAAGACAACAATAATTTTTGACAGGTTAACCTAATTTTTAAGAAATTTTTAAAAAATCGTATCGAACTTATTTATAAGAGTAAAGAAACGATTTGTATGTCAAATGAAACCTAAAACACTCTATTTTGTCTTAAATCGGTCAAATTTGATCCAACTTTTCCCAAAAAAATTAAAAAAATTCGAAAGACAACCATAATTTTTAACGTAATCTAATTTTTTTAATTTTTTAAAAAAATCTCACCGAATTTATTTATAAGAGTAAAGAAACGATTTTTATACCAAATGAAACCTAAAACATTCTATTTTACCTTAAATAGGCCAAATTTGTTCCAACTTTTCCCAAAAAAATTAAAAAAATTTCGAAAGACAACTATAATTTTTGACAGGTTAACTTAATTTTTAAGAAATTTTTAAAAAATCGTACCGAACTTATTTATAAGAGTAAAGAACCGATTTTTATGTCAAATGAAACCTAAAACGTTCTATTTTGTCTTAAATCGGTCAAATTTCTTCCAACTTTTCCCAAAAAAATTAAAAAAAATCCGAAAGACAACCATAATTCTTGACAGGTAACTTAACCTAATTTTTAAAAATTTAAAAAAAAATCGAACCGAACTTATTTATAAGAGTAAAGAACCGATTTTTATGTCAAATGAAACCTAAAACATTCTATTTTGTCTTAAATCGGTCAAATTTGTTCTAACTTTTCCCAAAAAAATTAAAAAAATTCCGAAAGACAACTATAATTTTTTACAGGTTAACCTAATTTTTAAGAAATCTTTAAAAAATCGTACCGAACTTATTTATAAGAGTAGAGAAACGATTTTTATGTCAAATGAAACCTAAAACATTGTATTTTATCTTAAATCGGTCAAATTTGCTCCAAGTTTTCCCAAAAAAATTAGAAAAATTCGGAAAGACAACTATAATTTTTGACATGTTAACCTAATTTTTAAGAAATTTAAAAAAAAATCGTACCGAACTTACTTATAAGAGTAAAGAACCGATTTTTATGTCAAATGAAACCTAAAACATTCTATTCTGTCTTAAATCGGTCAAATTTGTTCCAACTTTTCCCAAAAAAATTAAAAAAAATCCGAAAGACAACTATAATTTTTGACAGGTTAACTTAATTTTTAAGAAATTTTTTAAAAATCGTACCGAAGTTATTTATAAGAGTAAAGAAACGATTTTTATGTCAAATGAAACCTAAAACATTCTATTTTGTCTTAAATCGGTCAAATTTATTCCAACTTTTCCCAAAAAAATTAAAAAAATTCCGAAAGACAACTATAATTTTTGACAGGTTAACATAATTTTTAAGAAATTTTTAAAAAATCGTACCGAACTTATTTATAAGAGTAAAGAAGCGATTTTTATGTCAAATGAAACCTAAAACATTCTATTTTGTCTTAAATCGGTCAAATTTGTTCCAACTTTTCTCAAAAAAATTAAAAAAAATCCGAAAGACAACTATAATTTTTGACAGGTTAACCTAATTTTTAAGAAATTTTTAAAAAATCGTACCGAACTTATTTATAAGAGTAAAGAACCGATTTTTATGTTAAATGAAACCTAAAACATTGTATTTTGTCTCAAATCAGTTAAATTTGTTCCAACTTTTCCCAAAAAAAATTAAAAAAATTCCGAAAGACAACAATAATTTTGGGATGCAACAATTTTTAAACTGTCCGTCGAAGGGAGGTGTCCGTTTAAGAGGGGTGTCCGCGAAAGGGAATTTTATTGTATGGTACGGATGAATACCGTTTTTACATGTTTATAGAAATGTTTATAGAAAAGAAGGGCGATTGTAACTTCAAAGGGAACCGCCACATACTAATCGCAGTATAAAAATGAACGCAGAGAAAGAAGATGGTAGAAGAAGGGTGGGCCGATGAGCGTAAACTTGGGAGGCGACTGCTTACTTAGCGGGGCGACATGTTTAGACGACGATTTAAAAACGCGTTAAAGTTTACGAGTATCCGGCATAAAGGTGCGGAAGACGAGGCGCCGACTGATCACTAAAGCAAACTTTACGTTAAATGTCTTCTCTGTTTCTACGAGATGACATTCTCATCTTAGAGACCCCAGGTACATTTATTTACGCTCCGGTCGTACATTAAACAAAAATGAGTATTTTTGGATTTTCGACGGAAATCACAGAGTGTGGAATTAAAAATAGAAAAAAGATAAAAATTTCGTTTTATAAGAGTTTTTGTTACAAATATAAAGTTGATTTTTTGTGCACACATTCGACCTGCGGATAGACGCATTAGTTGAGCGATTGTAAGTGGGTGGAGTTTGAACTCTCAGATATATCAAAAGTTCAATAAACTTAATAAAATAAGGAAAGGAAATGTATAAAGTTCTCAAAGAGTATCAAAAGGGAAAAAAAAGACATCGGTTGTGGGTCAGGTCAGAGGACAACCTAAATTTCTCCACCGTCGAAATGAACCCTTCGTCCCTTGGAGAAATCGCCTCGTGCCTGCCCCGAGACACGTCCTAGCGAAAGAAAACGAATTATTTTGTCGCCCCGCACCGACACATCTGCGCACGGCACGTACGCCCCGTTATTTATTATTTTCCATTTTTCCCGGTTCCCCCCCGCGTTCGTAGGGACGACCAACGGGTTGGTCGGGTTGGGTTTTTTTGGAGAACCCGGACAGACGATTGTTTAATATTCGGTCGGTGTCTTCTATCTGAAGGCGGAAGAGGTGGAAGGTTCGCGTTCGTTCTTTGGGGCGACGCTTCGGGGGGAACGTCGAAAACTTATACCAGAGCGACCTGCCTTTCATGCTGATGCCGAAAGTCGCCGCTACCGAGTGAAGACTAATGAGAATGGAGATCTTTGTAAGAAAGACAGGAAAGTCGTGATCTGCGAGTAGAAAAGGGTGATAAAGGTAATTTTCCAAAAGAGTTTTGTGCATACAAAAAGAACTTATTACTTTATCTTGTTTTTCCATACCAAGCGAATTTATATTTTTCTAAAACGAAAAAAACAAAAAAAAAAGTCAAAAACATCAAAAAACATAACTAGTTTAATTAATATTTATTAAAATTTGCCAATATAAAGAATTAAAAATAATTTTTTAATAAATTTTTTGTAAGAAATCGATAGGAAATTAAATTTCCTTTAATTTGAGTACAAACACGACCTATCTAACTTTAATAGATCGAAAGTTATCGAAATTTTTAATTTTTTTAAACAACCGGAAGTCGGCCATCTTTAATATTTTATCAGAAATCGTTAGAAAATCAAATTTCCTTTAATTTGAGTACAAACACGACCTATCTAACTTTAATAGGTCGAAAGTTATCGAAATTTTTAATTTTAATGACAACCGGAAGTCGGCCATCTTGAATTTTTTTAATTCAACCTAACTTTTTTGTTTTTTATCCGAATATAATCGTGTTTGGTATCAAATTAAAGGATTTTTAATAAATTCTAAGAATTTTTAATAAACTTTAAGAATTTTTAATAAACTTTAAGAATCTTTAATAAAAATTTTAAATTTTTCAAAAAAAACTGAAAATGTTCAAAAAAAAATGTTAAATTTTCAAAAACAATGTCAACATTTTCAAAAATAATATCAAATTCTCCAAAGTAATATCAAAATTTTCAAACAAATATTAAAAAATTCAAAAAAAAATATAAAAAAAGATAAAAATGTTAAAATGTTTCAAAAAAATGTTAAGAATTTCAGAGAAAAAATGTCAAAAATAATTTTAAAACGACATTTTTATCAAAAATCGATAGAAAATTAAATTTCCTTTAATTTGAGTACAAACACGACCTATCTAACTTTAATAGGTCGAAAGTTATCGAAATTTTTAATTTTTTTAAACAACTGGAAGTCGGCCATCTTTAATATTTTATCAGAAATCGTTAGAAAATCAAATTTCCTTTAATTCGAATATAAACACGACCTATCTAAATTTAATAGGTCGAAAGTTATCGAAATTTTTAATTTTAATGACAACCGGAAGTCGGCCATCTTGAATTTTTTTAATTTAACCTAACTTTTTTTCTTTTTTATCCGAATATAGTCATGTTTGGTATCAAATTAAAGAATTTTTAATAAACTTTAAGAATTTTTAATAAAAATTTTTAATTTTTCAAAAAAAAAAACTGAAAATTTTCAAAAAAAATGTTAAATTTTCAAAAACAATGTCAACATTTTCAAAAATAATATCAAATTCTCCAAAGTAATATCAAAATTTTCAAACAAATATTTAAAAATTCAAAAAAAATTATAAAAAAAGATAAAAATGTTAAAATGTTTCAAAAAAATGTTAAAAATTTCAAAGAAAAAGATGTCAAAAATAATTTTAAAACGAAATTTTTATTAAAAATCGATAGAAAATTATACTTCCTTTAATTTGAGTACAAACACGACCTATCTAATTTTTATAAATCGAAAGTTATCGAAATTTTTAATTTTAATGACAACCGGAAGTCGGCCATCTTGAATTTATTTAATTCAACCTAACTTTTTTGTTTTTTATCCGAATATAATCGTGTTTGGTATCAAATTAAAGAATTTTTAATAAAATTTAAGAATTTTTAGTAGAAACTTAAGAGTTTTTAATAGAAATTTAAATTTTTCCATGAAAAAACTCAAAATTTTCAAAAATAATTCAAATTTTCCAAAATAATGATAAAATTGTCTAAGAAATATCTGAAACTTCAAGAAATTTCTAAAAAAAAAAGATAAAAATATTAAAAACATATTAAAAATTAAAAAAATATATTAAGACTTTCAAAAAAATGTTACAAATTTCATAAAAAGAAGTGTCAAAAATAATTATAAAACGAAATTTTTATTAAAAATCGATACAAAATTAAATTTCCTTTAATTTGAGTACAAACACGACCTATCTAACTTTAATAGGTCGAAAGTTATCGAAATTTTTAATTTTAATGACAACCGGAAGTCGGCCATCTTGAAATCTTTGAAATTAACCTAACTTTGTTGTCTTTTATCCGAATATAATCGTGTTTGGTATCAAATTAAAGGATTTTTTTAAACTTTAAGAATTTTTAATAAATTTTATCAAAAAAATTATTAAAATTTTCAAAAATGATGTCAAATTTTCCAAAATAATGACGAAATTTTTAAAGAAATATCTGAATCTTCAAAAAATTAAAAAAAAAGACTAAAATGTTTAAATTTTCAAAAACATTTTAAAAATTAAAAAGAAATGTTAAAAATTTCAAGGAAAGGGATGTCAAAAATAATTCTAAAACGAAACCTTTGTTAAAAATTGATAGAAAATTAAATTTCCTTTCATTTGAGTATAAACATGACCTATCTAACTTTAATAGATCGAAAATTATCGAAATTTTTAATTTTAATGACAACCAGAAGTCGGCCATCTTGAATTTTTTTAATTCAACCTAACTTTGTTGTTTTTTATCCGAATATAGTCATGTTTCGTATCAAATTAAAGAATTTTTAATAAACTTTAAGAATTTTTAATAAAATTTATCAAAAAAATTATTAAAATTTTCAAAAATGATGTCAAATTTTCCAAAATAATGACGAAATTTTTAAAGAAATATCTGAATCTTCAAAAAATTAAAAAAAAAGACTAAAATGTTTAAATTTTCAAAAACATTTTAAAAATTAAAAAGAAATGTTAAAAATTTCAAGGAAAGGGATGTCAAAAATAATTCTAAAACGAGGTTTTTGTTAAAAATCGATACAGTATTAAATTTCCTTTAATTTGAGTACAAACACGACCTATCTAACTTCAATAGATAAAAAATTATCGAAATTTTTAATTTTAATGGAAACCGGAAGTCGGCCATCTTGAAATTTTTTTTAAATCAAAGTAACTTTTTTGTTTTTTATCGGAATATAGTCGTGTTTCGTATCAAATTAAAGAATTTTTAATAAAATTTAAGAATTTTTGATAGAAATTTAAAATTTTTCCATGAAAAAACTCAAAATTTTCAAAAATATTTCAAATTTTCCAAAATAATGATAAAATTTTCTAAGAAATATCTGAAACTTTAAGAAATTTCTAAAAAAAAAACAAAAATGTTAAAAATGTATTAAAAATTTCAAAAATATATTAAAAATTTCAAAGAAATGTTACAAATTTCATGAAAAGAAGTGTCAAAAATAATTATAAAACGAAATTCTTATTAAAAATCGATAGAAAATTAAATTTCCTTTAATTTGAATACAAACACGACTTATCTAACTTTAATAGATAAAAAATTATCGAAATTTTTAATTTTAATGGCAACCGGAAGTCGGCCATCTTGAAATTTTTTAAATCAAAGCAACTTTTTTGTTTTTTATCCGAAAATAGTCATGTTTGGTATCAAATTAAAGGTTTTTTGGTAAATTTTAAGAATTTTTAATAAAACTTTCAAATTTTTCAAAAAAAAAATCAAGATTTTCAAAAATAATGCAATTTTTTTTTAATAATGACAAAATTTTCAAAGAAATTTCAAAAACTTTTAGAAATTTCTAAAAGAAAAACATGGCATGACTAAAAATGTTAAAAATTAAAAAAATATATTAAACATTTCAAAAAAAATTTACAAATTTCACAAAAAGGGATGTCAAAAATAATTTTAAAACAAAGTTTTCGTTAAAAATCGATAGAAAATTAAATTTTCTTTAATTTAAGTACAAACACGACCTATCTAACTTAAATAGTTTAAGAGTTATCAACATTTTTAACTTCAAAAACAATTGATGATCCGCCATCTTGAATTTTTTTGAATCAATGTAACTTTTTTATTTTTAATTGAAATATAGTCGTGTTTGGTATCAAATTAAAGGATTTTTAATAATCTTTCAAAATATTTAAAAATTTTGAAGATCCGCCATTTTGAAATTTTTTAAATCGACATAATTTTTCTATTTTTAATTGGAATATAGTCATGTTTGGTATCAAATTAAAGGATTTTTAATGAATTTTAAGAATATTTAAGAATTTTAATGGATTTTTTGTTTGTCAATAAAAATCCCTAAAAAATGACTTTTAACGTTTGAAATATTTAACAAAACTATTAATTTACTAAATCTTAAAAAATTGTATTAATAGATTTTAAGATAAGAATCTAAATTAAAAAGTTTTTCATAAAAAATAAAATTCTTTATACATAAAAAATACAAAAGGTATAAAACCTAACTCTCCCCATAAACATAAAAATACTTTATTTCAGTAACCGTAATCTTTGACGAGTCGGGAAATCTTTATTTTAAAATTCACAAGACGGAATGTGGAATAGACTTGGCGCTTCTACCATTCCAGTTTCGAACAGAAATTGCGAATGCCATGGAAAGTCTGAAAAGTCTTCAGTCGTTTCCCGAGTGGCCCCGTTGAAATTTTCGGAATTTTAACGAGCGATACCATTAGTAGGGGGCGCGTTTATGCGCCGTAAACTTTTTATCGTCCCCGCCTGGATATCATTTCGCGAAATGGGGAAGCTTTGAGTTCCATTTTAAAGCGTCTCAGGCGGCGCACAATTTGCGTTTTTGACTCGAGCCAAAGCGGGAATGTGATATTACCTTTACAGTCGCATTTACATACGAAATAAAGGTAAAAATTTAGGAGGAAGCTATTATATTAAGTCTATGATGATGAAATGTTTATTGAAATTACTTTCGTATTGATGTTTTTAGCTATAAAGAGTTTATTTTTATTACTAATATAATAAAGTTGTAAATAAAAATTAAAATTAGATTGATTTAAGTTTCATTTAGAAAAAAAATCAAATCAAAATGTTTAAAAGTGAATTTTTGATGAATTTTTAAAGTTAATTTCTTAAGTTAGAAAAGTGTCAAAAATGTTTACCAACTTTGAAAATTTTTTTAATTTTTTTGACAGCACTTGGAAAAAAACGGTCTTTTTTAATTAAAATTAGAATGATTTTAGTTTCATTTAGAAAAAAAATCAAATCAAAATTTTTAAAAATGAATTTTTGATGAATTTTTAAAGTTAATTTTCTTAAGTTAGAAAAGTGTCAAAAATTTTTTCCAACTTTGAAATTCTTTTTTATTTTTTTGACAACACTTGGAATAAAATGGTCTTTTTTAATTAAAATTAGAATGATTTAAGTTTCATTTAGAAAAAAAATCAAATCAAAATCTTTAAAAATGAATTTTTGATGAATTTTTAAAGTTGATCGATTTTTTAAAGTTAGGTTAAGAAGTGTCAAAAATGTTTACCAACTTTGAAAATTTTTTTAATTTTTTTGACAACACTTGGAATGAAACGGTCTTTTTTAATTAAAATTAGAATGTTTTAAGTTTCATTTAGAAAAAAAATCAAATCAAAATCTTTAAAAATTAATTTTTGATGAATTTTTAAAGTTAATTTTCTTAAGTTAAAAAAGTGTCAAAAATTTTTACCAACTTTGAAATTTTTTTTAATTTTTTTGACAACACTTGGAATAAAACGGTCTTCTTTAATTAAAATTAGAATGTTTTAAGTTTCATTTAGAAAAAAAATCAAATCAAAATCTTTAAAAATGAATTTTTTATGAATTTTTAAGTTTGATCGATTTTTTAAAATTTAGGTTAAAAAATGTCAAAAATGTTTACCAACTTTGAACATTTTTTAAATTTTTTTGACAACACTTGGAACAAAACGGTCTTTTTTAATTAAAATTAGAATGATTTAAGTTTCATTTAGAAGAAAAATCAAATCAAAATCTTTAAAAATGAATTTTTTATGAATTTTTAAAGTTAGTTTTCTTAAGTTAGAAAAGTGTCAAAAATTTTTTCCAACTTTGAAAATTTTTTTTATTTTTTTGACAACACTTGGTATAAAATGGTCTTTTTTAATTAAAATTAGAGTGATTTAAGTTTCATTTAGAAAAAAAATCAAATCAAAATCTTTAAAAATGAATTTTTGATCAATTTTTAAAGTTAATTTCTTAAGTTAGAAAAGTGTCAAAAATGTTTACCAACTTTGAAATTTTTTTTAATTCTTTTGACAACACTTGGAATAAAACGGTCTTTTTTAATTAAAATTAGAGTGATTTAAGTTTCATTTAGAAAAAAAATCAAATCAAAATCTTTAAAAATGAATTTTTTATGAATTTTTAAAGTTAATTTCTTAAGTTAGAAAAGTGCCAAAAATTTTTTCCAACTTTGAAATTTTTTTTTATTTTTTTGACAACACTTGGAATAAAACGGTCTTTTTTAATTAAAATTAGAATGATTTAAGTTTCATTTAGAAAGAAAATCAAATCAAAATCTTTAAAAATGAATTTTTGATGAATTTTTAAAGTTGATCGATTTTCTAAAATTAGGTTAAAAGTGTGAAAAACTTTTTACCAACTTTGAAAATTTTTTAAATTTTTTTGACAACACTTGGAATAAAACGGCCTTTTTTAATTAAAATTAGGATGATTTAAGTTTCATTTAGAAAAAAAATCAAATCAAAATCTTTAAAAATGAATTTTTGATGAATTTTTAAAATTAATTTTTTTAAGTTAGAAAAGTGTCAAAAATTTTTTCCAACTTTGAAAATTTTTTTGACAACACTTGGAATAAAACGGTCTTTTTTAATTAAAATTAGAATGATTTAAGTTTCATTTAGAAAAAAAATCAAAACAAAATCTTTAAAAATGAATTTTTGATGAATTTTTAAAGTTGATTTTCTTAAGTTAGAAAAGTGTCAAAAATTTTTTCCAACTTTGAAAATTTTTTTGACAACACTTGGAATAAAACGGCCTTTTTTAATTAAAATTAGAATGATTTAAGTTTCATTTAGAAAAAAAATCAAATCAAAATCTTTAAAAATGAATTTTTGATGAATTTTTAGAGTTAATTTCTGAAATTAAAAAAGTGTCAAAAATGTTTACCAACTTTGAAAATTTTTTTAATTTTTTTGACAACACTTGGAATAAAATGGTCTTTTTTAATTAAAATTAGAATGATTTAAGTTTCATCTAGAAAAATATCAAATCAAAATCTTTAAAAATGAATTTTTGATGAATTTTTTAAAGTTGATCGATTTTCTTAAGTTAGGTTAAGAAGTGTCAATAATTTTTTACCAACTTTGAAAATTTTTTTAATTTTTTTGACAACACTTGAAATAAAACGGTCTTTTTCAATAAAAATTAGAATGATTTAAGTTTCATTTAGAAAAAAAATCAAGTCAAAATCTTTAAAAATGAATTTTTGATGAATTTTTTAAAAAATTGTTAATTTTCTAACCTAAAAAATTTTTTTCCAACTTTGAATTTTTTTTTAATTTTTATGACAACACTTGGAATAAAACGGTCTTTTTTATTAAAATTAGAATGATTTAAGTTTCATTTAAAACAAAAATCAAATCAAAATTTTTTAAAATGAATTTTTGATGGATTTTTAAAGTTGATCGATTTTCTTAAGAAAATGCAGAATATTAAAAATCTGATATTGAGTTGAATTGAATCAAATTGAATCAAATTGAGTGACTTAAAAAGACTAATTCTAATTGCAAAATTAATTGAATAATCTTTATAATTAGAATTTAGTTGGTAATTTGGTCCATAATATGAAATACACCGTATTTGCAACTGATCCCATTTGCTAATTTCTATCGCAAATTAATTGCCGGTGGTAAATATAATTTCATAGAATTCGACGTTAATTATCCTGATCAATGCCATTAGCCGTCTGTTCAATGCTGGGAACAATGGTCCAGTTACAATAGTAACGTTGTAAATTCTTGGTTATAAAACGAGGAAATTACGGATACTAATTCCTATTCAGGATGATTTAATATTCCAAAAATATTAAAACCCTTAATTTTATTCATAATTTATGAAGTTTATTCAAATGTTATATTAAAAAAAACAAATAAGTTAAAGTCTCGTTCATTAAAAACATCATAAATAGCTAACGACCATTTATCATTTGTTGTTTAGCTTTTCCGCGAGCTTTTTTGTGATTAAAAGTTTCAAGCTGGACGGGTACGCAAAGTTTTCTAATGAAACACCGGGAAAACTTAAAATTAACTTTTGAACAAGGCTGTTATCGCTTCAAAACAAGTAATCCTATGCTTACTATTTACGATACTTAATGGATCTTATTTGTTAAACTCTCAAAGTTACTTACTAATTAAAACGATATTTACCTTTATTTATTATTAATATAGAAGTTTTAAAAGTGATTTGAAATTTCATAAATGAAAAATGAGGATTAGTGTTAATACACTTTGGTAGATTTTTAATCAAAAGGTAAAATATATGTAAAGGATGATTTATCGAAAGGTATGGAAGGCGAACGTTTGATAAAAAATTGGTTTTATTGTGAAGACCTTTTGCGAACCCGGTTTCGATCAGATTGGGATAAAATCCTCTCTTTCTCCGACAAACTCCGGTGGCAAACTCTAAACGAAGCTGACATTTCTGACCTCAGTCAGTTCGTCATCCCTTCTCGAGAAAATAAGCTTTCAGAGGATTACATTCGCTCGATGCCATCGTCTGTGCGGATTACATCTACATTGCAATTTACAGCATCGATTCGTTTACTTTTATGAAAACTTGTAATGAATAAGAATAAGGAATGATATCTATAAAACTCTGCTTATACAGGATATTCAAATTTCATACCGATTTGTGTACTTGGCGTGAAGATGACTGGTAACCACAATCCTAAGAGTAGTAATCTCCACATCGCAATCGTCTAGTATTTGCTGTTTGAATATCCCTGTATGTATAAAATCAAAATCGAATTTGTTCGAAAAATTGAATTCATTTTTATTGATTAGAAGAAAAATCTGATGTTTATCTAAAAAGAAAAGTTATAAATTTTCAAACTTCGTCGATTTCGTTAGAGTATTGACCGGGGACCACTAAACGAACGACGGCAATAAAATATCGAAATCGTTTAAATCGTCCAATTCCTCAGCTCGTAAGCCGCGGCCGTAAAACGAACGAACGAACGAACAAACGCGGTAGCTCGCCTTATAAGTAAACCGTTTCCGATGGTTTGCTTTCCTTCTCCCCGCCGAGACAACAGCGCACTTTATGGCCGGTCCCCGTTTTATTACCGGGTGTCGCGCTGAAGTGCCCCTCGCTGAAGTACGACGTGATAAGAGAAGAGAGCCCCCGGTCGGGGGCTGTTTTCGTAGAGTTCGGGGGCCGTCTAGGTACCGTAGTCTGTGGGGGGCGGACGCCCCAAGTTATGAGATCTTTGCCCGACGGGAACGGAGCAACGGCGGCGTCGCGACGCCTCGGACGGCGCTCCACGAACGTGATAATACCAGTATAACACCGGGGACCGTCGTAAAACCCTCCCGTGACTTCAACGATCTTACATTGGAATACCAAGATGTGGTGAGTTTTGTTGGAGAGGTAACATGTTTCTACACATACAGGTGTATGAAATGTTTCAAAGAAAGAAAATATTTTCCAAACAATTTTAATTATATTTACTTGTAATATAAATCTGCCCAAAAAAATAATCAATTTTTATTGTTATTTAGTGTAATCGTTTGTTAAAACGAAGCATTACGAGAGATCGAAACATGGACTCATTAATTTCCTTAATAACCATTGAATTAGATTACTGGAATGAAAATCGTATACCATATAAGTAAATTAAACTTAATTTAAATTAAATTAAAAGAAATATTCGGTCGGTTTTGATGCTTAAAGATAACCAACTGAGAGCTTCGGATATAACGTGCCCACCGGACGTTATTATGTCGAATTAAAAACTAACACTGGGCAGTAATTGTGGGAAAAGTAGTTACTGACGCCAGGATGGCAGATGGTGTGCGTATGAGGTAGACTTACTACCGCACGCAACTCCGAGTTTATATGGCTTTCTCATGCAAAATATTTCAATATTTCCGTGGGTGGATTGCAGTGTACACTCTAAAATAATTTTTTTAATCGTGATAAAATTCATTAATTTTTTTGGAATTTTTAAATATTTTTTACCGGGTTGATAAGCATTATATAACAACTACCATATGAACAATGCCTAAATTCCCTATCGAATCAACCAGTTAAATTAAATTTCAAAGTTAGTACGCGGAAAACGTTCCCTGTACGGTTGGACGAGAATCAAATTAAAAGTTGAAGGGCACGACCTTCCGCGGTCAATTTTCGTATTAAACGCCGTTCGGCTACGTGCTTTCCCGACCTTAATTGACTCCCACCGTTTCTCTTCGAAGACGTGACTGGAACCCTTCCATTCGCGATACCTTTCTTTCTAATCCTGCGGGCGCCGAGAGTAAAAAAAAACCGTAGGCTAGTCAATTAATAGCCAAACGTCCGGCGTGGGCGATTATTACCGCCGTATTAAATGTATTTTATGCGAAATGCACCTTGTTCCAAAGCCCGTAATTATACACTGCGGGCTCGTAAATCTGTTTCGTGGCAAGGTGGGTACAAATGAAAGAAGAACTTTTGTGAAATTTATGTGTGAGGTTAATGTGTGAGTTTGTTTTTACCGGGATATGTTACTAACAAGGTTACTATAATAAATTTGACCATTATAAAGATTAATGAGCTATTATTAAAAACTATTTGAAGTGAAAGTGCTTTATTTTGAATGTTTTTTATATCTGGACGTTGCAATACAGACAACAAGGAAAAAAATATAACAATGCAAATGAAATTTTTTGGAGAGGATAGCGGGAATAATGAGGTGGTATAGAATAGGAATCAAGACCAAGAAAAAAAATGAGAAGATGAATAAAAGTCATCTCTTTTATTCATTTTCTCATGAATATTCATAATTCATGAAAGAGAAAGAAGACAGAAGGAAAAGGGAGAAGGAACAAGAGAGAAAGAAGAAGCGAGAAGAGAAAAAATGAAAGAGAGAAGGGAGAAGGGAGAAGAATTGAAGAAAATTGTCAAGAACCGGACGAAATGGAAATAGAAATCAAGACTAAGAAAAAAATGGGTGAACCAGTACAAAAAATAACAGAGAGAGGAAATAAAAGAAAGAAAACAGAAACGAGAAGAGAAAAGAAAGACAGGAAAACAGAAAAAGCGAGAAGAAAAAAGAGAAAAGGGATAAAGGAAAACTGAGCATGAAGAAGCAAGCAGGAGAGAAGAGAGAAGACTCTAGAAGAATTGAAGAAAATTGTCAGGAACCGTTAGGAATTTTCCGGATGACATGGAAAAAGGAATCAAGACTACGAAAAAAATGAGTAGACGAACAGAAGAGATAAAAGAGAGAGTTAAGAGAGAAGGGAGAAGTGAGAAGAGGAAGGAGAGAAGACAGAAGAATCTAGAAAAATTGAAGAAAATTGTCAGCAACCGAATGACATGAAAATAGGAATCAAGGCTAATACAAAAATGGGTAGACGAACAGAAAAGATAAAAGAGGCAAAAGAGAAAAGAAAGAAGGAAGACGAGAGAAAGAAGAAGCGAGAAGAATGAATAAAGAAGGTAAATGGGAGAAAAGAGGCAAATCTAGAAGAATTGAAGAAAATTGTCTGGAACAGGAGGAAAAGGAAATAGGAATTAAGACTAACAATAAGAAAGAAATGGGTAGACGAATAGAAGAGAGAAAAGAATGAAGAAAGAAGAGAGAAGGGAGGAAGGAGAAGAGCAAAGAAATAAGGAAGAAGAGAGACAAATCTAGAACAGGAATCAAGCCTAAGAAAGGAATGGGTAGACGAATAAAGGAAATAAGAGAGAGAAAAGAAAAGACAAGAGAGAATGAAGAAGGAAGAAAAGAGAAGTGAGAACAGAAAAGAGAGAAGGGAGAAGGAAAAAAGGATAAGAGAGAATGAAGAATCAAGAAGAGAGAAACGAGAAAAGAGAAGCTAAAAGACGAAGGAGAGAAGAGAGAGTAATCTAGAAGAATTGAAGAAAATTGTCAGGAATCGGATGACATGGAAAAGGGAATTAAGAGAGGCTGGAGGGAAGGAGGAAGAAGATAAGTAAGAAGAGGCAGGAGAGAAGACAGAAGAATCTAGAAAAATTGAAGAAAATTTTCAAAAATCGGACGACATGGAAACAGGAATTAAGACTAAGAAGGAAATGGGTAGACGAATAGAAGAGATAAAAGAGAGAGACGAGTAAAGGAAGAAGGAGAGAGAAAGGAGAAGCGAGAAGAAAAAGAAGAGAAGAAAGAATGGAATAAGGAGAAGAAAGACAAATCTAGAAGAATTGAAGAAAATTGTCAGGAACAGGACGAAAGGGAAATAGGAATCAAGACTGAGAAAGAAATGGGTGAACGAATAAAAGAGAAAAAAAAAGATAAGGAAGAAGAGAGAAGGGAAGAAGGAGAAACGAGATGAGGGAAGGAAGAAAAGAGACGCGAAAAGAGGAAAGAGATAAGGGAGACGAGAGAAGAGAGAAAAATCTAGAATAGGAATCAAGGCTAAGAAAGGAATGGGTAGACGAATAGAAGAAATAAAAGAGAGAGAAGAGAAAAGAAAGAAGTAAGGAGAAAAAAGAAAAGAAAGAAGTAAGGAGAAAAAAGAAAAGCAAGAAGTAATTAGAGAAGAGAAAAGAAAGACGGGAGAAGCGAGAAGCGATGAGACAAGAAAGAAGAGGGAAGGGAAGAGCAAGGAGAGGAAAGAGAAGAAATAAGAAAGAAGAGAGAAGGGAAGAGAGAAGAAAGGAAAGAAAAGAGACAATAAAACAGAACACAGAAGGGAGAAGAGAGAAGAGAGAAGGGAGAAGGGAGAAGGGAGACGAGAGAAGAGAGAAAAATCTAGAATAGGAATCAAGGCTAGGAAAGGAATGGGTAGACGAATAGAAGAAAGAAGAGAAAAGAAAGAAGTAAGGGGAGAAGAGAAAAGAAAGAAGTAAGGAGAAAAAAGAAAAGAAAGAAGTAAGGAGAAAAAAGAAAAGAAAGAAGTAAGGAGAGAAGAGAAAAGAAAGAAGGGAGAAGCGATGAGACAAGAAAGAAGAGGGAAAGGAAGAGCAAGGAGAGGAAAAAGAAGAGAGAAGGAAAGAGAGAGGAGAGGAAAGAGAAGAGACAATAAAACAGAACACAGAAGAGAGAAGAGAGAAGGGAGAAGAGAGAAGGGAGAAGAGAGACGGGAGAAGGGAGAAGGGAGAAGAGAGAAGGGAGAAGGGAGAAGAAAGAAGGGAGAAGGGAAAAAAGAGAAGCGAGGAGAGAAGAGAAAGATGAGACAAGAAAGAAGGGAGCAGCGAGGAGAGTGGAGAGAAGTGTGAAAAGAGGATAAAGAAGAGAGTCGGGAGAAGAGGAGAGACCCGAGATAAGAAAAAGAGAGAAGGCAGAAGCAAGGAGAGGAGAGAGATGAGGCAAGAAAGAAGACAAAAGTGAGAAGCGAAGTTGGGTTGAGAGATGAAACAAAGAAGAAGAGAGAAGGGAGAAGCGAGGAGAGGAGAAAGATGAGACAAGAAAGAAGGGAGAAACAAGGGGAGGAGAGATGAGACAAGAAAAAAGAGAGAATAGAGAAGAAAGAAGCATCTAAAAGATTTAAAGAACACTGTAAGGAACCACCGAAATGAAAAAATTTAATCAACAGCTAAGAGAAGACACACATTCGACTTCGAATAAGACATAACGACAAAAAGAGAAGAATGACTTTTATATGCTACCATCTAAGCCAGGGGTGGGCAACCTTTTGTGTAGTGGAGTACTCTTTGTACACGGACCGGAGTAGAAAACTGACAATTTTTTTGTTATTTGTAAGACTAAAAAAAGCTTTCCTTAGTGCAATAACTGCTCGGAAAACATGAGATCTGAGGGTTCGAAGTCCAGTGCCATAATGAGATATTTTTGTTCTCTAACAAAAATTATTTCTTATTCTTTCAAAAGGTTTCGCGGGCCGGATTTGACCATCACGAGGGCCGGAGTTGACCCGCGGACCGGAGGTTGCCCACCGTTGATTTAAGCAGTGACATTCTCAAATAAGCTCATAATCAATATATCTCTATCAAATATTTTCACCATTGTTAATATATTACTACAAGAAAATTTAATAATCCTGAAGTAAACGGAAAATATATTATACTGAATATTAAAAACTTCAATAAATTCATTTCTTTTTGTATTACTAATGATTTGCTAAAAATCATCCTTTAATGTTAAAAGTTTAACCACTCTTATCAAACTATTTTTTTTTCTTATCTAATTTAATTAGTTTCCTTCCAATACCCATTCAATATAACCGGATTCAATCCACTCGTCTTACAAATCATCATAAAAGGCGCACTCTAATTTATTCAAGCACTTCAATAGAATTGTCGTTTCGGAGAACCATGCTGCACCTCTTAAATTTGCGTAAGAGACGGTCTCTACCAGTTAAAGGGTCATCACCTCCTGATTAATTCGGCAGAGTGCTTTGAAGTTACGTAACCCATCCAATTCTACCACCAACAACTTGGTCTTCCATCGATTTAATCCATACTTCTCCCCTATTATTGTTTCCTTGGTCATCTATTCCACTTCAACGCCGCCACCGAGGTTATCTACTTTTCAATAGTTTCACGCTATATAAAGCTACCGGGATATAAAACGAATTGCCAATAAAGACAACGTTTGTAGTTACTGTTGATTTAACATTCGGCACAGATATTTATTAAAGTTGGTATAAAGATTTTTATTTGTAGAGGGTAGTGTAAATATTTGGTAGTGTTCATTTTTATGATATAGTGAAAGTAAATTATTAATTTTTTTTACAGATCAATAAAAAAAATTATATTATTACTATATTTTAACAGATTTTAAAAGTATACAGGTGTCTTTTGTCGTGTGCGAAAAGTAATCAAATTTATCTTTTGGACTGGTTTGGATGAACATTAAAAATAAACAGTCTGGTTTTTTCCGTGTGTGCAAAAATAAAAAAATATCAGTTATTAGATGAGGCGGGTAGAATAGCTATGGTAGTTCGACGTGCGCCATTGGTTTGGATGGACGCCGCTGGTTTTTACGACCGTCGGCGGTCGTTGAATCGCGCGGGCGGCGGGCGTCCCGGCGCTGGTCGTCGCGACGCGCGGCGGCGTCGTCGTGCGTGTGTCTGCACTGGGGCCATAAAACTTTACGACCGAAACATCGACCGGTCCGTCGTCTAGGCAACGCGCACGTGTACAGTACGCGACGCCGACGCTAACGCCGCAGCAGCGCCGCGACGCTCAACGGAGTGCCGCAAAACGCAGACGGCACGTGCTTGGCGTTATTGTCGCCACGCAGACTGTACTGCTGCTCCATGTTGAGAGGTTATTTTGCGTCATACAAGTACTTCTCTTTGTAATTAGTATTTTTCTTCTTTATTTTTAACATTGTCGTTTGTACAATTATGAAAACTAGAAAAAAAATTTCATAAAAAAACTTTCTTTTTCCTACAAAAAAATTAGGAAAAAACACAGTAAACACTAAAATTGTATGAAACAAATTGAAGCATACCCTTAGGATATAGTAATAACAATCTCGTTTGCACCAAGGAAAACTTTTATTGTTTCGCAGTCACGCTCGTAGAACAACTTCAATTATGCAGAAACGTCATGCGCGCGATTTTACGTATTACGCGTTTGATTTACGATTTGTTAACCACCCGATATGTGATAGGTTTGCAAGTCCGATTTACTGCCGTACCGTTAGGGAGAAATAACAAGCGCAAATTGTTTTCTCGACAGTTAAAAAAGAACGAACGAGTCGATATTCGCCATTTCGTTAACGCACACATTCGCAACGTAAGAATGGTTGTACAGTAATAAAACTTTTAATCGACGTTTTATGGACGATGGATAAAGTTACGATAGAGGTGTTGGTATGCTTTACAGCTTAGCTTAAAACAAAGCATTAAAACGGTGAATATATTCGTCTTGTATAAGTATGTAGCACGTACGGTTTGCTTTACTATTATAATACAGTCATTTAAAAAATTACAGCTTGTAATTTACAAGGAGACAACCCGACCTTGTATTCGCCGATTTTGATTACAATCGTGTCAATGGATAGGTATTAGTATATAGTACAAAAGTGAGAAATATTAATTGTTCCGCATGTAGTAGTGGATTCGTGGTGAGTCAACAACGGGCGGGTCTTGGAGGAAGTTAACGATTGAAATATAAATGACGTAGCTTTGAATCGCAAACTGAAATCACGATTTCAGTTCAGAAGTGTGACGAAGACAGACGTCCTCCACCCACTTACAATCGCCCAACTGTTGCTAAAGCATCCGCAGATCGAATGGATGCACACTGTATATCAATATTCCTTATATGAGTGATATTAACATCCATATGGAGTTTATTATAATAATATATTAAAGTAGTTAAGCAAACAGAACGACGAACGACGTTGCGGTAGCCCTAATTGAAACTAAAATTCTCGATCGTCCGCCTGTCATTATCGTTAATTTTCGAACGCACATTTTGTCCAAAAACCACCGGCTCCGCGACTCTGCTTCCGGCTAACCTTCTCAACGGCTTTATAACGCAACGTTATATGCGAATCGGGAATCCTTTGGACCCGAAACGGCCGATTTAAGCCCTAAACGAAGTCCCCGTTTTCCGTCATTTTCGATTTGGGCCGATAAAACACTTGGTTCAATTTTCATAAACGTTATTTATTATTCTAACCACGCTATTGCCACATGAAATGTCAAAACGATCGGTTTATTAATAATTATCAAATAGGGTAAATGCACTGGTTAGCCGACCGGCACTGGATCTCGACCATTTTGTCATTTAAAGTCAAATATTAAGAAATATATTCGCTATACTTTAAAAAGGTGTGGACATTTGGTTTTGTACTTCTATAGCACTCTTTAAATTGTTCTTAAAATGCAGCTAAAAATCTGCGTTATTCCGTGAAAAATCAGTAAATACGTGTCTATCGCGATGACAGTGTAGTTTCATGTATAGTGCAAAAAAATGTCAACCAATAGGCCAGAAAATAGTAAATAATTTTGATTTTAAACACGTTAGGTGATTATATTATGGTTTATATCTATTATTATTTATAGTTGCTTATATATTTTAAGAAAAAATAGGCTTACAGTAAGTTTTTTGCTTAATATTTGATGGTCGCCAACCAATATTAAAATAATTGCCGTTTTCAGTTCTCGACCAAAATGGTCGAGAATCAGTAAGCTTTTAAAAAAATTAATTGTTTTGGTAATATCATCTATTTAAGAATTGTTGGTATTGTTGTATATACTGTCATTAATTTATATATCTACTTTTTAAGTTTTAGTTTGCGACCATTAAATCAGACCTAAGTATTCTTTTTTTACACTCGTATTATAGGTGGTCGAAAATCAATTAGTTCTCGACCACAGTAACAAGGAAATTGATTAATGTCACTTTCTTTATTAGTAAAAAAAATAATAATCTATTTTTTTAAAGTTCCTATTTATGTTTGTTTAGTGAAAATGTATGTATACATATAATAAAATTGTTTGACTTTATGTTTTTTTTCTAATGAACTCTATTGTCCTAAATATATTTTCTTAGAAATTAGTCCAATTTGTGATGGTCGAGAACTAAAATAAAATGGTCGAGAACTCCGCGGAGTGGTCGAGAAAGAGTGAAATTGTACTTTTTTTATTTTTATTGAAATTTTAATAAATATCGTTGAAAGAAAGGAAAAAGCATACTTGCGCACTGTTAAGAACTCATTGAGGAATCATTGAAGGCTAGGTGTAATAAAATTTGAATAATTTTTCGATATGTAAAGTACATTCAAAGTCAATTATTTTGTTAACTGGTCGAGAACCAATGCATTGACACTATTTAATTTTTTTCAGAGCAGAAATTCGAATAAATTTCACTAAAAACTAATTAAATTCTTGAAAATATCACCAAAAATTAAATTTGTAAAAATTCCCCCAAAATTACTAAAATTTTTAATAATTCCACCAAAAACTTATAAAATTTCTAAAAATTCCATCAAAGCTATCAAAATTTTTAACAATTCCACCAAAAACAAAATTTTTAAAAAATATACTAAAATTAAGATTAATATCGTCAAGAATTGATTAGTCTTAAAAATTCCACAAAAATAAAAAACTAATAATAAAAATTCCACAAAAGTTAGTTAAATTGAATATAATTTCACCAAAAATTATTGAATTTGCAGATAATTCTACTAAAAACTAAATTTTTTAAAAATTCCACCCAAAATCAATAAAATTGGTAAAAATTCCACGAAAAACTTACTATATTCGTAAAAATTCCACCAAAGTTACCAACATTTTTAACAATTTCACCAAAAACGCACTAAATTTTTTCAATTTTTCACTAAAGTTACAAAAATGTTGAATAATTCCGCAAAAAACTTACTGATTTTTAAAAAATACCACCAAAAACTTACCAAATTCATACAAATTCTACTAAAATTACCAATATTTTTAACAATTCCACCAAAAATGATTAAAGTTAATAAAATTCCACCAAAGTTATCAACTTTTTTAATAGTTACATCAAAAACATACTGAATTTTTTAAAAATTCCACCAAAAATTAATACAATTTGAAAAAATTCCACAAAAAACTTACTAAATTCATAAGAATTTTACCAAAAACACTGATTTTTTTTATTCCATCAGAAATTAATGAAATTCGCAAAAATTCCACCAATGTTATCAAAATTTTTGATAATTCTACCAAAAACACACTGAATTTTTTAAAAAATTCCATTAAAAATGAATACAATTTGCAAAAATTCCACCAAAAACTTACTAAAATTAATAAGAATTCTACCAAAAACACTGATTTTTTTATTCCACCAGAAATGAGTAAAATTCGCAAAAATTCCACCAATGTCATCAAAATTTTTGATAATTCCACCAAAAACATACTGAATTTTTTAAAAATTCTACCAAACATTAAAACAATTTGCAAAAATTCCACCAATGTTATCAAAATTTTTGATAATTCCACCAAAAACATAGTGAATTTTTTAAAAATTCCACCAAAAATTAATACAATTTGCAAAAATTCCACCAAAAACTTACTAAATTCATAAGAATTTTACCAAAAACACTGAATTTTTTTTAAAATTCCACCCGAAATGAATGAAATTCGCAAAAATTCCACCAATGTTATCAAAATTTTTGATAATTCCACCAAAAACCTAGTGAATTTTTTAAAAATTCCACCAAAAATTAATACAATTTGCAAAAATTCCACCAAAAACTTACTAAATTCATAAGAATTTTACCAAAAACACTGATTTTTTTTTATTCCATCAAAAATGAATAAAATTCGTAAAAATTCGACCAATGTTATCAAAATTTCCGATAATTCCACCAAAAACATACTGAATTTTTTAAAAATTCCACCAAAAATTAATACAATTTGAAAAAATTCCACCAAAAACTTACTAAATTCATAAGAATTTTACCAAAAAGACTGAATTTTTTTAAAATTCCACCAGAAATGAATAAAATTCGCAAAAATTCCATCAAAGCTATTAAAATATTTAACAACTACACCCAAAACTTACTGAATTTTTTTTATTCCACCAAAAACTTAGAAAAATCCTAAAAATTACACCGAAATTGTCAACATTTTTAGCAATTCTACCAAAGACTTACCAAATTCTTTTAAAATTCCACCAAAATGTCCAAATTCTTTTAAAATTCCACCAAAAATCAATCAAATTAGAAACAATTTCATTAAAAAGTAACTAAAACCTTGAAAATTCCATCAAAAACTTAGTAAATTCATAAAAATTCCACCAAAGTTACTAAAATTTTTAATAATTCTACCAAAAATAATGAATTTTTGTTAAAATTCCACCAAAAAACGAAATTTGTAAAAATTCCACCAAAAATTTACCAATTTTTTTTTAATTCCACCAAAAACTTACTAAATTCGTAAAGCTTCCATCATAGTTACCAAAATGTTGATCAATTCAACCAAAAGCAATAATTTTTTTTTAGAAAAATATTAAAAATAAAACAAAACTAGTTTTTTTACTTATAAATGATAATAAAATTATTTGAATATTAAAAATAAAAACTAAAATAAAAAATAACATACCAAATGTTGAATTTAAACTAAAATCTTTTAATGTTACATCGCATAGTACCGCTAAAATACGCGTAATAAACTCCAGCGCGAACTTTACAGCTTTTAACATGGGTTTGTCTAACTGTATGCGTAAACTACTCCACAGAAATTTACTTTGGTCGCAGATGGTACTCGCGCGTTGTTAAAGCTTGGTTCTCTGGCACCTGTTTATGACCTAATAAACTATGCTCCAATAATTCAACGGGCACAATACGTTTCCGCCTTCCCGGAAAGTTTTGGGACCGTCAAGCTATGAACCTCGGAATGCTTTGCATTTCACGCGTTGTACAATTCTCGTACGGTTATTCCGGTGGCATTTCGTAACACATTCATGAAGTTTTACGTCACAAAGCTTTGAATTACTCACATTTGCGGACAATTAAAACACGTGTATAATCATATAAATATACCATTATGTATTTGTCGTGTCTACTTCGACGACTAACCATAAAATCAGTAATAATCCCTTATTTGTTTATTCTATTGGGTTGAGTAAACGCATTGGTCCGCCTACAAGCTAACAATCGATCGACACCGCTGTAAATACCGTAGAGAACGAGCTCTCGAAGATATTTAATGCTTAGCTACGAACGACGATAACCGCCCGTTTTGCGGGGGTTTACAAATTGAAATTTACACTTTCAGTCCGCTCAACGAGCGGGAAACCCGCCCATTCTGTCTAGCTAGGGCTAAGCACTCCCAAAGTCTCGTAGTTCTAATACGAATGGGGTAATTGAATTTTCGTTCGGGCATGTCAATATTTGTTAGTCTAATGAAATATATCTGTCGACCAAATGGCCAGTTGTTCGTTAGAAAAGTATCCATCTTCGAAGGGGGAAAATGATACTTGTTTGTTCTCACCACTTAAAGTGGTTACTCTTCGGTTTGTTAGAGATTTAGACCACCCTTCGTAGGATTTGTTCTAAAAGGCTTTGGTTAAGTGTTATTCCAACTTGATCTTTTTAAGTTACATCAAAAAGATATACATACAGTATTTATTCAACCTGCGGATAGACGTTTTAGCAACAGTTGGGCGATTGTAAGTGGACGGAGCTTGCGCTCTCAGATATATACGGCTAGAACCTTTTCTTCTGTTAGACTAGGTATCGAATTGCATAGGATTTTAATGAGTTAGGTAAAGAAACACCAACTCCAATCGGCTCGATAAGTAAAAGTAGTATATCTGTTCTGTTTTAACCAATAGAAGCTTTATTGTCGTCCTTTTTCCACTTTAAGGTGCGAATTTAAACTTCGGATGTTAACTAAATGGTAAAAGTCCTTGATAATCTGATTGAGATCATCAATTGAGCCAGGTTGAAGACAAACGGCGCTATAAATAACCCACGCAGCAGTCGAACGAAAAAAGAATACGAAATCCACCCGACGTATCAAGGTTGACCGGTCGAAATTCGCAGAACTGCCATCTCGTAGTGGGTCAATACAGGAAACGGCATCAAAAGCCCGGTTTACGACCGCCAGACGCCGGTTATTGTAGATCCTCGCGCAAACGTACGGGATTTATTTAATTACAAGAGTACTTCATCTACTAAAACTTTCTCGACGGTCTACGCCGCACCGTCGTTTTTATTGTATGGCAGCGGTAAATGGTTTCCAAACAATTTACAACTTGTATCCAACTCGCTGAACCTTTTTCAGCCAAAGGAGACGTCGGGTTGGAGGAAGAAAAACGTAATCCGTATAATGAAGTTACTCTGAACAAGTTCTTTTTTTGTATTAAGACTACTTTTACTTGATAATGAGGAGAATAATAATGACAAAGAAAACGGACTAAATGGAAATATACAAAATAAAGTTAATTTTTTTAAAGGAAAACGATAATATTTATTAAACGAGACCCAATTAATATATCAATAGTTAAGGTGACCAGACGTCCCGTTTTTGGCGGAACAGTCCCGATTTTTCACAATTTGTCCCGCGTCCCGCGACGTTTTTCAAAAGTCCCGACTTTTAGAATTAAGTGAAATTTTATATTTATGAAAATCATCGCTTTGCGTTCTAAGAATCCTACGGGTTACAACGACTAACATATTGCTTTTGCTAAAAAAGATGAATATCAGAAAATACTTGGACACAGTAAAACGCGTTGGTTAGTTCTTCTGCCAGCTATCGAAAGAATTTTGAAGATGTATGATCCTTTAAAATCCTACTTTCCATCCCAGGACAAATGTCTTAGAATTTTAGAAAAATTTTTTGAAAGAGAATATTCAAAAATTTGGCTAGAGTTTCTCCAAAATCAAGCTGCTCTTTTTCAGCACGTTATAAAGCTTACTGAAGATGATGAAATATCGGCAATCAGAGTAGCAAATGAAGTTAATAATTTGTCAATATCAAGAAAGTTTAGAAAATAATTTTCTACCGTTAACTATTCGCAATAGTATAAATCAGCTCGAAGAGCAGGGTACAATAAATTATTTTATAGTTTTATAGTAACTGCAAAGATTATTTGGAAGACCCCGGACCACATTAAGGTGTTTTTACACCTTAAGGTTTCAAAAATCTGACAAAGTTCTTTGGAAAAATCGGAGCTTTAGTACTTCTAGACTTGTTTTTTTCCTTACAACTTGATAAATTATTCCAGAAAACCAAAAAAGTGATTTTCCAGAATAACATCTTGTATATTAAAAATCCAATCTATTGAAAATCTATTTTTTGAATCTTAAAATTTAAAAAATCCAACAACATCCTTTGAAGAAATCGTCTTTTGTAATTTTTTAGCTTGGATTTTTTCCTTGCAATCAGATAATTTTTTCCTTACAATCAGGTAAATTTTTCCAAAAAGCCAGAATAGTAAAATTGAGTATTATTTTTAGATGGTGAATCCAAAGTAGAAATGTGGAAACCCTACATTTCTAAAAAACACCTAAATCTCTAAGAAAATCCTTCGTAAGACTTGAGAATTCATCGTAATCTACCAAAAACAAGAATTCAAAAGCTTGAAATCTTGTTATTTTTGGTTTACGATGAAGTCATAAAGTCAAGATGTTAATTGAAATACGAATTTGGATCCAGCGATAAAAGCAATATTCAATTTTACAACTTTAACTTTCTGAAATAACATCTTGTATTTTAAAAATCCAGTCTAATTTCCAATATATCAAAAAACTATTTTTCGAACCTTAAGATTTTAAAAATCTAGCAACATCCTTTTGAGAAATCGTCTTTTGCAATTTTTTAGCTTGGATTTTTTCCTTACAATTAGATAAATTTTTCCTTACAATTAGATAAATTTTTCCTTACAATCAGATAAATTTTTCCAAAAAGCCAGAATAGTAAAATTGAATATTATTTTAGATGACCAGAACTTAATTGAAACGATGTGCAAAAATCATTTGATTGTGTTTCTCAAAAATTCCCAAATAATAATATTTCCGAAAATGATCTTTTTAATGAAGTGTCATTAGTAAAAAAATATATTGATAAGGAAAAGCTTAAATACTGGGCATCACAAAGAATCACAGTAGGAAATAAAATCTTAGTTGTCCCGCTTTGTCCACCTAAAAATCTGGTCACCTTATCAATAGTGGTACAAAATGTTATTCTCTTTTCTAAAGTAAAGTATGAGAAAAAATAACTTTTAATAAAAGAGGTAAGATGAGATGGTATAGTTGTCCACATCTAAGTTCAAAATTAGAAGCCACATAAAACATAGAATAATTATCTACCATTTTTACTTAAAACGACACCGGGAATCAATTAATTTTTTATCATATCATAATTACGAATCTTAGTGTGGAAGACTATAACTACTAACATTTCTAAAAAGCAATTTTCTTTGAGAAAACGGATTTTTACTTAAGACAACATCAAGAATCAATGTGTTATATTGTCATATTAGAATTATGAACCTTAGTGTGGAAGACTATAACTACTAACATTTGTAGAATGCAGTTTTCTTGAAGCAAAGGATTTCTTACCTAAGACAATACCAAAAATCAATCAGTTATATTGTTATATCCTAATTACGAACCTTAGTGTGGAAGACTATAACTACTAACATTTTTAAAAATAAATTTTCTTAGAGCAAACGAATTTTTACCTAAAACAACGCTAAGAATCAATAAGTGATTTTGTCAAACTGTAATTACGAACCTTAATGTGGAAGACTATAACTACTAACATTTCCAAAAAACAATTTTCTTAGAGCAAACGAATTTTTACCCAACACAACACCAAAAATCAATCGGTTATTTCATTATATTATAATTACGAACCTTAGTTTGGAAGACTATAACTACTAACGTTTCTAAAAAGCAATTTTTTTTAGAGCAAACGAATTTTTAACTAAGACGACACCAAAAATCAATTAGTTATTTCATCATATTGTAATTACAAACCTTAGCGTGGAAGACTATAACCACTAACATTTTTAAAAAGAAATTTTCTTAGAGCAAACAAATTTTTACCTAAAACAACGCTAGGAATCAATAAGTTATTTTGTCAAACTGTAATTACGAACCTTAATGTGGAAGACTATAACTACTAACGTTTCTAAAAAACAATTTTCTTAGAGCAAACGAATTTTTACCCAACACAACACCAAAAATCAATCGGTTATTTCATTATATTATAATTACGAACCTTAGTTTGGAAGACTACAACTGCTAACGTTTCTAAAAAACAATTTTCTTAGAGCAAACGAATTTTTACCCAACACAACACCAAAAATCAATCGGTTATTTCATTATATTATAATTACGAACCTTAGTTTGGAAGACTATAACTACTAACGTTTCTAAAAAGCAATTTTTTTTAGAGCAAACGAATTTTTAACTAAGACGACACCAAAAATCAATTAGTTATTTCATCATATTATAATTACGAACCTTAGTTTGGAAGACTATAACTACTAACGTTTCTAAAAAACAATTTTCTTAGAGCAAACGAATTTTTACCCAACACAACACCAAAAATCAATCGGTTATTTCATTATATTATAATTACGAACTTTAGTTTGGAAAACTACAACTACTAACATTTTTAAAAAGAAATTTTCTTAGAGTAAACGAATTTTTACCCAACACAACACCAAAAATCAATCGGTTATTTCATTATATTATAATTACGAACTTTAGTTTGGAAGACTATAACTACTAACATTTCTAAAAATCAATTTTCTTAGAGCAAACGCATTTTTAACTAAGACGACACCAAAAATCAATTAGTTATTTCATCATATTGTAATTACAAACCTTAGTGGGGAAGACTATAACCACTAACATTTTTAAAAATAAATTTTCTTAGAGCAAATGAATTTTTACCCAACACAACACCAAAAATCAATCGGTTATTTCATTATATTATAATTACGAACCTTAGTTTGGAAGACTATAACTACTAACGTTTCTAAAAAACAATTTTCTTTTTGCAAACGAATTTTTACCCAACACAACACCAAAAATCAATCGGTTATTTCATTATATTATAATTACGAACCTTAGTTTGGAAGACTATAACTACTAACGTTTCTAAAAAGCAATTTTTTTAGAGCAAACGAATTTTTACCCAACACAACACCAAAAATCAATCAGTTATTTCATTATATTATAATTACGAACCTTAGTTTGGAAGACTATAACTACTAACATTTCCAAAAAGCAATTTTCTTTTAGCAAACGAATTTTTACATAAAACGATATCAAAAATCAATTAGTTATATTATCATATTGTAATTACGAACCTTAATGTGGAAGACTATACCTATTAAAATTTCTAAAAAGATTTTTTTTTTGAGTAAACGTAAAACATCTAAAAAAAAGACTAATTAAATGATCATTATATCGATAAAATAAAACTTCGATTAACATCATTATAACAATAACCATTAAAAAAGTACTTCATTTAAAATTTTAAAAGAACCGTACGCGTACTCAATTTAGAAAACTTTTCCGCAGACATCACAATCAAATTTGATTATAAAATTATCTAAACTTGCAGGTCTCGGATAAAAAAAAGATCCCTACAAATTGGCGGTGTCTCTTCGAGCTAACGGTTGAGATCCCGCCGGAAGTCGGGTCGTTGATTTTTATCGGTAATAAGCGGTCGAGCGGGGATCGCAGAATTGCGAGTTCCTCCCTCATAATGAATCCCGAGCGACCTCCCGGGATAATGTTCCTGGAAGACGCTTAATTTAAACCAAGAGGACGCGCGGCGGCCGTATTTTCTCCGTTCTACTCCGTTTCCCTCTAACTTCCAACTAATACTAAACGTAGTACGTCGTTACTTTCTCATCTTTTCCCCTTCAGATCATTACCATTATACATTATAATTATTGCGATCGCTTAAAATTAAAGAGAGTTTTAAATGAAATTATATGATTTTCTTTTATAATACGAAAGATGGGGCATAAGTCATCAGATCAAAAAATTACATTTGATGCATGGAAGACATGTTGGGTTAGTGTCTATTTAAGGACAGTTTTTTCAATAAGTATTTTGGAATACTTAATACATACTTATTTCAATAAGTACGTAAGACAGAGAGTTGGGTGTAAGATAGTCGAGTGTAAGATAGAGACACTAAGCAAGGCAGTAACGTCAAAAGTTGGCGGACGATTATCGCAAATTGGGCCATCCTATTAGTCAAGTGTCCTTGGGATACATGTATATCACACTGCGATAGCCAGATATCTAGTTTGACTTTCCTCTCTATGCAATTAAAGACACATACAGAGACAACTGTCATTATGAACATACACCAACCCAATATATCTCCCAAACCCAAACATTATTTTGTGGATTTGCATAAACTCTTTTTAAACATAGTAAGCATGACTTACGTGCCCCAAATTTGATAGAATAGTTAATAGTTGTTAATAAAATCATAATACTCAAATAAGTAAACGGCTTAAATGGGTATAAATGTGATTTGCATCTCGTAATTCGACCGATTGTAGCAGACTAGCGAAAACGTTCCTCAACATAGGAGTTAGGGGTGGCTGCAAGAGCAAAGGCAATGAGGCGGTTAACGGGTTTTCCGCACGGAAAGATGCTCATCTTAAAAGGCGGACGGAGATTTGTATCCGCGATAAAGGGAGAGTTTTGATGTAAGTTTCGTATTCATAGACTTAAGAATACAATTTTTCTAACTATTCTAAATTAATCCTCTTACCATTTACTGTTTGATTTTATCGAATCTATCAGAAAAATTTTCTCCACTTATTACTTACCTGAAACAAAAAGAATAAAATATTAGTTCAATGGCATTCATTATTTAAAAAATTAAAACTTTTAAAATATCATTCAACAATTCACATCTAACAATTGGAAAAGTTTAAGTTCATTTAAATACAAGACGATTCAACAGACAGGCTTAGTCTGTGTAAGTTCGCAGTTCAGGTGACAACTACATTAAAAGTTTGCGCCTTCAATTGACTTTGGTATCTCGGTCCGCCTCCGCAGGCAAATTTAATTATTTCCAGTCCACTGGTTACCATATTTTAGCGGGAAGCTGTGGTCACGTCGGATAAGTTTATTGCAATTTAAGTTCAAGCTCGGAGTTGAACGTCGCGTCGTTGGTGTCGAGCGAATTGACGACTTTAATACTGTGAAATCAGCTTAGATTATCGTCCTAAATCTTATTTCAAATCTAAACTATAGATTCCTTAATTCTTTTAAAAAAATGTAATTAAGGCCAAAATTGGATCTTTAAAAGAAAAAAAAAATACCCATGGAATAAATTTTAAACATTTACGTTTAGAGGTCGTAAATCAATTCCAAACTTAATTATAAGAGTTTCCAGATTTTATTCGTTAAGTTTGTTTTAAAGTTTCGACAACTCTTGGTCGCATTAACGGCAATCGCGGTAATCCAATTCATTCCTAAAGTTGATTTACGACTTTCGCTCACGACGCTATTAACAATTTCCACAGCACCGCCGGTGATAATAAACTTGGCCGGTTGTCAATGTGTCCACCAAATGAATAAATGGGTTTGCTTTTGTATTTATTGTAATTAGATACAAGCCCTCTCGTTAATCGCGTCGCTTTTAATGGATAAATCAGAGTTGGATAGTTGTTCGGAGGTGTTCACTTAAGAACTCTCTTCTTTCATGAATTGTCAGGAATTGATTTGTTATGTTTGGGTAGTTGAAAGGTGAATAATTAGTCTTCTCGACTTGGTGTAACTAGACGAGAATAATGAATTTTTCTTATAACTATTCTGTTTCAATTATACGAAAGAAAAATTAAAAATCTCATTATATCCGAATAATGGAATTTAAACTTAAATTTGTCGATCTCGTTTTAAATTTCGCGTAAAAGCTCGAACCGCTGACGTTAAAATCTCGAACTTCCGGTCATTAAAATTCGACGGAATTACAAAATGCGATTCCTTTCTGCATAAATTAAACTTAAACGGGACGTTGCCATCCTCTTCTCCTCTTTGTTTTCCGTTTCACATTACGAAGGATTAACCCGATCGTTTCGTCCTCTCGCAAGCAAAAAAAAATACACTGAGATGTGCAAAGCTTGAAGCTATAAAAACTAATTTGGTGATTTTACACTTGGCATATCTCGAAACTCGATTCGTTTTATGTTTATGACCTTATATATGAAATTAGTATTCTTTATATAGAAACTTATAAAATGTATTGAAGCGTCAAATATAAATTGTTTTGGATATGAATAGAAGCGACAACCCCAATCGCAAAAGGGTAAACGCTCCATCCCAGCCAGCTAATAATCGATACGTTCAAGGTTTCATTGTCATGGGGCAGGCACAAAGAACTGCTTAGGAGTGCCATAATTCCAACTGGCAGTCCACTCCACTAGCATTACGCTTGGGGGGTGAGTTTAGTCGGACGCAAACGCGCTCTAAGCGCCCAGATAAGGGTTCCGAGCCGAATTTAACTGTGGGGGTAGTTCGCGCAGCCCCCATTCAATAATTCTAATTCTTGACGTTTATGGCTTGGGCGTTATTGGGACGCGCACGTCATGGCGAACGTTGGATTTGCATCGACAATACTACGAAACCATAGACATTATTCCCAGCGAACAAAGCTTCCATAGTACAATTTTGTACAGAGAGCTTCCATAGTACAGTTTTATACAGATACGTAGACGATTAGAAAGTTCTGTTTTAAATGGAAGCGGTCGTAAAACCAGGCTAGTTCCCCCCTCATTGGTAAATTAAATGGGGTTAGTGCCCCAACGTAATCCTGGTTTATCGGTAAATTTAATGTTAAAAACAGTAAATTTGTGCTGAAGATAACCGGCGAGGTTTTATTTGAATTTTATTAAGCTGTAAATTTTCAAGTCGATACAATTAGTGAAGATAAGATGTATTCGTGAGTTTTGACAATAACTAGATTTAAAGTTTATATGTTCAAGAAAAGACATGAATTTTAGAGATAATATTAAGGTTTTGGGGAGTTTCATTTATTTTTCTCTGTTATGACTTTTCTCTCTGTTAAATTTTCTATTTTGTGACTTTTCTTTTTTTTTGATTTTTCTCTCTTTTAACTTTGTTCTTTTTAGATACTTTTTTGTTTTGCTTCTTCTCTCGTCTGACTCTTCTGAGTTTCACTTTTCTCCCTTTTAACTCCTCTTTCTTCTGATTTTTCTCTCTTCTGAATTTTCCATCTGGTAATTTTTCTCTCTTCTGACTCTCTTCAGATTCTGTCTTCTCTCTTCTGATTCTGTCTTTTCTGACTCTTCTCTCTTCTAACTCCCCTCTATCCTGATTCTTCTCACTTTTCTCTCTTTTGACTTTGCTTTCTTCAAATACTTGTCTGTTTTGACTCTTCTCTCGTTTGACTCTTCTGACTTTCACTCTAACTCTCTTCTAAATCTCCTCTATACTGATTCTTCTCACTTTTCTTTCTTTTGACTTTGCTCTCTTTAGATACTTCTCTGGTTTGACTTTTCCCTCTTTTGATTCTTTTTTTTCTGACTCTTCTCTCTTCTGTCTTTCCTCTCATTTGACTGTGCTCTCTTCAAATACTTCTCTGTTTTGACTCTTCTGTCGTCCGACTCTTCTGACTTTCAATCTTCTCTCTTTTAACTCCGCTCTCTTTGGACTTCTCTATTCTAACACTGCTCTCTTCCTACTCTTCTCTATCCTGACTCTTCTCTCTTCTCCATTTTCGATCTTGTAGTTTTTCTCTATTTTGACTCTAGTCTCTTCAGATCCTTCTCTGGTTTGACTCTTCTCTCTTTTGAGTCTCTCTTCTCTGACTCTTCTTTCTTCTAACTTCCCTCTATCCTGATTCTCTTCACTTTTCTCTCTTTTAACTTTGCTCCCTTAAGATATTTCTCCGTTTTGACTTTTCTCTCTTCTGAGTTTCTCTTTTCTGACTCTTCTCTCGTCTGTCTTTACTCTCTTTTGACTCTGCTCTCTTCAAACACTTCTCTGTTTTGACTCTTTTGTCGTCCGACTCTTCTGACTTTCAATCTTCTCTCTTTTAACTCCGCTCTCTTTTGACTTCTCTATTCTAACACTGCTCTCTTCCTACTCTTCTCTATTCTGACTCTTCCCTCTTCTGAATTTTCCATCTGGTAGTTTTTCTCTCTTTTGACTCTGGTCTCTTCAGACCCTTCTCTGTTTTGACTCTTCTCTCTTCTGATTCTCTCTTTCCTGACTTCTCTCTCTTTTGTCTTTCCTCTTTTTTAACTCTACTCTCTTCAAATACTTCTCTATTTTGACTCTTCTCTCTTCTAATATCCCTCTATCCTAATTCTAGTCATTTTTCTCTCTTTTGACTTTATTCTCTTCAGATACTTATCTGTTTCGACTTTTCTCTCTTCTGAGTTTCTCTTTTCTGACTCTTCTCTCGTCTGTCTTTACTCTCTTTTGACTCTGCTCTCTTCAAATACTTCTCTGTTTTGACTCTTCTCTCGTCTGACTCTTCTGACTTTCATTCTTCTCTCTTCTAACTCCTCTCTCTTCTGGCTTTTCTATTCTAACACTGCTCTCTTCTTACTCTTCTCTGTTCTGACACTTCCCTCTTATGAATTTTCCATCTGGTAGTTTTTCTCTCTTTTGACTCTGGTCTCTTCAGATCCTTCTTTGTTTTGACTCTTCTCTCTTCTGATTCTCTCTTTTCTGACTCCTCTCTCTTTTGTAATTCCTCTTTTTTAACTCTACTCTCTTCAAATACTTCTCTATTTTGACTCTTCTCTCTTGTAACACCCCTCTATCCTGATTCTTTTTATTTTTCTCTCTTTTGACTTTATTCTCTTCAGCTTCTTCTCTGTTTCGACTTTCCTCTCTTCTAATTCCTTCTTTTCTAACTCTTCTCTCTTTTGACTCTGCTCTCTTCAAGTACTTCTCTCTTTTGACTCTTCTCTCGTCTGACTCTTCTGACTTTCACTCTTCTCTCTTCCAACTCCTATATCTTCTGGCTTCTCTATTCTAAAACTGATCTTTTTACTCTTCTCTGTTCTGGATTTTCCATGTTGTAGTTTTTCTCTCTTCTGAGTCTTTTCTAACTCTGCTTTCTTCAGATCCTTCTCTGTTTTGACTCTTCTCTTTTCTGATTCTCTCTTTTCTGACTTTTCTCTCTTCTAACTCCCCCTATCCTGATTCTTCTCACTTTTCTTTCTTTTGACTTTGCTCTCTTCAGATACTTCTCTGTTTTGACTTTTCTCTCTTCTGATTCACTCTTTTCTGACTCTTCTCTCTTCTGTTTTTCCTCTCTTTTGACACTACTCTCTTAAAATACTTCTCTGTTTTGACTCTTCCTTCACTTGACTTTTCTGACTTTCACTCTTCTCTCTTTTAACTCCTCTCTCTTCTGAACTTTCCATCTTGTAGTTTTTCTCTCTTCTGACTCTCTTTTAACTCTGATCTCTTCAGATTTTTCTCTGTTTTGAGAAAAGAAAACTCTGTTTAGAGTTTCTTTCTTCTAATTCTCTCCTTTCTGACTCTTCTCTCTTCTGTCTTTTCTCTCTTTTGAGTCTTCTCTCATCTGACACTTCTGACTTTCACTATTCTCTTTTCTAACTCCTTTCTCCTCTGACTTTTCTGTTCTAACACTGCTCTCTTCTTACTCTTCTCTGTTCTGATTCTTCTCTCTTCTGAATTTTCCATCTTGTGGTTTTTCTCTCCTCTGACTGTCTTTTGACTCTGCTCTCTTCAGAACCTTCTCTGTCTTGACTTTTCTTTGTTCTGATTCTTCTCTCTTCTGGCTCTGGCTCTTCTCTTTTTTTACTCTCTTCTCTTTTAACTCATTACTGACCGCTAAAAATCTTTACTGCACCCGGCGTGAAGCCGGACCTTCATTCAAATAATTAGTGATTTTATTCAAAAAAGAGTGCCTAATCTGAAAATTGAATTTCTAGTAATTTCATTTAATATGGTAGTCTTCAGAATATTTTTCTGCAAATAAAGGCATCTGACAATATCCGTATACGAAGGAGGTTTCTTTTCATTTGCCATGATTTTTGCAAGCTTTGCAATGTTTCTAAGGAAATTTTTTTTCTCGAACTACAATTTTTATCAATGTGTGCTTTTTTTATATCTCCTAAAAGCCTAGTTGGTGAATCTTTACAAGAGATTCTTTTTGATAAACCTCTGGATTTGAGCCCAATTTTTAGCAACTTGTAGTAAATAAGAGGTAAATTTTATTTTCTTTACCGGTTTGAATTTTTTGTATGAATGTTAAAATGAATGTCGCCTTTAGACATTCGCAACAAGTTTTTAAAATCCTCTATGTATGATAAATGTGCTTCCCATTTTCCGTCAAAAATATTTCTAACCCACCATCGTCTTTTCTTCCGTTTCTTATTCGATTTTAGCAACTGATTCATTCTTTGTGGTAAAATAACACCAAAACCTGAAATCACCATAGCACCACCCTGAGCAGTTGGTTCATGGTCGGCTTTAAGCAATAGAACAAACTAATTGTGTAAAAACGTATTAATACGTCAACGGCTTCTGGGTTGGGAAGAAAAAGTGACGTATTATTACGTCAGCGGCCAGTAATGAGTTAACATTTCTGTATTCTGACCCTTCTCTCTTCTGTCTTTTGTCTTCTGATTCTGACTCCTCTGTTATGTCTAACTGACTTTTCTTTCTTTTAATTGACTGTTGTCTGACTTCCGTTCTCTGTTTTATATTTATAAGGTTGAAGATTATTCTAGGTTAAATTAGAAGTGCAAAGGATTCTAAAAGATATTTTAATTTTATCTTTAATAAGACTGTAAGACTGAACATTTTGATTTACTTGGGTTAGATATGATTTTAAAAGATTTTGAAGACTTTTAACCTATTTTAGACTTTTTTATATGCCATGATATTATAGTCATCCACTCCAAGGCTTGGAATTATAACCCTTATAAAACATAGAACTCGATTAATATATTATGAGTATCTTGGTCTAAAACAAGACCAAGAATAGCAGTTTAAGAAGTCAAAAATGAACTAAAAAATTTATAATTATTAATTAATTTATATTATATATTTTTATAACACTATATAATAAAAGTGATATAAAAATAAACATATACAGTTTACCATATAATTCAAAAAATATTTACCTCCACCTACACTATACTTCAAGTAAACTACAACGATAATAAGTAGCGTAAGATATCCATTAAAAAAGCATAGTGCGCAAACTATGGCCATTAAAACGCGACGGTTTATCAGAGACGTCGGGGTTTTTACTAACTGCTCGGCGTCAGGGCTGAATGAGATCGTAAAGTACGGCACCCCTGACGGTTTTATTCGACTGGCCCTCGTAGTACTTTTAATTCCCCGCGTGACGTCGGTACGGCTACATTACGGTCGTATTTTTAATTAGTAAAGGTGGCAGCGCTGCGTCCGGCGAACACATCGCAGGCGGCCATGTTGCTGTCGCGTATGTAAAGTCGTTTTTAAAAAATTTTTTACATTTACGCCCGGTTTCGCTAACGCCTAGATTCCACTCTCAGATGACCACACACACGAATATACGTTTACGTGTTCTATGTCGGGGAGGTTGATTAAAATACGATACGAGGTGATGCTCGAACAAGACAGCTGTAAAAGTTTAGTGTTGTTCCAAAAAAAATATTGTTACACTTATACAGTGAAATTCCCCTTCGTGTGAAAATTTCACCACACACAATAATCGAAAATCGATGTCATTTTACGATAGTATTCCAGATAGATGTGCCATCATATACGTTACCCAGACCGGAAAATTGAAAAATAATATACCACCTCCCCCCCCCCCCCTTTTACCTCAACACGAAAATTTCCTCTCAACATTAATTCCTATACTTTCTTGAAATTACTAAGAACCGTACCGAGAATTACTAGACCAATAAATAACTTCAATTAACGGCACAACTTTAGCTAACAGCCTGGTATATTTCACGGAGACAGTTTATGTAAAGTTCGGGTCGCTTGAAACACATTTCCTTCTATGTACCATATCTTTAGCATACCTTACCGGTTTAGCAGCACTCTTGTCTCATCCTATACCCATTTCCTACATTACTAGCTATCTGATTCATGTTAATTTCGCAATTAACCTGTGGTTCGGTATACATAATTGCCTGTATTTATTATCTGCGATATCAAAATGGCAAAGCGGGATTAACACTTTGTATAAAGCGAGATGTCTGTAATTACGAGTTGGAAACAAAAAGGTGCGTTCACGGACGGTTAAAGAAAACAACGTTAATTGGATTCAATTCCAAAAGAAACGGTTTAAAGAACGGGTATTTTTTACAATTTACCATCTGTTTCAACTTCTTTAATTAATCCCCTTATATATGATAATAATTACAAATAAAATCATTTAAATATTTCATTTAATCTGCTAAAATAAGTTTCATTTAGAAAAAAAAAAAAAAAATGAAATCAAAATCTTTAAAAATGAATTTTTGATGAGTTTTTAAAGTGAATTTCTTTAGTTAGAAAAGTGTCAAAAAATTTTTACCAATTTTGAAATTTTTTTAAATTTTTTTTACAACACTTAGAATAAAACGATCTTTTTAAATTAAAATTAGAATATATTAAGTTTCATTTAGAAAAAAAATCAAATCAAAATGTTTAAAAATGAATTTTTGGTGAATTTTTTAAAAAATGGTTAATTTTCTAACCTAAAAAAATTTTTACCAACTTTGAAAATTTTTTTAATTTTTTTGACAACACTTGGAATAAAACGGTCTTTTTTAATTAAAATTAGAATGTTTTAAGTTTCATTTAGAAAAAAAATCAAATCAAAATCTTTAAAAATGAATTTTTAGTGATTTTTTAAAGTTAATTTCTTAAGTTAGAAAAATGTCAACAATTTTTACCAACTTTGAAATTTTTTTTAAGTTTTTTGACAACACGTGGAATAAAACAATCTTTTTTAGTTAAAATTAGAATGTTTTAAGTTTTATTTAGAAAAAAAATCAAATCAAAATCTTTAAAAATGAATTTTTTACGAATTTTTAAAGTTTAATTTTCTAAAAAATAACTTTATAAATTAAAAAGCTATGTTTTAGTTATGTTGGGAAAAAAAAATATTTAATGAAACAAACCCACATGGCTTAAACTAGTATTATCTTACAAAACATCTCGTTATGCTCTTTCCCACAGTCGTGAGTACAAAAAACCCAACAATAAAAAGCACATTTCAAGGTTCGTTTCATAAGAATTTTTGTTCATCAGATTTGAGAACGTACAGTCGTACATTTGTTCGTCTTTAATGCAAAAAGAAACTTAAAGGATGCTAACTACTATAAAAAAAAATGTAAAAAGTTATCATTCTACCAGAAGGAAGTGCAGTTAAATAACTCAACGAGCTGTAACCGTACAGCACGACAACCTCTTGTCCTTTGAACTTTATTACGACAAATTCTTACGAGAACTTATACTCAAGACGTATAGAAAGTTGTACCATAAAAAATTAAAAAAAAAAAATGAACCGTTATCGAAACCAGTGTCAAAAGAATTTAAAATAAGCAATCGCTAGGAGTCCGACATAACATCTCAAGAATACCTGCATTCTTCCCAACGGACCTCGTCGTGTAAAGGCAATTCATATACAAATTGCTGAAGTAATAAACGAGCGGCATGTCCGTTGAATACCTCGCGTACCGTCTGCGTTTTCTCCATTTTCGTTCGTCTTTATAACCTCTTCGAGCGATTCTCGCGACCGATAACACATCTTCTGCTTATTGCTATTCAGAAGACGGCGCGACGCCGACAGTTTGATCTCGTAACGTGTTCTGCGTCCACAACTTTAAACTCGGAAAACTAAACTTTGCGATGCACACGGTGCAATTCATTATATGATGACCTCCAACAATCTAAAGTCAAGACAATAAAAATTCCCATGAAAAATATTCTATGTTGAAAGCCAAAAAAGTTAAAAAATTCGTTGGCAAATTGTTATACACGAATATATTGGCACACAATGTCTTCAGTGTACAGGTCGTCTTCTCGATTCACATTAAAAATTCGTCGCGGTTTTCAAACCATCCGACGTTCCCATTATCTGCGAACAATGTATGGTACGCGGTCGGAAGATCACGGAAGACGTATTGTAGTCCCAAGGCGACTTTACATTGTCGTACAAGCTTAAACGATTACGAATGTTTCGTTTAAAAAGTTTTAACACAATCGAACATCAACCAGAAGTGATGTGCCTTTTGCAAAAAGCAAAGATATAACTTGATGGCTGACTAATTGATGTGTAGAGTTATAGTAGCGGTTGATGAATCCTCCTGGGCTAAAAAACAACTCCCAGACAAGATGAACTTGTGTGTAAAGTATTGACATAAAAGGTATGAAGAATCATGAAACATATAAGGAAGTAAAACCGTTACTTTTTTTTAGATTTTATACTATTATGGAATTTAAAAACTTAAAAATAAATCAACCATGAAATTATAATTTATTGAGACGATGTAATACTAGGTATAAATCGATTATTTGTTACAAGAATGGTATTTTAATGTATAGTCGTCCACATAAAAGTTTGACCATACTTAAATTCTTTTTTATGACAAAGTATAAAAGGTAGAAAGCTACTGAAACAACCTAATGTATGGTAGGTAGACGAAGTAAATACCTTACGATGCTCTTCTCCCTACGGATACTTATTCAGAGGTGGCCAGGTTACCATAGACGACTTTTTCCAGATTAGACATTGTACGGAACGACGAACGGCTTATCTATGCTTAAGGGACGTCTGCCGGGCTCGCGCGCCGCCGTTTCGGAGATGAAATTTACTGCAAATTGCGCTCTCGTCTACTACATCAGATAAGTTAGCGAGGTGCTGTGCAGATACGGTCCGGTATGAAATATTCATCGGGCTGGATTGGACTTATTTGTTTTGTGCGCCTTCGATCAGGCTGATAACCGCGCCGGCAACCGCGCGCGTGCCCGAGTACGGAAGCTAATCGTGTCTGAGAGGCGAATTCTTTATCTTACTAAATGGTAATTAGTTGGAAGACTTTCATTTCTTCTTATTTTAGTGAAGAAAAGAATACGAATCGAAAAAGAAATACGAATAGGAATATCAAAACTCTGGTGTAATGTTTCAACTTAAGTTTGGTTTTTATGGCTTCTTAAATTAGAAGCAATAGAAAAACTATTATGGGTTATACCTAATAAAATTAAAGAAGGGTTATAAAAACTAAGTTTGTGTTTCAATAATATGAAGTATGGACACACTCTTTGAAACCTATCCACTTGGTTGGTCGGATTTTGAATCATGTAACCACGGTTTATATTTATATTGTTTTTGAAGTAAATATTAAGTACAATAGAGCAATTTAGAGTTTATTTCTATAACACAATAAGAAGTCAAGATAACATTGTCACTTCGAGGTTGCCTCAATCACTCTTATGGCGCGTTTACATTAAGGTTAGTAAATGGGTAAGTTACTTGTACCAGTAACTAGCCTACCAGTTGACTACCAGTTAGGCCGTCCTCACACGGAGCAACCGGAAAGCAATAAGCTCGCGAAGCGATATTGGCGATATCGACTATATCGACAACATAAGCAACAGGAATCCGTACAAGAGGCAATTTATTTTAGTCATCTTGTAGCGTTCAAAGCGACAGTTAGTGCAGTTTTAGGTATAGGAAAAGTATGGGGTAGTATACATATTTGTGTATAGTAAAGATGTCGATTGAGTTAAGCGATAAAAAAAAATCTGTATTTGTATCGGTATACAAAATTTTGAAGAAGACGTAACCGTAGAAAGTATTGACTTCATTCATACAATCAGTAGAATTTACAACGCAGATTATTTGTTGCCACCAGATGCCAAGCTTTCTCTGTTATGTCCTTTCGGGAGTACTCTGGGAGAGTAAAATTGTACAAAACAGGATACTTTTCCACAACACTCACGAATTTTACATTAAAAGCCTCCATACTCATAAGTGATATGAGCAACATCAAACCCTGGCGAGTTCTGTGCAGGTTGCTAAGGTTGCCTAGATGGACGCGATCTAGGCAACCGACATTGCCGACAAATTGCTTTCAAATTGCTGTGTTGACGGTTCCCTACTCTATTACCTAGGAAGTGGCAGGAAAGCGAAATCATATTGCTGTTGAGTTGCTTTCCGGTTGCTCCGTGTACGGACGGTCTTAGGCATAACTCACACTAAGGCATCCAGCAAAAAGCCATATTGCCACTTGACAACGATTCACACAGAATTATCGATCGCGTTCGATATCGCAAATAAAGAGCCAATATCAAGATGATGAAACTTTTAACCCTTCGTGTGTATACTATATTTTTTGAGACATGGTGTGTATACTGGGTCTTTTAGGGAACCGGCATGTTTTCAAAGTTTTCTAGGCTTACAAAAATTCTAGAAAAATTCTAAGTTACTTATTGAAGTGTTTACTATATGGCCGAGCAGTTACCAAATTCAAAAGTTTAAAACTGAAGGGTGGAGTGCAAGAAGTACCTAAGTAGCATTTTTATAAAATCTGCCTAATCGCGATATCTAGGCTTTATCAAACATAATAAACCTAGATTTTAAACCTAGGCAGATTTTATAAAAATGCTACTGAGGTACTTCTTGTACTCCACTCTTCAACTGTTGTCAGTAAAAATGAAACAATCGTCTGAATCGTCTGAAAAGTCAATAAAACGGAAATTTTGACTGTTCCTTCAAAGTCTCAGTGTACACACGGAGGGTTAAAATCTCAAGGACCCTAGATTAAGGGACTAGGGTGACAACTGGCCAACCATGAATGGAATTAGGAACACACCTCTGAACTACATTCTAACCTTTGGCAAATCCCTAGGATGGTGGATGTAGACAGAGTGAGTGACAGGGAGGTTGTACAAAAGGCGCAATGGGGCCTAAGTGCAGTGTGCCACCTAGGGTGCCATCTTGCTTCTTACATCTATACATACAAGACGTTAAGATAACGTTGTCACTTCGAGGTTACCTTAATACACTCTTAGGTACATCTCATATTGAGGCAACCAGCAATAAGCGATATTGCCACTTGATGACGATCAACATAGAATTAAATGGTTCGATATCACAAATAGAGAGTTGATATCGCGTGTTGCTAGTTGCCTCAGTATGAGACGTAGCTTATGGAAGTATCTTCATCTATTGTAATCCGAAATGGAGCTGCACCATGAAAAGAAGGATGAAAAAGTAAGTCCCCTCTCCGTAACATTGCCGAGTACTCTTTCATCTTTCTCTTCACGGTGCAGCTCCATTTCGGATTATAGTACATCCATTTAATATTGTAAACAGATCATAAGGAGAATGACATATCGCCTAATTGTCATGTTGAAAACCTGTCATGATTTGAATACTGATACTTGATATTAGTATATTATATTTAATCTATAGCAAAAAGTTAGAGAAAAAAATCAAACTAAGTAACAACAAAGAACTTGCGTTTTCATGGAAACGTTTTTCTATAAATTTGTCATTTTTCAAAACTTAGATGGTAGCATAGAAAAAGAAAGATATAGAAGGTGAACTCCCACTAGATTTTTGAAATGCGTCAAATTTAGTACGTAAACCGAGAACTCACAGCGCTGATGTGCAACTATTCAAAAAAACCGCGAAATTTGAAATAAAATATTTTTTTATTTAATTTTATTTCTTTATTCGTACTACAATAAGTGAGCCATAAGTGACTCACTTATTGTGTACGAAAAATAAGTAGCAATGATAAAAGAAAAAACATTTTTTAAAATAGATTAATCTTTTTTATTTTCATTTATGAGGCTAATACAAGAATACGTAATTTATTAAACAAAACAAATATACCTAATATCCACTTAGCCCAAATCCACTTATTAAATCTCTCCGGATCCTTACTGCAATTCGGGAATCGATAGCGGGAAGACTCCTTATCATTACAAATAGAAACCGTACACGCTATATATATTTGAAAAGGAAACATAATGTAACGAAAGATTGTAAAAATGTTAAAGTTAATCAACACTTACCGGTAATAGAAGTAAAAAAAATACTACGGAACACAATTGTAGTCACTGTAAACGTTATGTTTCACGTTTAAGCTCGAAATGATCAAAAATCAATCATAATAACTCCGAATGCTCTTACATGAAGTTAAAATGTTTTGAACGTGTTGTCATGGAAACGTTGTTGTATTTTCGTATTTGTTTAAAGTGAATATCCCTAGATTTATAAATCTAGGGACTTCACTAAAAAATTATACATCAGCGCTAAAGGTGTTTCGGTTTACGTACTAAAAATCAATTTCAAATATTTTACATAGAGTTCGCCCACCCTGGATGGTAGCACCAATCTACAATAGCGGACGGTTTACGTATTCAATTGACCATTTCAGCATTTTGTAGCGAGTTGACCTACCCTGCTTCGAGGTTACTACCCCATACTCTTACGGTAGTATTCAAGCGTTGATACTACATCTAGATCTATGCAACATTATATACAACTCATCGGAAGAATGACATTTCAGATGACATGTGATAACATCCAAATGTATGTCGTGTTGATATCTTATAATGACTTGGAGATAAACTTTTAAGCACGTCTCACATTCAATAATCCACGATATTGTCGCTTGATGACATTTTATATAGAATTACACTACCGGCCAAAAGTTTAGACTCACCCTCATAATGTAGGGATATTAATAAATAAAACGAGTTTAATGACATGAATTCCCATTAAACAATTATATTTCCAGAAAAAATAGTTTAGGAACAAAATACAATGTAAAATTTCATATACAGACTGTGATTTTTTCCCAATTTTTGACTCTTCAAAATATCCGCTTTTTGCTTTTACTACAGTCGCGCATATTTTCGGCATTCTCGCAATCAGTTTTTGCAAAGTTGTAATTGGGATTTTATTCCAACAAACTTGCAAAGAGTCCCAAAGTACCTTGTGATTGGTTGGTTGTATTCTTCGCACATTCCGGTCTAATTCGTCCCATAACTGTTCTATGGGATTGAGATCAGGGGATTGAGACGGCCACTCCATGTATTTATGCATTTTTCCCTTCTCTTTGTTCCCTATGTAGTTCCTGCACAATTTTGACGAGTGTTTAGGATTATTATCTTGCTGGAAAATAAATCCTTTATCCACGAGTCTCTGTCCACATGGAAAAGCATGATATTATAAATTGGCGTGATATTTCTTTCGATCCATAATGGAGTCAATTTTTACGAGATCTCCAATTTTACTTCCGGCAAAACAGCTCCAAACCATGACGGATCCCCCATCATGCTTCACTGTTGGCATTATACATTGACTCGTCATACGTTCGCCAACCAAACGACGAATATATTGCCTGCATTTTCCTCCGAAAATCTCAAACTTTGACTCATCCGCAAACAATACTTTGGACCATTGTTCTACTGACCAATCTTTATGTTTTTTTTGCTCATTGCAATCTTTTCACTTTATTTTGTTTTCGTAGAAGTGGTTTCTTAGCAGCTTCACAGCCTTTCAAGCCATAATCATAAAACCGGCGTGAGTCTAAACTTTTGGCCGGTAGTGTAGATATAGAAGCAATTCGATATCACCTTTGTATATACAAAATAAGATTGTTCCAATCATATAGCAAAATATTACGTGTTGTTTATTGTTTCTTGCTCGTTGCTTCAGTATGAAACGTACTCTAAAAAAATTTTTTTTAATCATAAAAATTTCCTTAAACATAGTGAAGTCATTATGTGATCATTTTCAAATTAACTTTTTTTTGCTTTGATAAAAACTACTTACTTAATGTTATCATTATTATCCGAACATAATAGCATAAAATGTCTATATTCTACCTTGTTTTAGGTTCCCGTTACAAATAAAGAACAGGTTGATTAATAAACCAATTTTTATAATGAACCGGCAATCGAGAGAAATCATTTAATGCCGCCGCTTTTACCTCGAAATTACAACATCACAATCGTTCGATTCTTTCGTAGGCAATACGTTGCTGGTAATAACAAAAACCGCTGATACGGTGAGAACCCCATTATACACCGGTCGTATTGAAGATTTAACCGTGAATAACGAAAATAAAACAAAAGGGCGACCGGCGTTGGTTGTCTCGACTGGTTTTTCATCAGACACCAGGAATGCGGCCAGCAATATGTAAGCTATTTGTGGGGTGTTGGTAACAGCTTTTAATAAAAAAAAGGGTAATGAATGTTTAAAAAATAAGGGTAAATTTCTTATTCGTATATTTGAAATTGAATCCTATTAAATGTAGTTAACCACCTTAAAAGTTTTCATGAAAAATGGATGGATAGGGAAAAAAATTTAAACAAAGGATCAGTTCGAATGGGTTTTGAATTTCCAAATAATTCCAAGTCGAGATGTCAAATTTGAAGCGAGACACGTAAAAACTAAGACCGTTGGAAGACCCGCTGACATACCGTAAATTTCAAATCCGACCGTCGACTTTCAAGAGGAGACGAAAGTACCGGACCCTTTCTTAGGCATTCGGCAGGTTTTCGGGGGCACATTTTTATTTATTCTTTTTGCGAATAACGAATTCACCTGCATAATGTCGGAAACCGCGGGATCCCATTTCGTCCACCTAACGACGGAAAAGTATGCGCCCTTGCATACCAATCATCCATTCGCCCGACCCAACAACGGTCGGATTCTCTTCGTCTCCACCCAAAAAACTCGCTCAGACGATCGGAGAAGATATTTTTCGACCGCTTTTACTATTTACGAGTGCATGAATAAAAGTTATATAGACTAACAATAAGATAAATTCGTTAGTAGTTTATTTATTTTAAATAGATTCAAATATTTTAATTTTTAAAGCCGGTCGTTCACTGGATGCGTAGTCGTGCGATTAAAAAGGCTCCTACATGTCGTTATCCAGATACAAGGAACTGTCTAAAATGTTCAAAAGAGTTTTTAAGTTCATTCCAATTTTAAAATACAACTACTAATGACCAAAAATCGGATGAATAAAAGTCGTCTGATACGCTTGGACTAGAAATCGTGCTACAACGCGAGTTATAGTGAACAAGCAGTCTAAGAATAAGATCTTCAATAACAATACAAATTACCAATCTTAATAACGAACCCAATTACCAATTTATTCAAGACGCTTACATCACTGCTTGAAATAATCCTATAATCCTTTATTAAAAATGCCTGAACGGACCTCCTCTCGAGTAGAGATTAACAACTTCCTCGAGAACCAGTTGTACCACTTGCAACTGGAAGAACGGCTTTTAGAAAAGGCATCAAGCACTCATTAGCACGAACGATCGCCTTATCAAAACGCTAATCGGTGGTAATGATAAACTATTTCAGTTTTAAAAATGATTTCGATAATAAAAACATTGTTTTAATTTTGTTAATGATACGAGATGCAACAATGTAATTCCTAATTAAAAAGTAATGTACTTAATTCTTCCATACTTGATATTATGTATACTCTTTTCGCGGAAAGATGTCTCATGCGTCATTAATTAATTATATTATCCTAGACTACTATTTTCGGTTTCCGTCTCTATCTGACATATATGATTAAATAAAGAAAAAAATGTTTGACATATGTCGAGAAAACGGTGACAAGTAATGACGCATGAGACATCTTTCCGCGAAAAGTGTATATCTGTATTTCGTACAAATTTTACCTCGCACGTTTCCCGTCATTACAAGTACTCGGAAAAGTTCGTCAAGTACCCACCTCGACTTCATACATTAGCCATTAAGCACGTCGGGAACGTTGTTCCCGAGGCCTTCAAATTCGCGCTGAGCGTTGGGTACGCCAACGTCCTCGTAAGCTTTAGAGCGCGACCATTGTGCAAAAGAGGTGGTTTTTTCGCTAACAGATGCTCGGCGTCGCGACGCCTGTCGTCTCGACCTAATTTCACGCTTGCGACGCGTCCTCACCACGGTTCGCGTCGAGGACGTCGCAGTTCTTTCATAATTGGAGACCGCTTCAACGCTTCAAATTTGCCCAACAGCAAGAGCTTGCCAACACTTTTTAATATCAGTTAATCTCAACGGTATGAAATGAGAGCGAACCCAACGATGTATGTTTTATAAGTACAAGTGTTGTAGCGTGTTCATCAAATAAGCTTCTTTTAATGTGAATTTTCTTTCATCCATAATGTGTGTTCAACATGATGTTTTTAGTAGTGGTTTTATATATTTTTCTTTATTTCTTTTTCTTGTGCTCTTTTAACCTCTACAACGTATCAAACCAGGATTTATCTAGTTTTTGTCTTTTCAATCTTCCTTTTATCAAATTTAATTGTTTTAAGTAGGATTAATAGAAAATATGAAACTAATTTTGCAGCTGTACAAAATCCAAAATAAACGAAAGAGATGTTGGTTCACATCTGGCCCATTTATCCCACCTCATTTACTTTTATTAATAGAAACTGCAAGTTCTACTTAATACCTTAATGACCTTCCTAATAGTTAGTACAATCTGGTTCGAAGCGAATGGGAAATGCGGAACCAAAATAGACAAAACATAAGTTGGTGTTTGCCACTATCATTAACGGTAAAAATAGGACAATTGGGCTGAAGAATTCGTTCCGAGTCACGTGGTCCGTAACATCCCCTTTTCAGGAAGGGTGGCATTATGCCCAGTACGCTGTCATGAGGGTGGATGTTGATGTACGTAATACATCACGACACGTGTACGCGTCCGTGTATCTTCAAGAGAAGAAGAGGAGGCAATTTATTTGCTCTACAAAGCCCTCGCTGTTACATCCGCGTCGTCTACCATGAATAATATAATATTTAATTAAACACGGTGTATTCTGGTTGACGGGTGGGCGAACTCTGGAAGCTTTGCTTTGTGCTTTTTATTAAACTTCTGAAACGCTTAAAATTATAACCATTAAAATATATGTATATAAAATATCTTGTTAAGTTTAAATTTAAAGTTTTTCTTGAAATCGCTTTCCGGATGATTCAATGGTTTTACGACATTCTGCCGACCATTATCTTCACCTTCCCGACGATTTTTGGGGGTCCGATGGCAATTTCGGAAAAACGGCCCTGAAAATTGAACGACGGTAGCCCTAATTGAAATTAAAATTCTCGATTGTCCGCCTGTCATTTTCGTTAATTTTCGAACGCACTTTTTGTCCAAAAAGCCACCGGCTCCGCGACTCTACTTCCGGCTAACCTTCTGAACGGCTTTATAACGCAACGTTATATGCGAATCGGGACTCCTTTGGACCCGAAACGGCCGATTTAAGCCCTAAACGAAGTCCCCGTTTTCCGTCATTTTCGATTTGGGACGATAAAGCACTTGGTTCAATTTTCATAAACGTTATTTATTATTCTAACCACGCTAATGCCACATGAAATGTCAAAACGATCGGTTTATTAATAATTACTAAATATTTAATTTATGCAAAGCAAAAATTCGAATAAATTTCACTAAAAATTAATTAAATTCTTGAAAATATCACCAAAAATTTAAGTCAATTTGTAAAAATTCAAAGTTACTAAAATTTTTAATAATTCCACCAAAAAACATAAAATTTGTAAAAATTCCACCAAAGCTATCAAAATTTTTAACAATTCCACCAAAAACAAAGTTTTAAAAAAATATACTAAAATTAAGATTAATTTCGTCAAAAATTGATTAGATTCTTAAAAATTCCACAACAATAAAAAAGTAACAATAAAAATTCCACAAAAGTTAGTTAAATTGAATATAATTTCAACAAAAATTATTAAATTTGGAGACAATTCTACTAAAACCTTGCTGAATTTTTTAAAAATTCCACCCAAAATCAATAAAATTGGTAAAAATTCAAACTTACTATATTCGTAAAAATTCCACCAAAGTTACCAACATTTTTAACAATTCCACCAAAAACGTACTAAATTTTTTCAATTTTCCACCAAAGCTACAAAAATGTTGAATAATTCCACCAATAACTTACTGATTTTTAAAAAATACCACCAAAAACTTACAAAATTCATAAAAATTCTACTAAAATTACCAATATTTTTAACAATTCCACCAAAAATGATTAAAGTTAATAAAAATTCCAGCAAAGTTATCAACTTTTTTAACAATTCCATCAAAAACATACTGAATTTTATAAAAATTCCACCAAAAATTAATAAAATTGGAAAAATTTCACTAAAAACTTACTGAATTCGTAAAAATTCCATAAAAAAACACTGAATTTCTTTAAAATTCCACCCAAAATCAATAAAATTGGTAAAAATTCCACTAAAAACTTACTATATTCGTAAAAATTCCACCAAAGTTACCAACATTTTTAACAATTCCACCAAAAACGTACTAAATTTTTTCAATTTTCCACCAAAGCTACAAAAATGTTGAATAATTCCGCCAAAAACTTACTGATTTTTAAGAAATACCACCGAAAACTAACCAAATTCATAAAAATTCTACTAAAATTACCAATATTTTTAACAATTCCACCAAAAATGATTAAAGTTAATAAAAATTCCACCAAAGTTATCAACTTTTTTAACAATTCCATCAAAAACATACTAAATTTTATAAAAATTCCACCAAAAATTAATAAAATTGGAAACATTTTACTAAAAACTTACTGAATTCGTAAAAATTCCATAAAACACTGGATTTTTTAAAAATTCCATAAAAAATGAATAAAATTCGCAAAAATTCCACCAGTGTTATCAAATTTTTTTATAATTCCATCAAAAACATACTAAATTTTATAAAAATTCCACCAAAAATTAATAAAATTGGAAACATTTCACTAAAAACTTACTAAATTCGTAAAAATTCCATAAAAGACACTAAATTTTTTAAAAATTGCATCAAAAATGAATAAAATTCGCAAAAATTCCACCAATGTTATCAAAATTTTTGATAATTCCACTAAAAATATACTGAATTTTTTTAAAATTCCACCAAAAAACTTACTAAATTCATAAGAATTTTACCAAAAACACTGAATTTTTTTAAAATTCTACCAGAAATGAATAAAATTCGCAAAAATTCCACTAAAGCTTTTAAAATACACTCTTTATTTAACAACTACACCCAAAACTTACTGAATATTTTTTATTCCACCAAAAACTTATAAAAATCCTAAAAATTACACCGAAATTGTCAACATTTTTAACAATTCTACCAAAAACTTACCAAATTTTTTAAAAATTCCACCAAAATGCCCAAATTCTTTTAAAATTCCATCAAAAATCAATCGAATTAGAAACAATTTCATTAAACATTAACTAAAACCTTGCAAATTCCATCAAAAACTTTGTAAATTCATAAAAATTCCACCAAAGTTACTAAAATTTTTAATAATTCCACCAAAAACTTATAAAATTTGTAAAAATTCCACCAAAGGTATCAAAATTTTTAATAATTCCACCAAAAATTTGCTGAATTTTTAAAAGATATACCAACATTGAGATTAATTTCTTCAAGAATTAATTAAATTCTTAAAAATTTCACAAAAATAAATAAGTAACAATAAAAATTCCACAAAAGTTAGTTAAATTGAATATAATTTCACCAAAAATTATTAAATTTGGAGACAATTCTACTAAAAACTTGCTGAATTTTTTAAAAATTGCATTTTGGGATCAATAAAATTGGTAAAAATACCACGAAAAACATACTATATTCGTAAAAATTCCACCAAAGTTACCAACATTTTTAACATTTCCACCAAAAACGTACTAAACTTTTTCAATTTTCCACCAAAGCTACAAAAATGTTGAATAATTCCACCAAAAACTTACTGATTTTTAAAAAAATACCACCAAAAACTTACCAAATTTATAAAAATTCTGCTAAAATTACCAATATTTTAACAATTCCACCAAAAGTGATTAAAGTTAATAAAAGTTCCACCAAAGTTATCAACTTTTTTAACAATTCCATGAAAAACATACTGAATGTTATAAAAATTCCACCAAAAATTAATAAAATTGGAGAAATTTCACTAAAAACTTACTAAATTCGTAAAAATTCCGTCAAAAACACTGAATTTTTTTAAAATTCTATCAAAAATTAATAAAATTCGCAAAAATTCCACCAATGTTTTCAAAATTTTTGATAATTCCACCAAAAATATACTGAATTTTTTTAAAATTCCACCAAAAAACTTACTAAATTCATAAGAATTTTACCAAAAACACTGAATTTTTTTAAAATTCTACCAGAAATGAATAAAATTCGCAAAAATTCCACTAAAGCTATTAAAATACACCCTTTATTTAACAACTACATCCAAAACTTATTGATTTTTTTTTATTCCACCAAAAACTTACAAAAATCCTAAAAATTACACCGAAATTGTCAACATTTTTAACAATTCTCCCAAAAACTTACCAAATTTTTTAAAACTTCCACCAAAATGTCTAAATTTTTTTAAAATTCCATCAAAAATCAATCGAATTAAAAACAATTTCATTAAAAATTAACTAAAACCTTGAAAATTCCATCAAAAACTTAGTAAATTCATAAAAATTCCACCAAAGTTACTAAAATTTTTAATAATTTTACCAAAAATAATGAATTTTTTAAAAATTCCACCAAAAATTAATAAAATTGGAAAAATTTCACTAAAAACTTACTGAATTCGTAAAAATTCCATAAAAAACACTGAATTTTTTAAAAATTCCATCAAAAATGAATAAAATTCGCAAAAATTCCACCAGTGTTATCAAATTTTTTGATAATTCCATCAAAAATATACTGAATTTTTTAAAAATTCCACTAAAAATTAATACAATTTGCAAAAATTCCACTAAAAACTTATTAAATTCATAAGAATTTTACCAAAAACACTGATTTTTTTTATCCAACCGGAAATGAATAAAATTCGTAAAAATTCCACCAATGTTATCAAAATTTTTGACAATTCCACCAAAAACATACTGAATTTTTTTTAAATTTCACCAAAAACTTACTAAATTCATAAGAATTTTACCAAAAACACTAATTTTTTTTTAAATTCTACCAGAAATGAATAAAATTCGCAAAAATTCCACCAAAGCTATTAAAATATTTAACAACTACACCCAAAACGTACTGAATTTTTTTTATTCTACCAAAAATTTTTAAAAATTACACCGAAATTGTCAACATTTTTAACAATTCTACCAAAAACTTACCAAATTTTTTAAAAATTCTATCAAAATGTCCAAATTCTTATAAAATTCCATCAAAAATCAATCGAATTAGAAACAATTTCATTAAAAGTTAACTAATACCTTGAAAATTCCATCAAAAACTTAGTAAATTCATAAAAATTCCACCAGTTACTAAAGTTTTTAATAATTCTACCAAAAATAATAATTTTTTTAAAAATTCCACCAAAAAACTTACAAAATTTATAAAAATTCCACCAAAAATTTACCAATTTTTTCAAAAACTTACTAAATTCGTAAACGTTCCACCAAAGTTACCAAAATGTTGATCAATTCAATCAAAAACAATAAATTTTTTTTTGAAAAATACTAAAAATAAAACTAAACTAGTGATAAAATTATGTAAGTTTTTTAAGCATAACAAGATGTAAACAGGAATAATGTCGTACAGTTGTTCGCATACAAGGAAATTTATAAACCTTCAGTACTAATATACCGTAACCGCTACCATAAACATTGCTACACAATTGTCTACGGATCAAGTTAATTGCTCGGCGGCGGAGTAATTAACAGTACGGCGTCGTCTCGGAGTCAAGCTGCATCAATAGGTGATTTAACTTTACGTAGACGGAAGCGAAACCTACCACTATTGTGCGCTAGAAGGGCGATACCACGTAACCTTCAATCTAGAATTCTGCGGTGCATCGAGCTCCAGATTACAATTACCCACCATTTTACGCCTCATAATAGCACATGTAGGTGTGTAGTTAGTCGGATATTGTTGGCTAATGAGAGGTGTACGGTTACCTCGGTAATTGCGATTTGTGATAGCTACGACGTAGACGACTTTTACCCTTTAGTGGGTTCTTCAATGAGGAAGACATTCAACACAATTTCAATTGAAAACTTTCTCAAAGAAATTCACTCATTTACATTACGTTTGAGATTCAAGTTTGAGATTCAACGTCCTTTTTAAAAAGATTTCAAGTGTGTATATATGAATACCATCTTCGTGAAAATAAAAACTAGTTGAGACGTAACATCATAGAAAAAGCAAGATAATACTGGAAATTTAATTATCTTTTATTGTCAGCCGCTACTTTCATGGTCCTAATTTTAATTACGACAGCGCCGCTTTTCCTAATTTAAAACAGACCAGCCCCGACCTCTCTCTAAACAATTTCGCTGTAAAAAATTAATTGAATCGTAAACAACGACGGCAGCTCAACTCGGTTGGACGTCCGTCTGTGCTTAGACCTTTGCTTTGCGGGCGCTTCGAGACCCGCACCAGTTTTGCTCCCTTTAATTACACTCTCTGTTGGAGGGGTTTCAAATTTCTTTCGGCTTGTCGGACATGGATAGTCCAACTAATGGCATATTAAATAACGAAGTGACGTCCGGCTGTTCTGCGATGATTTAATGATGCCGTTCATAGCTCATCCCAATTAGCGCTCCTTCCTTTGTTTGCAATTTTTTCTTTTCGTATTATTCCCAGAACATGACCACGCATTTCCGCAAACTAATCACTAATTAAGTATTTAATATTTAATACAACACTAATCTCTTTGTAAACATATGATTTTAATTTGATATCCTTTATATAAATAATGGATATCAAATTAAACGACTATCATTTATCAATCAAATTTACTTGAATAAAATTCCTTTTCCTATTCATAGTAAATCTTTTGTGTTAAAACCGTCCGCATTCTTTGATCATAACCCATTCTATAAACCTGTTCGGATGTGGTATATAATGGATGTCAGGAATCTGAACCAATAAAAGCTACCTTGCATATTCACTGAGCTTAATTTACCGTTAGAAATTTTATTAAGAATTCTCTATGAAAATTTATATTTATAATAATCAATAAAATCGAATGGAATGGAATGGAATGGAATGGAACGAAATAGAACGAATTTATTTTAATAATTTCAAACCAGGAAAAGCTCTACGATTTAAATTAATTATTTAAACCAAGAGGAATTTGATATTTGTAATATTTTATTAATTTATTTAATATTTAATGTTTATGTATGCTTGGAATTTGATATTAATTATAAAATTTTGTTTATTTTATCCAATGATAAAATAAATTAGAGGATGCTGTTAATATATCTTGATTAAATAATTCTCGATGTGAATTTATTTAATATGGGTAAATTTTTTGATGTTTTTAAAGGTTTTAATCGATTTTTTCGATCTTACTTTTACTTACGTTACGTTAACTTTTACTGTCTAATATTTTGATAAAACAATCATTAAAATCAAGTTGATTTTTTAAGTTTCAAGACTTTTATAGGCATAAATCGATCAAATAACGCCTTTTAGAACGATTCTAAGTGATCTTCTTTTATAACCTCGACATCAATAGAATTTTTTGGGCATTTTTCGAACATCGCAGGAAATAAAACATGGCAATTTAAAAAATAAAAATGGAAATTAAAAAAAAAAGTATTATTCAAGATTCGAACTTTTGTATGTGGAAGCCTATACATGTTCACTTCGACTATGGGCGGTCCTTAAAGCGTGTGGCTTATCTTTACTTTACTTTAACACCAATTTTCTTGCAAAACGCTGAATAGTGCGCCCTAATATTTTATACATTTTTACTATGTACCAATCTATCGATTGGTACCACTTTCGTTAAAATCGGTGACGGGCAAGTCGTAAGGTTGTAGCGGTTTTGTTTTTCGTCTTTAATTAAATTTGAGATTATTTGGTTTGGAGCCATCTGTTGGAATCGGTCATTTTTAGATCTCTTGGTTTTGTTGTGCAATACAGAATATTGGTTGGTTTCTCAGATTAGTGCGATCGGAAATAGTGGTGGGGATTTAGTTCTTTCGAGTGTCACAATAGTGGTAATTTCGTTGTCTTCGTTGTTGTGCTTTGGAAGACAACGTACGTTTTTGGCTGCGATAAAAACTGCGTGGGTGACGAAGAGTTTAGAAGCGTCTTGTAAATATTTGGGAGATCTTCTAGGTCGCAATTTGGCGGATCAACTTCGCACACCACAAATTTAATGTAGTATTTGAGAGTTAACGGATTGTCCGGATAATAGGGTTTTTACCTGCCAACACTTCAAGCCGATTAACATCGTAAGGTATGCTTTTACGCTTTGAGAGAACTAGAATCTTTTCGTTTGGATCATTTTGTAATTCGTGTTTTCCCTAGGCTTCTTATTTTTATTTTTGGATTCCTTTTTATTTTTGGATTTATTTTGGTAATTTCGTGGAAATTTTGGATTGAAAATTTACTGCGTCGCAATTTTGAGTGGATCCCCTGGCGGCCATCTTTCTCTCATCATTACATTGAACGCCGTTAGAGAGACAGGGACGGAAGTACACTCAACCGACTTCAGAGCGACGCGCTTGATCGAGAAAGACAAAGAGAGACCACTCCTGCGAAACCAGACAGAGACACCACCAACAGATAAGCCAACGTTTTATATTTTTCTTTTATTATCGTTATTTTTTTTATTTTATTTGTTATTACGGATCTTCAATCCGAATAATATTTTAACTTGTGTTATTCTAAATTTATTGAATATCATTTTACGAAACTGTTTTGTGTACCTAATCGCTCAGAGAATTTTTTATTCCGATTTAAAGTTAGACATTCTTTAGAAAGTGTGGTATACATATTTGACAACAGCTGTTATCATTTATTTTTTTGTGTTCGCGTTAACATTTAAATTTCAGGTTATTTGTTTTATAATTCTTTAGAGCTACTGCAGCGATAGGGATTTATTACCGTTTGTATAATATTTATGTGAACATTTCACGTGAACATTCTTTTCTTTTATTGTTATTATCATTTTAATCCCTTTCAATACAAGTACATTTTTGGGTTTTCAAAATTGTCTTTTATTTTGTTGTTGTCCTTCGATCGTGGATTCGGACTTGCCTGATCCTAGGATAAGTGAAGGTTGGTAGGTATCGGTTTAAGTTCGTGGCGCCCTTTCATTTAACATCTGAACCCCCCCTTCTCAGCAGAGTGAATCGGAGCCCGGTCCTAACAACGGTTGTTTTTGGCGTTTGAATCGAACTTAATTTTTATTTCGTTATAACTTGAATTGTGCGCTACAAGGTCTCCTTAGTGTTGATTAAAATTAGCCAATTTTTAAAAATTCATATTTACAAGACTCTCAGCTATTCTGCCCCCATAAGGATAAACGCGGTATGTTCAAAATTGTTCAAATTTGAATTAAGGGCGTAATGTGGTTTATCGTAGATCTATTTAATTGTGTAATAACTAAATTTGTCGTATCTTTAATATTTCTTTGTAAAATCCATCCATTTGTAAATTCATCCTTTGTAAAATAGTCCGTATGTATCAAATCTTCCATGCATTATAAGGGTGAACGCAGTATATTTGCAATGCTAAGAATAAACGCGGTATAAAGCCCATTCGCACCTAAAGATACCGCGGACTTCCTTAGTACGCATAAAATACCACACTCTCTCTTATTGTTAGTAACGCCTATAGTAGTGTTACTAAGAAACTTTCAAGAAAAATGTAGTGTTTGTGATAAATGGCAATTACATATTAACCTTACTGAAAAATCAAGAGAATTATATCAAGAACACGCAAGCTTGCCTTCTACTGGCGATACCGTATGCGTTTCTGTTGATCTACAAAAAGTGATTATGCCTCCCCGAATAGATAGCTTCAAAAGAGTTATATTCAGTAAAAGATTATTGCCTATAATGAAAGTTTTGTTGCTCTCGGCAGTATAAAGAAATTATATAAAGAACGAATCCATTTCTGGACGAAATAAGGAGGATATAATTAGCGCTTTTTTTGCTTTTATGTTAAGTCAAAGAGATGTTAATCGCTTCGTATTTTGGTTAATTGTTCAAGTCAGAACAAGAACTGGTGCTTTTTGACATTTTTAATTAGAATGGTTAATTCTTCAGAAGTATCAACCAGTAAAATTTTGGTAAACTACTTTGACCCCGGCCACAGTTTTATGACCGTTGATAGCTTTCATCACCAGATAGAACTATCCTTAAAAATACATGGGAAAATATACGACTTTGATGATTTTTCCACAGCGGTTAGCGAGTGTAGAATTAAAAACAAGCCAAAAATTAAAATTATGAATTTTACTTCATAATTTTTATTTATGGAAAGATTTTAAATCCCAGCAAAAAGTCAAACAGGACAGCAACCGACCACTTCTGACAAATATAAAACAGCTACAAGAAAGCCGCGGATCATTTGTTCTAAAATACAAAACCTCGTTTGATCCAAAGGAAGAACTCAAAACCTTGGATTTTTTGTGTAAGAAGGCAATGAAAAAATCTGGCTTAGTTCTTCCATTAACCTACCTTTCTGGACCACGAGGCTTTCTTAAATGTAAGAAAGATGAACTATTAAGGTTGTTAAACGGTATCATAATTTAACAAAGTATATTGCGGTATGTGGAATCTTGAGAAAAATACAGTATTTTTTAAATTTAAGCTGTTTATCAAAAAAGTTAAGTTTTATGACATATATCGAAAGGCTGAGAGAGAACCCAAAAATGTGTTTTCTCAACTTCATGTTTTTGTGACATACCGCGTTCTTCTTTATGAGGGCAGTATTAGTGTTGATTAAAAATAGTCAATTTTAAAAAATCATATCTACAAGACTCTCATTAACCACTTCGGTACGGACGTCGGCTATAGTCGACGGCCACAGATGACCCCGCACAGCCGAGCGTCGACTATAGTCGAGGGCTGTGCCAGCGTACGGACGATGAAAGCCGGTTGTTGGCGACGTTTCGCGGCCGATAGGCGCCGTACCGAAGTCGTTAAGGTTTGAAATTTATAGTCCATTTAGATTAAAATTTAGTTTTTATTTTTGCCAAAGAGGAACGACTTTTAGTTTTTTTTTACTACGACTTTTACTTTTACCCTCAAAAGAGAAAATATATTATCTCTTTAATTGCCGTTTTAATCCTAGTGTAAAACATGATTTTTTTTATCTTTTTGATAAAATCATTTTCGTTAAAATCATTTCCGATATACTTAACAGTTACGTCAACACCATGTGCCCTCACGTTAGTTGATTAGGTCCTACCTTAACCCTGTCTAGTCCCTAAGGGCGAATGGGGGCGGTCCCTTGCACGTCCCGCAGCTGTTTACAGAATGGCACGATGCGTGGCGTGTTTTGTTGTTGTTTGGATGTGGTGTATTGTGGGGGAAGGTAGTTGTTCTAGACTAGCTATTACGGAGATTACATCGAATCGTCGAGGCAGTTATATTTCTTATAACCAGAAAATAATTACTGATATTAATCGGAAAATATCAAGTCCTTATAATATACGCATAATTATACGCATCCAATTAATGTCAAAATAGGAAATTCTAATATGATTACAATACTACTATGTAATATTCAACAACTTGTTAACGTCTACCTGTTATATTAAATTGAGACTTCCTCCTCTCCGTCCGGAGTTCGATCGAACGTGAATACAGTCGCCTAAAGGCACCTAGTGCTAATAATGGCGCACTTCCCGTAGATTCTGAGTAGTCTCATCATCACTCCCTACATTCCCGTTTCGTCTTCGGGTCCCCCGTTATTAGGAATTACTACGTCGGTATTGTGTTGATGTTATTAGGAACGATGCGTTCCAGCCCCAGGTGATCGCCTAAGGGGCTAAGTGGCAGGATGGTGGGAAGGGTTGAGCGATGCAACAACCCTCCCTTCGCCGTTTGCCCTCCGGCAATCCGACCCCGATTCGGTCATCCGGCAGACATCTGTTACAATTTCATCGAGGTAATCGAATATTTACGTTGGTTTGTTGAAGGGCAAATCGAAACGCTGCAATAACCAACGACGGGTGGTCGCGCGATTCAAAGCGCGTACGGTTCTATGGATGCGAATGGATGTGTATTTCGAATGCTCATTGGATGGTTGGAAGGATTATTTCCTCCAGGATTAACTTTTGATGCGATTATAGGATAGAGTGGGAGTGTTATACGCACAAAACTTGAAATTAGAGGTGGTAGTGTGAAATGTGCAGTGATGATGAAAAATATTCAAATAAAATATTATGGATTTAATATTTAATAGCGTTTTCTTTTGGCAAAATTGGTGCGCATACACCATATTATAAATACCATATTTTATATTCTATTGGTAAGAAAAAGTGAATTGAGTTTTGCACTCACTCATCCCTTAAGATCATAATTCAAGGTCGACCGACTTATATGTCAGTATTGAGCCACTCCCCGTAAGGTTCGCTCATAGCCCAAGTGAAAGAGGTCTATTTCCGGATACAAAAGTCGATGGATCGAATCCCGAATAAAGTAATTATTTTATTTTAAATTTATTTCACTTTATTTTTATAATATTTTGTTGTTACACAATATAATTCTCCCATTTCCGAACATTATACATATGAAAAATATCAATCCTCAAGATTACACCAGATTTTTAGCGTTACTAATAAAGCACCGAACTAGATAGTTAAACTATCGCCGTTTGTATCTGGAAGCTGGCTTATATCACTTCGGTTATGGGCGAACTTAAGGGGAGTGGTCTAATATTGATATATAAGTCACTCGGCCTTTAATCGCGATTTTAAGGGTGGATTTTTTCGCAAACCGCTGAATAGTGCGCCCTAATACTTTACACATTCGTGCGATTCCAAAGTCGTGAGGTCTCCTTGTCAGTGCAACAGTGGTGCAACATTCTAAAGAACCTTAAACGGTTGACACACTTATAAGTTATGTTATGATCAGGTTGGGAATTATAGGTTATATTCGATTTCATCATAAGCTGTGTTCATTAGGGCTGCACTGCTTGCACTTAGCAGTTCAGTGCATTATAAAATTTTGGTTACATATGCGTTCGTTGGATCATAGTTCATACCTGAACTAAAGAGCACCAAATTACACTGATTTACAATCATTCCCCTTTAAATGCTGCACGAAATTGCACCTTTGTACCATAGTGTAACTTACAATTAGTGCAGTGCAAGTCATCAGAAAATTGCTAAGAATGTAGTCTGTAAAATTTCTTTTTAATAAATATCAATAAATATATCAGTAATTAGTTCAGGAGTTTCACATTTTTTACGTTTTACGTTTAATTAATTAAAAGTAATGTTAGTTATTTGAAAATTGATTAGAATCACGATACCGGTTTGAAAAAAGGTTCAAAGCATGCCATCACAGCTCTTCTCGTAGTAGCCACATTTGCAGTTTCTACCACGAGTCTTCGTGTGGATCGATCAAGTCAACATTAAAGGCAATTAGACGTCTATTGCCGTTCAATTACTAAGCAGTTATAGGCCGCGGTATACATTGAAACTTCCGCATATTTTTTTTTTTTTTTGGTGATTGAAACTTAACCAAACTTCTTTTGGTGTAATTAATTATGGTATAAAGTCCTAAAAAAAGGGTCTCTATTATGAATGGTTTAATGGGGATTGGTAAGTTGGTCGTTTATTTTTCCAATCCCAAGTTTCATCAACCTAAACTTGTCCCGAGGGGTAGGCGCCGTTTTCGATCGCATTCAACGAAAACTAAGGGTGCCTAATCTGGCGATAAAGGCCCTCTCGGTGACTCACGGATATTTTGAATCCGACCCCTAACTTTGTCCAACCTTTTTTTTGCCGGTCCGCTTTATTCCCGTCCCGGTTGTCCTTTAGGAAAACTAACAAAGAGGTTCCGAGCCGGGGATACAGGGAAATGTTTGGAGCCGAATCGATGTCGGTTCGTCGGAATCTCTTTCATTTGCACTCCGCGCAGGGGCGTATCGTCGTCGAGCACTGATTAAATCTAATTGTTCCGAACGTGGTCCCCGTGTGCGCGGACGCCCGTCCCGAAGTGTTTGAATTCCAATTGCTTTCCTCTCCACTCTAATCTGATTACGATCGAGTGGCGGATGAGCGACCGAGAATGGCAATCGCTATTATTTTCAAGTACGACTTCATTTGCTGGTTTACCGGAATTTATTAGGGTTTAACAAAAATTTTCTACCTTTTTATAGTAATGAAGGTAATAAATTTCGTTAATGTGGTCATTTACGGTTATCTACTGTTCGCAAAAAAAAATCGCAACATCCAGAAGGAATGGATGTATGAATTTGAAATTTTGGTGGATGTACAACTTATTTTTTTCTTTGCAGCATATAGCTACGTCAATAATTACTAGAAATTTAGATTTTGTCAAATCCTTCACTTGTATATAAGTTATATCCCGCATCTATCGAAATCATACATTGAATTTTTAAAGAAAGTGATATACTATAAACATGCATAAAGCTTGGAATATCCTAAAATATTCAGAAAATGCAGTCAAAATGGATTTACAATCATTCAACCGTGGAGTGTATAGTCCAATGAAGTCTGGAAAATACCTAATAGAGGCAGTGGTTGATCACAAATCGTGAAGAAACAGTAAAAGAGACGTCTTTGCTGAATGCCTTAATTAACCGGTTTGAGAGAACTTAGTTGAGATTACTTGGAGAGTTGTTTGGAAAAGTCAGGCATGAATGGAAATAATTTTTCGAAAAACCCATTTATATGGTTTAGCATCACACCTACATATTTCTCAGATTACTTTAATCCCAAAATATCCAGTTTTCAAGCTCAAGCGATATAGGTTGAAAGGGCTTCAGACAGAAGAATGACACCAAATCGTCTTTAATGATGAATATCGGTTCTGTCTATAGAAATTTGATGGCCAATTGTGTCTCAGAAGATCTACAGCAGAAAGACTAAATTTGGAGTTCTCTTATCTATGTTGTTTTGGCTTAACATCTGGCGTTGTGGTGTTGTGATGAGGTGATGTGGTGAAATACAGTTTGAAAGCCGGTAATCTTCATCATTCAAAACATATGTCCTTAAACTGTTTAGTATTTATTTAATAACTATCAAAAGTGGATGCTAGCAGCAAATTTTGTACTCATGGAAAAAATTGTTCATCGTTATGTGATTCAATACTTTCTCTTGAAAGGTTTCAATCTAACCAGGATCAAAGTCAAACTTAATTTTACTCTGGGAGACTTACAATTAGCCTCTTCGTTTATAATAATCAAATATTGGGTGACAGAGATTAAGCGAGGCTGTAGATTCTGTAAAGACGAACGGTAATAGTCTACCAAAAGAGGTGACCACACCAGAAAAAGTGAAAAAAAATCTCCAAGTTGGTATTGGATGACCATCGATTGAAAATAAGAGTTACCAGACATAATGGACATTTCAAAAAGTGGTGTACATCGCATATTGAAAGAAAATTTAAATATAAGAAAGCTGTGCGCAACATGGAAGCCGTGTTTGTTCACAATCGAACAGAAATAATATCGTGAATATACCCTTCGTGTGAGGCGACCCGGTTCTTTACAGGTCTCAACAGGAAGGATCTACGCCTAATCACAGGGCTCCTGACGGGACACTGTAAGATTAATAAGCACCTTTATAATTTAGGGTTTGCCGCTTCTCCTCTATGTCGTGCTTGCGAGCAAGACGTTGAGACTGTTAAGCACATCCTATGTGATTGCCCGAAACTCAAGGACCTTAGATTAAGGGACTTGGGTGACGACTGGCCAACCATGGATGGAATCAGGGACACACCTCTGTACTGCATCCTAACCTTCGGTAGATCCCTAGGCTGGTTGATGTAAACAGAGTGAGTGACAGGGAGGTTGTACAAAGGGCGCAATGGGGCCTAAGTGCGGCATGCTATCTGGCGTGCCCTCCCATCTCCTACATACATACAATATCGTGAATATCGTGTTGATATTTCCCCGCAATAAAACCGAACTTTTGCGTCGATTTTTAAGGTTGGGCGAAATATAGGTTCATCAATTCACACCTGAGATGAGGAAACAGTTAAAACAATGGACCGAAAGATGAGAATTGGCTCTAAAAAAGGTGAACAAATCTGCTGGTAAGATTGTGTCAATTTTTTGGGATATGTATTCACTGATTGCCTTCAAAAAGGCAACCTAAGGCGACCTAACAGTGAATATTATATAAGCTTATTACATCAACTAAATGATGAAGTTAAGGAAAAGTAGTCACATTTACTAAAAAAGGAAATCTTCTTTCATCATAACACTTCACACATTTCGTATCGTGATAGCAAAAATCAATTGAGGGTATTGGAATAAAAGGGATATAATTTGCATTAAAAACTATTGTACTTATACCCCTTTTATTTCAAGGCCCTCAATTGAGTTAAAAGTTGAAATACATATGCACTCTACTCGTCAGGTTTAACACCATTATATCGCCGTTCCGGAAGAACATCGACATAACTACAAAATAAAAAATTTTGCAGGAGAAGGAAAAAACAATTAAACCCGCATTTTTTGGATACATTGATGGCCTTAACACGTTAGCTGCCGAAGTGAATTTAATAGTCTTGCCAATAACGAAGTGTCAACCCATTTGGGTTGACAAAAGTTCTCACGTTTTTGCTTTTGTCCACCCATTTGGATGGATAGTAAGGGTTTTTTAAAACTCAATTTTAAATGAAATCTACTTATTACATATTGAAATAAATCTATAAACTTTTAAAACAAACTTAAAAGATTGCAAGACTTTTAAAAAATTGCAGCGAAATTTGGAAGAAAGGAAGCGAAAAGCAAAGCAAAAAAAGTCACCACGTTCTGCAAATCATGTGACGATAAACCGTTTTTATGTATAGACTGCTTCGAAACGGCACACTCTTCTATAAATAAACAAAATAACTAAAATTCGTTGTTTAAAAAATGTAAAATATGTGTTTAATAAATACTTTTCTTTACTACTTCGTTGTCCACCCAAATGGATAGACAGCACCCCTCTCCAGAATAAAAATGAAACTGTCCATCCCTTTGGACTGACAAGTTTATTTATCTTAAATAGTTCTCCTGACTAAGCACTATCCATGTGTGTTATCAAAAGTAACGTATCATTTCTAGAACTCGAGATATAGGCTTGGTAAATACCCATATGGGTGGACGTGGCAGCGAATGTGTTAACTCATTTTATCAAAAAATTGCAGTTGCGTCGATGTTGTTCCGGAACGGCGATATTTTCTTTCTCCAAACTTAAAAAATATAGGTGGTAAAAGATTTCTCAACAATAAAGAGGTGGAGTTAGCGATTAGTGGATATTTTGAGCAACTCGACAATTCTTACTACAAACATGCCATCGAAGCTATTGAATATCACTGGGAAAAGTGTGTAGAACTAAAAGGAAAATATGTTGAGAAATAAAGAATTTTTTTTTCAGAAATTTCTTTATTTTCTCTGTTAGGTCAGGTATTTTTGTGACCACCCTCCTACATCAATGAAATTTTGGAATCAATTTTGCTATCACACCTTTTCTCAGGAGTTCGAAACAATGCTTTTCAAGACAACATTGAAACATGCTCAAAATATCAATTTACTATCAGAGCTTTCACAATTTTCAGATTTATTTTGAGTTGAACAGCTATTACCAGGGAAATTGAAAACTTTCCACAACTAGGCTCCTTTTAATAGAAGTTAATTGAATGTAAGGCTGATTTCGATGATCGCGGGGCTTAGCAGCCACACAAATAAAGAATTTGACAGGGGTTAGGTTGTTGATAACTCAGGCCTACTAAATTTTATGAAAGATGAAACCCATAGATCAAATAGTACTTTTCTAAAAGGTTTTGGTGCGCTAAACTCAAATTAGGCCACAAAATTTCTTCATCACCTCAAATTTTCAAGATATTCTAATCTATAAATGCAAAAAAACACGAGTTTTGAACATATTTGAAATTAAATAATGTAGCAAATAAATTTTTATATACAAAACTTTTTGTGGCATCTGAACGTACCACTTTTCTCATTTAAAATGCATTTTGAATTTTTTGAATAGCTTAATTTCTTCATAAAAATTTTTTTTATATAATCCCCCAATCGTAGTCCTCAGTATAGCAAAACTAAAAAGCAACGATTTCTTCGTAGTCTCAAAAAGATGTTAAGGTTTTCAAATCCTTGTTTCAAATGAACGTTGCAGTGACCCAACCAATCTTATGGAATTATCTTCCCATTTAAAACCTCAGCAACATTGGTCATCATTTTTTTCATCCCGTCTACACTCATTTTTCGTATCAAAACGTGCACAAATATCACCAAATTTATCTTTTTTTCACATAGAGGCTTCTTGAAGTCATCATTGTCTACAAATTGTGCGGCTAGATTTGAGGCCAAAATCAGCGCGCCCAAAATTATTATACTTCATTTAATAACTAGGAGGAGTGAATCTCAAAACCCCATTTACATAGGAAAAAGAAACTAAAAAATACACTGAACATTTTTAGCGGCAAATTTGAATTCTAAACTTCAAACCAGTCACATTTATGCAACCAATAAAACACCAAGCGTTTGAGCGTAGTATTCTAGAACATACCAAATATATCTATGGCCGTTTATCTATACGTACATTGTTCAAAATTTATCCAAAAAGACGTTCCTTGTGTTGATGTATTATATCCAACAGATGAGCACAACGAAAAAGCGAGAAACAAGTTGACAAATTAGGCAAAGCACCTAACCTCAAACGTTAAAAACAGTAAACGACAAAAACCAATTTTTTCGTCTTTGTAAACTTGACTGCGGAGCGACCAATAATAGTTCACTATTTTAGCGCACAAAATTCAAATCACTCCTCCTAGTTATTAAATGAAGTATAGGAGATTATTGTCTGATCTATGGATCTAAAAAAATGTTGGCCAGTGTAATTGTCAGTATAGCTATACAGACCCTTTCTTTTGAACATTACGATTTTTTTTATTGAATAGTTCATATTTCAAAGATCCAAAACCTCTTTCATTTAGAGTTAACTAATCATCCAAACAAACCAATATCCCTCCAATTCTACTATCGACAATCTTTGTTATCGTCCGTCAGTAAAAGTTTACGACACATATTGAAAAAGATTATCGGATCGTGTAAAATGCAAGCGACTTGCAACCGTATTCCAGTAAATTCGGCATTTACGTCCCTCGGCAATTTATTCCTTCCTCCGACCGTGTCTGGCAAAGATAAAACTCATCGATCGGTACGATGGCGAAACAGAACCGCCCCGGCATTAGTACGTGATCGGGTTCGGTAAAATGTGACATTCTTCCACCCCACCTACGTATATCTCTTCCGTTCGGAAGCAACCCCTTGTGTCTCGACTCCACTGAAATATTTTGCACATACAAAGCCGATCCTAAACGAAAGGAAACACAAACAAAGGACGTGTCTGCTCATGTGAGGAACGATATGGAGGGAAAAACCGTTATATAGAGTTGTTTTGTAGGGAAATCTTTAGACATTCAAGTTTTTTTTTTCTAATCTAGAAAATGTATTGATTAAAATTCATTAAAAATTATAGACTTAACCTTTCAGTACACGCGCTCGGACTGTGAGTCCGAAAAATTTGAATGGTGTAATTTGACTGTGGCGCCATATATTAATGAGTAGTACAATTATTTTATCATGAACGTACGTTTGACGTATGTGCTTGACAGCCAATAATTTTAATAGTGAAGTGTTAGTGTAGTAATAGCATTAGTTAGTTGTTTGTGTAGTTAAAATTGGACTAACATCGAATGACGAAAATCTACCATAACGAAGTCGTTGTGCATATAGCAACAGTATTAAAAACCGACCAACTAAATATTTTTGAGGAATTGACAGTTTGTGTTTGACACATTATAATTCGTTTGCACAAAATGTTACATTAATAATGAACTTATGTAAATACGTTAATCTTTTTAAACGTGTATTGTGCATCATTTTTTTATATATCTTTATTCAAATAATGTTTTATTTTACCAATAAAAATTTCAAAAAAATTATAATATTGCGATTTTTACTAACGCCATCTTTTGCCTAATTGCCATTTGTTTCGGACTGTGAGTCCGGCGCGTGTACTCACGATGTTGAAAAAAGCGCGTGTACTGGAAGGTTAATGGGTTTTGTGTTGGTTTTACATTATTTTACATAATGATTTCTTTTTTGTAGTGTACAATGAATATTTCACATACAATACGAGCTTTACTTTTATATGTATATCACTTCACAGTAAAATAATTCAAGTTTTAATGGTGAAACTGTGTTACCTCGGCCATTTGTGTAAAATCAAGTGAATAAATTTTCATTAAAGCGCTGCTCGGTGTCTTACCATTATTTCAACTCGGATCTACAGCAGAGATCTTTTTACATACTCCAACTACTTTTACACATACGAACGTACTAACACAAAGAAAGTTTCTAAATTATTTTATTTATTTTCAAATATTAATTTTAATTTAATTTCCATTTTAATTTCCATCTTTTTCCGATTTTTCATTCAATTTAGTTTTACTATCTTCCAATTCTTTTTTAGTCTGTTCCCAATACATTCTGACGGTATCTAATTCAATCTCGAATTGCTTCTTCTCGGCTTTCCTTTTTTCCCCTTCTTCTTTCAAGCGTTCAACGAATTTTTCCAACTCTGCTCTTTTCAATTTCGATATATCCACACCGTCTACATATCTACCGATAGGTGATTGGTTCTTTTTTGCTTTATTATCTTTTGATGACATTAAAAGATAAATTTTATGCTCTTTGAGTATTTGTCTTGTAATATAAAAATATTTTGTTTTGTCAATATGACAAATTAAAGAATTATTGACTCACCAGAATGTAAAAAGCTTTCAAACGTTTGATTGCAATTCTTTAATAAATTATAAGATGAAGGTAATTACCATAGTCTAATATATGTTCTTATTTTAGTAAAAATAATTTGAAATATAACTATAATTTGAGGTTTAATTCGAGCCAAAATAATATGTATTTGTTGCATGGAGACGTATTCTTAAAGCTATCACATAAATACAATCTTTTTTTAATAGATTTTTTTGAAAGCGTTTTCCGGACGATCCAATGGTTTTATTTTGGGGGGTCCGTGACCGATTTCGGAAAAACGGCCCTGAAAATCGAACGACGTTGCGGTAGCCCTAATTGAAATTAAAATTCTCGATCGTCCGCCTGTCATTTTCGTTAATTTTCGAACGCACTTTTTGTCCAAAAAGCCACCGGCTCCGCGACTCTGCTTCCGGCTAACCTTCTGAACGGTTTTATAACGCAACGTTATATGCGAATCGGGGCTCCTTTGGACCCAAAACGGCCGATTTAAGCCCTAAACGAAGTCCCCGTTTTCCGTCATTTTCGATTTGGGCCGATAAAACAGTTGGTTCAATTTTCATAATCGTTATTTATTATTCTAACCACGCTAATGCCACATGAAATGTTAAAACGATCGGTTTATTAATAATTATCAAATATTTAATTTATGCAGAGGAAAAATTCGAACAAATTTCACTAAAAACTAATTAAATTCTTGAAAATATCACCAAAAATTAAATTTGTAAAAATTCCCCCAAAGTTACTAAAATTTTTAATAATTCCACCAAAAACTTATAAAATTTGTAAAAATTCCACCAAAGCAATTTTTAACAATTCCACCAAAAACTAAATTTTTAAAAAATATATACTAAAATTAAGATTAATTTCGTCAAGAATTGATTAGATTCTTAAAAATTTCATAAAAATAAAAAAGTAACAATAAAAATTCCACAAAAGTTAGTTAAATTGAATATAATTTCACCAAAAATTATTAAATTTGGAGACAATTCTACTAAAAACTTTATTTTTTTTAAATTCCACCCAAAATCAATAAAATTGGTAAAAATTCCACGAAAAACTTACTATATTCGTAAAAATTCCACCAAAGTTACCAAAATTTTTAATAATTCTGCCAAAAACGTACTAAATTTTTTCAATTTTCCACCAAAGCTACAAAAATGTTGAATAATTCCACCAAAAATTTACTGATTTTTAAAAAATATCATCAAAAACTTACCAAATTCATAAAAATTCTACTAAAATTACCAATATTTTTAACAATTTCACCAAAAATGATTAAAGTTAATAAAAATTCCACCAAAGTTATCAACTTTTTTAACAATTCCATCAAAAACATACTGAATTTTATAAAAATTCTACCAAAAGTTAATAAAATTGGAAAAATTTTCCTAAAAACTTACTAAATTCGTAAAAATTCCATAAAAAAACACTGAATTTTTTAAAAATTCCATCAAAAATGAATAAAATTCGCTAAAATTCCACCAGTGTTATCAAAATTTTTGATAATTCCACCAAAAACATACTGAATTTTTTAAAATTCCACCAAAAATGAATACAATTTTTAAAAAATCCACCAAAAATTTACTAAATTCATAAGAATTTTACCAACAACACTGATTTTTTTTTATTTCACCAGAAATGAATAAAATTCGCAAAAATTCCACCAATGTTATCAAAATTTTTGATAATTCCACCAAAAACATATTGAATTCTTTAAAAATTCCACCAAAAACTTACTAAATTCATAAGAATTTTACCAAAAACACTGATTTTTTTTATTTCACCAAAAATGAATAAAATTCGCAAAAATTCCACCAATGTTATCAACATTTTTGATAATTCCACCAAAAACATACTGAATGTTTTTAAAATTCCACTAAAAACTTACTAAATTCATAAGAATTTTACCAAGAACACTGAATTTTTTTAAAATACCACCAGAAATGAATAAAATTCGCAAAAATTCCACCAAACCTATTAAAATATTTAACGACTACACCCAAAACATACTGAATTTTTTTTATTCCACCAAAAACTTACAAAAATCCTAAAAATTACACCGAAATTGTCAACATTTTTAACAATTCTACAAAAACTTACCAAATTTTTTAAAAATTCCACCAAAATGTCCAAATTCTTTTAAAATTCCATAAAAAATCAATCGAATTAGAAACAATTTCATTAAAAATTAACTAAAACCTTGAAAATTCCATCAAAAACTTAGTAAATTCATAAAAATTCCACCAAGGTTATCAAAATTTTTACCAATTCCACCAAAAACGTACTAATTTTTTTCAATTTTCCACCAAAGCTACAAAAATGTTGAATAATTCCACCAACAACTTACTGATTTTTAAAAAATACCACCAAAAACTTACCAAATTCATAAAAATTCTACTAAAATTACCAACATTTTTAACAATTCCATCAAAAATGATTAAAGTTGATAAAAATTCCACCAAAGTTATCAACTTTTTTGACAATTCCATCAAAAACATACTGAATTTTATAAAAATTCCACCAAAAATTAATAAAATTGGAAAAATTTCACTAAAAAGTTACTAAATTCGTAAAAATTCCATAAAAAAATACTGAATTTTTTAAAAATTCCATCAAAAATGAATAAAATTACCAAAAATTCCACTACTGTAATCAAAATTTTTTATAATTCCACCAAAAACATGCTGAATTTTTTAAAAATTCCACCAAAAATTAATGCAATTTTTAAAAAATCCACCAAAAATTTACTAAATTTATAAGAATTTTACGAAAAACACTGATTTTATTTTATTCTACCAGAAATGAATAAAATTCCCAAAAATTCCACCAATGTTATCAAAATTCTTGATAATTCCACCAAAAACATACTGAATATTTTAAAAATTCCACCAAAAACTTACTAAATTCATAAGAATTTTACCAAAACCACTGATTTTTTTTTATTCCACCAGAAATGAACAAAATTCGCAAAAATTCCACCAATATCATCAAAATTTTTGATAACTCCACCGAAAACATACTGAATTTTTTAAAAATTCCATCAAAAACTTACTAAATTCATAAGAATTTTACCAAAAACACTGAATTTTTTTTAAATTCCACCAGAAATGAATAAAATACGCAGAAATTCCACCAAAGGTATAAAAATATTTAACAACTACACCCAAAACTTACTGAATTTTTTTATCCCACCAAAAATTTACAAAAATCCTAAAAATTACACCGAAATTGTCAACATTTTTAATAATTCTACCAAAAACTTACTAATTTTTTTTTAAATTCCACCAAAATGTCCAAATTCTTTTAAAATTCCACCAAAAATCAATCAAATTAGAAACAGTTTCATTAAAAAGTAACTAAAACCTTGAAAATTCCATCAACAACTTAGTAAACTCATAAAAATTTCACGAAAGTTACTAGAATTTTTAATAATTTTACCAAAAATAATGAATTTTTTTAAAATTCCATCAGAAATGAATAAAATTTGCAAAAATTTCACCAATGTTATCAAAATTTTTGATAATTCCACCAAAAATATACTGAATTTTTTAAAAATTCCACCAAAGACTTACTAAATTCATAAGAATTTTACCAAAAACACTGAATTTTTTTAAAATACCACCAGAAATGAATAAAATCCGCAAAAATTCCATCAAAGCTATTAAAATATTTAACAACTACACTCAAAACTTACTGAATTTTTTTTATTCCACCAAGAACTTACAAAAATCCTAAAAATTACACCGAAATTTTCATTTTTAATAATTCTACCAAAAATTTATCAATTTTTTTTAAAAATTCCACCAAAATGTCCAAATTCTTTTCAAATTCCACCAAAAATCAATCAAATTAGAAACAATTTCATTAAAAATTAACTAAAACCTTGAAAATTCCATCAAAAATTTAGTAAATTCATAAAAATTCCACCAGAGTTACCAAAATTTTTAATAATTCTACCAAAAATAATGATTTTTTTTTTAATTCCACCAAAAAACTTACAAAATTTGTAAAGATTCCACCAAAAATTTACCAATTTTTTTTTAATTCCACCAAAAACTTACTAAATTCGTAAAGCTTCCACCAAAGTTACCAAAATGTTGATCAATTTAACCAAAAACAATAATTTTTTTTTAGAAAAATACTAAAAATAAAACTAAACTAGTAAATACATAAAAAGTATTATGTATGTAAAGCTTAATGCATTTCCATTAGTACATAAAATATGCATTCGGTTATTTCTAAACAAAACTACACTTCATATTATACCACTTTGCATATACGTTTCTACCTTGCATATACGTTTCCATTTGGTACAAAATAAAATTAGTCGAAAATCCATCTTGGTAGCGTTTACCCTAATTAGCAGTCATATGTCATCAAGACTCTTGAATAAGCTGATTATATCCCGTCTCTCTGCGGTCGTTATTTTCCTTTTAGGCGCGACGTTCGTTTTGTTGAACGCCTCCCGCATGACAGATTTGCAAGCGCCGAGTTACGCGAACGCAGCACGTTTGCCTGCATTCATTAGAGGTACCGTTGAGGGTTTATTAATTCCCGCTCCGTTGATGGGCTAATGGATAGACGTTAAAAGACGTTGAAAAACGTCCCCGCGCGTTCGACCATTTGCCGTTGCTCGCCAAAGCGACCTAAAGAAAACCGACGATGATGCCGGGGAACGATCCCAACGTGATCAAGCTGAGTAGTATCACGTATAACGCGCATTCCATATCCCTCATTAAATATTAATTAGGATAGAAGGCGTACGGGTCGAAGAACAGATACTACACGTATCTTTCTACAAGTATTCAATGTACTTCTACTAATCATTAGTAAATTAAATTACCAAATATTAATTACCTGAAAGTATTTGTTTGAAAGTATTGAAAACTGATCTATTTGTTTAAAAATAAAAATTATCTATGTATCCTAGTATTTATACTTCATCATTTTATATACATAACTTGTAGTAATATAAAAATAATAACATATCTATTAAAAGAATGTGATTTATATCCAGAAACTATTGAGTTCTTAATTAAACAAGCATATAAATTAAGTATGCAAGTATGAATAAGTTAATTTGCATCTAATGAAAACGGGAAAATACGAGATAACGTGGCGCCTTATAAATCAGTCGCGAGGGAAAGGAAGGGAACAAAACAAACATAACCTGTAACGAGAATTAACACCAGAAGAGAATCTATGATATAATGAGCTTATTCAATGGACGGGATGACAAATTAACATTAATTAATGTCATTAACTTATGTGCGATTTTCTATCAGTTCGGCTTTTATCAACTTTGTTTCATTAATTAAAACTCATTAGGAATAATGTAAACAAGATAACTTCTTCAACATTTTCTACTTATTAAAAAAACTTATTAAAGAAAATTTGTCATCAAATGAATTAATAAATAAATAAAAGGAAAAAAGCAATTTTATTAAGATCCTATAATTTTCGATAAAGTAATCATTTTGGTTCGAACTTTTAGCAAAAAAATTAAAAAAAAATTCTCAAAATTATCACGAAGATTCGCATCTGTGTAATTTTTAGTAGATTTTATGTTCCTAACTTTTGAAAAGCTAAATTTCTAAAATAAGCAAAAAAGAGTTGACAATTGAAGAAAGAAAAATTATTATAAAGTCTCATAAAGATGGAAAATCATATGCAGAAATTGGAAAAATTGTTGGAAGAAGTAAAGCTACGATACAAAAAGTCGTAAAACGATTCATCGATGAAGAAAAAATAAAAAAACAAACCACGAGATGAGCGTCCCGAAAATTAAGTGACAGAGACTGTAACGGTTTTATTTTTTCGCTTTTAATTAAATTGAAAATTATTTGGTTTGGGGTCATCTGTTGGAATCTGTCATTTTTAGATCTCTTGTTTTTATTTCGCAATACAGGATATTGGTTGGTTTTTCAGATTAGTGCGATCGAAAGTGGTGGAGATTTGGTTCTTTCGAGTGTCGCAATTAAGGTAATTTCGCCCTCTTCGTTGTTGTGCTTTGGAAGAGAGTACACGTTTTTGGCTTCCAAGATAAAAACTGCGTGGGTGACGAAGATTCTAGAAGCGTCTCCTTGATATTTGGGAGAACTTCTAAATCGCAATTTGGCGGATCAACTTCACACACCACAAATTTAGTGCAGTATTTGTGAACTATCGGATTGATTCCGGATTATCAGGTTTTTATCAGCCAACACTTCAAGCCGATTAACATCGTAAGGTATGCTTTTACGCTTTGAGAGAACTAGAATCTTTTCGTTCGGATCGTTTTGTAATTCGTGTTTTTCCTAAGCTTTTTATTTTTGGATTTCCTTTTTAGTTTTGGATTTATTTTTGGTAATTTCGTTGAAATTTTGGATTGAAAACTTACTGCGTCGCAATTTTGAGTGAACCCCTGGCGGCCATCTTTCTTTCATCATTGAACGCCGTTAGAGAAACAGAGACGCAAGTACAACTAGCCGACTTCAAGCGACGCACTTAATCGAGAGAGAGAAAGAGACACCACTCCTGTGAAACCAGACAGAGACACCGCAACAGATAAGCGAACGCTTCAAGTTGAAAATATCATCAACGGATAGAGGATACCCCATTTGGTAATCAAAGTTCTTTGAATTTTTCAAAAAAACCATTTTTCTTGATTTTGAAAGGGGTGGACGTGTGGTCTTACACACCCGGTATAGACTACCCCACCTTCTAAAAACACCTCCACAAAGTCTGGATATTAATCCCACTGAACATTTATTGGACCATCTGGAAAAACGTTTAAGGAAACACCATATAACTTCGAAGTTATATCACTTCACTTAAAAAACATACTCCAAATAGAATAGCAACAAATTAGCGCAGATTACACAAAAAGAGCTGACTCGCTCGATGTCCAACCGATTAAAGGAAGTAATTCGACTGAAAGGATACCCTAAAAATATTAAGATTAACGAAATTCTACTAAATTTCTAACATTTTTTGCACTCTTTTATCAGGAGTATCAAAAGTTTTACAACGTCGTTTCATGCAATCTAATAAAATTTTCGTTTCTAGTTATGGAAGTATAAATTTTGTGTTTTATTTTTCCTTTTCATAAAAGAATACAAGCAATTTTATTTTACGATACATAAAAAACCAATTTTTTGTTTCTGGCGTCACTTTTTATGGAAAGAAATGAAATAATGTAAGGGTATCAAAGACTTACTGTTCACTGTAACTGTTAAATTTGATCTTTTTTAAAAAATCGTACAGATTTTATTTGTAAGAATAAAGAAAAGATTTTTTGCAAAATGATAGTTTAAAAATTAAAATTTTCGATAAAATAATCACTTTGATTCGAACTCTCATAAAAAAAATTTAAAAAATTCCCAAAGATAACCAAAACTTCTGACATAACCTAACTGTCAAATTTGATATTTTTTAAAAAAATCGTACAGATCGTATTTTTGAAAATAAAGAAAGGTTTTTTTAACAAAATGATAGATTAAGATCCATAATTTTTGATAAATTAATCACTTTGGTTCGAATATGCACCAAAAAAACTTAAAAAATTCCCAAAGATGACAAATTTCTAACATAACCTAACTGTCAAATTTGACGTTTTTAAAAAAATCGTACAGATCTTATTTTTGAAAATAAAGATAAAATCTTTTACAAAATGATAGATTAAGATCCATAATTTTTGATAAAATAATCACTTTGGTTCGAACATGCATCAAAAAATTTTAAAAAATTCTCAAAGATAACTAAAATTTCTAATATAACCTAATTACCAAATGTGATCTTTTTTAAAAAATCATACAGATTTTATTTTTGAAAATAAAGACAAGATATTTTACAAAATGATAGATCAAAATCTATAATTTTTGATAAAATAATCACTTTGGGTCGAATATGCACCAAAAAATTTAAAAAAATTCTCAAAGATGATTAAAATTTCAGATATAACCTAACTATCAAATTTGATATTCTTTTAAAAAATCGTACAGATCTTATTTTTGAAAATAAAGATAAAATCTTTTACAAAATGATAGATTAAGATCCATAATTTTTGATAAAATAATCACTTTGGTTCGAACTGTCATCAAAAAAATTAAAAAAATTCCCAAAGATAACTAAAATTTCTGACATAACCTAACTGTCAAATTTGATATTTTTTTAAAAAATCGCACAGATCTTATTTTTGAAAATAAAGAAAAAAAATTTTACAAAATGATAGATAAAGGTCCATAATTTTCGATAAAATAATTACTTTGGTTCAAACTCTCATCAAAAAAATTAAAAGAATTACCAAAGATAACTAAAATTTCTGACATAACCTAACTGTCAAATTTGATATTTTTTAAAAAAATCGTACAGATCTTATTTTTGAAAATAAAGACAAGATTTTTTTACAAAATGATAGATTAAGATCCATAATTTTTGATAAAATAATCACTTTGGTTCGAACATGCATGAAAAAATTTTAAAAAATTCTCAAAGATAATTAAAATTTCTGACATAACCTAATTGTCAAATTTGATATTTTTTAAAAAATCGTACAGATTTTATTTGTGAGAATAAAGAAAAGATTTTTAGTAAAATGATAGTTTAAAATTTAAAATTTTCGATAAGATAATCACTTTGGTTCGAATTCCTATCAAAAAAATTAAAAAAATTCCCAAAAGTAACTAAAATTTCTGACATAACCTAACTATCAAATTTGATGTTTTTTAAAAAATCGTACAGATCTTATTTTTGAAAATAAAGACAAGATTTTTTTACAAAATGATAGGTTAAGACCCATAATTTTTGTTAAAATAATCACTTTGGTTTGAAAATGCATCAAAAAAATTAAAAAAATTCGCAAAGGTAACTAAAATTTCTGACATAACCTAACTGTTAAATTCGATCTTTTTTAAAAAATTGTACAGACTTTATTCGTAAGAAGAGAGAAAAGATTTGTTGTAAAATGATAGTTTAAAATTTAAAATTTTCGATAAGATAATCACTTTGGCTCGAATTCCTATCAAAAAAATTAAAAAAATTCCCAAAAGTAACTAAAACTTCTGACATAACCTAACTACCAAATTTGATGTCTTTTAAAAAATCGTACAGATTTTATTTTTGAAAATAAAGACAAGATTTTTTACAAAATGATAGATTAAGATTCATAATTTTTGATAAAATAATCACTTTGGTTCAAACTCTTATAAAAAAATTAAAAAAATTCTCAAAGATAACTAAAATTTCTGACATAACCTAACTGTCAAAGTTGATATTTTTTTAAAAAATCATACAGATTTTATTTGTGAGAATGAAGAAAAGATTTTTTGCAAAATGATAGTTCAAAATTTAAAATTTTCGATAATATATTCACTTTGGTTTGAACTCTCATCAAAAAAATTAAAAAAATTCTCAAAGATAACTAAAATTTTCTGGTATAATCTAACTGTCAAATTTCGTATTTTTTAAAAAAATCGTGCAGATCTTATTTGTGAAAATAAAGAAAAGATTTTTTAGAAAATGATAGTCCAAGATTTATATTTTTCAATAAAGTAATCACTTTGGTTCGAACTGTTATTAAAAAAATTTAAAAAATTCTCAAAGAGAACTAAAATTTCTGACATTACCAATGATATAAATCGATGTTCACAAAAATCAGAATATGTTCACAATTTCTGGTTAAAAAAAAGAGTTAAATCATAATTTACTCTACATAATTCACATATCCGCAGAATTTCGTCAGTACGTGCAGGAAATCCGGAAGCAAACGCCCTGGGAAAAGGAAGGAAACGCTAAATTAGGTGTGACAGGACCCTCTTACGCCCTTAACTCTATCGGTGGATCCGGGTAGTCACCGCTGTCGCTAAAAATCACGTGAAGTGTGTGTGCTGTGCTCTTAGCTACGTGCTGTACATGTCAGCGTAATTTATGGGGCTGCTGAGGGTGACTTCGTCTCGTTATTTAACAGGGGTGAGGGAAGAAATACCGCTGTAACCTTTTCTGGGTTTAATGACGACTATGAAGGTTTTAGCTTTTAGTATCCCAAATTTTATTTCATTTCTCAATGTTAATAAAACTAAAAATATCCGTTTTCTACGTTTTGCTTTTCTGTATACATAGATATCAATCCGACCTAACTAAACATTTGAGAATTTGTTTTAACACTATAAAACTCAGCCGTCCATCGGCGTTCTTTCAACAGCAAATACAATAAAAGTGGGGAGGTGTACATTTTAAAAGTACGTTCAAACCGACTCCAGACGTTTACCTTTATCCAACTAATAGCCCCTTAGACAGTCCGTAAGCCTGACGTGTTTGTCTTCTACCTGAGTTGACCCCGATAATAACTCGGCTTTTGGTGGATCTTCATCGAGACCACTAATGGATGTTTCGAGCCGTATTAATACGTCGTTTCCAATCCCGTAGACACGTACGTAATGTCTACCTACCTACGTACCCTTATTGAACCGACTCCCGATGGAGAAAGGTCCCTAACACGGTTAAAAGTGAAGCACGTATACGATTCAATCAATACGTTGTATTGTGTAAGGGCAGAAGCTTGTAAATGGTCGCGTTGGAGCACTCGCTTTTCGGTTAATTTGTATTTGAATGAAAGTTATGTGCATTAAAACACAATGGGGTTGAAGCTTATACGTTGCCAAGTCGGGGTTACAATAGAATTTGCTTAAAATAGCTAGGGATTTATACCTTGACATTGGAATTCTAATTAATTTAACGTAACGCTTGAAATGCAACATTTATTGGTTTCGAAACTATAAATTTCATGCTATCAAAAATTTCTTACAATCAAAGATTTCTACGCGAATGCATGATTATTTTTATTCGTGTAAATAATCCACAAGTATTCGAATAAATTTCCTTAGCCGTTGTAAGAATTCGAAATTAAAAGCCGGGACTATCGTTGGCAACCGCGGCTCTTAAAATAAGTTGAGAAGCACTGCCGCAAATCCGACCTTGAACTTAAGAAAGCGAGATACAGGGATGTCTTCAGGTAATCAATTGAAATGTTTCTTAAAAAATAAAATTATTAAATAAAAAAAAATTTTTTTAATAAAAAATATTGCTTTTTTAAATAAAAAAATATTTCTTTTTTAAATAAAAAAATATTTCTTTCTTAAATAAAAAATTTTTATTTAAAATTCTTAAATTTTCTTAAAATTCACTAAAAATCCTTTTATTTGAGTACAAACACGACCTATCTACGATTAAAAATAAAAAAGTTAAGTAAATTTTTTAATTTTCAAGATGGTGGTTTTAAAATACTAAAATTTTTATTTAAAATTCTTAAAGTATATTAAAAATCCTTTAATTTGATACCAAACACGACAATATTTGGCTAAAAAACAAAAAAATTACGTTGATTTTAAAAAATTCAAGATGGCCGACTTCCGATTGACATTAACACGTTGACTGCCACGCGGTTTTATAACAACTTTTCCGTCAGATCACACTCTTGACTGTCGCGGTCTGAACGAAAAGTTATATCAATCACTGATGACTAAAGTGGCCTGAACAGAAAGCTCGGTGTCAGTCATCGATGACTGACATAGCACTCAACCTGTTAAAATTAAAAATTTGCATAACTATCGTTCTATTGAAGTTAGATGGGTCGTGTTTGTACTCAAATTAAAGGAAATTTAATTTCCTATTGATTGTTAATAAAAATTTCATTCTAAAATTATTTTTGATATTTCTTCTTTTGAAAATTTTTAACCTTTTTTGAAATTTTTAATATTTTTACCTCTCTTTTTTTAATTTTCTTGAAATTCTTGATATTTCTTTGAAATTTTTTGACATTTTTTTTTCTTGAAAATTTTAACATTATTTTGAAAATTTTGACCTTATTTTTGAAATTTTTTTAATTTTCAAGATGGCGTTTTAAAATATTAAAATTTTTATTTAAAATTCTTAAAGTTTATTAAAAATCCTTTAATTTGATACCAAACACGACTATATTTGACTAAAAAACAAAAAAATTACGTTGATTTAAAAAATTCAAGATGGCCGACTTCCGGTTGACATTAAAATTAATAATTTCGATAAATATCGTTCTATTGAAGTTGGATATGTCGTGTTTGTACTCAAATTAAATGAAATTTAATTTCCTATCGATTTTTAATAATAATTTTATTCTAAAATCATTTTTGATGTTTCTTTTTTGGAAATTTTTAACTCTTTTTGAATTTTTTAATACTTTTGTCTTTTTTTTTAATTTCTTAAAGTTTTCGATATTTCTTTAAAAACTTTGACATTTTTTTCTTGAAAACTTTAACATTATTTTGGAAAGTTTGACATTTTTGAAAAATTTTTAATTTTCTAGACGGCGGTTTTAAAATATTACAGTTTTTATTAAAAATTCTTAAAGTTTATTAAAAATCCTTTAATTTGATACCAAACACGACTATAGTCGGATAAAAAACAAAAAAATTATCTATATTTAAAAAAATTCAAGATGGCTGACTTCCGGTTGTCATTAAAATTAAAAATTTCGATAACTTTCGTTCTATTAAAGTTAGATATATCGTGTTTGTACTCAAATTAAAGGAAATTTAATTTCCTATCGATTGTTAACAAAAATTTCATTCTAAAATTATTTTTGACATTTATTCTTTTGAAAATTTTTAACCTTTTTTGAAATTTTTAATATTTTTATCTTTTTTTTAATTTTCTTGATATTCTTGATATTTCTTTGAAATTTTTTGACATTTTTTTTCTTGAAGATTTGAACATTATTTTTAAAATTTTGACATTATTTTTGGCAATTCTTTAATTTTCAAGATGGCGTTTTAAAACATTAAAATTTTTATTGAAAACTCTTAAAGTTTATTAAAAATCCATTAATTTGATACCAAACACGACTATATTTCACTAAAAAACAAAAAAATTATGTTGATTTAAAAAAATCAAGATGGCCGACTTACTGTTGACATTAACACGTTGACTGCCATACGATTTTATAACAACTTCTCCGTTAGACCACGCGCCTGGCTGTCGCGACCTGAACGAAAAGTTATATTAGTCACTGATGACTGACACGGCTTGAACGAAAAGCTCGGAGTCAGTCATCGATGACTGACATGGCACTCAACGTGCTAAAATTAAAATTTTGATAACTATCGTGCTATTGAAGTTAGATATGTCGTGTTTGTACTTAAATTAAAGGAAATTTAATTTCCTGTCGATTTATAATAAAAATTTTAAAGATGGCCGACTTTTAATTGTTTAATAAATTAAAAATTTTGATAACTTTCAATCTATTAAAGTTAGATATGTCGTGTTTGTACTCAAATTAAAGGAAATTTAATTTTCTATCGATTTATGATAAAATTTTAAAAATGGCCGACTTCCGGTTATTTAAAAAAATAAAAATTTCAATAACTTTCGATCTATTAAAGTTAGATATGTCGTGTTTGTACTCAAATTAAAGGAAATTTAATTTTCTATCGATTTATGATAAAATTTTAAAGATGGCCGATATTCGATTGTTTAAAAAAATTAAAAATTTTGATAACTTTCGATCTATTAAAGCTAGATATGTCGTGTTTCTACTCAAATTAAAGGAAATTTAATTTTCTATCGATTTATGATAAAATTTTAAAAATAACCGACTTCCGGTTGTTTAAAAAATTTAAAATTTCGATCACTTTCGATCTATTAAAGTTAGATGGGTCGTGTTTGTACTCAAATTAAAGGAAATTTAATCACCTAATCAATTTTAAAGGGATAAATAAGATAGATAAGATTAATCAATAAGAAAACTACCAAAAATACGATTTTTACTACAAAAAAAGGAAACAAAAGTCCAAATACACCTCTGTTTATATCAGTATAACTTAGGAAAGGAAAACCCATCTCCCTTGAACACGAGTATAACTGGATTTTAGATCTCGTTGCACCCACCAGATCATTATCTACACAACTCCGATAGTTTATCTATCATTCCTCGGGAGATCGTGAGCAATCCAAGATTAATTATACGAACGAAGAGAAGTTGCGCTATTATAAGGTAATAATGTGTAATCAAAAAACGATCAAATCAAATACAAAATTAATAATTTGACTAACATGAAAAATGAATAATAATGTTAATTACGAACTGGGTTTATTAAATAAAACCCAGATTCTCATTCTTCCTATCTAATGAGAAGGATGTGAATTAATTACGATATGTAATGATCTCCCACAGATTAAAAAGAGTTCCCACAATAAAAAAAAAAATAATAGTAGGAAACCCAGTGGCAAGTTTTTGGTAGAAGAACAATGTTTACCAATTAGCGGCTTACAGGTGGTAGACGACCGAAATCCCCAACTTCACGATTCGATTACCAGAGCGGAGACAATGATAAACTTCGGCTGTCAAATAAATTATGCGTTTCCTCTTCGCTTCCACATGCATGTTATGCATGGGCGCCCGGAGAGAAAACACCATGAATTACCTGCCGGAGGAGGAACATATTTGGTCAGCCGGTGTGACAATGCATTAACCGCGGTGACATATGGCGATAGGTCTCTTTGTTTGTCTGCTTCATTTTAAATGCGTAATGGTAACGAGATTTTAAAGAAGAAAAAATCGATCCCTACTAACAAGAACGTATATTCCGTTTAACGAAAGATGTCTCATGTTTCATCAATTATTTATATTATCCTAGAGTAGTATTTATACTTTTCGTGCTTGTCTGTCATATACTATAACTCGAAATGAAGCTGCACTATTGCCAAGTAGTCTTTCAGCTTACCCTTCATGGTGCAGCTCCATTTCGGCTTATAGTACAATTCAAAAGACAGACATTCAACATACATTCAAAAGTAAACGAGATTTAACTTCCATTTAGGCGTTACATTAAAAAAAAGTTGATATAAACGGACCAGTCACTAGCCAGAAGTGATAATCGTAGTGATTCCATACGAGAATATTCGCTTCTCGGAATCAAGAAGAACTGGTCCGCCGTTGACCTCCAAGAAGTGAACGCGGTCCAAAAAGAAACGTTCAACATCAAGCATAAGTGGCGATCATTGTGCGACCTTCCTTATCTGCCGACAACTGATTTATAGCGGGCAATTGCTTCGGCCGTTTATCTTCGAAGGATGCTTTCCTTTGGAATCCCGCATTCTATACAAACATCCTCGATAAAGAGGAGTTGGGCACATATTTAACCGCCACAGTCATCGAATTCCACCGCAAACCCTCCATTCATCGGTTTTTATTCATTTCGCTTACTACGAATACAAACCCAGTATGTGTGTCAAGCTAAATGAAATTTCTTTTAAATTAATCATCTTTTTTAAATCATCCAAGAAATCGCTTTCTGGACGATTCAATCATTTTACGTCATTCTGCCGACTATTATCTTTACCTCCCCGACGATTTTGAGAGGTCCGTAACCGATTTCTAAAAAAACGGCCCTGAAAATCGAACGACGTTGCGGTAGCCCTAATTGAAATTAAAATTCTCGATCGTCCGTCTGTCATTTTCGTTAACTTTCGAACGCACTTTTTGTCCAAAAAGCCACCGGCTCCGCGACTCTGCTTTCGGCTAACCTTCTGAACGGCTTTATAACGCAACGTCATATGCGAATCGGGGCTCCTTTGGACCCAAAACGGCCGATTTAAGCTCTAAACGAAGTCCCTGTTTTTCGTCATTTTCGATTTGGGCCGATAAAACACTTGGTTCAATTTTCATAAACATTATTTACTATTCCAACCACGCTAATGCCATATGAAATGTCAAAACGATCGGTTTATTAATAATCATCAAATATTTAATTTATGCAGAGCAGAAATTCGAATAAATTTCACTAAAAACTAATTAAATTCTTGAAAATATCACCAAAAATTTAAGTAAATTTCTAAAAATTCAAAGTTACTAAAATTTTTTATAATTCCACCAAAAAACTTATAAAATTTGTAAAAATTCCAACAAAGCAATTTTTAACAATTCCACCAAAAACTGAATTTTTAAAAAATATACTAAAATTAAAATTAATTTCGTCAATAATTGATTAGATTCTTAAAAATTTCACAAAAATAAAAAAGTAACAATAAAAATTCCACAAAAGTTAGTTAAATTGAATATAATTTCACCAAAAATTATTAAATTTGGAGACAATTCTACTAAAACCTAATTTTTTAAAAAATTCCACCCAAAATGAATAAAATTAGTAAAAATTCCACGAAAAACTTACTATATTCGTAAAAATTTAAAGTTACCAACATTTTTAACAATTCCACCAAAAACGTACTAATTTTTTTCAATTTTCCGCCAAAGTTACAAAAATGTTGAATAATTCCGCCAAAAACTTACTGATTTTTAAAAAATACCACCAAAAACTTACCAAATTCATAAAAATTCTACTAAAATTACCAATATTTTTAACAATTCCACCAAAATGATTAAAGTTAATAAAAATTCCACTAAAGTTATCAACTTTTTTAACAATTCCACCAAAAATATACTGAATTTTATAAAAATTCCACCAAAAATTAATAAAATTGGAAAAATTTCACTAAAAACTTACTGAATTCGTAAAAATTCCATAAGAAAACACTGAACTTTTTAAAAACTTCATCAAAAATGAATAAAATTCGCAAAAATTCCACCAGTGTTATCAACATTTTTGATAATTCCACCAAAAATACACTGAATTTTTTTAAAAATTCCACCAAAAATTAATACAATTTGCAAAAATTCCACCAAAAACTTACTAAATTCATAAGAATTTTACCAAAAACACTGATTTTTTTTATTCCACCAGAACTGAATAAAATTCGCAAAAATTCCACCAATGTTATCAAAATTTTTGATAATTCCACCAAAAATATACTGAATTTTTTAAAAATTCCACCAAAAACTTACTAAATTCATAAGAATATTACCAAAAACACTGAATCTTTTTAAAATTCCACCAGAAATGAATAAAATTCGCAAAAATTCGACCAAAGCTATTAAAATATTTAACAACTACATCCAAAACTTACTGAATTTGTTTTATTTCACCAAAAACTTACAAAAATCCTGAAAATTACACCGAAATTGTTAACATTTTTAAAAATTCCACCAAAAACTTTCCAAATTTTTAAAAAATTCCTACAAAATGTCCAAATTCTTTTAAAATTCCACCAAAAATCAATCAAATTAGAAAGAATTTCATTCAAAATTAACTAAAACCTTGAAAATTCCATCAAAAACTTAGTAAATTCATAAAAGTTCCACCAAAGTTACTAATATTTTTAATAATTCTACCAAAAATAATGAATTTTTTAAAAATTCTACCAAGAATATACTGAATTTTTTAAAAATTCCACCAAAAATTAATACAATTTGCAAAAATTCCAGCCAAAACTTACTAAATTTATAAGAATTTTACCAAAACTCTGATTTTTTCATTATTCCACCAGAAATGAATAAAATTCGCAAAAATTCCACCAATGTTATCAAAATTTTTGATAATTCCATCAAAAACATACTGAATTTTCTAAAAATTCCACCAAAAACTTACTAAATTCATAAGAGTTTTACAAAAACACTGAATTTCTTTAAAATTCCACCAGAAATGAATAAAATTCGCAAAAATTCCACCAAAGCTATTTAAATATTTAACAACTACATCCAAAACTTACTGATTTTTTTTTTATTCCACCAAAAACTTACAAAAATCCTAAAAATTACACCGAAATTGTCAACATTTTTAAAAATTCCACCATAAACTTACCGATTTTTTTAAAAATTCTTCCAAAATGTCCAAATTCTTTTAAAATTTCACCAAAAATCAATCAAATTAGAAACAATTTCATTAAAAATTAACTAAAACCTTGAAAATTCCATCAAAAACTTAGTAAATTCATAAAAATTCCACCAAAATTACAAAAATTTTTAATTCTATCAAAAATATACTGAATTTTTTAAAAATTCCACCAAAAACTTACTAAATTTATAAGAATTTTACCAACAGCACTGATTTTTTTTATTTCGCCAGAAATGAATAAAATTCGCAAAAATTCCACCAATGTCATCAAAATTTTTGATAATTCCACCAAAAACATACTGAATTTTTTAGAAATTCCACCAAAAACTTACTAAATTTATAAGAATTTTACCAAAAACACTGAATTTTTTTAAAATTCCACCAGAAATGAATAAAATTCGCAAAAATTCCACCAAAGCAATTAACATATTTAACAACTACACCCAAAACTTACTGAATTTTTTTTATTCCAACAAAAACTTACAAAAGTCCTAAAAATTACACTGAAATTGTCAACATTTTTAAAAATTCCAACAAAAACTTACCAAATTTTTTAAAAATCCCTACAAAATGCTCAAATTCTTTTAAAATTCCACCAAAAATCAGTCAAATTTGAAACAATTTCATTAACAATTAACTAAAACCTTGAAAATTCTATCAAAAACTTAGTAAATTCATAAAAATTCCACCAAAGTTACTAAAATTTTTAAGTTTTACCAAAAATAATGAATTTTTTAAAAATTCCATCAAAAACTTACCAAATTTTTTAAAAATCCCTACAAAATGCCCAAATTCTTTTAAAATTCCACCAAAAATCAGTCAAATTTGAAACAATTTCATTAACAATTAACTAAAACCTTAAAAATTCCATCAAAAACTTAGTAAATTCATAAAAATTCCACCAAAGTTACTAAAATTTTTAATAAATTTACCAAAAATAATGAATTTTTTTAAAATTACACCAAAAAACTTACAAAATTTGTCAAAATTCCACCAAAAATTTACCAATTTTTTTTAAATTCCACCAAAAACTTACTAAATTCGTAAAGTTTCCACCAAAGTTACCAAAATGTTGATCAATTCAACCAAAACCAATAAATTTTTTTTAGAAAAATACTAAAAATAAACCTAAACTAGTTTTAATAAATACCATAAAAGAGAAAAGAAATAAAAAGATGTTTTTCTTAGAGATGTGTGACTTTTGACTTCACCTAATGAAAATATTTATCGGAGCTTTCAACGAACAGCATCTCCAACACGGGAGGAAAACAAACGCAACCTCTTTTTACGCCCGTCAAACGAAAACAAATATTTGGTTTCGTCCCTGTGAACCTTCCGACCCGTTCGTTGTTTAAACGCGCGGGCTATTTTCATTTCGGACGCGTACATAACCGAAATTGATTGAACGTCTATTTGGAATTTGGAAAATCAATCAAATACAAAATTTATAAATCAAAACTAACAATAAATAAAAACTAAATCAAAATTAAATAGAAACTCTCCCTTTCAATTCACCTTGGATACAAAATAAATGACCACCTGGATATTTAACATAAATGCAATTGTATGTAACACAACTAAAACTATTGCTCAATGGAACGATAAGTATCTCTAACCGCTAAAGGTAATGATCCATAAAACACAATAACGTATTGGTGTTTTTTTTTTTCAACAATAAATGTATCTCTTAATTCACTAAATCACCCCCGTATGATTTAGTGATAAAACGTAGTCGTAAAAGTACGAGTTATGGAGGTAATTTCGAAAGCTCTCGACCGGATTTATCCGCGTGGTTCTTTGAAGCGTTTCGCACTTAACGTCACTCGCGGCGATTCATAAACAACGAAGGTCAGTTCATCAATCGCGACACCGTACTACATTGTGCTAAATTTAACGGGCGGCAACGCGTCCTGTCGGCAATAAAGAGAAGCCGGCATCCTGTCGATACGCCACGAACCGTGACAGCTTTGTTTCACCCCTTCAAAGCAAAGATTCGAAGGCCGCTTACTATATTTAAATTTTATGAAACGCGTACAACAGACGGAACGCTGTTTACAATTGTAAGCCGGATTCTGTTTACTGTTTATCCAAACCTGAATCTCAGCGAGTCGCGATGTACACGATCTTTCGACAACCGATTTAAAAAGCTCGCTTGTTTAGAGTGGAAAGTGACAAGTTGAAATTAAAAGTTTTACTAGTGCAGACAGGGTGGGCTTTAAGAAATACACCTAACGAAGATATTAACTTCCATACTTGTATTTAAAAGTGGGATTTTCAATCTCTTATTACTTATCAAACGAATCCCTACTTTTCTTACTTTTTTCTACCTTACAACCATTATTGCTCAAAACGTTCATAAAAAAGTCTTTAAAATCAAGTTTATGTCTTAAGTTTCAATTTTTTATTGACATAAATCGGTCAAATAAAGCTCGTTTGGGTGATTTTAAGCTATCCCGTTTGATAACTTAGTTTTATAATCACGATACATAAAACGTATCATAAAACATCTTTACATCAATTCTGAATTTAGATTTTTTCCAAAATTTTTTGAAAATGGTATGAACCATACTTGCAAAAGTTTATTTTCTTCGTCCAAAACCTTAAAAACTGGTTCAGTAACTTTACAAAGCTTTAAACGTCACTTTTGGCATTTTAAGGTATTTTTTAAGGTTATACGATTCAACCCAACTGTCAAATCGATTACTTTTGGCAGTTACTCAATACCTTTAAAATTAAGGTTATGCTGTAACCTATAAAATGTCAAATTTAATTTCCTAAGCGTCAAATTTGACGTTTCAAATGTCAAATCTGACGTTTCAAATGTCAAATTTGACTTTTATCAACTTAATTTAACATTTTAAGAACTTTTTTGAGGTTAGAACTGTTACTTTGACGTTTTAATTGTCAAATTTAAACGATAATAATAAAATTTGACATTTTAAAAACCAAATTTTACTTTTAAAATGTCAAATTTGACCTTTATCAACCTAATTTAACATTTTAAGAACTTTTTTTGACGTTAGAACTGTTACTTTGACGTTTTAATTGTCAAATTTAAACGATAACAATAAAATTTGACGTTTTAAAAGTTAAATTTGACATTTTAAAAACCAAATTTTACTTTTAAAATGTCAAATTTGACCTTTATCAACCTAATTTAACATTTTAAGAACTTTTTTTGACGTTAGAACTGTTACTTTGACGTTTTAATTGCCAAATTTAAACGATAACAATAAAATTTGACGTTTTATTAAATTTGACATTTTAAAAACCAAATTTTTCTTTTAAAACATCAAATTTGACTTTTATCAACTTAATTTAACATTTTAAGAACTTTTTTGAGGTTAGAACTGTTATTTTGACGTTTTAAATGTCAATTTTAAACGATAACAATAAAATTTGACGTTTTAAAAGTCAAATTCGATATTTTAAAAACCAAATTTTACTTTTAAAACGTCAAATTTGACTTTTATCAACTTAATTTAACATTTCAAAAACTTTTTTGAGGTTAGAACTGTTACTTTGACGTTTTAAATGTCAATTTTGAACGATAACAATAAAATTTGACGTTTTAAAAGACAAATTTGACATTTCAAAAACCAAATTTAACTTTAAAACGTCAAATTTAACTTTTAAAACGTCAAATTTAACTTTTAAAACGTCAAATTTGACTTTTATCAATTTAATTTAACATTTTAAGAACTTTTTTGAGATTAGAACTGTTACTTTGACTTTTTAACTGTCAAATTTGAACGATAATAATCAAATTTGGTATTTTAAAAGTTAAATTTGACAATTTAAAAACCAAATTTTACTTTTAAAACGTTAAAATTAACTTTTATCGACTTAATTTGACGATTAAAAACCTTTTTTGAGGTTAGAACTGTCATTTTCACATTTTGAATGTCAAATTTCACCCTTTTAAAGATAAATTTGACTTTTAAACCCTAAAGTATGTCTTTAAATTGGCAAATTTAAAATTTTTAAAGAAAAATTTGACTTTTATCGACTTAATTTGATGTTTTTAAGTCCTTTTTTAAGGTTAGAACTGTCATTTTCACATTTTAAATGTTAAATTTGACCGATAACAATAAAATATGACATTTTAAAAGATAAATTTGTCGTTTAAACCCTCAAATATGTCCTTAAATTGTCAAATTTAAAGTTTTTAAAGAAAAATTTGACTTTTATCGACTTAATTTGATGTTTTAAGTCCTTTTTTTAGGTTGGAACTGTCATTTTCACTTTTTAAATGTCAAATTTGACCGATAACAATAAATTTTGACGTTTTAAAAATTAAATTTAACATTTTAAAAACTTTGGTCTCTGAATACTGGCTTTAATGTGGCTCTACGAAGTTTACCCACCCCTGAAATATCTCCCAAAGAGAATTTTCCAATCCTTGAAATCCCATTTTTTTTCGGAGTTTTCCCACTCCGGAACTGTCCTTTGACGAGGATTTTTCCATCCTTGAAATCTCGTTTTCTTTTTTTGGGGTTTGTCAACCCCTGAAAAGACTCTAGACGAAGATTTTCCCAACCTGGAAATCCCGTTTTTGTCTTTTGGGGTTTACCCACTCCTGAACTGTCTCTCGACGAGAATTTTTCCTTATCTTATATCTTAGAAATCACGTTTTTGTTTTTCAGGGTTTCTCCATCTTATAATTGTTTTTCGACAAGGATTTTCCCACTTCTGAAACCCAGTTTTTCTTATTTGGGCTTCGTCCACTCTTGAACTGTCTCTCGACGAAAATTTTTAAACCCTTGAAATCCCATTCTTCTTTTTCAGGGTTTGTCAGCTCCTAAAATGACTCTAGACGAACATTTTTTTCGCTCCTGAAATTCTGTTTTTCTTTTTCGAGGTTTGTCAACTCTTGAACTATCTGTCGACAAGGATTTTCCAACCCTTGAAATCCCGTTTTTCCTTTTTAGGGTTTGTTCACTTCTGAAATGACTCTAGACAAAGATTTTCCTACCCCTGAAATTCTGCTTTTCTTTTTCAGGGTTCGGCCATCCTTAAATTGTTTCTCAATAAGGATTTTCCCAAGCTTGAAAACCCGTTTTTCTTTTTTGGAGTTTGTCCGCCCATGAAATGATTCTAGACGAAGGTTTTTCTCACTCCTGAAATTCTGTTTTTCTTTTTCGGAGTTTATCCACTCTTGAATTATCTCTCGACAGGGATATTCCCACCTTTAAAATCCCGTTTTCCTTTTTTTGAGTTTGTTCGCCCAAGAAATGACTCTACATGAAGATTTTCCTACTTCTGAAATCTTATTTTTCTTTTTTGGGGTTCGTTCATCCTTGAATTGTTTCTCGACAAGGATTTTCCCACTTCTCAAGCCCCATTTTTCTTTTTTGGAGTTTGTCCACCCCTGAAATGATTCTAGACGAAGATTTTTTTCACTCCTGAAATTCTGTTTTTCTTTTTCGAGGTTTATCCTCCCTTGAACTACCTCTCGATAAGGATTTTCCCACCGTTGAAATCCCGCTTTTCTTCTTTAGGGTTTGTCCACCTCTGAAATAACTCTAGACTAAGATTTTCTCACCCTTGAAATCCTATTTTTCTCTTTTGGAATTTGTACACTCCTGGAATTACTCTAAACGAAGATTTTCCCACTTCTGAAATCATGTTTTTCTTTTTCGGGGTTTTCCCACCCCTGAACAGGTTCTCAACGAAGATATTTCTACCCTTGAAATCTTGCTTTTCTTTTTTAAAGTTTTTCCACCACTGAAATGACTCCAGACGAAGATTTTCCGACCCCTGAAATCCTGTTTTTTTCTCTTTCGGGGTTTGACCACCCTTGAATTGTTTCTCAATGAAAATTTTCCCACCCTTGAAATCCAATTTCTCTTTTTCGGTGTTTTCCCACGCCTGAACTGTCTCTCAACGAAGATTTTCTCACCCTTGAAATCCTAGTTTTCCTTTTTGGGATTTGTACACTCCTGAAATTACTCTAAACGAAGATTTTCCGACTTCTGAAATCATGTTTTTCTCTTTCGGGTTTTTCCCAGTCCTGAACTGGCTCTCGACAAAGATTTTCCCACTCTTTAAATCCCGTTTTCTTTTTTAGGGTTCATCCACCACTAAAATGACTCTAAGCGAAGTTTTTCTCACTCCTGAAATCCTGTTTTTCTTTTTCGGAGTTTGTCCATCCTTGAACTGTTTCTCGATAAGGATTTTTCCACCCCAGAAATCCAATTTTCTTTTTTGGGGTTTTCCCATCCCTAAATTATCTCTAAACGAGGATTTTCCTATCCTCTAAACTCTATTCTTCTTTAATAGGAACTGTCCACTCTTGAAATGACTCTAAACGAAGATTTTTCCATCCCTAAAATCGTGTTTTTCTTCTTCGGTGTTCTCCCACCCATGAACTGTCCCTCAACGAGAATTCTCCCATCCATGAAATCACGTTTTTCTTTATTGGAATTTGGCCACCTCTGAAGTGACTTTAAACGAAGATTTTCCCACCACTGAATTTCCATTTCTCTTTTTCAGCGTTTTCCCACCCCTAAACTATCTCTCGACGAAGATTTTTGAACCCTTGAAATCCCATTTTCTCTTTTAGGGTTCATCCACCACTAAAATGACTCTAAGCGAAGTTTCTCCCACACCTGAAATCCTGTTTTTCTTTTTCGGAGTTTGTCCACCCTTGAACTGTTTCTCGATAAGGATTTTTCCACCCCTGAAATCCAATTTTCCTTTTTCGGGGTTTTCCCATCCCTAAATTGTCTCTAAACGAGGATTTTCCAACCCTCTAAATTCTATTCTTCGTTTTTAGGAACTATCCATTCTTGAAATGACTCTAAACGAAGATTTTTCCATCCCTAAAATCGTGTTTTTCTTTTTCGGTGTTCTCCCACCCCTGAACTGACTCTCAACGAGGATTTTACCAAGTTTGAACTCCCGTTTTTCTTTTTTTGGACTTTGTCCATCCATGAAATGACTCTAAACCAAGATTTTCCCATCCATAAAATCCCGTTTTTCTTTATTAGGATTTTGCCACCTTTAATAGCCAAATTTCAAACCTCTTTTAACCTCTTTTAAGTTCTAAATCGATTTATACTAGAATCTATTTTTATACAAACCACACATACATTATTTCCAAACGAGTAAATCCAGAAACGAACACCCGTCATGAACTTAATCCCGTCCTGATTCGAAGTGTTCGATAACGGGATGTCGATATGCATAAACATTTATTTATAAACGAACGTTTACACGACTAAACCCTATCGATATCGCGACCACGTTCGATCAGAATATTTTGTGCACGACAACAATGTAAAACAAGTACATATGTTTTATTCTTTTACTTTTACTATCCTTTACTAGATCATAAACTTTATTGTTGATGTGATTAATAGATGGAAAATCCGATCCCTTTACGGGAATCGTGATCGGTACCTGTCTGCGGAATCGTGCAACTAAAAGGATATAAAAGTAAATCCGAGGTGTGGTGAAACATTTATAAAGCTTTGAAAGCCCGATTTGATGGAATGTAAAAGTTCTGGTGGCATTAAAGATCATTCGTTCCCTTCTATTCCACTCCCTTACAAATTGCGGCACGTTTGCTTAGATATCGTGATCTATAAATGGGGAAAATTTGTAATAAATCTACATATCAAATTTAACTTGTAATTTTCTAACTGTAAAATTGTCAATTTTGACGCTTTAAATTCATATTGATTTAATGACGTACAAAGATATAATATCGTGATTATGAAGCTTAAATGATACAAACTCTTAATTCCGATTGGGACATAAGATCGCATACTCCTCTTCTCACACACTCCGAGTTCACGTTTCTTTAAAAGGTACTTTTAAAACCGGGCAAGAGTCGAGAGAAGGCGCCTCTGGGTACGATTCATCGTCCTCCGAGTGCAGGAGCCTATCTGTGAGAAGTCTGCGGGTTTCAGAGGGGTCTTCGACCTACCGCGAGAGATCTCGTCGTATCTCCGTTCAGAACACTGGTGCTCTTTTCCGTCCGCCGACCGACGACGTAAACCAGAACGTTTTATTAACGTGCCTTCAACCTCACTCGCAATAATTAAATATTCCAAATATCACCAGAATTCGAAAGAAGTGACGTTTAAAAGTATAATATCGTTTTGGATCTTTTTTGGCGGTACGTTTAAACGATGCGGGTAAGAAGATGATATGCGAAGCGTTGAATTCCAGAGGAAGAAATATCTGTATGTCAACAGTTATGTTTGGAATGAGTGCATTACGATGTCGGTTGTAAATGCCGTAATGCGACAGGTTAATATAACGATGATTTTATAGATTAGTATCGATATCGTATTAAATATTTTTGATTTATCTGAATTATTATTTTATTTTATTTTATTTTTTTTGAAAGGGTATATGATTTCAAAATTATTATTCAAGTACAATTATGTACTGATAGAAAAATATGTGTTAATTTTATTATTGAAAGTAATTAACATGGAAATGGGTTAAAACATGAAGGGAATAATAACATACTTCTTGTGTCGTTCGATAAATTAATATGTATTAGACATTCCATGGTTAGCATATCTATCCCACCATATACTACACCCTTAGAAAATTAAGTAGGATCGATCCAAACAGGGTTGGTTTTCATAACATTTAGTAATGTAAAAAGGGAGGTACTTTGAAGTTAAATTGACTACGTGTATTGGGTAGAAATGTTTATATCTCAACATAGTAGTTCTTTTGGAACAATTTTAACCCATTTGCATCATAAGCGCATTTATGCGCGCATTTTGCCTGGCCAGTATCACCAGAACGTGCATATATTCGTTCATGTTTTCATTTATAAATACAAGCAAAAAAACTTTTGGTGATAAGAACGCATTTTTCACTTTTCGGTGTGATGCAAATGGGTTAAATGTCAGTTTAAGAAGGGGTAAGTCATTGTACCATTTGTGAGGTTGAAGTGCTTGTGAAATGATCAAGTTTCTAGCAATAATTCTTTTGCATTCATTCTAAATGTGCTACTGTTTAAAATGGAATTGCACCAGGTATAAAAAAAATGCTAAAATAATGGCGTATTCGATTGGTTGCACTCACAAGGAGACCACAAGATGTTGTATTCACCGATTTTGATGAAAGTAGTATCAATCGATAGTTATTGGTACACAATACAAATTTGTAAAATATTAGGGCGCAATGTTCAGGGATTCGCGAGTAAATTGCAATTTTAGCTCGCGATTTAAGGCCACACCACTTTACGTCATCAGTTAGCCACTCCCTCTACGACCGCCTCCGGGTCTTTTTTTAATTAAATAAATGAAAAATCAAAGTAAAAACGAAAAAGTGTGTTGAATTATTTGTTTTCAAAACATATAACAATAAAATATTGGAAGAAATAAAGTGAAATATTAAAAATTTTGATTATATTAAAAATAAAAAGCAGTTATGTCATGAGGTTCAGACCATTTTGTTCCGCAAGTGGAAGCCGGTTCGTGATGAGTCACCAAGAGGAGGAGTCGGGAGGAGTACAACCATTGACATATAAGCGGTGTGGCCTTGAATTGCGACCTAAAATCGCGATTTGCTCGCGAATCCCTGAACATTGCGGCCTAATATTTTACAAATTTGTATTGTGTACCAATACCTATCGATTGATACTACTTTCATCAAAATCGGTGAATACAACATCTTGTGGTCTCCTTGTCAGTTGCACTGGTGCGCACCAGTGCATAACAGCATGTTCTATTGGTTGTTTCGTTGTGTTCCATTACATTTTATTATTGTGGTTTATAAAACATTTTAAACATCATCAGGCCTTGAACACACTTACAAGTGATGTTATGATTACGTTTGATTTCATCGCGTTCTGTTGAATTTGCCGTTTTTTGCACTAAGCTAATGTGACATATGTCACATTTTGCACTCAACTAGTGCGTACCAGTGCACACTAATTCTGCCAATCGAATACGCCATGTTTCCTTTAACTTTGAACTTGATTCAGCATTCTAAATTTCGGTCTAAAAAGAGTTGATGATCGTATTACCTCTCTGAGATTGAAGTAACTGAGAAATGGACAAATTTTTAGCAATCATTTTTTTGCACTCATTCTAAATGTACTATAGCTCAAAATAGAATTACACCACAGAAAGAGAAATGTTAGAACAAGTTTCCTTCCGGCATCTTTGGACTTGATTTAGCGTCTTTCTCTTCATACTATAGTTCAAAATGAAATTGCACAATGGGGAGAGAGAGAGTTGCTAGAGTAAGTGCCCTTTCTTGAAACTTTAGACTTGCTCAAGCATCCTTCTCTTTATACTATAGCTCAATATGGAATTGCACAACTTTCTCTCCATACTATAGTTCAAAATGGAATTGTACCATGAAGAGGGAGAAGATTGCCAGATCAAATCCCCTTTCGGTAACTTTGGACTTGCTCTAGTATCTCTCTCTTCATACTATAGCCCAAAATAGAATTCCACCATGGTGACAGAGATACTAAAGCAAAACCAAAGTTACAGAAAGAGGACTTTTTCTAGCGTCTCTCTTCCTCCCCATGATACAATTCCATTTTGGACTATAATAACATAAAGAGTTATATTGCAATTTTCTCCAGAAATAAGTTCCTAGCCTTTTTGAAGAAGATTGTAACATAGCATCTGAAACGTCAATCGCCTTTTCAAATTCTAGAACTCGAAGCTTTTGTGTTTAGTTGTGTGTCTATTGAAAAAGTGTTTGTCGGTTTGGTCGATATGTTGCAATCTTCTTTAGAGACAAGTTCGAAGCCTTTTTGGAAAAGGTTGCAACATATTATCCCAAATGTCAAACGCCTTCTCAAAATTTAAAACTGGACTTAGAACTAAGAGCTTTCGTGTTTAGTTGCAAGTCTATTAAAAGGTGTTTGATATTTTGGATGATATGTTTCCACCTTCTTCAGAAATAAATTCTTAGTCTTTCTGAAGAAGGTTGCCACATTTCATTCGAAACGTCAAACTCCTTTCCAAAATCTCAAACTAGATCTAGAACTAGGAGCTTTCGTGTTTAGTTGCAAGTTTATTAAAAGGTGTTTGATGTTTTGGATTATATGTTTCAACCTTCTTCAGAAGTAAGTTCTTAGCCTTTTTGAAGAAAGTTGCAACATATTATCCGAAATATCAAACGCCTTCTCAAAATTTACAACTAGCTCTAGAACTGGGAGCTTTCGTATTTAGTTGCGGGTCTATTAAAAGGTGTTTGATGTTTTGGATGATATGTTTCAACCTTCTTCAGAAGTCAGTTCTTAGTCTTTCTGAAGAAGGTTGTAACATTTCATTCGAAACGTCAAACTCCTTTCCAAAATCTAGAACTAGATCTAGAACTAGGAGCTTTCGTGTTTAGTTGCGGGTCTATTAAAAGGTGTTTGATGTTTTGGATGATATGCTTCAACCTTCTTCAGAAGTAAGTTCTTAGTCCTTCTGAAGAAAGTTGCAACATTTCGTCGGAAACGTCCAACTACTTTCCAAAATCTAGAACTAGATCTAGAACTAGGAGCTTTCGTGTTTAGTTGCGAGTCTATTAAAAGGTGTTTGATGTTTTGGATGATACGTTTCAACCTTCTTCGGAAGTAAGTTCTTAGCCTTTTTGAAGAAAGTTGCAACATATTATCCGAAATATTAAACGCCTTCTCAAAATTTAAAACTAGATCTAGAACTGGGAGCTTTCGTATTTAGTTGCGGGTCTATTAAAAGGTGTTTGAGGTTTTGGATGATATGTTTCAACCTTCTTCAGAAGTAAGTTCTTAGTCCTTCTGAAGAAGGTTGCAAAATTTCATCCGAAACATCAAACTCCTTTCCAAAATCTAGGACTAGTTCTAGAATTAGGAGCTTTCGTGTTTAGCTGTTCATCTTTTAAAAAAGCGTTTGATATTTCGAATACTTTGTTACAATATTTTTCAAACCTAAGTTCTAACACCTATATGCATAGTCGATGGCCAGCGATTGGCTGGAGTTCATTTCGGCGACTCTCCGGAGACTCGCCGGCGAACGGCCAGAATATAATTTGTGATGCATAGTCGATCTCCCAGCGATCTCCGTTTTGGTGAATCGCCGGTGAATTGTAACGTGATTTGTGATGTATAGATTTATTCATATCTTATTTAGCGCTGCTTACCTATGTGGTGCATAAATTTCTAAATCTAAGATGATGTTAAACTTGATCTAGATTAAGTGTCATTTTGGTCTGTAGTATGAAGAGAGAGATTTAGACTTGATATAGTTGAAAATTTAATCGCACCACAGTGAGAGAGATGCTAAAACAAGACCAAAGTTACGCAAAGAAGACTTGCTACAGCGTCTCTATTTCCATGGTGTAATTCCATTTTCGGCTAGTGTGAAGAAAGAGATGCTAAACTTGGTCTAGAGTCTAGACCAGGAATTCCCAAAGTGGATATCGACCCCTTGGGTCGATTCCTCAATGGATAATAAATCCGTACAATACCACAGCCATAGAAAAAACCAATGTGATAATGCAAGAAGAGTTGATTACCATCAGCACAGACGAAGACCTTAAGCAGAAGTTCAACCAAGGCTATCAGAAATTCTGGTTGCAACGCAACATTGAAACACAGTTTCCTACATTGTGGAACATTGCTGAAAAATACCTTACCGCTTTTCCATCATCATACCTAGTTGAAAAAAGCTTCAGTGTGGTAACAAACATTTTGACGAAACAAAGAAACCGTTTGAAAATCAACGAACGTGCAGATTTAAGACTGCAACTCACCAATATTGAACTGAATGTAGATTGGTAGATAGTCACCAGGTTCATGTTTTATTTTCTCTTTGCGAATTAATACTTTTTTAAATATAATTTCCTACCTACTTAAGATTCTTTAAGTACTTAATTTGTAATAACCATTATAAATTAAACTTGATATTTACTGAATTGTATGTCTTATTTTGTTAAATTTTGATGAGAAAATAAAGTCTACTTACTTAACCAAGTGCAAAGTTTTCCAATTGGTGCCTTAGTACCTAGGTATTTTGTATCAATAGGAAAAAACTAAAGATAGGCCCCATTATTCATAATAGTCTGCTAACTTAAAGCATTGCTAATTCTCACTCTGTCTTCTTCTATTGACCTAAGTCAGAATGAAAAATAACATTCTATAAGAGCTGTTTTAAGTTAGCGGACCATTATGAATAATGGGGTTGATTTTAAAAGTAAGTAATTTTGCCATGGGGGTTTGAGGTAACAATTCATTTTGGAAAAGGAGTCACTTGTCCAAAATAGTTTGGGGATTCCTGGTCTAGACCAAATGTCATTTTGGTCCATAGTATGAAGAGAGAGATGCTAGACTTGATATATCTCTCTCTTTATACTATAGTTGAAAATGGAATTGCATCACGGTGAGAGAGATGCTCAAGCAAGATCAAAGTTAGGAAAACAAGATTTGCTCCAGAGTCTCTCTCTCTCCATGGTGCAATTCCATTTTCGACTATAGTGTGAAGAGAGAGATGCTAAACTTGGTCTAAAGCAAATTCCATTTTGAATTAAGAATGAAGAGGAAAGTGCTGGACCAAGACTAGACCAAGTCTAGCATTTCTCTCTTTATACTATAGCCCAAAGTGGAATTGCACCATGGTGAGAGAGATACTAAAGCAAAACCAAAGTTACAGGAAGAAGACTTACTCTAACGCCTTTTTCTCCATGGTGCAATTTCATTTTGAGGTATGGTATGAAAAAAGAGATACTAGAACAAGTCTCCTTCCAGTACCTTTAAATTTGTTCTAGCATCTCCCTCTACCTAAATCCTAGTTTGATAGAAATTTGGATAAAACAAGTTAAAGTGATAATTGTGATACATTGTCTATTCTGAATAAAGACATTTTATAGGTTTTGTAATCTTCCATTATATTCTTTCAAGCAACAAAACTTTTTTGGTCCATTGTGTCTAATTACCCAATGATTTTAACAGGATTATTTGGGATAGATTTAGTTTTTATTAAGTACTGAGTAAAAACTTAATTAACAGTGATATAATATACAAAATTTACCATTATCAAGAGGATTTAGATATCAAAAAATACATCTCAAAATGTGACAATTGTAAAATACCAAAGTACCACCCCTTAACTTTTGAAAGAACGCTCCAATTTGGGTAACTGCCAGTTTTCGATGCGCTTTATTCCGTCTCGCCGAGTTTATAGTTTCTAATTACGTATACTTTAAAGCTTTTACGATATGTTTGTAGGGCGAGTTCACCAGTTACGGACGGAATCAGATTCGTAACGGTACGGTACGGTTTTAGTACCTGTAGTCGCCGCGGTATGTTGTTGCTCTACCGGGGTTCTGCACGGTCTTCGTTACGAACGTGCTCTTTGTACGACAATGCCGACAAGAAGCATATATGTGATTTATGAGTATATAAAATAACTGTTTCCTTCGCATTGAATCATATAAGTACAATTTTGTTTGTGCACACTTACAATAAACTGGTTTCAAAAATCAACTTCAAAAAGTAATCGTGGTAGGTAACAAGAAAATTAATCAAAATTACACACTACCTAACTACCCCATCAATTATTCCGGTACGTTTCAATTACAGCCATTACTAGGATAGTACAAAATTGATCTAATAGACACCGGTCAGCACGCTGATAATTGATATTTGCGTAGTAGGAAAAAAATCCAATCACACTTTTTAATTAAAACCCGCCCGATTGAATGGCAACGTCGAGCCAATCGAGTATTTGCCTTCCTTGCAATTACGGAAGATACTTATCAATTCATAAAAACCGTCGGCCGATCAAAGGTAGATTCGCGTAAGCGAAAAACGAAGGGGGAACGGGCAAAAAGTGGTCGAATCGAATTTGTGTCTTTTTTTGGGTTCAATAGGACTTTTTGGAAGGTCGGATCCCGGGGGGCAATCGACGTTCGATTGTTTTCCGGCGGACCGCGTTTGTTTTAGCGGACAGCGCCTCTACGGCAACCATTGTTCCTACGCGGAGTCAAAAAATAGGACCGCAACCGGGCGAGAAAAACGAACACAAAAGCAGATGCTGCCCGTCACATGGCTTGTTTGCGGACCTATTCAAGACGTGGGAAAGACGTGAATGATTTTAAATCACGACCACCGATCAATTTAAATTCTCTACAAAGTTTCAAATAATCAGGACTTTATTAAAAGTCAACTACTGACCTTTTTTAACTTATTGTTAATCTACGTCTCTTTTACTTTTTGCTTATCTAATTTTTTTCAACTTTTTAAGTAAATAATTTAAAAAAAAAATCTTTTGTAAACATCATAGACATTAAAAAAAATAGTAAGTTTTTTAGGTATGACTTACAGTGTATGTCCAATTTGGCTGGTACGCTGGTGATTGAAACTCCGGATGGTCCTTGAGCGTTGCAACGAAATTGGCCCGAATCCCGTTCCCTGTCGACCCGAGTTATGTGCAGGTTCGGGCCTTGTTGGTGACGTCGAGTCGTGTTCGCAATTTTGGAACCTGCAACAAACAGGCAGAGGGTAGTAGTTAGTCAAATCGACCGCACGGCAAGTGACGTAAACTGTTCATTTGGTAACCTGATGGCCGGACGTTGCAGAAATCAATCATCCAGATTATGTTGCGGTCACGCGTTGCGGTTACGATGTCAATTATGTGCGTGGCCGCTGGCGATTACAGTACACTCTTTACCTACCGCTACGAACTATTACCAACCATACAAGAATATATTCACAACTTATAAGTCATTATTATAATATATTAAAGTAGTAAGCAAGCAGCGCCTCTTTAAAAGAGAGCACCGCAGGCACCTAGCTCTTTTTTTAATAGTTTTTTTTGTAAATCGCTTTCCGGATGATTCAATGGCTTTACTTCATTCTCCATTATCTTCACCTCCCCGACGATTTTGGGGGGTCCGTGACCGATTTCGGAAAAACGGCCCTGAAAATCGAACGACGTTGCGGTAGCCCTAATAGAAATTAAAATTCTCGATCGTCCGCCTGTCATTTTCGTTAATTTTCGAACGCACTTTTTGTCCAAAAAACCACCGGCTCCGCGACTCTGCTTCCGACTCACCTTCTGAACGGCTTTATAACGCAACGTTATATGCGAATCGGGGCTCATTTGGACCCGAAACGGCCGATTTAAGCCCTAAACGAAATCCCCGTTTTCCGTCATTTTCGATTTGGGCCGATAAAACACTTGGTTCAATTTTCAAAAACTTTATTTATTACTCTAACCACGCTAATGCCACATGAAATGTCCAAACGATCGGTTTATTAATAATTATCAAATATTTAATTTATACAGAGCAGAAATTCGAATAAATTTCACTAAAAACTAATTAAATTCTTGAAAATATCACCAAAAATTTAAGTAAATTTGTAAAAATTAAAAGTTACTAAAATTTTTAATAATTCCACCAAAAACTTATAAAATTTGTAAAAGTTCCACCAAAGCTATCAAAATTTTAACAACTCCACCAAAAATAAAATTTTTAAAAAATATACTAAAATTAAGATTAATTTCGTCAAGAATTAATTAGATTCTTAAAAATTTCACAAAAATAAAATAGTAACAATAAAAATTCCACAAAAGTTAGTTAAATTGAATATAATTTCACCAAAAATTATTAAATTTGGAGACAATTCTACTAAAAACTTACTGAATTTTTTAAAAATTCCATCCAAAATCAATAAAATTGGTAAAAATTAAAAAACTTACTATATTCGTAAAAATTCCACCAAATTTACCAACATTTTTAACAATTCCACCAAAAACGTACTAAATTTTTTCAATTTTCCACCAAAGCTACAAAAATGTTGAATAATTCCACCAAAAACTTATTGATTTTTAAAAAATACCACCAAAAACTTACCAAAATCATAAAAATTCTACTAAAATTACCAATATTTTTAACAATTTCACCAAAAATGACTGAAGTTAATAAAAATTCCACCAAAGTTATCAACTTTTTTAACAATTGCATCAAAAACATACTGAATTTTATAAAAATTCCACCAGAAATTAATAAAATTAGAAAAATTTCACTAAAAGTTACTAAATTCGTAAAAACTCCACAAAGAAACACTGAATTTTTTAAAAATTCTATCAAAAATAAATAAAATTCGCAAAAATTCCACCAGTGTTATCAAAATTTTTGATAATTACACCAAAAATATACTGAATTTTTTAAAAATTCCACTAAAAACTTACTAAATTCATAAAAATTTTACCAAAAACACTGAATTTTTTTAAAATTCTATCAGAAATGAATAAAATTCGCAAAAATTCCACTAAAGCTATTAAAATATTTAACAACTACACTCAAAACTTACTGAATTTTTTTTACTCCACCAAAAACTTACGAAAATCCTAAAACTTACACCGAAATTATCAACATTTTTAACAATTCTACCAAAAACTTACCAAATTTTTTAAAAATTCCACCAAAATGTCCAAATTCTTTTAAAATTCCATCAAAAATCAATCAAATTAGAAACAATTTCATTAAAAATTAACTAAAACCTTGAAAATTCCATCAAAAACTTAGTAAGTTCATAAAAAATCCACCAAAGTTACAAAAATTTTTTATAATTCTACCAAAAATAATGAATTTTTTTAAAAATCCACCAAAAAACTTACAAAATTTGTAAAAATTCCACCAAAAATTTACCAATTTAAAAAAAAAATTTTTTTTTTTAGATTCTACCAAAGTTACCAACATTTTTAACAATTCCACCAAAAACGTGCAAAATTTTTTCAATTTTCCACCAAAGCTACAAAAATATTGAATAATTCCACCAAAAACTTACTGATTTTTAAAAAATACCACCAAAAACTTACCAAAATCATAAAAATTCTACTAAAATTACCAATATTTTTAACAATTTCACCAAAAATGACTGAAGTTAATAAAAATTCCACCAAAGTTATCAACTTTTTTAACAATTCCATCAAAAACATACTGAATTTTATAAAAATTCCACCAGAAATTAATAAAATTGGAAAAATTTCACTAAAAGTTACTAAATTCGTAAAAACTCCACAAAAAAACACTGAATTTTTTAAAAATTCCATCAAAAATAAATAAAATTCGCAAAAATTCCACCAGTGTTATCAAAATTTTTGATAATTCCACCAAAAATATACTGAATTTTTTAAAAATTCCACCAAAAATTAATACAGTTTGCAAAAATTCCACCAAAAATTTACTAAATTCATAAGAATTTTACCAAAAACACTGTTTTTTTATCGCACCAGAAATGAATAAAATTCGCAAAAATTCCACCAATGTTATCAACATTTTTGATAAATCCACCAAAAACATACTGAATTTTTTAAAAATTCCACTAAAAACTTACTAAATTCATAAGAATTTTACCAAAAACACTGAATTTTTTTAAAATTCCATCAGAAATGAATAAAATTCGCAAAAATTCCACTAAAGCTATTAAAATATTTAACAACTACACTCAAAACTTACTGAATTTTTTTTACTCCACCAAAAACTTACAAAAATCCTAAAAATTACACCGAAATTGTCAACATTTTTAAAAATTCTACCAAAAACTTACCAAATTTTTTAAAAATTCCTACAAAATGTCCAAATTCTTTTAAAATTCCATCAAAAATCAATCAAATCAGAAACAATTTCATTGAAAATTAACTAAAACCTTGAAAATTTCATCAAAAACTTAGTAAATTCATAAAAATTCCACCAGTTACTAAAATTTTTAATAATTCTACCAAAAATAATGAATTTTTTAAAAATTCCACCAAAAAACTTACAAAATTTGTAAAAATTCCACCAAAAATTTACCAATTTCTTTTTAATTCCACCAAAAACTTACTAAATTCATAAAGCTTCCACCAAAGTTACCAAAATGTTGGCCCTCAGGGCTGATATTAATAAAACTAAGACTAGAACCAACATTAGCACTAATTCTAATACTAAAACTAGTACTACAAACTTTCGAGTGTAGCTGTAAATCTTAAAAAAAGCGTTTGACGTTTCAGATACCATGTTGCAACCTTCTTCAGAAACAAGTTGAAAGTCAAAAACCTTTTCAAATGATGCACGGCTAAATTCGAAAGCTCCTAGTTTTAGGTCTAGTATTAAGATGCATCCAGACTGGTAACAAAAGCTCGTAGCATATCACATTCGTATTCTTGGCGGTACGAACTTCACCGAGTATTAGAAATGTGCAGGTATCATCATCGCATATGTGTCATCGTTCCGTATCAACATTGCGAACTTCAATACGTTCCAGATAGTTAATAGTTTTGTTCGTAGAAGTGATTTCTAACAGTTTCTGATTTTTTTTCAACCAACCAAGAGTTAAAATTGATGCATATATAAATGCTGTATAGGAATGCTAACAAGTATCTATACTATGTATAGGAATGCTAACAACTATGTATACTATGTATAAGAATGCTAACAACTATCTATACTATGTATAAGAATACTAACAACTATCTATACTATGTATAGCAATGATAACTATCCAAGAAAGACTGATACATCATCGTCTCTGCACAATTGCATAAATGTTAGCGTTCGGTTTTGTATCCACTCCATACTTTTAACCACTGAATTAAACGAAACCTTGCAACTTTCAAGATGGAACGATGATACGTGATTACGCTTAGACTCGTTGAACTAAACTATGTATCATTCGCGATGCTGTCACGCTAAGGGATTTTGTCACAAGTCTGGACGCACCTTTAGAGTTACTCTTAATGTTAGCTGTAGTCCAAGTTTAATAAACATGGAATACATTTTCTATATTTTGTGGTCTTCAGTACTTCACGTTTCAGATTATAGCAAAATTTTCAGAAACAATTTCGAAGTTTAGTGCCTTTTCAAAAGCCATTTTCTAAAAGCTAATTTTAGGTCTAATGTTAGAATTAGTACTAATGTTAATTCTAGTCTTAGTTTAGTAAACAAGGAACAATTTTTATATATCTTGTCATTTTTCGTACTTTATGTCAGCAACAGGCTAAAACTGAATTCAGTTAAAATATATTCTCAAAGAGCTTTTCATTCCACCCAACTAAAGCTTTAATCCAATTGCGGCCACTGTTATAACGAACAAACGAAAAGGCTTCCGGGAGCAAGAGAAGCAAAAACTAAAGCACACAGTGCGGAGCCAGTTCGTTTTTCGTTATTTCGGCTGCGAGTTGCGAGCTGAAGCGGCAATATTCCTCAGAAACGCCATAAAGTCGAGCCGTAAAGGCATATGTCCGCTTCCAACGTTGAAGCGGCCTTTCCAACGAAGAAGCAGTTAATGGGAAAGAGAATAAAAGGCCCGCGCTTTATAACCGCTATTATACCCTTTTCCTCCAGAAGCCAGGACCTTATCATCCATTTCAGGATGGTAATTTGGTGTTATCCGGGTGCACCGTAGGTTATCTTTAACGCGACTTAAGCTACCAAGGTGCTGTTTTAATTAAAGCAAGGTAACATTTATTTTAATCACTTAATAAATAAAGTGAAGTGAAATAAAATAAAGTGAAATAAAAAAAGTGAAATAAAATGAAGTGAAATAAAATAAAGTGAAGCTTGGAACAATGGTAAAAGTGTAACAAATCGCCAAGACATCACTCGGACCGTACGTACGAGCAGAAAGCGGACGTGCATTTCACGAATGATCCAAAGAGAACAACGAGAGGTCATCGTCATCGCTCCTGTGTCGTCGGTCGTCGTCTACAAGGAACAGCCGCAACACGATAGCCGACCGACATCAAAGGCCTCCCGCGCAAAATAAAGTAAATTAATGGGTCGCGCCAAAAGAATATTGTTTCAAAAGGGACAAGGACGGCTTCCAACACTCCTGCGAACTTACTAGAGGGGCTTAGAGAGGGACGGAATCAGGTACACAGAGAGAACAAATAACGCGCTGTTGTTTTTAATTACTACCAGGATTGCAGAACGGTCTATATGTTGCGCTTGGAGAAGCATATCATAAAAAAAGAAGGGTTTGATTGTACTATGATGAATTTCCTTTTTTTCCTGCCGTTTTTTTTTTTTCAGTACGCGATTATAAAAGATCAAATTATTATCATTTTTTTAGAAACTGAGACCTCACGACTTTGGAATCGCCTATTTTAATGAAAGTGGTACCAATCGATAAATATTGGTACATAGTACGAATGTGTAAAATATTAAGGGATACTATTCAGCGGTTCGTAAATAAATCTACCCTTACGATCGTCAAAAAAGTTCGAGCGACTTATATGCCAACGTTAGGCCACTCCCCATAAGATCCGCAAATAACGTATGCAAAGGGCAATCGGCCGGCTTTCAGATGCAAACGTCGATGGTTCGAATCCCGAATAAAATAATTATTTTTTCCTTAATTTATCAAATATTATAAAAATAAAATGTATTGCATTAAAAATAGAAATTAAGGAAAAAAAAATAGTTATTTTATTCGGAATTAGAATCATTTACATTTGCATCTAGAAGTCGGCCGATTGCCCTTTGGCTATGGACTTAAGGAAGTGGCCTAACATTGACATGTAAGTCGCTCGAAGTTTTTTGGGATAGTAAGTGTAGATTTATTCGCGAACCGCTGAATAGTGCGCTCTAATATTTTACACCAGCGGTCGGCAATCTGCGGCCCTTTGCAACTTTTTGCGCGACCCGCCAAAGGACCATATAATTTTAGGAAAAATCAACAAACTTTGATCCTGCCGAAATGTGGCCGGTGACAAAAATGCGCGCTAACAAAACATAGTGGAAAACCTATTTTACTGCGCATGTTTAATCTTTAGTTCCCAACGAACAGGACGGCTCCCTTAGCAAGTCTAACATTCTTTCATTTTGCCAGTTTGCTAAAGTATGTTGCTATTATTTTTCGAGTCGATAGACGAGATTGAAATGTTTTTGACAGAAAAAGGAAAAGAAAAGAAAAAGAAAATATACCAGAATTGTCGAATTTTAATTGAATAAGCGAGTTAGTTTTTCTTGTGAACATTACAACTTACCTCAAAAAATTAAATATTACAATACAAGGCAAAGGAAAGTTAATCAATGAGTTATTTACAGAAATCAAAAGTTTCCAGCTTAAAATAAATTGTTTATTTCTCAACTTGAAAAGAATAATTGTCATTTTCCTACTTTGCAATCGTTTTTAAACAAAAACGACAAACTGTGTCCTTCGAATATTTTTATTGAGACACCAAAAGTACTGGATGAAAATTTTCGTTATCAGTTTCAAGATTTTTATGCAAAACAAACGGACATATTAGTATTCAAAAATCTTTTAAAATTTGATATTGTAAAAGTACCAGACAACTTACAGTTAAAGTTAGTTGATTTGCAATCTCACAATGTACTATAATCCAAGCTCAATTTACACCATGGAGAGAAGGATGCAAGAGCGCGCTTTCTCCCCATAACCTTACCGAGTAAGCCCGAGTGGAGTACAGGGGAAGGGAGAAACGGAGTTTTAAGCGGTCCTCGCAAACGCAAAGGTCTTCCGGCAAGAACGCCGTCGTAGACAGGCTCGCGGCACCTCGCTGTTTTAACTTTTTCGGTCAGACTTTTGGCCCTTTTTCAGGTCTTACAGGAAAAGCGAGAAGTGTTAATTATTTAACACTTATATGACTGGTATATGACATAGAAGCACTATTTAAGTTAGATTTGAATGTGCGGCCCGCACAAAAAAGTTTATTTTGAAAATAGCCCGCCTACCGAAAAAGGTTGCCGACCCCTGTTTTACACATTCGTACTATGTACCAATATCTATAGATTGGTATCACTTTCATTAAAATCGTCGATTTTAATTCCAAAGTCGTGAGGTCTCCTTCTACGGGAAAAGTTTTAAATAATATGAAAACTCATAAACCTTATTTTCAGAAAATAAATGATTTCCCCATATTTTGGGAGTTGATTGATGATAGTTTCCCAATACTAGGCCACACTTACTTTCCATTAATCCTTTGTGACATCTCATTATTTCTCCAAAAATATTACGTTTCACAAATTCCACGAATTCCTCGCATAAGTACTTTTTTTAAGTAAGTGATGCTGGCGATAAATTTTAATGACCTATTCCTCCTGCCATTTTTAAACTTTTTTCTTTTCGTGTTGATCATGATAAGAAGCAATTCATTAACCATATTACGAAACTTTAAATTAACCTTCCTTAACCTGTTTCTTCACGTGGGAACAAGTCTTACCAGTCGTGAGACTCTTTTGTAATCTCTAATCCGATGTTTCGATTGAGATGTAATAAAATAAATTTATTTAAAAAAAATTTACTTAATTTAAAATGAAAAATAAGGGATAATAGGAAATTAAAATCAACAAACAGAACTTAACGACACTATCAAAAGACATTGATCAAACAAAGCAGGGTGGCCGAAACTATTCTAACCTCATATACAAACGATGCGATGGCGAAATGAGATACGACTCGCGAACGGATCGGAACTGGTAGTTTATGGGTTTGTTACCCCCTGTAGGGCAGGGTAATATATTCAAAAAGGCTGCACGTCGGCGATCGTTATGCACGAAAGTCCGTGTATTCAATTTCTCTGGTGGTGTTTGGCTTCCGACCATGGTAGCCCTTCGCAAACCCAGACGTACCATTAATTCGAGGAAACGTCGACGTATTGCGTAAGCAAGCTATTCGGGTGACCGACGTCGTAATAGGGGTTGGTCGAGTATATTTGCAGAAAGTTTAATGAGGGTATCTGGGTAAGAGTGTTACGTGCCGCGAATCGAGGATGCACGTTCGCGAAGTCGAATGAAAACGTTCGCGAAGGCGGATGAAAACGTTCGTTGCCGTTAAATAAGGGTAGCGACAAGAATCAATACTCGCTCGCCTTCCAAATTAATTGGACATAGGGATAATAAATTGCCTACTAGCACACGACGAGTCTTCCCTTTTTAATCACTGAAGTGGGGATTTACTACGTGATATCTTGATTACGACTAGACGAAACGATTTAAATCATTCTCTGCATACAAAACAAAAAATCCTTCATTAAAATAAAAAAAAATTTTTTTTAATAGTTTTTCTAGAAAACGTTTTCCGGACGATTCAATGGTTTTACGTTATTCTGCCGACCATTATCTTCACCTCCCCGACGATTATGGGGGGTCCGTGACCGATTTCGGAAAAACGGCCCTGAAAATCGAACGACGTTGCGATAGCCCTAATTGAAATTAAAATTCTCGATCGTCCGCCTGTCATTTTCGTTAATTTTCGAACGCATTTTTTGTCCAAAAAGCCACCGGCTCCGCGACTCTGCTTCCGGCTAACCTTCTGAACGGCTTTATAACGCAACGTTATATACGAATCGGGGCTCCTTTGGACCCGAATCGGCCGATTTAAGCCCTAAACGAAGTCCCCGTTTTCCGTCATTTTCGATTTGGGCCGATAAAACAGTTGGTTCAATTTTCATAAACGTTATTTATTATTCTAACCACGCTAATGCCACATGAAATGTCAAAATGATCGGTTTATTAATAATTATCAAATATTTAATTTATGCAGAGCAAAAATTCGAATAAATTTCACTAAAAACTAATTAAATTCTTGAAAATATCACCAAAAATTTAAGTAAATTGTAAAAATTCAAAGTTACTAAAATTTTTAATAATTCCACCAAAAACTTATAAAATTTTGTAAAAATTCCACCAAAGCTATCAAAATTTTTAACAATTCCACCAAAAATAAAATTTTTAAAAAATATACTAAAATTAAGATTAATTTCGTCCAGAATTGTTTAGATTCTTAAAAATTTCACAAAAATAAAAAAGTAATAATAAAAATTCCACAAAAATTAGTTAAATTGAATATAACTTCACCAAAAATTATTAAATTTGGAGACAATTCTACTAAAAACTAAATTTTTTAAAAATTCCACCCAAAATCAATAAAATTGGTAAAAATTAAAAAAACTTACTATATTCGTAAAAATTCCACCAAAGTTACCAACATCTTTAACAATTCCACCAAAAACGTACTAAATTTTTTCAATTTTCCACCAAAGCTACAAAAATGTTGAATAATTCCACCAAAAACTTACGGATTTTTAAAAAATACCACCAAAAACTTACCAAATTCATAAAAATTCTACTAAAATTACCAATATTTTTAACAATTCCACCAAAAATGATTAAAGTGAATAAAAATTCCACCAAAGTTATCAACTTTTTTAACAATTCCATTAAAAACATACTGAATTTTATAAAAATTAAACCAAAAATTAATAAAATTGGAAAAATTTCACTAAAAACTTACTAAATTCGTAAAAATTCTATAAAAAACACTGAATTTTTTAAAAATTCCATCAAAAATGAATAAAATTCGCAAAAATTCCACCAATGTTATCAAAATTTCTGATAATCCCACCAAAAATATACTGAATTTTTTAAAAATTCCACCAAAAATTAATACAATTTGCAAAAATTCCACCAAAAACTTACTAAATTCATAAGAATTTTACCAAAAACACTGATTTTTCTTTTATTCCACCAGAAATGAATAAAATTCGCAAAAGTTCCACCAATGTTATCAAAATTGTTGATAGTTCCACCAAAAACATACAGAATTTTTTAAAAATTCCACAAAAAACTTACTAAATTCATAAGAATTTTACCAAAAACACCGAATTTTTTTTTAATCCACCAGAAATGAACAAAATTCGCAAAAATTCCACCAAAGCTATTAAAATATTTAAAAACTACACCCAAAACTTACTGAATTTTTTTTTTATTCCACCAAAAACCTACAAAAATTCTAAAAATTACATCGAAATTGTCAACATTTTTAACAATTCTACCAAAAACTTACTAAATTTTTAAAAAATTCCACCAAAATTTCTAAATTCTTTTAAAATTCCACCAAAAATCAATCAAATTAGAAACAATTTCATTAAAAATTAACTAAAACCTTGAAAATTCCATCAAAAACTTAGTAGATTCATAAAAATTCCACCATAGTTCCTAAAATTTTTAATAATTCTACCAAAAACTTATTAAATTTATAAGAATTTTACCAAAAACACTGATTTTTCTTATTCCACCAGAAATGAATAAAATTCGTAAAAATTCCACCAATGTTATCAAAATTTTTGATAATTCCACCAAAAACATACTGAATTTTTTAAAAATTCCACCAAAAACTTACTAAATTCATAAGAATTTTACCAAAAACACTGATTTTTTTTAAATTCCACCAGAAATGAATAAAATTCGCAAAAATTCCACCAAAGCTATTAAAATATTTAACAACTACACCCAAAACTTACTGAATTTTTTTTATTCCACCAAAAACTTACATAAATTCTAAAAATTACACTGAAATTGTCAACATTTTTAACAATTCTACCAAAAACTTATTAAATTTTTTAAAAATTCCACCAAAATGTCCTAATTCTTTTAAAATTCCACCAAAAATCAATCAAATTAGAAACAATTTCATTAAAAATTAACTGAAACCTTGAAAATTCCATCAAAAACTTAGTAAATTCATAAAAATTCCACCAAAGCTACTAAGATTTTTAATAATTCCACCAAAAACTTACTAAATTCATAAGAATTTTACCAAAAACGTTGATTTTTTTTATTCCACCAGAAATGAATAAAATTCGCAAAAATTCCACCAAGGTTATCAAAATTTTTGATAATTCCACCAAAAACATACTGAGTTTTTTAAAAATTCCACCAAAAACTTACTAAATTCATAAGAATTTTACCAAAAACACTGATTTTTTTAAAATTCCACCAGAAATGAATAAAACTCGCAAAATTTCCACCAAAGCTATTAAAATATTTAACAACTACACCCAAAACTTACTGAATTTTTTTTATTCCACCAAAAACTTAGAAAAATTCTAAAAATTACATCGAAATTGTCAACATTTTTAACAATTCTACCAAAAACACTAAATTTTCTAAAAATTCCACCAAAATGTCCAAATTCTTTTAAAATTCCATAAAAAATCAACCAATTAGAAACAATTTCATTAAAAATTAACTAAAACCTTGAAAATTCCATCAAAAACTTAGTAAATTCATAAAAATTCCACCAAAGTTACTAAAATTTTTAATAATTCTACCAAAAATAATGAATTTTTTAAAAATTCCACCAAAAAATTTACAAAATTTGTAAAAATTCCAACAAAAATTTACCAATTTTTTTTTAAATTCCACCAAAAACTTACTAAATTCGTAAAACTTCCACCAAAGTTACCAAAATGTTGATCAATTCAACCAAAAACAATAATTTTTTTTTAGAAAAATACTAAAAATAAAACTAAACTAGTTTTTATATTAAAATGAAAGCTAAAATATTCTAGTTTTTATTAAAAATGATTTATTCTAAGAAATAAGACTTCTTAGAATAGAAGGTGAATAAACCTATCGAGAAAATCGAAAATGTAGAAAGTGAAAAATCTTACCGTTCAATTCCCAGTAATACGAAACGCCGTCGCTAGGTGTTGCCTCACATTGTAGCGTGATCGACCTCCCCGACACAACCTTCTGGTCCTGGGGATTTTTCGAAAAGTATAAATCGTCCTCGGCGCCGACGACAACGACGACGGCTGACACTGCAAAAGAACAAGAAGACGGAGGCATTAGGGGCGGTATTTTCTAAATTCAGACGGGCGAAATACTGTGAAGGGGTGGTCTAAGAGACAGGCCAATGCAAGGGAGCATAAATAATGCTAAAGTCGCGACGGAGGCGAAGGTGAAGACGGTTTTCGTTGAGATCCATTAGCTAAATTGGGGGGAATCGAGATCTTGTCAGGACTAAGTACACAAGGGCTTACACCGATCAAATAGCAATCCCTCTCAAGGATTCAATTAGGAAAACAAAGTAGACAATTTCGTACTTTTAATAAATTTAATACTAATGGTTTGCATAAATCTTAGTTTAGACAAAAAAAAAAGAAAAAAAAATCCTTTAAAAAAGTTTTTTTATACTTTATGAAACACAATAAAATATAAATTCAGTCATATAATTTTAACTGGGAAGTTTTATCGACAGTTCCAAATATTTGTACCCCGGCAATTTTTCATTTCAAAGTTTAAACGTAAAATAATATGGTTTTGTATATTTTGTCGGAAAGTATAAACCTAGTATTTCGGATTGCGTTTATTTTTAGAAAAAAAAATCATAGGTTCGTTTCAACCGCCAATTTGTTCGGTAGTTATTTAAATGACATACAACAATACGAAATAAAATGTTACGATCGAACAGATGAAAGAACATCAAACGAACGTATATTTGAAATGTACAATTTAATTGGTTCATTTAAATAAAGGCAACAAGTAAAATTTTATTTTATGTAAACATATCTTGCTTACATTTATCTATCTAGGTAAGTTAAAAAATGTCAATTAATATTTTGTTTCATTTTTTCTTCTTCGTCGAGGGAAAAACTAAAAGTCGTAGAAAATTCATTTTTCGTATAAATAAAGGGTTAAGTTTTAATCTAAATCCTAATAAAATTTCAAGTCTTAGTAACAATTAGTTAATATTATATATAATAAAGTTGTAACTTCTAAATGTATCTACAAAGTTTGTCAACCCCTGAAATGTCTCTCGATGAAATGTGCCCACCTTTGATGTGTATTTGAAAAATCGAGGGTTTACTTATCCTTGAATCGGGTTTCTACGAAGTTTGTTAATCTCTAAAATGTCTCTCGACAAAGTTTGCCAACCTCTAAAATGTCTCCCGACAAGGTTTGCCAACCCTTAAAATGTCTCTCGACCAGTTTTGCCCGCCCCTGAAGTCAGTTCGAAAAATGGAGGGTTTATTTATCCTTGAATCGGGTTTCTACGAAGTTTGTCAATCTTTAAAATGTCTTCCGACAAGGTTTGCCAGCCCTTAAAATGTCTCTCGACGAGTTTTGCCCACCCCTGAAGTCAGTTCGAAAAATCGATTATTTACTTATCTTTGAATCGGGTTTCTACAAAGTTTGTCAATCTCTAAAATGTCTCCAGAAAAGGTTCACCAACCCTTAAAATGTCCATCAACGAGTTTTGCCCATCCCTGAAGTCAATTCGAAAAATCGAGGGTTTATTTATCCTTTAATCGGGTCTCTAGGAAGTTTGCCAAATCCCTGAAATATCTCTCGACAAGTTTTGCCAACCCTTAAAATGTATTTCGACGAGGTTTGCCCACCATTAAAGCCCGTTTGAAAAATCGAAGGTTTACTTATCCTTGAGTCGAGTTTGTGTATCCCTAAAATGTGTCTCGATGAGGTTTGTCCATCCCTGAAGCCCGTTTGGAAAATTGAGAGTTTACTTATCCTTGAATCAGGTTTCTACGAAGTTTGCACCTTTGAAATATCTCTCGACGAAGTTTTCCCACCCTTGAAGCCCGTTTGAGAAATAGAAGGTTTACATATCCTTAAATCGGGTCTCTACGAAGTTTGCCAAATCCCTGAAATAACTCTCGACAAATTTCACCAACCCTTAAAATGTATTTCGACTAGGTTTGCTTACCCTTAAAGTCCGTTTGAAAAATCGAAGGTTTACTTATCCTTGAATCGAGTTTGTCTATCCCTAAAATGTCCCTCGATGAGGTTTGTCCATCCCTGAAGCCCGTTTGAAAAATTGAGAGTTTACTTATCCTTGAATCAAGTTTTTACGAAGTTTGCAAACCTTTGAAATGTCTCTCGACGAAGTTTTCCCACCCCTAAAGCCCATTTGAGAAATAGAGGGTTTACTTATCCTTGAATTTGGTTTCTAGAAAGTTTGACAACCCCTGAAATGTCCCTCAACAAAGTTTGTCAATCCCTAAAATGTTTCTCGATGAGGTTTGTCCATCCCTGAAGCCCGTTTCAAAAATTGAAAGTTTACTTATCCTTGAATCAGGTTTCTACGAAGTGTGCAAACCTTTGAAATGTCTCTCGACGAAGCTTTCCCACCCCTAAACCTCGTTTGAGAAATAAAGGGTTTACTTATCCTTGAATTTGGTTTCTAGAAAGCTTAACAACACCTGAAATGTCCCTCAACAAAGTTTGTCAATCCCTAAAATGTTTCTCGATGAGGTTTGTCCATCCCTGAAGCCCGTTTGAAAAATTGAGAGTTTACTTATCCTTGAATCAGGTTTCTACGAAGTTTGCAAACCTTTGAAATGTCTCTCGACGAAGTTTTCCCACCCCTAAAGCCCGTTTGAGAAATAGAGGGTTTACTTATCCTTGAATTTGGCTTCTAGAAAGTTTAACAACCCCTGAAATGTCCCTCAATAAAGTTTGTCACTCCCTAAAATGTTTCTCGATGAGGTTTATCCATCCCTGAATCCCGTTTGAAAAATTGAGAGTTTACTTATCCTTGAATCAGGTTTCTACGAAATTTGCAAACCTTTGAAATGTCTCTCGACGAAGTTTTCCCACCCCTAAAGGCCGTTTGAGAAATAGAGGGTTTACTTATCCTTGAATTTGGTTTCTAGAAAGTTTGACAACCCCTGAAATATCCCTCAACAAAGTTTGCCAATCCCTAAAATGTTTCTCGATGAGGTTTGTCCATCCCTGAAGCCCGTTTCAAAAATTGAAAGTTTACTTATCCTTGAATCAGGTTTTTACGAAGTTTGCAAACCTTTGAAATGTCTTTCGACGAAGTTTTCCCACCCCTGAAGCCCGTTTGAGAAATAGAGGATTTACTTATCCTTGAATTTGGTTTCTAGAAAGTTTGACAGCCCCTGAAATGTCCCTCAACAAAGTTTGTCAATCCCTAAAATGTTTCTCGATGAGGTTTGTCCATCCCTGAAGCCCGTTTGAAAAATTGAGAGTTTACTTATCCTTGAATCAGGTTTCTACGAAGTTTGCAAACCTTTGAAATGTCTCTCGGCGAAGCTTTTCCACCCCTGAAGCCCATTTGAGAAATAGAGAATTTACTTATCCTTGAATTTGGCTTCTAGAAAGTTTAACAACCCCTGAAATGTCCCTCAACAAAGTTTGTCAAACCCTAAAATGTTTCTCGATGAGGTTTGTCCATCCCTGAAGCCCGTTTGAAAAATTTAGAGTTTACTTATCCTTGAATCAGGTTTCTACGAAGTTTGCAAACCTTTGAAATGTCTCTCGACGAAGCTTTCCCACCCCTGAAGCCCGTTTGAGAAATAGAGGGTTTACTTATCCTTGAGTTTGGTTTCTAGAAAGTTTAACAACCCCTGAAATGTCCCTCAACAAAGTTTGTCAATCCCTAAAATGTTTCTCGATGAGGTTTGTCCATCCCTGAACCCCGTTTGAAAAATTGAGAGTTTACTTATCCTTGAATCAGGTTTCTACGAAGTTTGCAAACCTATGAAATGTCTCTCGACGAAGTTTTCGCAGCCCTAAACCCCGTTTGAGAAATAGAGGATTTACTTATCCTTGAATTTGGTTTCTAGAAAGTTTGACAGCCCCTGAAATGTCCCTCAACAAAGTTTGTCAATCCTTAAAATGTTTCTCGATGAGATTTGTCCATCCCTGAAGCCCGTTTGAAAAATTGAGAGTTTACTTATCCTTGAATCAGGTTTCTACGAAGTTTGCAAACCTTTGAAATATCTCTTAACGAGGTTTTCCCACTCCTGAAGAACGTTTGAGAAATAGAGGGTTTACTTATTCTTGAATTTGGTTTCTAGAAAGTTTGACAACCCCTGAAATGTCCCTCAACAAAGTTTGTCAACCCCTAAAATCTCCCTCGAAGATCGTCCATGCAAAATCCCATTTTTCCTTTTCGGAATTTGTCCATCCCTGATAGTCGAGTGTCAAATCACGTCTTTATCAATGAAATTTTAACTAGTAGTAAATAAATAAGAATTAAAGGGAATGTTAATGAGAAAATAGAGTATGCACCCATTCGATCTGCTGATAGACGCATTAGCTACAGTTGGGCGATTGTAAGTGGAGGGAGCTTGCGCTTTTAAAACGATATAGTTAATTACATTAGTCTTTGTCACACTTTGAGGTTCGTTACTGCGACCTGCGGATAGGGCTTTTCAATGTGTTAGACAAGGCATCGAATTTCATACGATTTTAATGAGTTAGATAAAGACACATATCAACTCCAGTCGGTAAATAAACGTAATATATATATGTCCTGTGTTAACTAATGAAAGCCTTATTGTCATTTTTCCACTTACATTAAAGGTATCCGCACCTCACCGGCATACACTTATATACATTCAATGTTGTAGCTTTGAGAATCTAATTTCCACGTTACCCAGCTGCGACATCTATTTATTTCCACCACTTAAACGCCTTTTGAGATAGCATTATTTATCGGTTAGTACTTATCCCGTACTCCTTATTCGGTACGAAGTGGAGAACGAGATAAAGGTTTCCTTCGTATAAGGTCGTCTCGCGTTTTGCTAATTTTTCAGTCGGCAGAATGCCAGGAAGATCGCGAAATTGGTTTCCTTTGAGATACGGAGCCCTCTCCGTCGGTTTTGTCTTGAAAGTCCGTAGACTAGCCGTGAACCTCCGCTACCAGCTGTAAATAAACTCCGAGGAGTACCGAGAAATGCTAAATGGCCTGCGAACGCATTCAAAGAGGGAGGGGCTAAGAAAAATCGTTCCGCAGCACTTCTGGGGAATTGCAAAAGGAATGAATGAATGGATTCGTTGTGGAGGTGGTTCGCTTTTTCCCCAAGCATGCAAAGTACCCGAAGTGTTCCAAAGCGAGTTTTGCTCTTGTTTTCATGTCTAAGCGGGTCTTTGTACTCTTCGCCACTATTCCGCAAATTAAAGGCGGCAACTTCCTAAAGGAAATTAAATTCCATTAAACTATCTTAAACGTTGCGGCCAAGTTAGACACTTGCGGTATCCACTGCACCTTAAAGCTCATTAACCGTCACTTGACCCAAACCCTTCTTGTGTTGGGTAAACTAATACAATCGTGCTTTTGCGTGTACTGGTAATTATTTCCGAGAAAATTGCTTTACTAACCCTAACCCCCTTTGTACAATTCAATTCATGTTATTCTCATACTCTTCTATTTTCAACTTCTACTGTGCACTTTTCAGTACTCAAAAATTAAATTTATAAATAATTACCTCTTACCATCCTTTATAAAAATCATTTCATTTCCTGGTTTCATTCATTTCAAAAATACAATACTAAATAATCCGGCTAAATAAAAACGAAGGGACTTAAATGAATACCCATTCTTGTTCTTGATTAAAGAAAAGCAAGGCAGGAAACCCCATCAAATGCGAGCGACCGTAAATATTTGCGAACGCATTAGCGTGTTTACCCATTCAGCTCGGCGCGAGATTCTTTTTTGATGTTCGCTCCATTCGCCACCGTCAGATACCTGTTTGCCCACCGGGTAAATACCTTATAGGTACTCGGTGCCAAACGGGAACGAACGTACGTTCGGAGAATGAATCGATCGACCCCGTCCAATGTTTATGGCAAATATTTGCCGCTTTGCTAATCTCCGATAAGTTTTCAAAGCGCCGGTCAACGAGAGCTCGTGTATTTTGTCGCGATAAGGTGGTTTGCAAACATTTTCGATTGAGTGGTGGGATTACTTACACGCCGCTTTTACCTTTTATATTCGTCGGAAAATATATGGAATCAAAATTGGATTTAGTTCAGGTTTAATTTAATAAATAGTATGAAAGTTTAAAATGTATCCAACTTCCAAAGACCTTCCAATCGTTAGACATCTGGTTCTCTTTTGCATTTTTCTCTCTACGATGAGATTCATCTTTCTTGAAATTAGTAGATCCTTGGCATGTTTTTTATGAATCTCCGAAAGCCATGCAGAAATTTTTCCATTCTTTAATGAAAGTTTCTTCTAGTTGGACGAAAGTTTGGAATGCAGTCAACTTCTAAAGACCTTCCAATCGTTAGACATCTGGTTTTCTTTTGCATTTTTCTCTTTATGGTGAGATTCATCTTTCCTGCAATTATTCAAAAGTCTTGCAGAAAATTTTCCATCCTTTGATTAAAGTTTCTTTTAGTTGGACGAAAGTTTGAAATGTATCCAACTTCCAAAGACCATCCAATCGTTAGACATCTGGTTCTCTTTTGCATTTTTCTTTTTATGGTAAGATTCATCTTTTCTGCAATTTTTCAAAAGTCTTGCAGAAAATTTTCCATCCTTTGACTAAAGTTTGTTTTAGTTAGACGAAAGTTTGAAATGCACCCAATTTCTAAACACCTTCTAATCGTTAGACATCTGGTTCTTTTTTGCTTTTTTTTTTCTCTATGCTGAGATTCATCTTTCTTGCAAGTAGTACATCCTTGGCATGCTTCCTATGATTCTCCAAAAGCCATGCAGAAATATTCCCATCCTTTGATTGAAATTTCTTCTAGTTAGACGAAAATTTGGAATGCATCCAACTTCCAAAGACCTTCCAATCGTTAGACATCTGGTTCTCTTTTGCATTTTTCTCTTTATGGTGAGATTCATCTTTCCTGCAATTTTTCAATAGTCTTGCAGAAAATTTTCCATCTTTTGATTAAAGTTTCTTTTAGTTGGACGAAAGTTTGAAATGTATCCAAGTTTCAAAGACCTTCCAATCGTTAGACATCTGGTTCTTTTTTCCTTTTTTTCTCTTTATGATGAGATTCATCTTTCTTGCAATTAGTACATCCTTGGCACGCTTCTTATGAATCTCCAAAAGCCTTGCAGAAAATTTCGCATCCTTTGACCAAAGTTTCTTCTAGTTAGACGAAAGTTTGAAATGCATCCAACGTCCAAAGACTTTCCAGTCCTTAAACATCTGGTTCTTTTTTGCATTTTTCTCTCTATGCTGAAATTTATCTTTCTTGCAGTTAGTACATCCTTAGCATGCTTCTTATGAATCTTCAAAAGTCTTGCAGAAAATTTCGCATCCTTTGACTGAAGTTTCTTCTAATTAGACGAAAGTTTGGAATGCATCCAACGTCCAAAGACCTTCCAATCGTTAAGCATCTGGTTCTCTTTTGCATTTTTCTCTATATGGTGACATTCATCTTTCCTGCAATTATTCAAAAGTCTTGCAGAAAATTTTCCATCCTTTGACCATAGTTTCTTCTAGTTAGACGAAAGTTTGGAATGCATCCAACTTCCAAAGACCTTCCAATCGTTAGACATTTGATTCTCTTTTGCATTTTTCTCTTTATGGTGAGATTCATCTTTCCTGCAATTATTCAAAAACCTTGCAGAAAATTTTCCATCCTTTGATTAAAGTTTCTTCTAGTTAGACGAAAGTTTGAAATGCATCCAACTTCTAAAGACCTTCCAATCGTTAGACATCTGGTTCTATTTTGCATTTTTTTCTCTATGATGAGATTCATCTTTCTTGCAATTAGTACATCCTTGGCATACTTCTTATGACTCTCCAAAAGCCTTGCAGAAATTTTCCCATCCTTTGACTAAAGTTTCTTCTAGTTAAACGAAAGTTTGGAATGCATCCAAGGTCGAAAGACCTTCCAATCGTTAGACATCTGGTTGTCTTTTGCATTTTTCTCTTTATGATGAGATTTTTGATTAAAAGTTAAATTATAAGCAGTTAAAATTGAATTTAACAACTACTAACATACCAAACAATTCCAACAAATAAACAAGATTACCAAAGTTAAACTGAAATTCCATACAAATAACTTAACTATCGCTAATCCTCCGCCAGTAGTAATTTATCCAACTATTTTCGAAATGAAAACCCAACTCCGGTTTATCCTCATTGCGAACGAAGTTCGACCATCCGAAGAGTAAAACGGTCCGAATGCCCGTCGACGTAATAAACCCGTATTAGTGAATTATCACGCACCACGGACTTATGAAATATTTACCGGAGGGCCGTTTTCATTGTTCTCGGAACTCAGCTTTGGCACGGTTGGATCCTCTTCCGTCCCTTCCCGTCTCTCCAAACCGTTCCTTTCGCACGGCGGAACCAGTCCCATCGTAATTTGGTTTTATCGTACCGAGGCGGCATGAATTATAGATCAATTATAATGCGGGAAAACCGATTCAACCGCGCCGTGAGAATGAGCTAACCCTAGTCTTGAATCTCCTTCAGCCAAACGCATATGCAAAGTGGATTTCGAAGGATTATGAATGGACGTGTCGCGCCGATTCTCGGCTAAGAACTGTTATGGATACTCGGAAGTTGTGAAGTACTTCTCATCTGCGGTCTATACTACGCCCACTTCCTTTACAAGTGAAAGGATTTTACATTGTATCCAAGCCAAGATCTAATAATCGACAGAATCTATTGATGGAGAGTTTATAATAATTTTAATCTGTCTCTTATTGAGTTATTTATTAGTAACCTTAGTATTTCCAAGAACATTTCTTTCTTGCAATTAGTATATCCTTGGCATGCTTTTTATGATTCTCCAAAAGCCATGCAGAAATTTTTCCATTCTTTAATGAAAGTTTCTTCCAGTAAGACGAAAGTTTGAAATGCATCTAACTTCCAAAGACCTTCCAATCGCTAGACATTTGGTTCTCTTTTGCATTTTTCTCTTTATGATAAGATTCATCTTTCCTGCAATTATTCAAAAGCCTTGCAGAAAATTTCCCATCCGTTGACTAAAGTTTCTTCTAGTTAGACGAAAGTTTGAAATGTATCCAACTTCCAAAAAGCATCCAACCGTTAGACATCTGTTTCTCTTTTTCATTTTTCTCTTTATGATGAGATTCATCTTTTCTGCAAATATTCAAAAGCCTTGCAAAAAATTTCCCATCCTTCGACTAAAGTTTCTTCAAGTTGGACGAAAGTTTGCAATGCATCCAACTTCCAACTTCATAGTTGACTATTTTATCTTCATTTACATTTTTGAAAACCACATTCAATAATGACAAGAAGATTTGATAGATAATTTCAATTTCTTCATTAACCAAAAATAAGAAGATAATAACCAACCATTATAACAAAGTAAACAACTACATTAAGTGGTTCATTACTCTCGATATCGTACTTAAGACAACATTCTCTTAGCAAAAGATGTGCACGCTTTGTCGGCGGAGGACTCTAATTAAGCGCTATCGCGTAAAAATAATGGGTTCCATCTTTAGCGTTTCTTCGGCGTTTCGAACCATTAAGAGAGACCAATTTGTGTGTGGCGCACCGTGTAATTGTACTGAATTGGCCACGGCGACGATGAGTCGCCCTACTCTTGGATTTCTTCTCCAGATACCGGTCTCCAGTTCTTCTCCGCGTTCGCGCAATCATGATGGATGGATTTATTGAAAAGACCCGCTTCCGCAGAGTCATTTCAATTTGCCATCTCGAACGCTGGCATCAAGCGGCATTTCGCTTTTTGCCGGGTTATTAACTGTCGAGAAGTCGTCTTTCTAACGATCTATCGAGAAAGTATTAGCTGTTAATGATATGATTATTGTTCAATTTTTACGAATAACGCGACTAAAAAGTGTTAAAATAGATTGTCATTAGAAGAGAAGTTAATAACTTAATAACTCAACAACAAAACACATAATTATAACTTGTTTAAAAGTTTAACTTAAAAATTAGGTGTTGAAGTATAACTACTGTATAATTTCAAGTTGTTATGTTAACTTCATAACTAGAATTTATATGATGATATAAATATGTGGTGAGTTTTAGAAGATAAGTTACGGATATAAGTACACCTAGAGGGTTAAAAAGCAATCGAACTTCAATTTAAACTCGTGTACACCTGCATCGCGTGAAACACACCAAGAGACCGGTCTTTGTTGGTTCACAGCTGCTATTCTAGGGGCAATTTAAATGAAATTATCAACCGAAGAATTCTACCGTGCGTCAAAAGTGATGATCTTTTAAAACCGGTTTAGCGCTACGAAGATTTTACTACGAAGACTCACCTAAAATATACCATACCCCATAAAATAATTAAGGTTTTCACGGATCTAGTTTTTTAGAAGAAAACAAAGGTACCAAGTGAGCTTGACGATGCTTTAGAACCATTTAGTCAGCGGATGTATACCGCACAACAGACAAGCTTTAAATTCTTTTCAAAGACAGGTAGAAAAACTCCTCAATAGGTAATAATTAACCCTGAGAAAGGGACCTCTCCGCACTCTATTCACCAAGGATACCATGTTAAGCACCTCTTCACGCATTCTTCGCTGTCGACTACAACAGTATCACAAAACGTCGTAAGATGTTAAAAAATAAACGTCCGAACCTTTTGTACTTAGATAACAATCAAAATTGCGAACCGTTTAAGGGAACAATAAACACCTATGTATGTAGTGAAACCGTGTGTAAGTATTGATTGGGATAAATGGAGTTTTGGCTACGGGAAATAAAATCGGCTTCCGCTGGAACCAAATTGAATGAATCAACATCAACACCGACTTCGATTCCGTTCTCCCCCTCTGTTTTATCCTCAAAGGTACTTATAACTTGACGGAAAATGGTGGAACTGCATTCCGTGGGGTGGCGAGAGTTGCTCCTGCCTCTGTCGAAAAGGGCAATATACACGGATGGATCAATATTCAACAAGCTTTACTTTTCGTATAGAAAATACATTAAGCTTTCATGCTTTTTTGAGGAATTATTATTTCTATTTTATCATCTTATAAGTTTTTACACGATTTTTAGATACATATAATTTGACAGTTATTAAGGCAAAGTAATTACCTTATCGAAAATTTTAAATTTTAAACTATCATTTTACCAAAGATCTTTTCTTTATTTTCAAAAATAAGATCTGTACGATTTTTTAAAACATATAAAATTTGACAGCGATCCAAATTCGAAATCAACTAATGTAGCTAACTTCACTTCTAAGAGTGACATTAAAACCATTCATTTGTACTAACGTTTAAATTCACTAAACATAAAAAAACACAAAAGTATTTAAAAAACATAAAAATACTTTTGATTCAAACTGTACGACTGTATTATACATTTCGCGATATTCACGTTGGCTTACAAGCAAAGTTGTTGAAAGCTCGCGTCCCCTAACGTATTCGTGCCCTTGCAATAAACCTGGGCGAGTAGACAAGTATTCTCATTCAGATCTTGTTCAGACGAGTACATCACCAGGGGTATATTTAACAATGGTCCTTATTAACATTGAATTGAATTATTAGATATCGCCACTGTGCAAGAGACGATTTTCCGATACATCTCATTTACACATAACGATGGTATCTATTTTATTGAATTTTGCGATACACTTGCAACATACAAAACTCTATGCATATTAAGTATGTGATATAACTTTTTTAAAAGACGCCGATTTATTTCTTTTATTTAGAAATAAGATACGAAATACCTTTCCGCTAGTTTTCTCTAAACGTTATTTTGTTTAGAAAGCAGTGACCGTGAAGTATTGTCATGGACATGATTCTACAAGATCTTAAACGTTTATACCGTTGTGTAGAAGTATTTAGATTCCAAAATATAGCACTTATTAGTGTTAGAATACAAATATATGTTAACTTTAGGGTTTCATATGTGAAATAAAACCAATTTTTACCTTAACCAAAAATCATTCGACTACTTCTCGTAAGCTACAAAGTACAACTGATTCACTTTTAGGTAAATTTTATCATAAAAATAAACCGGAACGTTACGTAATAACTAGTTCTTATAATTAGTCACCCTTAAATAAAAACCGTTCATCACATAACATCCTAACTGGTAAAAACCAACCATGATAACATATCACTCATTTGCGACAAGGTCGTCATAACTCAAAATTCCGACTTTTTTGGATTTTTGTCGCATTGTAATTATGATTTGTGTTATTTTCTTCCTATAAAACCGAAGTTTATGAAATCTCTTTAATAACGGCAGAAAAAGGGAATATTGTTGCATACCGACTGTTTTATAACTATTGTATTGAGGTTGCAGGGGACGCTAAACGAAGCAATTTTTCATTTCACTATAATAAAAAAAACTTAAATATAAGAAAATTATGATTTCTTTAACTTTGGTAAACCACAATTTAGATGCTCTTGACAATACCGTCAATAACGACAGTTTTTTGGTTAGTAACCATGGTAAGGACGTTAACTGGCCATTCCAATAAAAAACATGGACAAATGAGATTTATATGTTAACATAATTTGACATTGACACCTAAAAAATCTGACAAATAACCAGCCACATGATAGTTCAACCATAACAATTTGTATAGCAACATGATGGACGTCAGCAGTATCTAAAATGTGGTGTTCCAAAATTAGGGGAGCCATAACTTTATTATGCTTAAGTTTTTACCATTTTTGTATTAAAAAAAGTTGGTCCATTTGACTCCTTTTTGGATTGTGCAACATTTATTAAATGTTCTGTGGAGTTCCATATAATATCCCCGTGCTGTTTGCCATAAGAATGTCTTATTTTACTTATGCTTTAATATTCAATCGCCATTATTAATAATTTTATGAATAAGAATAAGAGACTTTGTTATTAAACGTTAAATAGGGTAAAATAGTTAGTTAAGAGAAAAAAATTTAAATCGATTTTCCTCAACACTTTGTTTTTTGAATTACAACGCCCTTGTCACAAATGAGCGATACATTTTATAATTAGCTACCTTTAAAATAACTAATTCGTTTAAATATAGTGTAATATTAATCAGTAAGTATTTTAAGAATCACGTTCATGAATAACCGATAAAAACTGATTAATGAAATTATTAATTCACGATTTTAATATTACTCATAGTACTTTTTTTTTATTTAAAAGTAATAAAATCGAGTTTTATTTAAATAATCGTACTAAACCAAAAAAGTTTTTAAAGCTTTCTTTATACAGACTGTCCTAGAATTTGCTAAATGGTAATCACACGAATTCTAGAGCTAATTTAAAAGAGCTATAGCTTCTTGAAGATTAGTTAAACATTCCCTTTAATCGTCCTTCACTAACGTGTGATAATTAAATCTCGCACAAACGATTGTTCAAAACAATATTCGATATAACCGTGTGTTAAGTACGAACGCGCTTATACGAATACTCAATTTCTCGTTCGAATAACAACGTGCCGGTTCTAAATGCGCAACAAACGAGTTTAGGGTGATTGATTGGCTTAAAGATTTGTCAAAAGCTAACTATGAATTATAGAGTAAATTTAAAAGAGCTAGAACCAATTTAAAAGAGCTACAGCTTTTTGAGAATTTACCAAACGTCAACCAAGAATTCTAAACTTAATTTGAGGGATCTAGACTTTCTTGAAGAGTTGTCAAACGCTAACTACGAATTCTAGAGTTAATTTAAGAGAGTTGGAGTTAATATAAGACAGCCAGAGCTTTTTGAAAACTTATCAAACGTTAACTACGAATTCTAGAGTTAATCTAAGAAAACTAGAGCTTCTCGAAAATGATCTCAAAAAAACTATTCAGATATTTCATCTTCAGATCCTTCAAATACTTCATCTTCAAAGATCTTAGGAAGTAATTTCGAATAGGGAATTTTATATAAAACCAGTTATTAGCTCTAGAATAAGTAAATAGCGTTTAAATATCGGGTGTTCATTTAAATTCATGCTCAAGTGTGTTTTGAAATTTTGTTAGACAAGGATAGAGAGAAAAATGTGTGTTGCATTATTAGTGCACACTAATCAATTAAATTTCAAATTTCACAAACATCAAATGTGGTCAAACTACACTGAACGGCTTGTATTGGCGGCTATTTATCGATAATGTTGTTAATTTGTGACAAAAAGCTTATTGGTAAGTACGTTTAAGCTGCTTCAAAAGTCGATGAATTTTCTTCGCCACTTGAACATCCCTATAAAATTTTTGACGACTGATTATTGAAAAGATTAAAGTTTATGAAGGTTTTAACCAAGAATAAGCCATTAGCCAATTTCTTTTCATTTTCTGTCTTATTATTTATAATCCATTGAACGTTTCAATGTTATGACATTGCTTCATTTACGTTTTATTGGACATACGTTAAAAATGCAGGCAAAATCTATAGTTCTTTTAAGTATGAATTTAAATGAACACCCTGTACTACAAGCAAAAAAGACGCTTTGTCAAAAAAGCTCTTTATCATAGGATTAGAGACCTATTTGTCAAAAATTCAACGTGAAATAACATCTAATTGAGCGTATTTATATCATAAACGATTAAATAAGAACAAAACATTGAAAATTTTTATAATAAAATAAACCCAATATCCCAATTTTATGAAAAATTAACAAATCCTTTTTTTTGTCTGTAGTCTTCATTTAACAACTGAGTTCTAGAACACCTATATATTAATCTTAAATTCTTCTTTTACTATTTATAGAAGTTCATAGAGGAAAGTAAGTGGGACTAAACGGATTAACAAGTCATCGCATTTCAAAACGTCTCTTGGAATCGATAGAAAGCCAATTGTACTTAACACATACATACAATTTTGGGTGTGGTAAAATATTTTAATTGAAGACTTAACATAACGGATGGGAAACAGTAAATGTCGTAAGAAAACAGAAATAAAAATTTAAATTTGATAAGAAATCCAGATTTCGTTTTCGGCTCTTTAAGTTCTCTTATTAACACTTTGTTGACCGGCAATTTTACCTAGAAACTATGTCATGTCACCGCAATGTCATGTTTAACGTGTAATAACGACGAGTTAACTCGTCACCGGTCAGCAACGTTTGGATATGAAATGACGAGTTATCTCGTCACCGGTCAACAAAGTGTTAAGATTATTTCAAGTCATCAATAAATTTCTTAAAACTAGTTTGTACTTCGATCCCAGAATTACCGACTGAGGGATTTTTGACATTTCTAAAATTGACGTTTCTAAATGTCAAACAAACCTAAAAATTTCATAACCTATTAAAATTTATGTTGACAGTTTTTCGAATATGGCTGTATATAAAACGTTAGGTAGTTTGATCATCCCTCAAATCGCAATTTTCCTTTTCCAAGTTTGTCCCTAGGTAGTTGAATTTTAAGTCGAGTTTTTTATGTGATATGTAAAATAAACCATTATTTACATCATTACTCAAAAACTTGACAAGGTTTATGATAACAAGATCTCTTAGTACACAAAATATTCCATACAAACTCTACCTCAAAGGCTTGAATCCACTTGAATCTCCTTTTCCAAGCGGAACACGAATTATTATTAAGCAATGTACGACTTGTTCTGAATTTTAATGGACCTCCACATCTTTACGATCAACGAGACATCCGCCGCTATTTTACAAAGGTGTTCATAAACAACCTTAATGATCTTCTTATTTTAGACCATCATTTTAAACGCCAATCATAAATCATTTTATTACCTATTTTTATACCGAAATTTTTTACCACAATCCTAATACGATCTTCCGGCTTTAAAACGTTCACACGATTTAATAACGGAAATAACGTTGAAAACCAATCGAATCAATAACGTTTTTGGATACTCCACACGTTTAAAAAAAAATTACATCAACACAGTTTGCATAAACTTATTATAAAAATCATAATATTCTTTTATTTTATTTTATAAAAAATCTCCTTTATATATAATTATTTTTTTTTGTATTTATTATACTTACCAATCACCGCGAATGAAATCTCCCAAAAACCGTACATATTCAAAAGTTAATATCACATTAAACACTAATAAAACTGAATAATGTTTTTGAAGAGAATATAAGTACGATAATCCCAAGTAAAAATGTTTTAAACTTTCACACGTTCATCGCGCATTTTGTAAATATCCATTCAAGCTCGTGAGCGTCCCTTCTGGGCATCAACCGCAACAACCCCACGCGAACGCACGCGTCAAACTGAAGAGAAGCCAGAAGCCGGCTTCGGTAACCGGCCGGTTTTAAATTTTCCCGTTCGGGGGCGCAACGAACTGACACGAAAATTCCCGACCGATCTTTTTATTATTTTAAATTTTAATTAATGTTAATTTTTAATTAATAAATAACAAATAATACGAATATTTTGTATTTATTTTCAAATAAGAAAATTCTTTTAAAAAAATCTAATTTTAAAAAATTATATTATACAAACGTCATAAACCTGACGTATAGCGCCATCTAGTAACAAACCAAGAAAATAAACACTTGATATTTTCTAATAATAAGAAAAAAATTAATTTTAAACAAAGAGAATTATATCTGGAATATTTTATCAACTTTAATTTCCTTTAAAATCACGTTTTTATATTTTTACAACTTGTCAAGTTATAATGCTATCTATAAATTGTTTATTTTACAAGATTTTCAAAAGATAGAGTAAAAATTTTATTGTAAAAACTACTCACCTAATTTTGTTAATACTCCTACATATTAAAGAAACCAATAAGTTTAAAAATATAAGGTTGATTCCTTTTTTCTATATAAATAAATCTAATTTTAAAGATTTTTAGACATAACCCTAATAAGTTAATAAGCACTACACTAGCTCCATCTAGTAAGAATTCAAGAAAATACTAATTTATTTTTTAATTTAAATTTATTTAAAAATGAAATAGTTTTATTTATTAATGTTGTATAAGTAATTATAAATGTTGTTTTATACCCAATTGATTAAAAAAATTAAACTAATTATTAATAATTTAGTTTTAATTCTTATTTTTTAAGTCAGTAATTTTATTTTTTATGGTTGGAATTTGAACTCTAAAGATTGTAAGTTTTATTTATTAATGTTGTATAAGTAATTATAAATGTTATTTTATACCCAATTGATTAAAAAAATTAAATTAATTATTAATAATTTAGTTTTAATTTTTACTTTTAAATCGGCGTTTTTGTTTTTATGGTTGGCTCTTAAATTTTAAAAATTCTAATTTATTTATATTTTTCGTTTTTAATTATGATATATTTGTATAAATTAACATCAAAGATTTTATTTATTTAAAATGTCAATTTTTGTTAATTAATTATTGTTTTTTTTTATTAAAATTTATTATTTTTCAAGTTTAATAAAAGAATCGATTAGTTACTTTAATTTTCTTTAGGTTTCATTAACTATCTTCATAATGTTTTGGTTTGGTTTCTGAATTTTTTGACAGATTATTAGCTTGAAGGTTTTTTAGGTTAAATTTGATTTTATCCTTTATTTAGGGTGATTTCTTCGAAATTTTCCATACCCAAAGCTCTTTTTGTATCCAAAACGTTAATTTTAAAGGTATCGAGGAATGTGTACTTTTTTAAACACCTAGTTTTATGTTTATTTTATGTTTATATTAGAATTAGGAGAAACTAACAAAATAAAAAACTGTCCGGAGTGGCTTAAATGTGAATATCGAGACGTGTGTGGATTTTTTTTAAACTTAAAAATTATCAAGAGCCTCGAATTGTCATTGTTAGTATTCAATAAATGAAATACAACCGATACCGAGAGTCTCGAAGGTGATCGATGAAGGATGTTTATCATAGGGGTTAACGGCAGTGATCCAGATATGCTTTCCGAGAAATTATTTTCATCGAAGAAGGATTGCATTTCAATTTGTGGCCCAATTTTTAAATAAAGTAAATCAAAAAGAGTAAAATTTCGTTAATTACGTTGTTTTTGAGGTTGATTTTAAAAAATTTTGGTTATTGAGAGCCTCGGATTGAAATTTTTTTTAATTTATAAACAAGGTAGAACCAATCCGAAGAGTCTCAAAGGTGATCGGTGGAAGACATTCACTGGAGAGGTGAACGGTGGTGGCCTGGATATGTTTTCCGAGAAATTAATTTCATCGGAGAAGGATTGCATTTCAATTTGTGGCCCAATTTTTAAATAAAGTAAATCAAAAAGAGTAAAATTTCGTTAATTACGTTATTTTTGAGGTTGATTTTAAAAAATTTTGGTTATCGAGAGTCTCGGATTGAAATTTTTTTTAATTTATAAACAAGGTAGAACCAATCCGAAGAGTCTGAAAGGTGAACGGTGGAGGATATTCACCCAAGGGGTGAATGGCAGGGACTCGGATATATTTTCAGAGAAATTATTTTCATCCGAGAAGGATTGCATTTCTATTTGTGGCTCCATTTTTTAATAAAGTAAATCAAAAAGAGTAAAATGTCTTTAATTATGTTGTTTTTAAGGTTTATTTTTTAAATTTAAATGTTATTGAAGCTGTCCCTAGATTTGTAATGTTTTGGATTAATCAAGGTACGGAGGGAAACCCTCAAACTGACCTTTCTACCGTCCCGGTAAGGTACAAGGGGTAAAAGAAAAATCCTAATCCTAGTTATTCAAAAATCAAAAATGTTAAAATTTTTTAAAAGTTAGGTTAAAAAAATTTTTAATCAACTTTAAAATTTTTTTTAATTTTTTGGGTAATATTTAGAGGAAAATTGACTTTTTTATTACAAAATAGAATATTTTAGCTTTCGATTAATATAAATTCCATTTCTTAATTAATAAAAATAAAGTCTCCACGATTTTTAAAAATTGGTCAAAATTTTTTAAAAGTTAGGTTAAAAAAAATTTAGTCAACTTTAAAATTTTTTTCAATTTTTTGGGTAATATTTAGAACAAAATTGACTTTTTTATTACAAAATAGAATATTTTAACTTTCAATTAATACAAATTTCATTTCTTAATTTTTAAAAATAAAGTCTCCACGATTTTTTAAATTTGGTCAAAATTTTTAAGGTTAGGAAAAATTTTAGTCAACTTTATGAATTTTTTTAATTTTTTGGGTAATAATTAGAACAAGATTGACTTTTTTAGTACAAAATAAAATCTTTTAGCTTTCAATTAATACAAATTTAATTTCTTAATTTTAAAAAATAAAGTCTCCACGATTTTTTAAACCTAATTGTAAGAAGACTTTTAGTATTAACGTATTATGATTAGGATTTAAAAAATGAAGAAACTCCTCAATATAGGATGAGTTTATTCGATTATTGAAAGAAGAAAGTTTATAAAATAATTTTTGAAAACATTTAAAGGATTAATTATAAGAGTATAAATAAAGTTTAATTATATTCAATTAAAATTTCATTAAATTATTACAAAATTTTAGGCAACCCATTAATCACTAATGAAAATTGCATAACCTACATTCTTACAAAACATAACTTTCTTATTTTCAACATCATATTTTCCCCTGTTAATCTATTTTTTCCCTAAACGTCCATTAATTATTAGTTACATCTAAATTACTTCTACAAATTAAAAAATAAAGTTAATTACACCCAAACTTTTACATAAATAAACTCCATCTACTACATTAAAATAAACACAAATTCATCAATAACATTTTTTTTTAATCTTATTTATTTTTATTAAATTATTTATCTTTATCTATATTAAATTTATTTATTATAAGTTTTTTATAGTAATATTTTTAAATATTACTTTAAATATTTTTAATTTAAATGTAGACAACCAAACATACACCATAACAGCTCCACCTATTAATTAATCAAAAAACCAACTCACATATTTGACAGCACCTGTCATATCAGTGTACAAAACTGATGCACTTACGTGTTCGAAGATAGTGTGTGGGAAAATCCGTATCGTGCGGTGCATTAATTAATCCTCTTTATTACACGTGACGTATATGAAAAAAATTCCCGTTTCCTAATCGAACATAACCGTGTAGTGCTTCCACTTATCTACGTTTTTTCACATTCCAACTTTATGATCTTTAATTCTTTTTGCCGTTTTCGTTTTATTTGAGAGATGGCAAACAGCAAATGCCAGGTAAGATGAGACGCAATTCCTTCGTGTCTTTATCGTGAATCATTAAAAACGATTATTTTGTTTGTTTATTTTAATAGGAGTGCGGGTGTCAGTGTTCGAGATGCGTATCAAACGATCACGACGTTCATTTACACGTAGAAATCGAGAATCTCAAACAGAGGTTGGTCGAAAGGGATAATCACATACTTAGTATGGAAACGAATTTTTTAAATGAGGCCAATAAGTTTCCTAATGGGGAAATGGTCGCTATGAGGGAAGAGTTGTTAACTTGGCAGGATAAGTATAAAAGGTATTTGAAAAAAGAAAATTCTTTTTTCATACTAAAAATGTACAATGAGAGTGAATGTAGTTATCGTAAGATTCTATTCTATTTTTAATGAGGAATTTAGAACATTTAAATTTACCTTTCTCCAAATTTACTTTCTATTTTTACATTGTTAGAATTTATTTATTGTTCATTGTGTTACGTACATATCAATAAGGGTAATGTATTCACAGCGAAAGAATCCTACAAATAGAAATCAATATTTAATTACAAATACAATAGTCGTAAAATATTAAATTATGAATTATAAGTTGTTATAAGTTTAAACTTTGTTTTTGATTGAAAATTTATTAAATATACTACTTTGTTAGTTAAAAAAATAAATTGAATTTGAGTATAATCGTCAAAAATGTTGTTAATTTTAATTAAAAGGTAGTAAAGTTTCAAAATACTTGTGAATAAAGTGAAATCTCCCTTGTGCGGACACCAACGAGACCTACGAAAAGTGTCCGTTCAAGAGGGATGTCCGCTTAAGAGAAATGAGAAGTAATTATATGAGAGTCAGACGGTTCAATGAGAAACTGTCCGTCCAAGGGCGGTGTTCGTTCAAAAGGAGTGTCTTCAAAGGGGAATTTCACCGTATATAAAAATGTCAACTTTGACATTCAAAATATCTAAAAAAATACAAACTTTGACATTCAAAGTATTTACAAATTGACAAGTTTGACCTTCATAATATCTAAAAATGTCAAGTGAGGCATTAAAAATATCTAAAAATTGTCAAGTTTGGCGTTTAAAATATCTAAAAATATCATGTTTGACATTAAAAATATCTAAAAACTGTCAAGTTTGATGTTTAAAATATCTAAAAATGTCAAATTGAATTTTTAAAACGTCTAAAACTATTTATTTGATATTTAAAACTTTAAAAAATCATTGATTTTGTTTCTAAGACGTCATTGACTCTTTAAATTGGCGTTTAAAATTCCAAAAAATTTCGAATTGAACCTTAGAAACCTTAAAAAATTCCAGAAAATGTCAAATTTGACGTTTAAAATAGTAGAAACTGTCAGATTGACGTTTAAAACGTCAGACTGACGTCAACTGTCAGGTTGAAGCTTAAATCTTCAAAAATTATCAAATTGACGTTGTATTATTTCCAAAACTTGTCAACTTGACGTTTCAAACGTTAGAAAATGTCAAATTGAACATTGAAAATACCAAGAAATGTCAAATTAAACATTTAAAATAGAGAAAACTGACAAATTGACGTTTAAAATATCTAAAATGTCAACTGGAGGTTTTGAATATCTAAAAATGTCAAGTTTGACATAGAAAAAAATTAAAAATGATCAAGTTTGACGTTCAAAGTATCTAAAAATATCAAGTTGAACTTTTAAAACATCTAAAACTATCCATCTGATATTTAAAACTTTAGAAAATTCATTGATTTTGTATTTAAGACGTCATTAACTCTTTAAATTGACATTTAAAATTCCAAAAAATTTCGAATTGAACCTTAGAAACCTTAAAAATTTCCAGAAAATGTCAAATTTGACGTTTAAAATAGTAGAAACTGTCAGATTGGCGTTTAAAACATGAAAATGCCGTTAACTGTCAGGTTGACGTTTAAATTTTTAAAAATTATCAAGTTGACTTTATATTATTTCCAAAACTTGTTAATTTGACGTCTGAAATATTAGAAAATGTCAAATTGGACGTTTAAAATACCTTGAAATGTCAAATTGAATGTTTAAAAAAGAGAAAGCTGTCAAGTTGACGTTTAAAATATCTAGAAATGTCAAGTTGAAGTTTAAAATATCTAGATATGTCAAGTTGACGTTTAAAATATCTAAAAATGTGAAATTTGGCATTAAAAAAATCTAAAAACTGTCAAATTTGACGATCAAAATATTTAAAAATATCAAGTTGAACTTTTAAAACATCTGAAACTGTCCACTTGATATTTAAAACTTTAGAAAATCATTGATTTTGTATTTAAAACGTCATTAACTCTTTAAATTGACGTTTAAAATTCTAAAAAAGTTCGAAGTGAACCTTAGAAACCTTACAACATTTCAGAAAATGTCAAAATTGGACGTTTCAAATAGTAGAAACTGTCAATTTGACGTTTCAAACGTTAGAAAATGTCAAACTGAACATTGAAAATACAAAGAAATGTCAAATTGAACTTTTAAAATAGAGAAAATTATCAAGTTGACGTTTAAAATATCTAAAAATGTCAAGTTGACGTTTGAAATATCTAAAACTCGACGTTTCAAATAGTAGAAATTGTCAGATTGACGTTTAAAACGTCAATCTGACGTCAACTGTCAGCTTGACGTTTCAATCTTTAAAAACTGTCAAGTTGACGTTGGAAACGTTAGAAAATGTCAAATTGAACATTTAAAATAGCACAAACTGTCTGGTTGACATTTAAAACGTTAGAAAATATCAAACTGAATATTTAAAATACCAACAAATATAAAATTTGACGTTTAAAACAGCAAAAACCGTTAGGTTGATGTTTAAATCTTTAAAAACTGTTAAGTTGACGTTGTATTATCTCTAAAACTTGTCAACTTGACGTTTGAAACGTTAGAAACTATCAAATTGAACGTTAAAAATATCAAGAAATGTCAAATTGGACGTTTAAAATAGCAGAAATTGTCATATTGACGTTTTAATCTTTAAAGACTGTCAAGTTGACTTTGTATTATTTCTAAAATTTGTCAACTTGACGTTTGAAACGTTTGAAGATCTCAAATTGAATATTTAAAATATCAAAAAATGTTAAATTTGACGTTTAAGACAGCAAAAACTGTCAGGTTGACGTTTAAATCTTTAAGAACTGTCAAGTTGACGTATTATTTCAAATATTTGTCAACTTGACGTTTGAAACGTTAGAAAATGCTAAATTGAACATTTAAAATACCAAAAAATTGGATGTTTAATATACCAAGAAATGTCAAATTTGACGTTTAAAATGTCAGAAATTATCAAATTGACGTTTCAATCTTTAAAAACTGTCCAGTTGACATTCCATTTATAGAATTTATAAACTTGACGTTTGAACCGTTAGAAAATGTCAAACTAGACATTTAAAATACCAAGAAATGTCAAATGTGACGTTTAAAATAGCAGAGACTGTCAGGTTGACGTTTACATTTTTAAAAACTGTCAAGTTGACGTTGTATTACTTCTAAAATTTGTAAGCTTGACGTTTGAAATATTAGAAATTGTCAAATTGGACATTTAAAATACCAAAAAATATCAAATTTGACGTTTAAAATAGCAAAGACTGTCAGGTTGACGTTTAAATTTTTATAAACTGTCAGGTTGACGTTGTATTACTTCTAAAGGTGGGTCCAGACTTGTGACAAAACCCCGTAGCATGACGACGCCGCGTGCCTTTTCCCGTATCAGGAATGTGCACGTATCATCGTCGCGTGTTTGAAATTTTGGCGTATCAACAGCACGAACTTCAATGCGTTCCAATTAGATAGCGTCGGTGCATAAACTGTCATCATGGATATTACAGCAGCTGCGCATATTGTAATTGATCGCCTTGTAGGTAATAAAAGAAAAGAATTTGTTAACAACATTTATACAGGGTGTCCTGGAAAATGTGGGAAATCTCTCGGATTCTGATAGAACATTAAAAAATATGGTTACAAATTCCCATAAGCTTTTTTCCTAGCGGCCCTCTCCTCGGAGATACGGCCTCCTAAAAGAAGCCACTGGAAAACATTTTTCTTAAATAAATTTCAAAGTACTTAATTTAATTTAATGAAAATTTAATATGATAAACAGTAGTAAGGACCTCTTAAAAAAATGACCTTAAAACATAATTAGTCTCTTTAGTTTACCAGGGGCGTACTAGGTTGTACATTTTAATGCTTACATTTTTAACACCCTGTATGGTAAGGAGTTAAAAAAAATAAATTTAGGTACCTTGAATATTTAACTAAAGAATAGGTACTCTTATTCAGTGTCGATAAAATGAACCGTTTTCGAGAAAAAAATTTTAAAAGAAACCATCAAGATTAAAAAATTATTAATATTTCGTAGGTACCATAGTAACGTTTGTAAAAATAGAGCTAAATTTTTTGTCTGCAACATCAGTATTAAAAAAGCGCTGTTTTTACAAACGTTACTATGGTAACGTTACTATTAATGCGAAATATTAATAAATTTTTAATCTTGATGGTTTCTGTTATAATTTTTTTCTCGAAAACGGTTCATTTTATCGACACTGAATAAGAGTACCTTTTCTTTAGCTAAATATTCAAGGTATCCAAATTTATTTTTTTAACTCCTTACCATACAGGGAGTTAAAAATGTAAGCATTAAAATACACAACCTAGTACGCCCCTGGTAAACTAAAGAGACTAATTATGTTTTAAGGTCATCTTTTTAAGAGGTCCTTACTACTGTTTATCATATAAAATTTTCATTAAATTAAATTAAGTACTTCGAAATTTATTCAAGAAAAATGTTTTCCAGTGGCTTCTTTTAGGACGCCGTATCTCCGAGGGGAGGGCCGCTAGGAAAAAAAATTATGGGAACTTGTAATCATATTTTGTAATGATCTATTAGAATCCAAGAGATTTCCCACATTTTCCAGGACACCCTGTATACGCAACGACTTGAAAAGGGTGGAAATAGCTTACTAAAAGATTTAAAATTTCAATAAATTAGTGATCTTTATAAAAATTTCACGATGATGCCACCAACCGATTTTGAATACCTTATAAGTTTAATAGAGTCAAAAATTGCTAAAAAAAATCATTTGAAAGGAATGCTATAACTATCCAAGAAAGACTGGCCGTGACTCTTAAATTTTTAGCCAGTGATGATTCATTCACCAGTTTGCAATATACATTTAAAATTTCTAGTCAATCGATAAGCGAAATGATTCCAGTTGTTTTATACTATACATATAAATTATTATAAGTTGCTTTTTATAAATTCATAATTAAATACCTTTTCCTATTTCTTGGCTTTTTTTCATTTTAAATTTTTTCCCTTCTGAGGGAGGATAACAAATTTGTCATTTTTTTCCTACATTCCTTGGCTGATATTCCCAATGCGTCCGCAATTTTGTAACGCGATGTTGTTACGGGATACCATCCAAAATACGTACAACGACGTTTACGACGCTATCACGCCACGCGGTTTTGTCACAAGTCTGAACGCACCTTAAAATTTATCAACTTGACGTTTGAAACGTTAAAAAATGTCAAATTGCACATTTAAAATACCAAGAAATATCAAATTTGACATTTAACCGTTTGCGTACCACAAGCCACTTTCGCGCTCTTCAGATTTTATGTCGAAAAAAGCCAGGGCATTTTGTCGAAACAGACAACTGACGGCCCACTGACACGTTATGAAAGGAGCGCTATCGCGCTCTTCGGCTTTTTTTCGGCACATAATCGAAGAGCGCGATTGCGCTCCTTGGCGTTTTTCAATTGTGTTTTTTCAAAACCCGCTGGTACGCAAACGGTTAAAACAGCAAAAACTGTCAGGTTGACGTTGTATTATTTTAAAAATTTGTCAACTTGACGTTTGAAACGTTAGAAAATGTCAAATTTCACGTTTGAAATACCAAGAAATGTCAAATTTGACGTTTAAAATGTCAGAAATTATCAGGTTGACGTTTCAATTTTTAAAAACTGTCAAATTGAATTTGTATTATTTCTAAAATTTGTCAACTTGACGTTTGAAATCTTAGAAAATATCAAATTAAACATTTAATAGACTAGGAAATGTCAAATTTGACGTTTCAAACATCAGAAATTATCAAATTGACGTTTCAATCTTTAAAAACTGTCAAGTTGACTGTATTATTTCTAAAATTTGTCAACTTGCCGTTTGAAATCTTAGAAATTGTCAAATTTGACGATTAAGACAGCAAAAACTGTCAGTTTGACGTTTCAATCTTTAAAAACCGTCACGTTGACATTGTATTATTTCTTAAACTCGTCAATTTGACGTTTGAAACGTTAGAAAATGTCAAATTGAATATTTAACATATTAAAAAATGTTAAATTTCACGTTTGAAATACAAAGAAATGTCAAATTTGTCGTTTAAAATGTCAGAAATTATCAGGTTGACGTTTCAATCTTCAAAAATTATCAAATTGACGATGTATTATTCCTAAGACTTGTTAAATTGGAGTTTAAAACGTTAGAAAATGTCAAATTGAACATTTAAAATAGCAAGAATCTAAAAAGGAAAACGTAAAAGTGTTTGTTTGTTCTTATTAAATATGTAACAATAAATGCTTGTTCTGGAAATAAATAAACTGTTTACCAGATAAAAACATTGTCGGGTATTTATAGCGTTTTAAAAGTTTTTATGAGTCAAGAGAACAATTCAATACGTTACTTCTTTTTTTTATCAAATATTTTTGTGCTTATTTTATTTTATTTTTTAATTGAGTTGGTTTCTTTGCCTAATTTAACTAAATTCTAAATTAATTAAATTGTGTTTGTATTTAAATATCTCGTTATTTGACCTCATTTTTTTACTAATTCATTAAGAAGATAAAAAAATAATATAAATTGGTTCTTTTTGATAATAAGTATATACAGGTGTCACAACGAAATAATTCTAAATATCTCGAAAATCACCAAAATGATGAACTTGAAATTTTATACACAGATTTTATAGATAATAAGCTATATTCTGAAAAGATTAGTTGATCTTATGTAAATTATCTAAAAAAGGAATGTCACCTTTACACATTTACAGATATTATTCATTAGATATACACCTATAAAATTATTTAACATTAATGAATGGTAATTGATTCACACCTCAATTTACTTACGATAAAATCTAACGCATTTCCATATTTAAACTTTTTATACTAAAATTTTAACTGTAGATTATAAAATTTTTCGCATTAGTTATCTTCATTTTTGTTCAATTAGGTCATTGAGATAGTAAATAGATTTAGAAATGAGTTCCTTTTGATATGCTTTTAGAATAATATTTAAAAAAAAACAAGGATTAAAAAAAATCATACACTCATAATTCATACTCATACATACTTGTAAAATTACATAATACATAATTTTGATAACCCTAATTTTTATAATTCACAATTGAATTGTTTTATGATTGATAATGACGTTATTTTAGATTATACGAGGCGCATAGAAGAGTCCAAAGAGTGAACCAAGGATTAGAAGATAAATTACTAAAACTAGTCGATACATGCGAAACCGACAAAAGCACCTTAACTAAAGACGTCGCTACGTTATCGCATAAATTGGCCGAAGCTAATTATGCGATAAAAAAACTAACCGAAGATAATGTATGTTTTATACGTTTCTAATAAAAAAGAAAGTATGGTAATTTATGTGAATTCTTTTTTTTTGTATTACTATTCTAGGAGAGATATAAAAATGATGTGGCCTTGGCGATCCAATTCCTTCAATGTAAACCAGGAAACTTCGTATCTCAAAAGGTCGATACGGTGAGTTCCGTTTTATCTCTATGAGTGATTTTCATATCTTTACACTTGAGAGACTTTTGACTTTTTATCTGAAGTGTATTTAGATACAAGGCTTAAAAAGGATTGTTTTATTTATAAGATAAACGAACAATGACTGTTAACTATGCATCATTTGAAATAAATAATTTTTGATGAATTTTTAAAGTTGATCGATTTTTTAAAATTAGGTTAATTGTTAAATTTTTTACCAACTTTGAAAATTTTTTTAATTTTTTTGACAACACTTGGAATAAAACGGTCTTTTTTAATTAAAATTAGAATGTTTTAAGTTTCATTTAGATAAAAAATCAAATCAAAATCTTAAAAAATGAATTTTTGATGAATTTTTAAAGTTAATTTTCTTAAGTTAAAAAAGTGTCAAAAAATTTTACCAACTTTGAAAATTTTTTTAATTTTTTTGACAACACTTGGAATAAAACGGCCTTTTTTAATTAAAATAAGAACGTTTTAAGTTTCATTTAGAAAAAAAATCAAATCAAAATCTTTAAAAATGAATTTTTGATGAATTTTTTAAAAAAGGTTAATTTTCTAACCTAAAAAAATGTTTATCAACTTTGAAATTTTTTAAAATTTTTTTGACAACACTTGGAATAAAACTGTCTTTTTTAATTAAAATTAGAATGTTTTAAGTTTCATTTAGAAAAAAATCAAATCAAAATCTTAAAAACTCAATTTTTTATGAATTTTTTAAAAAATGGTTAATTTTCTAACCTAAAAATTTTTTTACCAACTTTGAAAATTTTTTTAATTTTTTTGACAACACTTTGAATAAAACGGTCTTTTTTAGTTAAAATTAGAATGTTTTAAGTTTCATTTAGAAAAAAAATCAAATCAAAATCTTTAAAAATGAATTTTTAAAATTTATTTCTTAAGTTAAAAAAGTCTCAAAAATGTTTACAAGTTTGAAAATTTTTTTAATTTTTTTGACAACACTTGGAACAAAACGGTCTCTTTTAATTGAAATTAGAATGTTTTAAATTTCATCTAGAAAAAAAATCAAATCAAAATCTTTAAAAATGAATTTTTGATGAATTTTTAAAGTTGATCCATTTTCTAATTTTAGGTTAAAAGTGTTAAAATTTTTTTACTAACTTTGAAAATTTTTTTAATTTTTTTGACAAGAGTTGGAATAAAACGGTCTTTTTAATTAAAATTAGAATGTTTTAAGTTTCATTTAGAAAAAAAATCAAATCAAAATCTTTAAAAATGAATTTTTGATGAATTTTTAAAGTTGGATTTTCTTAAATTAAAAAGTGTCAAAAATATTTACCAACTATGAAAATTTTTTTAATTTTTTTGATAACACTTGGAATAAAACGGTCTTTTTTAATTAAAATTAGAATGTTTTGAGTTTCATTTAGAAGAAAAATCAGATCAAAATCTTTAAAAATGAATTTTAAATGAATTTTTAAAGTTGATCGATTTTTTAAAATTAGGTTAAAAGTGTCAAAAGTTTTTTACCAACTTTGAAAATTTTTTTAATTTTTTTGACAACACTTGGAATAAAACGGTCTTTTTTAATTAAAATTAGAATGTTTTAGATTTCATTTAGAAAAAAAATCAAATTAAAATCTTTAAAAATGAATTTTTGATGAATTTTTCAAATTGATCGATTTTCTAAAATTAGGTTAAAAGTGTCAAAATTTTTTTTATCAACTTTAAAATTTTTTTCAATTTTTTTGGCAACACTTGGAATAAGACGGTCTTTTTTAATTAAAATTAGAATGGTATAAGTTTCATTTAGAAAAAATATCAAATCAAAATCTTTAAAAATGAATTTTTGATGAATTTTTAAAGTTAATTTTTTAAGTTAAAAAAATGTCAAAAATGTTTACCAACTTTGAAAATGTTTTTTAATTTTTTTGACAACACTTGGAATAAAACAATCTTTCTTAATTAAAATTAGAATGTTTTAAGTTTCATTTAGAAAAAAATCAAATCAAAATCTTTAAAAATGAATTTTTGACAAAAATCCGGATTTTTAAAAAATTTTGTATCAAAGAAACCCCTTGTTTTAAGAGTGTCAACTCTTAAGGGTTGTAACTCAAGAATTAAGGGTGATATCTTTATAGGGTTTTAAGTTTAAAAAAACTTATACTTTCTTTTTTTTAATTTCACCCAGTTTTGATTTTTCCAATAAAATTTAGATTTAAATTTTTTTTCTTTATTTTCTATCAAAGAAATTCGTCGTTTTAAGACAACTCTACTTTTAAGGGTTTTAACTTAAGAGTTAGGGGTGATATCTTGAAACGGTATAAAAATTTAAAAAACTTATACTTTTATCTTTAAAATTTGACCAAGTTTAGATTTTTTTAAGCAAATTTTGATTTTTTCGAATTTTTTTAATTTTTAAGAAATTGACTGTTTTAAGAAAGGTCATGTTTTAAGAGTTGTAACAAAAATTAATTGTGGTATTTTAATTCGGTATAAAAATTTTAAAATTTAACATCTTTTTCTTTTAAAATTGACTAAATCTAGATTTTTTCGATAAAATTTATATTTTTTTTGGAATTTTCAAAAATAAAATCAAAGAAATTGGCTCTTTTAACAAATCCAACTTTTAAGGGTTGTAATTCAAAAACTAGGGGTGATGTCTTAAAATGGTTTTAAAATTTAGAAAGTTTATATTTTTTTCTTATAAAGTTGACCAAGTTTAGATTTTGTTGATAGAATCTAGATTTAAAAAAAAATTTAAATTTTATATAAAAAAATCACTTATTTCAAAAATTCAACTTTTAAGGGTTGCAACTCAAAAACTAGGGGTGATATCTTAAAACGGCTTTAAAATTTAAAAAGTTTATATATTTTTGTTATAAAATTAGTTGGATTTTCTTCGCATAAATAAAATCAAATTTTTTTAGGAATTTTTTTTGTCACATTAAACTATTTGGTTATTTTAAAATATGTGCGATTTTAAAGGGTTGTAACTCAAAAACTAAATTTAATATTTTTATACGGTTTAAAATTTTAAAAACCTCATACTTTTTTCTTTTAAAATTGACCAAATCTGGATTTTTTCCATAAAATCCAGATTTTTTAGAATTTTTTAAAAATTTTATATCAAAGAAAATCGCTGGTTTTAAGAATATCAAATTTTAAGAGTTGTAACTCGAGAATTAAGGGTGATATTTTAATACGGTTTGAAACTTTCGAAAGATTATACGTTTCTTAATTAAAATTAATCAAGTTCAGATTTTTTTGATCAAACCTCGATTTTTAGAAATTTTCTTAATTGTAAATCAAAGAAATCGCCTTTTTAAAACATTGATATCTTAAGAGTTAGTTCTAAGTGTTTTGATAAGATTTATAATAAAAGGGTCTTTTTTAATTAAAATTAGAAAGTTTTGAGTTTCATTTAAAGAAAAAATCAAATCAAAATCTTTAAAAATGAATTTTTGATGAATTTTTAAAGTTGGATTTTCTTAAATTAAAAAGTGTCAAAAATATTTACCAACTATGAAAATTTTTTTAATTTTTTTGACAACACTTGGAATAAAGCGGTCTTTTTTAATTAAAATTAGAATGTTTTAAGTTTCATTTAGAAAAAAAATCAAATCAAAATCTTTAAAAATGAATTTTTGATGAATTTTTAAAAAATGGTTAATTTTCTAACCTAAAAAAAATTGTTACCAACTTTGAAAATTTTTTTAATTTTTTTGATAACACTTGGAAAAAAACGATCTTTTTTAATTAAAATTAGAATGATTTAAGTTTTATTTAGAAAAAAAATCAAAACAAAATCTTTAAAACTCCATTTTTTATGGTTTTTTTTAAAAAATAGTTAATTTTCTAAAATAAAAAAAATTTTATCAACTTTGAAAACTTTTTTAATTTTTTTGATATAACTTGGAATAAAACGGTCTTTTTTAATTAAAACTAGAATGTTTTAAGTGTCATTTAGGAAAAAAATCAAATCAACATCTTTAAAAATGAATTTTTGATGAATTTTTAAAAAATAGTTAATTTTCTAACCTAAAAAAATTTTTACCAACTTTGAAATTTTTTTTAATTTTTTTGACAACACTTGGAATAAAACGGTCCTTTTTAATTAAAATTAGAATGTTTTCCGTTTCATTTAGAAAAAAAATCAAATCAAAATTTTTAAAAATGAATTTTTGATGAATTTTTAGAATTAGTCGATTTTCTAATTTTAGGTTAAAAAGTGCCAAACATTTTTTACCAACTTTAAAAATTTTTTTAATTTTTGTTACAACACTTGGAATAAAACGGACTTTTTTTAATTAAAATTAGAATGATTTAAGTTTCATTTAGAAAAAAAATCAAATAAAAATCTTTAAAAATGAATTTTTGATGAATTTTTTTTAAATGGTTAATTTTCTAACCTAGAAAAATTTCTTACAAACTTTGAAATTTTTTTTAATTTTTTTGACAACACTTAGAATAAAACGACCTTTTTTAATTAAAATTAGAATGTTTTAAGTTTCATTTAGAAGAAAAATCAAATCAAAATTTTTAAAGATGGATTTTTAATGAATTTTTAAAATTGATCGATTTTTTAAAATTAGATTAAAAGTGTCAAAAATTTTTTACCAACTTTGAAATTTTTTTAAATTTTTTTGATAAGACTTGTAATATTTCCATTTCTATTTCTAGTTACCAAACGAAGTACAAGCAAAAGTATCATCTTACCTTCAAGGAAAACGAAAACCGGAAGAAAAAAAATCCCCTCCGGAAGTAAAAAGTATAAAAGTGCCAATACCAACGTTTCCTCCAACTGCGATGGTATATTCAATCCCAAAATCACCAAACCCAACAAAAAAATCCGAAAAAGACGTTGAAAATCAACCGGTAGATATAGTTTCAGCTGCGATTATGGCTAAAGTCTTACAAGAACGGGAACGGGAAAGGGCTAATGTAAAACATTGCGATACCTGTACCTGTTCGAAGAGTTATAAAATAGTACATCATGTTACACAACATACCGTAAGCACGCAAACCGGGGATTATAAAGATTCGACTTGTTTACAATGTAACGTTGCTTTAAATGTTAACCAAGCGTCTATAAAAGTTGTAAAAAATCCTGAATCGATTAAAAGTAAAAATGTACCTATTTACGTTCACGATAATACAAATCAGAATATAGCTAAAGTACAACCGAATAATTTTTTAGCAGATAATAAATGCGATGTGTATAAAAGTACAAAAGACGGTGTTAATTCAAATAATTTATTAGATAAAAATGATTTAATAGATTTTAATAGTGTAGTTAAAAATGAATCTATTATCCATGTAAATGAAACTAAACCGAGAAAAGAAAAAGATATTAGGAGGACTATACATCATCAACTTTGCGATATGGCTTCTCAATCGAATGAAATTGATTCAAACAAAGCTAGTATTTCCGATCAGAATATATCAAATATTTCAAACGGGGAGAATTTAAAAGGACCGAGGTATTGTTCGATGAGGCTTCAAACGGGATCTAAAAATATTCTATTAGATAATACTCATAATAATATAGCTCCGGTTTTATATACTAGACATGAAAAAATAAAAAATGAAAAAGATAAAATCGAACAAAATTCAATTTCAAGTGGAGAGAATTTAAACTCAACCGTTAGTGATACTTCTTTTCAAAATCGAAGGGTAGCCGAATGGATTGAAAACAACAACACCGATTATTCTGATATTTCTCGATCGGATTCTTTAAAAGATTCATTAAAAACTAACGAAACTTACGATATTAATAAACAAAAATACGCTGAAATGGAAAATAACGTAAAAAGGTTTTTATTTGGGGAAAGTGAGTTTTTAAAAACCGTCGAATTAGGAAAGCAAAAGTATTTAAGCTACCAAGAACACGAAAAAAGTAGTAGTAATTCGCATACTGAAACTGATATATAAAAAGTCTTGGCGTTGTGATATATTTATTTTTTACTTTATCGGATTAAGTTTCACCCTTTAGATGTTGTAGTTTGTAGTGTTTCTCGAGAATCTTCCATTTCCGGCGTCCGACTGACAAAAAAAAAGAATAGTTAAGAGAAAAGTTGTATATTATTTTTCTAAGAAACGTGTAGCTAGTAGTGATTTATTTTATGAGGAAGTAGTGATTTCAAAAATTTATTTATATTTTACCCGGGGTTTATTATTAAGTTAAAAATTATTTTCATTTTATTTAAGAAATAAAAATTTTATCTGTATTAAGATATAATATAAATTCTTTTTTTCTTTTTTTTTTAAGGTGAAATTTGGATTTTTTAAGATGAAATTTTGATTTTTTTAAATTTCGATTTTTTAAAGTGAAATTTTGTTTTTTTTAAGGTGAAATTTTGATTTTTTAAGGAAAAATTTCGATTTTTTTAAGGTGAAATTTCCAAATTTTATAATAAGGCGTTTTCTGACGATATAACACTTTCAAAACATTTAAAATTTTTCTATTCTCACGTTTAAAACCAAATTAATTTCTCAAAAAACATTTTTTTAATAATTTTTGAATGAAATTTTTATTAAAAATCGATAGGAAATTAAATTTCCTTTAATTAGAGTACAAACACAACATATCTAATTTTAATAGATTGAAAGTTATCGAAATTTTAAATTTTTTAAACAATTAAAAGTCGGCCATCTTGAAAATTTTATCATAAATCGTTAGAAAATTAAATTTCCTTTAATTTGAGTACAAACACGGCATATCTACGATCAAAAATAAAAAAGTTATCTAAATTTTTAATTGTAATGACAACCGGAAGTCGGCCATTTTGAATTTTTTTAAATTAACCTAACTTTTTTATTTTTTATCCGAATATAGTCGTGTTTGGTATCAAATTAAAGGATTTTTAATAAACTTTAAGATTTTTTAATAAAGTTTCATATTTTTCAAAAAGGAAATGTCAAAATTTATAAAAAAATGTCAAATTTATAAAAATAATGTGAAATTTTCCAAAATAATGTAAAGATTTTCAAAGAAATATCCAAAATTATTAAAAATTTCTAAAAAAAAAAATAATAATACTAAAATTTTCAAAAAAATGTTAATAATTTCAAAAAGAGAAATATCAAAAATATTTTTAGAATGAAATTTTTATTAAAAATCGCTAAAAAATTAAATTTCCTTTAATTTGAGTACAAACTTGACATATCTACGATAAAAAATAAAAAAGTTATCGAAATTTTTAACTTTACCAAGAACCGGAAGTCGGCCATCTTGAATTTTTTTAAATTAACCTAACTTTTTTATTTTTTATCCGAATATAGTAGTGTTTGGTATCAAATTAAAGGATTTTTAATAAATTTTAAGAATTGTTAATAAAATTTCAAATTTTTCAAAAAAGAAATGTCAAAATTTACAAAAAAATGTCAAATTTGTAAAAATAATGTGAAATTTTCTAAAATAATGTCAAGATTTTCAAAGAAATATCTAAAAAAAAAGTAAAAATACTAAAATTTTCAAAAAATGTTAAAAATTTCAAAAAAAAAAAGTTAAAAATTTCAAAAAGAGAAATGTCAAAAATACTTTTAGAACGAAATTTTTATAAAAAATCGATAAAAAATTAAATTTCCTTTAATTCGAGTACAAACTTGACATACCTACGATCAAAAATAAAAAAGTTATCGAAATTTTTAACTTTACCAAGAACCGGAAGTCGGCCATCTTGAATTTTTTAAAATTAACCTAACTTTTTTATTTTTTATCCGAATATAGTCGTGTTTGGTATCAAATTAAGGGATTTTTAATAAATTTTAAGAATTTTTAATAAAATTTCAAATTTTTCAAAAAAGAAATGTCAAAATTTACAAAAAAATGTCAAATTTATAAAAATAATGTGAAATTTTCCAAAATAATGTCAAGATTTTCAAAGAAATATCTAAAAAATAAAAATACTAAAATTTTCAAAAGTTAAAAATTTCAAAAAATGTTAAAAATTTCAAAAAAAGAAATATCAAAAATATTTTTAGAACGAAATTTTTATTAAAAATCGATAAAAAATTAAATTTCCTTTAATTTAAGTACAAACACGGCACATCTACGCTCAAAAATAAAAAAGTTATCGAAATTTTTAACTTTACCAAGAACCGGAAGTCGGCCATCTTGAATTTTTTTAAATTAACCTAACTTTTTTATTTTTTATCCGAATATAGTCGTGTTTGGTATTAAATTAAAGGATTTTTAATAGATTTTAAGAATTTTTAATAAAATTTCGAATTTTTAAAAAGAGAAATGTCAAAATTTATAAAAAAAATGTCAAATTTATAAAAATAATGTGAAATTTTCCAAAATAATGTTAAGATTTTCAAAGAATTATCCAACATTTTTAAAAATTTCTAAAAAACAAAATAAAAATACTAAGATTTTCAAAGAAATGTTAAAAAATTCAAAAAGAGAAATGTCAAAAATATTTTTAGATCGAAATTTTTGTTAAAAATCGATAAAAAATTAAATTTTCTTTGATTTAAGTACAAACACAGCACATCTACGATCAAAAGTAAAAAAGTTATCGAAATTTTTTACTTTACCAAGAACCGGAAGTCGGCCATCTTGAATTTTTTTAAATTAACCTAACTTTTTTATTTTTTATCCGAATATAGTCGTGTTTGGTATCAAATTAAAGGATTTCTAATAAATTTTAAGAATTTTTATTAAAATTTCAAATTTTTCAAAAAAGAAATGTCAAAATTTATTAAAAAAATGTCAAATTTATAAAAATAATGTGAAATTTTCCAAAATAATGTCAAGAATTTCAAAGAAATATCTTAAAAAAAATACTAAAATTTTCAAAAAAATGTTAAAAATTTCAAAAAAATGTTAAAAATTTCAAAAAAAGAAATGTCAAAAATATTTCTAGAACGAAATTTTTATTAAAAATCGATAAAAAATTAAATTTCCTTTAATTTAAGTACAAACACGACATATCTACGATGAAAAATAAAAGAGTTATCGAAATTTTTATTTTTAATGGTAACCGGAAGTCGGCCATCTTGGATTTTTTTAAACCACGATAACGTTCTTGTTTTTTATCCGAATATAGTCGTGTTTGTACTCAAACTAAAGGATTTTTAATAAACTTTAAGAATTTTTAATAAAAACATTAAATTTTTAGAACCGCCATTTTAAAAATTTCAAAATTGCCGTAACTTTTTTATTTTTAATCGTAGATAGGTCGTGTTTGCACTCAAATTAAAGGATTTTTAATGAATTTTAAGAATATTTAAGAATTTTAAGGAAATGTTTTCATTAGAAATCGTTGAAAAACAAAATTGTATACTAAAATTATGTATTATAAACCGTATAAGAACGTATGGTAATGTTGAAAACGCTACACGCCAGAAAACACCTCTTTTCTTCATACAAACAATTTTACAACTACAAATCAATTTTTAAATGAGAATGTTCTGTGAAAATGAGATTATTAAAAATATTGTAAACTGAAGAAATTCCTAGAATATTGTGATCGTGTGATTTGTTTGTACCTTTTTTTATTTACTTTATTGTGTAAACTATAAGTTGTAAAACGATACATTTTCTTTGTGTGTGTTATCAAAGATAAGCTAAAGAAATAATGCTGACAAATGTTTATTACAAAGTTAAATAATTTGATTTTAATTAAATTTTATTTTTCAAATCGAATTTAGATTTGAATTATGAAACTATTTAAACTATTTTCTTTAATGGGTTTAAAAAAAACTTAAATTAAGAAGGTAAATTAACCAGTTTTTTAAACTTTTAGAAAATTTATTGTTCGTTGCTGTTAAAATTAATAACGTTGGTGCTTTAATAAATCGATTTATATGATTAATTGACTTTGTAATAAACTCAAGTCTTGTGGTTATTAATTTATAATCTATCACATGCATTGTGTAATCTACAATAAAATAAATAAAGTATAAAAATGGTTTGTTTTTCTTGTAAAGGTTCAATGAATTCTAATGGCGTTTTCGGTTGGTTATAGATAGTGCGCACTGATGCCATAGACATATACAGTAGAATCCCTTTCATCTGGCTTTGGATTAACCGGCCTATTTCAAAATTTGAAAATAAAACGTCGGAGAAGAGCCCAATTTTGATTCAAAAAGCGTTATTAATTCATAGTAAAATCGGGAATGCAACAGCATTCTCTGCTAGGCTGGGATGGCTTGACCGATGGAAGAAGCGTCACGGGATTCGTTTCACTCACATAAGTGATGAGGAAATGTCAGTAAATAAATCAGCTGCTGGTGAATTTAAAACTAGATTTATGGAAATGATCAATGGTGATAAGTTACTTCCTAAACAAGTGTTGTATGGACGAAATCTCTATGATCATACTCAATTTTAAGATGTTGCCAAATAAAACATTTGTATCTAGTCTCGAGACATCATCCGTGCCAGGTTTCAAGAAAAATAAAGAATGGATTACCATTGGAATTTGTTCTAATGCAGCTGGAATTCTGTTTGTGATAAAATCTCTTTGTTTATGATAGGAAAATCAGCTAAACCACGGGCGTTCAAAAATTTGAATATGTATATAATATCCCATCGCTTCTAGCATGCTACAGGTCCCAAAAATCGTTTGTTCGAAGATTGGTTTAAATCCGAATTCGTCCCTAAAGTGAAGGTACATTTGAAGAGTAAAAATTGACAGAAAAATAATTTTATTTCCTCCAAATGTTACTAGCTTAGTACAACCTATGGACCATGAAGTGATAGAGAGTTTAAAAACGCGGTACCGACGTAAGTTTCTTTCTGAAATTTCGCTTATTGTTAGATGCGACGATAAAACTTGCCTCTCCTGGAAAAAAATTTAAGAAGATAAACAAGGATGTTATTTTTATGTTGGCCAGTGCTTTTTGATGCCCTCTGGTAATATTGTGAAGTCATGGAGAAAAATTTGGCTTGATATGGAAAACCTGATGCAAAATAATGATTTGGAGAATGAAGAAATCGAAACTCATTTTACACGACTATTACTTGTAAGGTGACCATACGTCCCAGATTGACTGGAACAGTCCCGGATTTCCACCTTGCATCCCGTATTTTTCTGGAAGCAATATTTGTCCCGGATTTAGGTTTCTTGTCCCGGATTGACCCGAATTCTTGAAAAAATCTTATTTTCAATATTTATTTTAAATATATTTCATCTAGAATTAATTTACAAAATTTGAACCGAAAAAATTGTGCATATCAAAATACGCGGCACGTTTTAAACTATTTAAAGCATACAGTGAGCTCTCGATTCTGCGAATCCGCTTCAAGGAAGCACTGGTTTCCACCGCTTATAGTACACATCGTGTCTTTGAGCGTTAGGTGGAAGAGGAAAAGCAGAATCGTGGTGGTTGGACAGTATGGAGAGATCTCCTCAAGAGATATCAAACTATGCGTTACAAAAGAGAAAATTGCCGAATGGAAGAATAACCGAACTGCATCAATCCAAAGGTGGGATGAAAAGGTCTCTCACTTTAATAATCGTGAACTTCCATTTTCAAATTCACGAAAATTAGCAGAGTTCTTTTTCTGTCTGCCTGGTACAAATGTTTCCACGGAAAGAATATACAGAGTGGGCCACTGAAAACAGTTTAACCACTTAGCATCAATTTTGCGAAAAACACTCAAACACGTCAATTTTATTATGAAGGGGGATATCGGAATGGATTAGTACCATTTGCATAACTCCAACCCTAAGGCCGGTTTTAGTGCTCAACCGACGGTCGGTACCGACGTCGGTCGCGCGTAGCTTCGCAACGTATTCATATGTAGCTGTTCAGTGCTGCACTGATGAACCCTACGCGCGTACGGTACGCGGCGCGTATGACAACTGTCGGCCGAACGCGTCCGTATGTACGTCAGCCAACTGACAGACTGCTGTCAGTACGTGTACAGTCATCGTGAAATAATGAGCATAGACACAGAACGATTAATAACCGAAGTCCGGTTGCATCCGGAATTATGGGATTTTGTCTCATAATTTATATAAAGACCGTGATGCACGGTTAAAGAATTACAGAACAATGAAATACCCAAGTATCGTACAATTTGTTAATGCGTCCATTTTTCGTGAGACTGTACAAACTGACGGTCAGCGCGTTTTGACAGATCTGTCAATCAGCTAAGCACTGAACAACACAAACCGACGGTCGGTACTGACCGTCAGTATTGACGGTCAGTACCGACCGTCGGTTGAGCACTAAAACCAGCCTAAGATGGGGGTAGGTTGCACCCCAAACATTTTAAATTGAAAGGGGTGTCAAACGCTACACAGTTTTAAAGGCCTTTCAAATCTCTTTTCAGCAGTATTTTTATTTTTGAAATCCGATCATTAATTCCAGAGAAAAAAAATCGCTTGAAGTAAAGTTTATTAAATGTTCAAAATTACAGACAAAAACTGAAGTATTATTTTATTAAATGTTCGAAATGACTACCACCAACTTGCATACAATGATAGAGATTTTGTTCAAAATGTCGTCGTACGTTTTGCAACATTTGTAGAGGAATCTAACGGTATTCACGTACGATACGTTGTCGTAAATCTTCTAAAGATTCGGGTAGCGTGGCATAAACTTTAGACTTCAAATAGCCCCACAGAAAGAAATCTAAAGTTGCTAAATCTGGAGATCTGGGTGGCCATTCGATAGCACCTCTCCGTCCAATCCATCTCGCGAAAAATATCCATAGTTCAGAAAAATATAAAAAGTTTTGTACTCAGTAATTTAACTTAAGTATACCCCCAGCTACAAGTTCCTGTCTCGGATTTAAAATAAAAAAATATGGTCACTTTAGTTAAAGGTGACCTGAGAAGCCATCTCCCTTCAGTTGAAAGCCATGGGAAAGATAAAAAAGGGAAATGGGTTCAATATGAATTCGACGAGAGACGAAAACCACAAAACATCATACGAAATGCTGCTCACCAGGTTCAAAAGAAAGTAATTTCTTCATCGAATTGTGACTGGCGATGAAAAGTGGATATATTTCTCAAATCCTAAGCGCAAAAAATCATGGGTTACTCCGGGTGAACCATCAACATCCCAAAGACCAGACCGCTACGGACGAAAGACGATGATGTTTGGTGGGATCAGAAGAGTGTAATCTACTACGAGCTACTAAAACCTGGGGAAACTGTCAATGCTCAATGCTACCGGCAACAAATGACCGATTTGGATCGAGTTTTAAGTGAAAAACGACCAGAATACCAATGAATACAATACAAGGTGATTTTACTGCATTATAATACACCAGCAAACAAAGCAAAACAGGTCCAGGAAACGATACAGTTGTTCGGTTGGGAGATTCTTCAAGGAAATGGGACACACGTTTGCTGAAGAACGTTTTACTTCTTACGAAGATGTACGAAAATGGCTCGATGACTCGTTTGCCTCAAAAGAGCAACAGTTTTTTTTTGCGCTGAATCCACAAATTGCCAGAAAGATGGGCAAAATCAATATACAAATACAAAAATTCCGGTTTCATACTCACACACCTGGTACAAAGTAAATACGAAGTCCAGATAAAGAAAAAAGTTATATATATTCGCCCGACCCTGTCCTACTGAATACGGCCCTGTATTAGATCAAAATGATGGCCTCCATCTATACCATCGATTTGGGAACGTCGCTTGCTACGGTGTGCCACGGTCTCTCAGCAGTAGGCTCACTGCGTTGCCACGTCGTTGACCTATACAAATTTTTGAGTGGTACTGCGCATCCTTAAGCGTCATCTAAATATTTATATATATATATATGTCTATGACTGGTACGCACCAGAATTTGACATTGAATACATATGTTACACTAGCTTAGTACAAAAAAAGGCAAATTCAACAGAACGCGATAAAATCAAACATAATCATAACTGCCAAACTGATCATAAAATCACTTATAAGCGTGTTCAAGGCTTGATGTTGTTTAAAATGTTTTATAAATTACAATAATAAAGTGTAATAGAACACGCTGTTAAGTACTGGTGCGCACTAGTTCAACCAAACGAAAACGTCATAAGAAGTAAAGAAGGTAAGAGATTTGAGATCATATCTGCAATAACTTTTAACCCTTAATGGTCCAGGCATAAGTCTCCGTAGCGAGGCCTTTCGGCTGTTAAGGGTTAATTGTATGAATGTATTAACGTAGAGGATATTTGATGATTATAATGATAATAATTCCACAAAAAAGATATTAGAAATAAAAAACTGCAAGTGCTAAAGGTCATACATTGTGTTTAGAATTTTTACAAATTTTAGCGGCACATTCCAGGCAAGGCTTATGGCACTTTATACACAAATAAAAAGTTTTTCTTTTCATTCTAGATGGACACGTAATGCACGTTTTCCATTTTACTAGCTTCTCTTCCAGATTTTCCACATCTTCAGGGTCAGGCAGAGACAGAATTTTACGAATTGTAGCCCGGAAATCACGTTTCAGTTTAGTATCTCCGTTTGTGTAGATATGGTTTTACTAATTCGTCAGCAAATATTTTCAGAAAATCTTCGTCCATTTCCATTTTTAAATCGTTTTTAAATGATCGATGAAGGACATGCTCACTGACACCACAAATATCAAGTAGCCGAAAAAAATTACTATTGGTCATCTTCGAATACGCAGACCGGTTAAATGTTTAGCGCGCTTTTCGCCAAGTGTATCCACTCTTCCTTTGGTCGAATTATAGAAGGAAATCATTTCTGGTTTTTCTGCGTCTTCGTCAAAATACTGCGAATGATGCATCGATGATATTAGTAGCACTGCCTTGTTGGTTTTAGGCACATGATGCCATGGTTACATTTTTTGTAAACCTATATAAAGCTCGCTTGTTTTTAAGCTCGTATATTAAGCCTTTTTCTCTCAATTTTTCCGCTAGTTCCAACGATGAGATGTATTAGCAATTATGTTACGGTCAGTGTTCTGTATGGGTTAAGAAAGTCGCATAATAGATTGGGACTGGGAAGCTTTTTCTCTTCCTCAGTGAGGCAAATACCATCCGAATTCTTTCCACAATAGAGGTACCCATTGTAAAAATAATGATTTCTAGCATGAGTTAAACACATCATTTTTAAACCATATTTGCATGGTTTATTAGACATATACATTTTATATTGACACCTACCTCTCAACGATATGAGCATTTCGTCAAAAGTCATATTAGCCCCACCAATTAGACCTGATTTCATGACATGAATAATCTCCGCAAACGAATTAAGAGACAACTTATTTGCTACGATTCATTTCCCATGTTCAAGTCAAAATGCAGTGTGATGATTCAAGAATTTCGTCAATGTTCCGACTTCTAATCAGAAATGTTACGTCGTCAGCGTAAAAAATACAATCCATATTATTGAAATTGATTGAAAATTCTTTAAAATTTTTCATTTCAATCCTTTAGCTTCTAAAGTCCCGATTTAAAATCAATCATTGTTCAAGGTCTAACCTATCCTATTCATTTAAAACCCATATCTAAAAATGAACAGATTACGAGTATTAGATTGCTAAATCATAACTTTTTCAATTAATATTTATGATATTCAAACAATACCAACTTTTTCAATAGTAAGTTACGATCAGTTACGATCTTTTACAACCGTGTTAATGAAAATATCGCAATAACCTATTCAAAATAAATAGAACAAATTGCCTCTTGTTTAAAACCCCGTTATGATTCATATCATCTCATAACGGAACGAATGAATAATATACTGCTGACATTAACATTACTCTACATCCATTTAACTACTTCTTTTTTTAAAAACATAACATCTTTTTAATTAGGTAGTTATTTCACACTACCTTTTATAATAAATCATAAAACTTCCACATCGCCTACGTTAGCGTTGTCGCAAAATGATTAATGCACGACTGATTTAATTGTGGCGCCAAACCGTCCTCTTCTTTTAGAAGCAATGAATCAACCGGACAGCGTATTAGTATAAATCAATGGTCCGAGTTCAATTTTAAATATTTAATATTCCAACTATGAGTGTATGAGTCAGGTCGTGGAAGCAAAGTAAAACAAAACGTGACCTACGAGGCACGTTAACCAAGGATAAATATAGAGCAACAATAAGACAAAGAACTCTGACTCACAACATCACCCATTTCTAGGGTGTAAGACACATTTTAATATCTGATTTATGGTAGTGATGATGAAAACCTTGAATTTAATATGAAAGTATTAAATAAATAGTTGTACGTGAACATAAATTGAATGTCAATGGTGGTTGTTATCTTGATTATGTTTGATTTAAAAGCTAACATAAAGGTTAAAACTGAAAGCACTATTTAGTAGATAAGGAAATGTTATGATATATTGAGTTGTTTGGAAAGTAATTTCGTTTCTTTTTTAATAAATTAGTACTTTTCTAACGTAAGAAATTTTTTGTCAACTTTGAAAATTTTTTTAATTTTTTTGACAACACTTAGAATAAAACGGTCTTTTTTAATTAAAATTAGAATGTTTTAAGTTTCATTTAGAAAAAAAATCAAATCAAAATCTTTAAAAATGAATTTTTCATGAGTTTTTTAAAAATTGGTTAATTTTCTAACCTAAAAAAATTTTTACCAACTTTGAAAATTTTTTTAATTTTTTTGACAACACTTGGAATAAAACGGTCTTTTTTAATTAAAATTAGAACGTTTTAACTTTTATCTAGAAAAAAAATCAAATTAAAATATTTAAAAATGAATTTTTGATGAATTTTTAAAATTAATCGATTTTCTAATCAAAACCAACTTTGAAATTTTTTTTATTTTTTTTGACAACACTTGGAATAAAACGGCCTTTTTTAATTAAAATTAGAATGTTTTAAGTTTCATTTAGAAAAAAAATCAAATCAAAATCTTTAAAAATGAATTTTTCGTGAATTTTTTAAAAAATTGTTAATTTTCTAACCCAAAAAAATTTTTACCAACTTTGAAAATTTTTTTAATCTTTTTGACAACACTTGGATTAAAACGATCTCTTTTAATTAAAATTAGAATGTTTTAGGTTTCATTTAGAAAAAAAATCAAAACAAAATCTTTAAAAATGAATTTTTCATGAATTTTTTAAAAAATTGTTAATTTTCTAACCTAAAAAAATTTTTACCAACTTTGAAAATTTTTTTAAATTTTTTTGACAACACTTGGAATAAAACGGCCTCTTTTAATTAAAATAGAATGTTTTAAGTTTCATTTAGAAAATAAATCAAATCGAAATCTTTAAAAATGAATTTTTGATGAATTTTTAAAAAATGGTTAATTTTCTAACCTAAAAAAATTTTTACCAACTTTGAAAATTTTTTTAATTTTTTTGACAACACTTGGAATAAAACGGCCTTCTTTAATTAAAATTAGAATATTTTAAGTTTCATATAGAAAAAAAATCAAATCGAAATCTTTAAAAATGAATTTTTCATGATTTTTTTAAAAAATGGTTAATTTTGTAACCTAAAAAAATTTTTATCAACTTTGAAAATTTTTTTAATTTTTTTGACAACACTTAGAATAAAACGGTCTTTTTTAATTAAAATTAGAATGATTTGAGTTTCATTTAGAAAAAAAATCAAATCAAAATCTTTAAAAATGAATTTTTAATGAATTTTTAAAGTTAATTTCTTAAGTTAGAAAAGTGTTAAAAATGTTTACCAACTTTGAAAATTTTTTTAATTTTTTTGACAACACTTGGAATAAAACGGTCTTTTTTAGCTAAAATTGAAATGTTTTAAGTTTCATTTAGAAAAAAAATCAAATCAAAATCTTTAAAAATGAATTTTTCATGAATTTTTAAAAAATGGTTAATTTTCTAACCTAAAAAAATTTTTTACCAACTTTGAAAATTTTTTTAATTTTTTTGACAACACTTGGAATAAAACGGTGTTTTTTAATTAAAATTAGAATGTTTTGAGTTTCATCTAGAAAAAAAAAATCAAATCAAAATCTTTAAAAATGAATTTTTAATGAATTTTTAAAGTTAATTTCTTAAGTTAGAAAAGTGTCAAAAATGCTTACCAACTTTGAAATTTTTTTTAATTTTTTTGACAACACTTTGAATAAAACGGTCTTTCTTAATTAAAATTAGAATGATTTGAGTTTCATTTAGAAAAAGAATCAAATCAAAATCTTTAAAATGAATTTTTGATGAATTCTTAAAGCTAATTTCTTAAGTTAGAAAAGTGTTAAAAATTTTCCCCAACTTTGAAAATTTTTTTAATTTTTTTGACAACACTTAGAATAAAACGGTCTTTTTTAATTAAAATTAGAATGTTTTAAGTTTCATTTAGAAAAAAAATCAAATCAAAATCTTTAAAAATGAATTTTTGGCAAAAATCCGGTTTTTCTTTAATTTTGTATCAAAAAAATCCCTTGTTTTAAGAGTGTCAACTCTTAAGGGTTGTAACTCAAGAATTAAGGGTGATATCTTTATAGGGTTTTATGTTTAAAAAAACTTATACTTTCTTTTTTTAATTTTACCAAATTTTGATTTTTTCAATAAAATTTAGATTAAAATTTTTTTTTTATTTTCTATCAAAGAAATTCGTTGTTTCAAAACAGGTCAACTTTTAAGGGTTGTAACTTAAGAGTTAGGGGTGATATCTTGAAACGATATAAAAATTTTAGAAACTTATACTTTTATCTTTAAAAATTGACCAAGTTTAGATTTTTTAAGCAAATTTTGATTTTCTAGAATTCTTTTAATTTTTAAGAAATTGACTGTTTTAAGAAAGGTCATGTTTTAAGAGTTGTAACAAAAATTAGTTGTGGTATTTTAATACGATGTAAAAATTTTAAAAATTAACATCTTTTTCTTTTAAAATTGACTAAATCTAGATTTTTCCGATAAAATTTATATTTTTTTCGAATTTTCAAAAATAAAATCAAAGAAATTGGCTCTTTTAACAAATCCAACTTTTAAGGGTTGTAACTCAAAAACTAGGGGTGATATCTTAATACGGTTTTAAAATTTAGAAAGTTTACTTTTTTTTCTTATAAAGTTGACCAAGTTTAGATTTTTTTGATAGAATCTAGATTAAAAAAAAAAAAATTTAATTTTATATAAAAAAATCACTTATTTAAAAAATTCAACTTTTAAGGGTTGTAACTCAAAAATTAGGGGTGATATCTCAAAACAGTTTTAAAATTTAAAAAGTTTATATATTTTTATTTTAAAATTAGTTGAATTTTCTTCGCCTAAATAAAATCAACCTTTTTTAGATTTTTTTTTGTCACATCAAAGTATTTGGTTATTTTAAAATATGTCCGATTTTAAAGGGTTGTAACTCAAAAACTAAACTTGATATTTTTATACGGTTTAAAATTTTAGAAACTTCATACTTTTTTCTTTTAAAATTGACCAAATTTAGATTTTTTCCATAAAATCCAGATTTTCTAGAATTTTTTAAAAATTCTATATCAAAGAAAATCGTTGGTTTTAAGAATATCAAATTTTAAGAGTTGTAACTCAAGAATTAAGGGTGATGTTTCAATACGGTTTGAAACTTTCGAAAGTTTACACTTTTCTTAATTAAAATTAATCAAGTTCAGATTTTTTTGACCAAACCTCGATTTTTAGAAATTTTTTTAATTGTAAATCAAAGAAATCGCCTTTTTAAAACATTGATATCTTAAGAGTTAGTTCTAAGTCGTTTGACAAGATTTATAATAAAACGGTCTTTTTTAATTAAAATTAGAATGTTTTAAGTTTCATTTAGAAAAAAAATCAAATCAAAATCTTTAAAAATGAATTTTTGATGAATTTTTAAAGTTATAATTTTCTTAATTTAAAAAGTGTTAAAAATGTTTACCAATTTTGAAAATTCTTTTAATTTTTTTGACCACACTTGGAATAAAACGGTCTTTTTTAATTAAAATTAAAATGTTTTAAGTTTCATTTAGAAAAAATATCAAATCAAAATCTTTAAGAATGAATTTTTCATGAATTTTTTAAAAAATAGTTAATTTTCTAAACTAAAAAAATTTTTACCAATATTGAAAATTTTTTTAATTTTTTTTGACAACACTTGGAATAAAACGGTCTCTTTTAATTAAAATTAGAATGTCTTAAGTTTCATTTAGAAAAAAAATCAAATCAAAATCTTTAAAAATGAATTTTTAATGAATTTTTAAAGTTAACTTCTTAAGTTAGAAAAGTGTCGAAAATTTTTACCAACTTTGAAAATTTTTTTAATTTTTTTGACAACACTTGGAATAAAACGGTCTTTTTTAATTAAAATTGAATGTTTTAAGTTTCATTTAGAAAAAAAATCAAATCAAAATCTTTAAAAATGAATTTTTGACAAAAATCCGGTTTTTTTTTAATTTTGTATCAAAGAAATCCCTTGTTTTAAGAGTGTCAACTCTTAAGGGTTGTAACTAAAGAATTAAGGGTGATATCTTTATAGGGTTTTAAGTTTAAAAAAACTTATACTTTCTTTTTTTTAATTTTACCAAGTTTTGATTTTTTTCAATAAAATTTAGATTAAAAGTTTTTTTATTTTCTATCAAAGAAATTCGTTGTTTCAAAACAGGTCAACTTTTAAGGGTTGTAACCTAAGAGTTATGGGTGATATCTTGAAACGGTATAAACATTTTAAAAACTTATACTTTTATCTTTAAAATTTGACCAAGTTTAGATTTTTTTAAGCAAATTTTGATTTTCTAGAATTTTTTTAATTTTTAAGAAATTGACTGTTTTAAGAAAGGTCATGTTTTAAGAGTTGTAACAAAAATTAGTTGTGGTATTTTAATACGGTGTAAAAATTTTAAAATTTTACATCTTTTTCTTTTAAAATTGACTAAATCTAGATTTTTCCGATAAAATTTATATTTTTTTCGAATTTTCAAAAATAAAATCAAAGAAATTGGCTCTTTTAACAAATCCAACTTTTAAGGGTTGTAACTCAAAAACTAGGGGTGATATCTTAAAACGGTTTTAAAATTTAGAAAGTTTATATTTTTTTGATAGAATCTAGATTTAAAAAAAAATTTTAATTTTATATAAAAAAAAACACTTGTTTCAAAAATTCAACTTTTAAGGGTTTTAACTCAAAATCTAGGGGTGATATCTCAAAACAGTTTTAAAAATTAAAAAGTTTATATATTTTTATTTTAAAATTAGTTGGATTTTCTTCGCCTAAATAAAATCAACCTTTTTTAGATTTTTTTTTGTCACATCAAAGTATTTGGTTATTTTAAAATATGTCCGATTTTAAAGGGTTGTAACTCAAAAACTAAACTTGATATTTTAATACGGTTTAAAATTTTAAAAACTTCATACTTTTTTCTTTTAAAATTGATCAAATTTAGATTTTTTCCATAAAATCCAGATTTTTTACAATTTTTTAAAAATTTTATATCAAAGAAAATCGCTGGTTTTAAGAATATCAAATTTTAAGAGTTGTAACTTGAAAATTAAGGGTGATGTTTTAATACGGTTTGAAACTTTCGAAAGTTTACATTTTTCTTAATTAAAATTAATCAAGTTCAGATTTTTTTGACCAAACCTCGATTTTTAGAAATTTTTTTAATTGTAAATCAAAGAAATCGCCTTTTTAAAACATTGATATCTTAAGAGTTAGGTCTAAGTCGTTTGACAAGATTTATAATAAAACGGTCTTTTTTAATTAAAACTAGAATGTTTTAAGTTTCATTTAGAAAAAAAATCAAATCAAAATCTTTAAAAATGAATTTTTGATGAATTTTTAAAGTTAATTTCTTAAGTTAGAAAAGTGTCAAAAATGTTTACCAACTTTGAAAATTTTTTTAATTTTTTTGACAACACTTGGAATAAATCGCCCTTTTTTAATTAAAATTAGAATGTTTTAAGTTTCATTTAGAAAAAAAATCAAATCAAAATCTTTAAAAATGAATTTTTCATGATTTTTTTAAAAAATTGTTAATTTTCTAACCTAAAAATTTTTTACCAACTTTGAAAATTTTTTTAATTTTTTTGACAACACTTGGAATAAAACGCCCTTTTTAATTAAAATCAGAATGTTTTAAGTTTCATTTGGAAAAAAAATCAAATCAAAATCTTTAAAAATGAATTTTTCATGAATTTTTTAAAAAATGGTTAATTTTCTAACCTAAAAGATTTTTTACCAACTTTGAAATTTTCTTAAATTTTTTTGACAACACTTGGAATAAAACGGTCTTTTTTAATTAAAATTAGAGTGATTTGAGTTTCATTTAGAAAAAAAATCAAATCAAAATCTTTAAAAATGAATTTTTAATGAATTTATAAAGTTAATTTCTTAAGTTAGAAAAGTGTCAAAAATGTTTACCAACTTTGAAAATTTTTTAAATTTTTTTGACAACACTTGGAATAAAACGGTCTTTTTTAATTAAAATTAGAATGTTTTAAGTTTCATTTAGAAAAAGAATCAAATCAAAATCTTTAAAAATGAATTTTTCATGAATTTTTTAAAAAATGGTTAATTTTCTAACTTAAAAAATTTTTTACCAACTTTGAAAATTTTTTTAATTTTTTGACAACACTTGGAATAAAACGGTCTCTTTTAATTAAAATTAGAATGTTTTAAGTTTCATTTAGAAAAAAATCAAATCAAAATCTTTAAAAATGAATTTTTAATGAATTTTTAAAGTTAATTTCTTAAGTTAGAAAAGTGTTAATAATGTTTACCAACTTTGAAAATTTTTTTAATATTTTTGACAACACTTGGAATAAAACGGTCTCTTTTAGTTAAAATTAGAATGTTTTAAGTTTCATTTAGAAAAAAAATCAAATCAAAATCTTTAAAAATGAATTTTTAATGAATTTTTAAAGTTAACTTCTTAAGTTAGAAAAGTGTCGAAAATTTTTACCAACTTTGAAAATTTTTTTAATTTTTTTGACAACACTTGGAATAAAACGGTCTTTTTTAGCTAAAATTGAAATGTTTTAAGTTTCATTTAGAAAAAAAATCAAATCAAAATCTTCAAAAATGAATTTTTGATGAATTTTTAAAAAATGGTTAATTTTCTAACCTAAAAGAATTTTTTACCAACTTTGAAAATTTTTTTAATTTTTTTGACAACACTTGGAATAAAACGGCCTTTTTTAATTAAAATTAGAATATTTTAAGTTTCATCTAGAAAAAAAATCAAATCAAAATCTTTAAAAATGAATTTTTGATGAATTTTTAAAGTTAATTTCTTGAGTTAGAAAAGTGTCAAAAATGTTTACCAACTTTGAAAATTTTTTTAATTTTTTTGACAACACTTGGAATAAAACGGTCTCTTTTAATTAAAATTAGAATGTTTTAAGTTTCATTTAGAAAAAATATCAAATCAAAATCTTTAAAAATGAATTTTTGATGAATTTTTAAGGTTACTTTTCTTAAATTAGAAAAGTGTCAAAAATGTTTACCAACTTTGAAAATTTTTTTAATTTTTTTGACAACACTTGGAATAAAACGGTCTTTTTTAATTATAATTAGAATATTTTAAGTTTCATCTAGAAAAAAAAATGAAATCGAAATCTTTAAAAATAAATTTTTAATGCATTTTTAAAGTTGATGGGTTTTCTTAAATTAGGTTAAGAAGTGTCAAAAATTTTCTTAAACATATAATTTCTTCCTTAAAAACTACCCTCAGTTTTAAATAAAACCACTAATTCTTACTAAATTGATCATAAAAGATTCCTAAAAAAAATTTAAAATGACTCAATTATTTATAAAGAACTCCTTCCTTATCGCAAATTTCTTATGAAAATAAATTTTTTATATCTTATCTAAACCGGTATTATAAAATATATTAGATCACTGTTCGCAGATTTAAAATCATTGAATAATCGCACTCATGAACTCCTCTGTGGATGTCCCTTTGCAATCCAATCGCTTAACTCAGTTATTCGATAGGGTAAGTCTTTCAAAATCCATTTAATAATTAATATTTGCCTTTTATTAATTCCATTTTATTCAAATGATAACAGGTTGATCGAGATAACGATGGGAGGGTCACTTACATGGAACTATGGGAGTTTCTAAAAGACGATTTCGTTACCTTTGGAATTCCAAAACACGTAGCTAAAAAAATTCACGAAAGGGCCGATAGAAACGACGATAGTACTTTGGTATACGCAGAATTTGAAAGATTGGTTCTCGAACCGGAACATCGCACCGTTTTTGATAAATACCTCAACAATTACATGAAATTACTTTTCCCACAAAAACCATCTAGTTTGTACGAAGAACAATACTCATGTTGGTCCCCAAAGATATGTATGATCATCATTTCCATATTGGGAATCGTCCTTTTTGCAATTGATATGGCCAAAAAACCTAGCGAATACCAATTGGGACCGATTGGTACGGCTTTAATATACAATCCACGTCGAAGAAAAGAAGTTTGGAGGTTTTTAACTTACATGTTTGTTCATATAGGGTTAGTATAAAATTAAAAATAAACTTTTTAGATTAATTATAGATTATTACATTCAAATTTTAAATCTCCTTTAATTTCAGTACTAACACAACGTTTTTATCTTTAATAGACCGAAAGTTATTAACATATTTAACTTTAAAAGTAATTGATGAATTTCCATCTACAAAATTTTATTATAAATCGATAGGAAATTAAATTTCCTTTAACTTGAGTACAAACACGACATATCTAACTTTTATAATTTAGACATTATTAAAATTATTAACTTTAAAAACAATTGATGAGACGCCATCTTGAAAAGTTTATTAGAAATCGATAGAAAATTAAATTTCCTATAATTTGAGTACAAACACGATATATCTACGATCAAAAATAAAAGAGTTATCAAAACTTTTAATTTTTATGGCAACCGGAAGTCGGCCATCTTGAAATTTTTTAAATCACAATAACTTTTTTGTTTTTTATCCGAATATAGTCGTGTTTGGTATCAAATTAAAAGATTTTTAAAGATCTTTAAGAATTTTTAAAAATTTTTTGATGGTTGACAGACGGCCATCTTGAATTTTTTAATACCAACCTAACTTATTTTTAATCGAAAACTAGTCAAGGTTTGTGTCAAATTAAAGGATTTTTTAACGATCTTTAAGAAGTTTTAATAATTTGTTGAAACTTGACAGGCGGCCATCTTGAATTTTTTAATACCAACCTAAATTTTTTATTTTTAATCGAAAATTAATCATATTTGGTGTCAAATAAAAGGATTTTTGACGATCTTTAAGAATTTTAAAAAAGTTATTGAAAGTTGATAGACGGCCATCTTGAATTTTTTAATACCAACCTAACTTTTTTATTTTTAATCGAAAATTAGTCATGTTTGGTGTCAAATTAAAGGATTTTTAACGATTTTTAAAAATTTTTAACAATTTTTAATAATTTGTTGAAAATTGACAGACGGCCATCTTGAATTTTTTAATGCCAACCTAAATTTTTTATTTTTAATCGAAAATTAATCGTGTTTGGTGTCAAATTAAAGGTCTTTTAAAGATTTTTAGGAATTTTTCACAATTTGTTGAAAATTGACAGACGGCCATTTTGAATTTTTTAATACCAACCTAATTTTTTTATTTTTAATCGAAAATTAGTCGTGTTTGGTGTCAAATTAAAGGATTTTTAACGATCTTTAAGAATTTTTTTTAAATTGACAGTCGGCCATCTTGAATTTTTTGATACCAACCTAACTTTTTTATTTTTAATTGAAAATTAATCGTGTTTAGTGTCAAATTAAAGGATTTTTAACGATTTTTAAGAATTTTTAACAATTTTTAATAATTTGTTGACAATTGACAGACGGCCATCTTGAATTTTTTAATACCAACCTAAATTTTTTATTTTTAATTGAAAATTAATCGTGTTTGGTGTCAAATTAAAGGTTTTTTAATGATTTTTAAGAATTTTTAACAATTTTTTTGAAAACTGACAGACGGACATCTTGAATTTTTTAATACCAACCTAACTTTTTTATTTTTAGTCGAAAATAAGTTGTGTTTGGTATCAAATTAAAGCATTTTTAACAATATTTAAGAATTTTTAACAATTTCTTGAAAATTCACAGACGACCATCTTAAATTTTTTAATACCAACCTAACTTTTTCATTTTTAATCGAAAATTAGTCGTGTTTGGTGTCAAATGAAGGGATTTTTAGCGATCTGTAAGATTCTTGATTGACAGACGGCCATCTTGAATTCTTTAATACCAACCTAACTTTTTCATTTTTAATCGAAAATTAGTCATATTTGGTGTCAAATTAAAGGATTTTTAACGATTTTTAAGAATTTTTAATAATTTGTTGAAAATTGACAGACGGACATGTTGAATTTTTTAATACCAACCTAACTTTTTTATTATCAATCGAAAATTAGTCGTGTTTGATGTCAAATAAAAGGATTTTTAACGATTTTTAAGAATTTTTAACAATTTTTAATAATTTGTTGAAAATTGATAGACGGCCATCTTGAATTTTTTAATACCAACCTAACTTTTTTATTTTTAATCGAAAATTAGTCGGGTTTGATATCAAATTAAAGGGTCTTTAACGATTTTTAAAAATTTTTAACAATTTGTTGAAAATTGACAGACGGCCATTTTGAATTTTTTAATACCAACCTAACTTTTTTACTTTTAATCGAAAATTAGTCGTGTTTGGTGTCAAATTAAAGGTTTTTTAATGATTTTTAAGAATTTTTAACAATTTTTTGAAAACTGACAGACGGACATCTTGAATTATTTAATACCAACCTAAATTTTTTGTTTTTAATCGAAAATTAGTTGTGTTTGGTATCAAATTAAAGGATTTTTAACGATCTCTAAGAATTTTTTAAAAATTGACAGTGGGCCATTTTGAACTTCTTAATACCAACCTAGCTTTTTTATTTTTAATCAAAAATCAGTCATGTTTGGTGTCAAATTAAAGAATTTTTAACAATCTTTAGGAATTTTTAACAATTTGTTGAAAATTGACAGTCGGCCATCTTGATTATTTTAATACCAACCTAATTTTTTTATTTTTAATCGAAAATTAGTCGTGTTTGGTATCAAATTGAAGGATTCTTAACGATCTTTAAAATTTTTAAAAATTTGTTGATAGTTGACAATCGGCCATCTTGATTTTTTTAATACCAACCTAACCTTTTTATTTTTATTTGAAAATTTGTCGTGTTTGGTGTCAAATTAAAGGATTTTTAACGATTTTTAAAAATTTTTAATAATTTCTTGATAGTTGACAATCGGCCATCTTGAATTTTTTAATACCAACCTTAATTTTTTTATTTTTTATCGAAAATTAGTCGTGTTTGGTGTCAAATTAAAGGATTTTTAACGGTATTTAAGAATTTTTAACAATTTTTTGAAGGTTGGCAGACGCCCATCTTGAATTTTGCAATACCATCTTAAATTTTTTAATACCAACCAAAGATTTTTATTTTTAATCGAAAATTAGTCCTGTTTGGTATTAAATTAAATGATTTTTATCCCAATGAAAAATTTTAAATGATTTTTAAACCTCAAAATAGATAAAATGTATATAATTTTTTTCTTAATTTTAGAGTTGGTCAAATTTTAATGAACGTAGCCGTCCAATTACTCCTCGGATTACCTCTTGAATTAGTTCACAAATGGTGGAGGGTCCTTTCGATTTACCTTTTCGGCGTTTTAGCTGGATCTTTAGCTTCTTCCATTGTCGCTCCTCATTCATTTTTAGCTGCAGCCAACAGCGGAACTTACGCCTTAATGGCGACTCACATAGCTTATATTATTATGGTAAGGCTTGTACTATATGCTTGTATTATTACCCAAAACTTTTGAATTAATCAATTACTTAATTTTCTTTTATTTTAGAATTGGAAAGAAATGCGTTATTCTTTACTTCAACTCTTAATATTTCCCGTTTTAATCATACTGGACGGTTCGGTGATTTACCATTGGTACACTTCGAATGCAACGGAACACGTTTCATACTGGGCTCATTTCATCGGCGGTTTAGGCGGATTTTTAATGGGAATGATCGTCTTGGATAACATCAAAGTACGAAAATACCAAAAAATTATAAGATACGTTTCGATTTGTTGTATTTCTTTATTTATTATCGCCGCTGTTGTTGTTAACGTGGTCGCGGAATCGCATTTTCCCACTCAGGAAATCTAAATAAGTACATATTTAAAATGTTTTTTCTAGATTTAAGTTAAATGTATGAGTGATTTAAAAGAATTAACTTTAAAAATTCATTAAAAATTTATTTTTAAAGATTTTGATTTGATTTTTTTTCTAGATGAAACCTAAAATATTCCAATTTTAATTAAAAAAGACCGTTTTATTCCAAGTGTTGTCAAAAAAATTAAAAAAAATTTCTAAGTTGGTAAAAAATGTTGACACTTTTCTAACTTAAGAAATTAACCTTTAAAAATTCATGAAAAATTCATTTTTAAAGATTTTGATTTCATTTTTTTTCTAAATGAAACTTAAATCATTTTAATTTTAATTAAAAAAGACCGTCTTATTCCAAGTGTTGTCAAAAAAATTAAAAAAATTTTCAAAGTTGGAGAAAATTTTTGACACTTTTTTAATTTAAGAAAATTTACTTTAAAAATTCATCAAAAATTCATTTTTAAAGATTTTGATTTGATTTTTTTTCTAAATGAAAATTAAATCATCCTAATTTTAATTAAAAAAGACCGTTTTTTCCAAATGTTGTCAAAAAAATTAAAAAATTTTTCAAAGTTGGTAAACATTTTTGACACTTTTATAACTTAAGAAATTAATTTTAAAAATTCATTAAAATTTCATTTTTCAAGATTTTGATTTGATTCTTTTTCTAAATGAAACTTAAAACATTCTAGTTTTAATTAAAAAAGACCGTTTTATTCCAACTGTTGTCAAAAAAATTAAAAAAATTTTCAAAGTTGGTAAACATTTTTGACACTTTTTTAACTTAAGAAAAGTAATTTTAAAAATTCATCAAAAATTCATTTTTAAAGATTTTGATTTGATTTTTTTTCTAAATGAAACTTAAAACATTCTAATTTTAATTAAAAAATACTGTTTTATTATAAATCTTGTCAAAAGACTTAGAGCTAACTTTTAAGATATCAATGTTTTAAAAAGGCGATATCTTTGATTTACAATTAAAAAAATTTCTAAAAATCGAGGTTTCGTCAAAAAAATCTGAACTTGATTAATTTTAATTAAGAAAAGTATAAACTCGCGAAAGTTTCAAACTGTATTAAGATATCACCCTTAATTCTCGAGTTACAACTCTTAAAATTTGATATTCTTAAAACCAGCGATTTTCTTTGATATCAAATTCTTAAAAAATTCTAAAAAATCTGGATTTTATGGAAAAAATCTAAATTTGGTCAATTTTAAAAGAAAAAAGTATAAAGTTTTTAAAACTTTAAACCGTATAAAAATATCAAGTTTAATTTTTGAGTTACAACCCTTTAAAATCGGACATATTTTTAAATAACCGAATACTTTGATGGGACAAAAAAAATCTCTAAAAAAAATTGATTTTATTTAGGCGAAGAAAATCCAACTAATTTTATAACAAAAATATATAAACTTTTTAAATTTTAAAACGGTTTTGAGATATCACCCCTAGTTTTTGAGTTACAACCCTTAAAAGTTGAATTTTTGTAATAAGTGATTTTTTTGTATAAAATTTAAAATTTTTTTAAAAATCTAGATTCTATAGAAAAAAATCTAAACTTGGTCAACTTTATAAGAAAAAAATATAAACTTTCTAAATTTTAAAACTGTTTTAAGATATCACCCCTAGTTTTTGAGTTACAACTCTTAAAAGTTGGATTTGTTAAAAGAGTCAATTTTTTTGATTTTATTTTTGAAAATTCCAAAAAAAAAAAATATTAATTATATCGGAAAAATCTAGATTTAGTCAATTTTAAAAGAAAAGATGTTAAATTTTAAAATTTTTCACCGTATTAAAATACCACAACTAATTTTTGTTACAACTCTTAAAACATAACCTTTCTTAAAACAGTCAATTCCTTAAAAATTAAAAAAAAAACTAGAAAATCGAAATATGCTTAAAATAAACTAAACTTGGTCAAATTTTAAAGACAAAAGTATAAGTTTTTTAAATTTTTATACCGTTTCAAGATATCACCCCTAACTCTTAAGTTACAACCCTTAAAAGTTGACCTGTCTTGAAACAATGAATTTCTTTGATAGAAAATAAAAAAAAAATAAAAATCTAAATTTTATTGAAAAAATCAAAGCTTGGAAAAAATTAAAAGAAGAAAGTATAAGTTTTTTAAACTTAAAACCCTATAAAGATATCACCCCTAATTCTTGAGTTACAACCCTTAAGAGTTGACACTCTTAAAACAAGGGATTTCTTTAATACAAAATTTTTAAAAATTCACCAAAAATCGAATTTTAAAGATTTTGATCTGATTTTTCTTCTAAATGAAACCCAAAATATTCTAGTTTTAATTAAAAAAGACCGCTTTATTCTAAATTTTACCAAGAAAACTTAAAAAATTTTTGAAGGTGATAAAAGAGAGTTTGACAATTCATTGCATTTTGACGAATCTTTAATAAATTTTGACGAACCTTGACGAATTTTGTTAATTTTGAATAAGTTATTAACAACTTTGATAGAATTCAATCGAATTTTTACAAATTTCGTCAAATTTTTAACGAATTTTCACGAATCTTGACGAATTTTTAGCTAACTTGTCCTAATTTCATTGAATTTTGACCAATCTTTAATAAATTTTGACGAAGCTTGACAAATTTTGTCGATTTCGAACAAATTATTAACAAATTTGATTAAATTCGATCGAATTTTGACAAATGTTGAAGAATTTTTAACAAATTTTCAAGAATTTTAACGAATCTTTAACAAATGTTCACGAATCTTGACAAATTTTCTTCAATTTGAGCAAATTATTAACAAATTTGATAAAATTCAATCAAATTTTGTCAAATTTTCGACAAATTTTGACAAATCTTGATGAATTTCATCGACTTTGAAGAAGTTATTAACAAATTTGATAAAATTCAATCGCATTTTGACAAATAGTCAACAAATTTCGACGAATCTTGACGAATTTTTGGCCAAATTGATTTAATTTAATCGGACTTTGTCGAATCTTTAACAAATTTTGACGAACTTCAAAGAATTTCGTCAATTTTGTACAAATTATTTATAAATTTGTTTAAATTCGATCGAATTTTGACAAATTTTCAATAAATTTTGACGAATTTCAATTAATTTTTAACAAATTTTCAAGAATCTCGGTGAATTTTTAGCTAACTTGATCTAATTTCATTTAATTTTTAAAATTGATAAAAAAATTTTTGACAGTTCTAACCCAACTTAAAAAAAAATCGATCAACATAAAAATTCACCAAAAATCGAATTTTAAAGATTTTGATTTGATTTTTTTTCTAAATGAAATTTAAAACATTCTAGTTTTAATTTAAAAAGATGGCTTTGTTCTAAATTTTATCAAAAAAATTAAAAAAAATTTCAAAGTTGGTAAAAAATTTTTTTATGTTAAATATTTATAGGTTAAAAAAATCGATTTTTAAAAAATTCATAAAAAATCGAATTTTAAAAATTTTGGTCTAATTTTTTTTCTAAATGAAAATTAAAACATTCCAATTTTAATTAAAAAAGACTGTTTTATTCCAAGTGTTGTCGAAAAAATTTAAAAAATTTTCAAAGTTGGCAAAAATTTTTTTAGGTTAGAAAATTAACTATTTTTTAAAAAATGCACCAAAAATTCATTTTTAAAGATTTCGATTTGATTTTTTTTCTAAATGAAACTTAAAACATTCCAATTTTAATTAAAAAAGACCGTTTTAATCCAAGTGTTGTTAAAAAAATTTAAAAAAATTTCAAAGTTGATAAAAAATTTTTGACATTTTTAACCTAATTTAAAAAAATTTATCAATTTTAAAAATTCATCAAAAATTCATTTTTAAAGATTTTGATTTGATTTCTTTTCTAAATGAAACTTAAAATATTTTAATTTTAATCAAAAAAGGACGTTTTATTCCAAGTGTTGTCAAAAAAATTAAAAAAATTTTCAAAGTTGGCAAAAATCTTTTTAGGTTAGAAAATTAACCATGTCTTAAAAAATTCACCAAAAATTCATTTTTAAAGATTTCGATTTGATTTTTTTTCTAAATGAAACCTAAAACATTCCAGTTTTAATTAAAAAAGATCGTTTTATTCCAAATGTTGTCAAAAAAATTAAAAAAATTTTCAAAGTTGGTAAAATTTTTTTGACATTTCTAACCTAATTTTAGAAAATCGATCAGTTTTAAAAATTCATCAAAAATTCTTTTTTAAAGATTTTGATTTGATTTTTTCCTAAACGAAACTTAAAACATTCTAATTTTAATTAAAAAAGACCGTTTTATTCCAGGTGTTGTCAAAAAATTTTAAAAAAATTTCAAAGTTGGTAAAAAAAAGTTTTTTATTGATAGTAAATAGGAATTTCCCATGAAAACCACTCCTTCGAAAAAAGTACTTATTTCGGTACATAATAACGTTACATTACAAGCACTTAAGGTAAACTCACACCGATGACTTTATTTTTTCTTATAGAAAACCCGTTTAAAATTGAAACCTTCCTCACGCAATCCTTGTTAAATCGCCAAAATTCCCGGAGGTCATGCAATTTTCACCGGGCGTTAAAAGTAAATTTATCCACATCGGCATGCCAACGTCCAACCATGTTATCTTTTATAACTACCACTCTCCACCAAGACAATTTATTAATTTTTTTTATTTTATTATTTTTTTTCTTTTAATTTCTTTTTTAGTTCTTTTCAAAGTGATTGCAAGAAAGAATTTAATTAAAACGTCTCCCGTTTGGTTTCCTTTTACTTCCTTCTTTAATCGAGTTTAAGACAGATCTCATTTTCCATTTTTAAAAATAACTTGATAGCATTGAAAATATCTCCGCTGGCGACAAAACGAAGTCGGGAACGAAAATAGTTTTCGAGGATTACCTGCGTGGGTAGACAATTTTCTCATTTCTCATTCCTCAATCTCACTCACAATCAGACTACTAAATATAATCTGCGAAGAATGAATGTTGTTGTGTTTTGAATTGTGTTTTCAATTGGTGTAGTATACATAATAAAAATACAGTTAGACCATTAGAGGGAGCGTGCGTGTTCGGAATTCGTACCGGAAGTACGTTGCCGGTTGGCGAGCTCCTTCGATTATGAACATCTCGAGGACGTACAATGGGGCCTCCCACGCCGACACTCGGTCAAATCGATAGAGCGCAACGGAGGAGATTGCACGGGGACGCGACACGGTGGCCGACATACGTTCTCAAGCTAGATCAAACCGGAAATCTAACTGGAAAGAATTTTCATTTGATATAGACGTATTAATTGATTTACAAACTCTACAGAGACAATAAGAGATTTTTTTCCAAGGATACTGGACTAAGAGGATAGCTCAATCCCATAAGATGTGTATACGCCGAAATTTATTTTATGATTATCGCAGATTGAGATATCCTATTAGTTCAGTGTCCTTGGGAAAAAACTAGTTTTTGTAGGAACCCTGTTCAAGGATTAATGAATTTTCTTTTTTGATTTGCTAATCTAAAACAAACTTCCTAATCCTTTAATCTTCAAATTTATATAATCTTTATTCAGATTATTATAGAAGTAAACTAGTTTAGTTTTATTTTTAGTATTTTTATAAAAAAAAATTATTGTTTTTGGTTAAATTCATCAACATTTTGATAACTTTGGTGGAAGCTTTACGAATTTAGTAAGTTTTTGGTGGAATTTAAAAAAAAATTGGTAATTTTTTGGTGGAATTCTTACAAATATTGTAAGTGTTTTGGTGGAATTTTTAAAAAATTCAGTATGTTTTTGGTGGAATTATCAAAAATTTTGATAACATTGGTGGAATCTTTGCGAATTTTATTCATTTCTGATGTAATAAAAAAAATCAGTGTTTTTGGTAAAATTCTTATGAATTTAATAAGTTTTTGGTGGAATTCTTGCAAATTGTATTAATTTTTGGTGGAATTCTTAAAAAATTCGGTATATTTTTGGTGGAATTATCAAAAATTTTAGTAACTGGTGGAATTTTTATGAATCTACTAAGTTTTTGATGGAATTTTCAAGGTTTTAGTTAATTTTTAATGAAATTGTTTCTAATTTGATTGATTTTTGGTGGAATTTTAAAAGAATTTGGACATTTCGGTGGAATTTTTAAAAAATTTGGTAAGTTTTTGGTAGAATTGTTAAAAATGTTGACAATTTCGGTGTAATTTTTAGGATTTTTGTAAGTTTTTGGTGGAATAAAAAAAATTCAGTAAGTTTTGGGTGTAGTTGTTAAATATTTTAATAGCTTTGGTGGAATTTTTGCGAATTTTATTCATTTCGGGTGGAATTTTAAAAAAATTCAGTGTTTTTGGTAAAATTCTTATGTATTTAGTAAGTTTTTGGTGGAATTTTTAAAAAATTCAGTATGTTTTTGGTGGAATTATCAAAAATTTTTATAACATTGGTGGAATTTTTGCGAATTTTATTCATTTCTGGTGGAATAAAAAAAATCAGTGTTTTTGGTAAAATTCTTATGAATTTAGTAAGTTTTTGGTGGAATTTTTCCAAATTGTATTAATTTTTGGTGGAATTTTTAAAAAATTCAGTATATTTTTGGTGGAATTATCAAAAATTTTGATAACATTGGTGGAGTTTTTGCGAATTTTATTCATTTTTGATGGAATTTTTAAAAAATTTAGTGTTTTTTATGGAATTTTTACGAATTTAGTAAGTTTTTAGGGAAATTTTTCCAATTTTATTAATTTTTGGTGGATTTTTTATAAAATTCAGTATGTTTTTGATGGAATTGTTAAAAAAGTTGATAACTTTGGTGGAATTTTTATTAACTTTAATCATTTTTGGTGAAATTGTTAAAAATATTGGTAATTTTAGTAGAATTTTTATGAATTTGGTAAGTTTTTGGTGGTATTTTTTAAAAATCAGTAAGTTTTTGGTGGAATTATTCAACATTTTTGTAGCTTTGGTGGAAAATTGAAAAAATTGAGTACGTTTTTGGTGGAATTGTTAAAAATGTTGGTAACTTTGGTGGAATTTTTACGAATATAGTAAGTTTTTTTAATTTTTACCAATTTTATTGATTTTGGGTGGAATTTTTAAAAAAATCACTAAGTTTTTAGTAGAATTGTCTCCAAATTTAATAATTTTTGGTGAAATTATATTCAATTTAACTAATTTTTGTGGAATTTTTATTATTACTTTTTTATTTTTGTGGAATTTTTAAGAATCTAATCAATTCTTGACGAAATTAATCTTAATTTTAGTATATATTTTAAAAATTTTGTTTTTGGTGGAATTATTAAAAATTCTGATAGCTTTGGTGGAATTTTTACAAATTTTATAAGCATTTGGTGGAATTATTAAAAAATTTAGTAACTTTGAATTTTTACAAATTTACTTAAATTTTTGATGATATTTTCAAGAATTTAATTAGTTTTTAGTGAAATTTATTCGAATTTTTGCTCTGCATAAATTAAATATTTGATAATTATTAATAAACCGATCGTTTTGACATTTCATGTGGCATTAGCGTGGTTAGAATAATAAATAACGTTTATGAAAATTGAACCAACTGTTTTATCGGCTCAAATCGAAAATGACGGAAAACGGGGACTTCGTTTAGGGCTTAAATCGGCCGTTTCGGGTCCAAAGGAGCCCCGATTCGCATGTAAAGTTGCGTTATAAAGCCGTTCAGAAGGTTAGCCGGAAGCAGAGTCGCGAAGCCGGTGGCTTTTTGGACAAAAAGTGCGTTCGAAAATTAACGAAAATGACAGGCGGACGATCGAGGATTTTAATTTCAATTAGGGCTACCGCAACGTCGTTCGATTTTCAGGGTCGTTTTTCCGAAATCGCCATCGGACCCCCCAAAATCGTCGGAGGGGTGAAGATAATGGTCGGCAGAATGACGTAAAACCATTGAATCGTCCGGAAAGCGATTTCCAAAAAAACTATTAAAAAAAGAGCTATGCGCCTGCGGCGCCCTCTTTTAAAGAGGCTTGCTTACTACTTTAATATATTATTAAATTATTCACGAAGTTATTCGAGCATAGCGACGGAAAGACATTTCAATTACGTAAAACTGTTTACATTCGTTTAAAATCTTACGCAACTCTGATTTTATTTAGAAAAGATCTAAACTTGTCCATTCAATGTTCTCTAAAATAGTCAAACGAAGTCGATTTGCGATTTACAGTCTCGTTAAGCGATTTAAAAATGAAGAACATTTTTAAAGCCGGCTTCATACTGGTAGACCGCGTAAACTAACCCCACACGAAGAACGCCAAATTGTAAGAAAAGTCAAAAAAAAAAAAAAATTCAAAAATCACATCAACTCAGGTAGCAGCAGAGGTTCTAGAAATCGGTAAAAACATCCATCCGAAAACAGTGCGTAGAGCTTTGAATCGTGCTGGGTATAACTCCCAAATAGCACGAAAGAAACCTCTGATCAGCAAAGTTAATAAGAACAAGAGGATAGAATTCACAAAAGAGTACAAAAACAAAACAACAGATTTTTGGGACAATGTACTCTTTGCCGATGAAAGTAAATTTAATATTTTCCAATCAGATGGAAGAATATTGTTTTGGAGAAACCCCAATACTGCCTTAGACGCGAATAATATAGTGAGTATTGTCAAATATGGGGGTGGCGAAGTCATGTTATGGGGCTGCATGTCTGCGGCAGATTAGTCTTCATAAAAGGAAGGAAAAAAGTTAGTCTTCATAGAAGGAACAATGGACAAAGTTGTATATCTCAACATTTTAAAAGAACATCTGCAAGAGAGCGTCAAAAAGCTTGGTCTTAAGACTTGTATCTTCAACAAGACAACGACCCCAAGCACACTGCTCAAATTGTGCGTATGTAGATCATACACCATGTTCCCCACATTCTGTCAATCTGAATCAATCTCCAGATTCAACCTCCAGACCTGAATCTCATTGAACACTTGTGGGATGAACTGGAGAGAAGAGTGGGAAAAAGAAATGTATCCAGCAAAACAAGTTTAACCCTTAACGGTCCTGTTATTTTGACATATGTTATTAGCTGAGTCCGCATTTATTTTTTCGTGAAATATTGGTTGCCTAAGATCAAGGGGTTTACAATTGAACAGTATATATCTATATATATTTTTCTTTACCAATTTTCTTTTCATAGTCATTCCCAGAATGTCTGGACAATGAACCAACTTGTAGAACAAGCCTTTATAACAATGAAAACTATTTAATTATTTGTCTAAATACTTCAAATATTAAATTTGTTGTGTCTAAACGTCATGTCCACAACGTCTGGACATAGGACTTGACAGGAATAATGCATTGTCCACAACGTCTGGACAACGGACCGTTAAGGGTTAAAAAATATTCTACAGTAGGAAGAATGGCAACATATAATTGCTGAAATCACGAGGAAATTAGTCCACTCAGTGCCAAACAGACTAACAATAAGTGAAGTTCTAAAGCACAAAGGCGTGCCTACTATCCAGGTATTAACTTCTTATTTTGTGTAGATTATAAGTTAATGTGTGAATAATTATGTCCCTGTGAAATAGAATGGTGTGTACATTTTTTGTTAATTTTTTACAAAAGAATTAATTATAAACAATCAACTCCAACTTTTCGAGTTTTTTTGCTTTTCTTTCGACAGAAAACTGCCAAAAAGGTCGTTTTCAGAGGTACTACCGAGAGCTGATTCTAAATGGACGTCTTCCATAAGTAAGTATGGGGCTCGTACGACGATTTTTGTAACGGTTTTATTTTTCGGATTTAATTAAATTTACATTATGTATTTCGGACCATCTGTTGGAAGGTGTTATTTTTAAAATCTCTTGGTTTTATTGCCAAATACAGGATATTGGTTCGTTTCTTAGATTAGTGCGATCAGAAGTGATGGGGATAGTTCCTTGCTGTATCGTAGTTTAGGTAATTTCGTCCTCTTCGTTTTCGATCGTTGGAAGAGCGTAGACGACATTTGGGTTCAATAGTAACTGCGTGGGTGGCGAAGCATAATAGAAGAATTCTCTTTGGTGTTTTTGGGAGAACTTTTTATCGCAATTTGGCGGATCAGCTTCCCTCTCCACAGATTTTGGGCACCTGTTTGTGCTTTATCGGATTGATTCCGGATTAATTGCGTTTTTATTAGCCAACACGCAGAGCCGATTAACATCGTAAGGCTCCTTTTTCTTTTTGGATTCCTTTTTCTTTTTGGTTTTTCTTTTGGATTTATTGCGTCGAAATTTTTGAGTCAACCCTCCCCCCCCTGGCGGCCATCGTTCATCATTATTGGAAGCCGTTAGAAGAACAAGGACGGTAGAACATCGAACCTAATTTTTATTTCGTTATAACTTGAATTTTGTGCGCTACATTTTTAAGGAAGAAAAATGCAAAAGAAGTGTTAAATTTTTACTATTTTACTTTATCTAACGCCGGCGAATGACGTTTCGCGAACCATTTTCCGTTCGTTACGCTCTTAAATGTCAAATTGGCCGTTTTTTTTCGAGCCTTTTCGACCATGTCTCTTTAGCTGGCGTTCATGTTGATGAACGAAATGTTAGAATACAGCCTATTGTATAGGTTTCGAGCCATTTTTTGAGCCTAAATCGGTTAAATAATGCCTTTCCGAATGTTTTTTTCGGACCCGATTTTGTGTCATTAGGGCGGGTACAATTTCTATTGACCGTTTTTAAAACAACAAATTTTTCAATGAAAACATGTAACATCGAATTTACTTATATAAAAAATTGGTGAAAATCAATAAACATTAGTAAAACGAATACGTTTTCTACCCATCTTTCGAAAAAACTGTCTGGAAAAGGTTAAAAAATAACCCTCTTCGAGTACCAAGGTCAACCAAAAATGACATTTCGTTTTCGACATTTAGTTTGATTTCCGGCATAGAAAAAATAATATACATAGAAGGTCAACTCTCACTAGATCAGTGAAATCGGCTTGCGCGTTCATATACCGACACACTGATGGCGCTAATATGATTTTTTCGAAAGCGCTCCCTACCGAAATACCCACAACTACTTCTAAACCCGCGAAATTCGAAATAAATTTTTTTCTTTTTTTTTTATTTTATACTTTATTTCACCTATACAACAATAAGTGACTATAGCACACTTATTATTGCACGGAAAATAGTAATGCCAAAAAAACGGTTTTAAAATACGTTAAAATATTTTTTAATTTTCATTTACATAATTAACACAAGTATTGATAATAATTTTTGGTAAAGTTATTCTTTATTCCTTTAATAAGATAGGGCGGATACTCGGTATATGTCTTTGTCCAATCAGGTAATTAATAGCCTCTTGGTTGTTGCCTTCTCAATTATTTCTTTGAAAAGTTTTGTAATTTACCAACTTTTTGGCAGTCCTTTGTTCTTGGAAGAGTGCATATTTGGCAAAATGTGTTGTTTTTACTTGTCCATAGTCAACAGAATCTTAGAATAAGTCGCCAATTGATAGTTTCTGAACTGAACAACCTAGTCAAAACCTAATCTTTATAAATTTTTTGTTAACAAAAGTAACCAATAAATACTTACATAATGCAGAATGAGAAAGGTTAGCGGAGTATTGGATTTGAGAAGATTGGGGGGTTTCAGCTGAGCAGAACTGAATTGGTTCATAGTTAATTTCTTTAGACTTCATCAACTTTAACAAACGTTGTAATGCCGAGATTCAAAATTTTTAAGTTAGTTAACTTACCGATTACAGGATTAATTAGAAAAATATTAGATTTTATTCTACATTTTTTGGCATTTGTGTTAAATTTTTTTTAAATAAAGAAGTAAATAGTAACGATAAGCAGGAAATGACGTAGATTTATTTGAACAAATCAAATTGTCATGGAAACATCTTCTATAAATTTCTGTAACTTTTCAAAATTAGCACATCAGCGCCAGCAGTGTGTCGGCATAGGTACTTTTTTTTGATTTCACTTTTTCCCGCTGAGTTGAACTACCCTGAATTTGACTGTGGCGCCATTTATTGATGAGTAGTACAATTATTTGATCATGAACGTACGTTTGACAGCCAATAATTTTAATAGTGAACTGTTAGTGTTGTAATAATTAATTATTTGTGTAGTTAAAATTGGACTAACATCGAATGGTGAAAATCTACCATAACGAAGTCGTTGTGCATATTGCAACAGTATAAAAAACCGTCCAACTAAATATTTTTGAAAAACTGACAGTTTGTCTTTGACACATTGTAATTCGTTTGCACAAAATGTTACTTTAATAATGAACTTATGTAAATACGTTAATCTTTCTAAACGTGTATTGTGTATCAATTTCTTATTTATCTTTATTGAAATATTTCATATTATCAATAAAAATTTCAAAAAAATTATAATTTTGCAATTTTTTACTAACGCCATCTTTTGCCTAGTTGTGTACTGGAAGGTTAACGCCGGCGAACGACGTTTCGCGAACCATTTTCCATTCGCTACGCATTTAAACGTCAAACTGGCCGTTTTTTTCTAGTTTTTACAATCATGCCGCCTTAGCTGGTGTTCATGTTGATGAACAAAACGTTAGAATACAGCTTATTGTATAGGTTTCGGACCATTTTTGAGCCTAAATCGGTTAAATACGTCCTTTTCGAACGTTTTTTTCAGAGGTCGATTTTGTGAGATTAGCGCAGGTACAATTTCTATTGACCGTTTTTAGAATGACATATTTTTCAATGAAAACAGGTAACATCGAATTTACTTATGTAAAAAATTGATGAAAATCAATAAATGTTAATGAAGCGAATACGTTTTGTACCCATCTTTCGAAAAAACCGTCTGGAAAAGGTTAAAAAATAACCCTCGTCGAGTACCAAGGTCAACCAAGAATGACATTTCGTTTTTGACATTTAGTTTGGTTTCTGGCTTTGATCGGCAACGGACGAAGTGTTTGTGTCTGTCCCAAAAATCAGAAAAGTTCTTTAATCAAGTTTATTATAATCCATCAGTGATCTATTAATACATATTTTGTCTTTTTAATTTATCGTGAACTTAGTAGTGAGTGTATTTTCAATATTTTACTGAAAATTATTCTTATTGCATGTGTTTTCTTGTTCACTCAGTGACTGGGAGTTATATGAACTAGTTCTCGAATCCCATTACCTTACCTTTATTTAAAGAAGAAGAAGAAAAAAACTTAAGACAATCAAAAAGAACTTTTCAAACTTCTATGAAATTAATATGTATGAAAAATTATCAACGATACTGTACATTAAAACCAAGAAATGTATTGCCGGTAAAGAAGATTTCCTTTTTTAAGTAGTTGATAAACTGTCAATTTGAAGAAGCGTCGTTTTCATGCCCGAGTTTTTTTAAGAATTTTACCCGGTAAAAATCGTTTTGAACGTGTCACTTTTACTCGTGTTAATTAGTTAGTAAATCAATCTAACTGTTTTCCGGTTTTAATTTAAGGTAAGTGATATAATTTGAAGAAAATTAGTATTTTTAATATAGCGTTATCACATTATCATAAGTGGCTTGTGCGCATGCGTTAACTATTCTGTCAAAAATGGCAGTATTAAGGTATTATTAATTTAGAAAATTAGTTTTTTTTTTCTCTATTATTATAATTTTCTTTAATTTCAGTGTGTGTTTGTGTTTCTGGAAGGTGTAACAAAGGATGTAGCTGTCGTTGGATTGCTAATTTACGATTGCCAGTAGGTATAAAATGATTGTAATTTAACATAACGATGATATAAAAAAATTTTTCTATTTTTTAGTTACTTGTTGAGGAAACGGCATTCGCTCGGTAAGTCTTTAAAGTCTTTAATGCATGTTTTGTCGTGAATCGTGACGTCAATGCGCAGTAGTTTGAATAGCGCATAGATTAGAATAAGACCCAGACTATCCCACTTTCGGTCGATTTTGATGTAGATTCTGAGTGGGAAACGATCCCGATGGGATCTTCGGAGTTCCGAACGTCCCGAAAGTGAAATTGACCGTCTGACGATTCGTGTTTAGGAACCTTTGGACCGGCTAACGTCGAAACGGGTCGTGGTGGCGCCGAACACGAAACCTGCATCGACTCGCACTCGTCGTTCGGCTTTCGGGGTGTGTGAACGTCGTCGTTCTGGTGCACCGTGTTCGTTCGTTCGTTCGGTCCTCGCGATGTCTACAACCTGCCCTCCTCCTCCTCTCGTTCGCTCTCGTTTTCTCATCTCCGCAAATATGTGACTGACAACACCTGTGTACGAATATTCCATCCGTCCGGTGATTTAAATATGAGTGATACCGATGATACGTGGGAGGAATTTTTCGGTAAGTTTTCTTACCTTCAATTAGTTAATATTGAGTGTCATTCGTTTCATGTTTGTGTTTACTGAGAAATTTGTTGCTTTTGAGTGCTTTGGAAATTTGCCAAATTAATTTGCCAAAGTATTGAGTTAACCGGGGTTTAGTTGTGCGAAAGAACCGATCTCTCCCTCTCTTACGTTGACCTTGAGCTCTCGAATTTCTCCACCCTTCCCAGGTTGTGACGTAACTTACTATTTCCGTGGATGGACTTCCAGATGTGATCAAGGTTATTGTGTTGATACAACTTAAGTTACCGTGTTTACTTATTTAAGGGGTTGTTTCTTTATTTTAAGGTGTGTTTATGGGTATATTTTTAAAGAAAGAGATCAATAAAAAAGAAAAGTTTTAAGTTTGATAAATAAAATTTATTGAAATTACTTTACTTAATACTTACTAAATATGTATTAGTGGGAAACCAAATTACCACAAAGTTGTTATCGTAATCATTACCACAACATATGATAAACAACTAAACTATGTGTATTACACAAAATTAGATTGTCAAATAAAAAAGTAGGAAAATGCAATTTTACTTATAATAATATATAAGCTGCCTCTGTATAAAGATGATACCCTCTTCTGCCCAAATAGTGTATAATGCACATGTGCCGGTTACTGTGCAAATGTGCTGTACACTGTGCCCGTGTTATGCAATTTTTTAATGTAAGAGAAATGATTAAGTACCTAGTTACGATAATATGACACTTAAGTGATGTCAAATAATTCAAATTTGTTATAATTTACTATTTAATTGTAAGTGACCGAATTCCACTCCTCAAGGAAAACTGTGACTCTTTTAATTCAAAATAGAGGTTCTTAAGTTCAATTTGAAGCAAAAGTTTTTTGAAATTGGTAAAAAAATTGTGAGTTTGTTTAAAGTTCATAAAATGTTCATGTTTTTGGGTTTTTTTATGACGTTTCTAAACGTCAAACTAATTCGATGATTTCAGAAGAAACTTTGAAAATTTTTTTAAATTTTTTTGGTAACAATAGAAAAAAAAATAAAAAAAATATCTCCTTTAATTGAAAATAGAATCTTTTAGCTTTAATTTAAACCAAAAATTAATTTCTAATTCCAAAAAATAAAGTCTCAGTGATTTTTTAAAGTTGGTGGATTTTTAAAAAAAAGTTGGGTTGAAACCGTTAAAAATTTTTACCAATTTTTTAAATTTTTTTGATAATAATTATAAAAAATCTGCCTTTTTAAAATCAAAACGGAATCTTTTATTTTTCATTTAAACCAAAAATCAGTCCTTAATTTTCAGAAATGAAGTCTGGACGATTTTTTAAAGTTGGTCGATTTTTTTTTAAGTTAGGTTAGTCACCTATCAAAAAATGTTTCCAACTTTAAGATTTTATTTTAATTTTTTTTTGATAATATCATAGAACTAGCCTGTCTTTTTTAATTCAAAACAGAATCTTTGAAGTTTCATTTAAATCAAAAATCTTTCCTTAATCTTCATAAATAAAGTCTGGGTGATTTTTTAAAGACGGGTGATTTTTTAAAAAAGTTTGGTTAGAGTTGTCAAAAATTTTCACCAACTTTAAATTTTTTTTTCATCTTTTTGGTAAGAATTACGAAAGATCTGTCCTTTTTATTTCAAAACAGAGTCTTTTATCTTTCATTTAAACCAAAAATCATTCCTTAATCTTCAAAAGTAAAGTCTGGACGATTTTTTAAAGTTTGTCGATTTTTTTTAAGTTAGGTTAGTCACCTGTCAAAAAAATTTTCCAACTTTAAGAATTTTTTTAATTTTTTTGATAATAATTAGAACTAACCTGTCTTTTTTAATTCAAAACAGAATCTTTGAAATTTCATTTAAACCAAAAATCTTTCCTCAATCTTCATAAATAAAGTCTGGGTGATTTTTTAAAGACGGGTGATTTTTTAAAAAAGTTTGGTTAGAATTGTCAAAAATTTTCACCAACTTTAAATTTTTTTTCATCTTTTTGGTAAGAATTACGAAAGATCTGTCCTTCTTATTTCAAAACAGAGTCTTTTATCTTTCATTTAAACCAAAAATCATTCCTTAATCTTCAAAAATAAAGTCTGGACGATTTTTTAAAGTTTGTCGATTTTTTTTAAGTTAGGTTAGTCACCTGTCAAAAAAATTTTCCAACTTTAAGAATTTTTTTAATTTTTTTGATAATAATTAGAACTAACCTGTTTTTTTTAATTCAAAACAGAATCTTTGAAATTTCATTTAAACCAAAAATCTTCCCTTAATTTTCATAAATAAAGCTTGGGTGATTTTTTAAAATTGGGTGATTTTGTTAAAAAGTTTGGTTAGAACTGTCAAAAATTTTCACCAACTTTAAATTTTTTTTTTTAATTTTTTTGGTAAGGATTATGAAAGATCTGTCCTTTCTATTTCAAAACAGAATCTTGTGTTATCATAAGTGAACAATATTTATAAATAAGTAGTTTATAATTTACTACTTGATTGTGATTGTTCAAAACCTCGAAAACGGTCCACAAAAGCATTTATGAAAATGAGTGAAACGTGAAATATAAACTTGTTGTTTGGTTACAATTTATTGCGAGGTAATGACACTAATGACAGATGAAAGGGGTATTTCTCCAAGGGAATAATGTGCACGTTATGGGCACAGTGCGCTGATTGTGCAATGCACATTGAGCAGCCCTGCCCTATGCCATTTAAATAATTACAACAAAAAGTAAATTAACCATCAATTTATTGAAATTGAATGTTAATTTAGAGATTTCATGCGCCTTCAGCCATCTAATCGATATTTGTTTATCTTTATATCTCTAATGTGCCTTTACTGCTTTTTGTTCTCTGTCTTCGATTTTATAAATAATTCAACACAATACTTTACCTTTTTGTAACTAACGATGTGCTTGATGACGCCAAGAAAAGCTAGAATTAAAAACCTAACTCAAATATCGAAAAGACAGACTTTCCATCTTCCATAACTCGCTTATTATTGTTGCTATCGTTTGAGTCTTTTAACATACTACATCTCCGAAAATCTAGTTTTCAACGATATGCTATAATCCACTCTAGCACTAAAAACTTGGAAGTTAGGATTAAAAAACTCTCTCAAATATTGAAAAGACTTTTCATCTTCCATAACTCACTTATTAGTGATGCTATTACGATAAATCTTTCGGCATATTATAGCTTTTAAAGTCTATTTTCCAATGATATGCTATAATCTACTCTAGCATCAAAAACTTGGAAGCTAGGATTAAAAAATTAACTCAAATATCGAAAAGACAGACTTTCCATCTTCCATAACTCACTTATTGCTGGTGCTATTATAATAAATCTTTCAGCATTTTATAGCTTTTAAAGTCTTTTTCCAACGCTATCCTATAATTCACTCTAGCAGCAAAAATTTGGAAGCTAGGATTAAAAAACTAACTCAAATATTAAAAAGACAGATTTTCCATCTTCCATAACTCGCTTATTAGTGGTGCTATTGCGATGAACCTTTTAGAATATTATATCTCCGAAAATCTAGTTTCCAACAATATGCTATAATCTACTCTAGTATAAAAAACTTGGAAGCTGGGATTAAAAAACTAACTCAAATATCGAAAAGACAGATTTTCCATCTTCCATAACTCACTTATTAATGGTGTTATCGCGATGAATCTTTTAAAATATTATATCTCCGAAAACCTAGTTTCCAACGATATGCTATAATCCACTCTAGTATTAAAAACTTGGAAGCTAGGATTAAAAAACTAACTCAAATATCGAAAAGACAGATTTTCCATCTTTCATAACTCACTTATTAGTGGTGCTATTACGATGAATCTTTTAGCATATTACATCTCCGAAAATCTAGTTTCAATCGATGTACTATAATCTATTCTAACACTAAAAACTTGGAAGCTTGGATTAACAAACTAACTCAAATATCGAAAAGGCAGACTTTTCATCTTTCATAATCCCCTTATTAGTGGTGCTTTCACAATAAATCTTCCAACATATTATAGCTTTTAAAGTCTATTTTCGAACAATGTGCTATAATTCACTCTAGCATCAAAAACTTGGAAGCTAGGATTAAAAAACTACCTCAAATATCGGTTGTATTTTTAAATAATCTTAAGACAATTTTGAAATTGTTATAAATAAACGAACCTAAAATTTAAGAGATTAAAGTCTCATTTTTTTGGAACATTTGAGTTAATTCATTGCTGCATAATTATACAAGTGTCCCAGAACTCAATTGCCAAACGCTAACCACGCATTCTAGAGCTGATTTCATGTCGATTCAACGAAAAAGTCCTTAGCCGAAATTACTTCCTAAGAGAACTTACCCTGGTAGCGCTTAACACCTTTACGATGGCAATAAAAAAATTATTTTGTCAACAAACGATGAAATATTTAGAAGTTTACAAACGCTTAAAATTTCATTGTGATAGCTAAATCGTTATTAAGATATTTTGAAAAAAAAAACATGATCAGACTCGTCATTTTCAGGATGCTCTAGTTCTCTTAGGAAGCAATTTTAGATAAAGATTTTTTATTGAATCGGCATGAAATCAGTTTTAGAGTACGTGATTTGCATTTGGCAACTGATTTCTGGGACACTCTGTATAGCTGGAAAATTAAAATATTGCACAAATTTTTTGTTTTTATTTCTTTAGGAACAGATGTTATAAAAATCCACAAATAAACCAGATGTTTAAATTGTTATTTTTAGTTAGGTTGAAGTTATAAATTTTTACCTGCTTTTCGATTACCTGTTTTTAACGTGCGGTTTAAAACGAGACTTTAAAATATAAAAGATTCGTTATTTCTCAATTCTAACCTTTTAGAAATTTTATTTTTCAATCAATCATATTGTAAGTAACAAAAATTTCATTTACCAAAAAAATTCCAGATACCTTGACTAAGTATATGATGATTTAAGTAAAAAAAATAATATTTTTCGTAATTTTTTTTTTTTTAATTACTCGAAAAATCTTCATTAGATTTTATTCATTTTTTAACCATGTGTTCATATCAACAAATTACAGTTTTCTACAGAATAAATTTCAATTTTAAGACATACAAAGTGTTTAAAAACATTTTCATGAAATGTTATTCATCCAAATTTTTTTAACTACCCTGTATAATTCTCTGCAATTTTTTTTTCTAAATAGCTATATTAATTTAGAAACTATTTTCTCTCTTATAAAATTTTAATTTGACAAACGGTTTAATCACAAAAATGATTTTTCTTCTTACGTTAGTTCTTCTGACATTTATTCATTAATATACTTCATAGAACAAAGTTCACGAAATCTTTTACATTTACATTATTAACCAGACAATTTAACTTTTAGATTGCGAATATTTCACGAATCTCCTCGAGTTCGAGAATGAATCACCTTTCGTGGAGTTAAATGTCATTAAGTCTTTGTAATTGCGTTCAATAATTCAAATGGTGGCGTAGCATTAACGAGGTTTCGGTGAATGTATTTGAATACAAAATGTTAATAAGAACGTTTGACTTATTGGTAAATTAGAAAACGTGGGTTATTAATTTTTACCAAAAAATAAACCATTTTTTTTATCTTTTACCATTTGGTACTTCTCAAAGTTAGAATATTAATGTATTTTTAAAAATATTTTCTTTGTGGGAGTATAATTAGTCTTATAAAAGTTGATACCGAGAGTTGTAAATATTTGTGGTATAGATCTTTGTTTTGTGTGTATTTTATTTGAAACACAGGTGGAAACACTTGGTTTCTATCAGCACCTTAATGGTTTGTAAAACCATCAGTATTTATAATCCATATCTTTAATCTCTCATCAATATCTCAACCATAGTGAAACAAACGATTTATTTCTGAGATATGAATTTTTAAAAATGATTTTTTAACCTCAAAATTTTTTTACCAACTTTGAAAATTTTTTTAAATTTTTTGACAACACTTGGAATAAAACGGTCTTTTTTAATTAAAATTAGAATATTTTAAATTTCATTTAGAAAAAAAATCAAATTAAAATCTTTAAAAATGAATTTTTGATGAATTTTTAAAATTGGTCGGTTTTCAAAAATTAGGTTAAAAGTGTCAGAAATTTTTTACCAACTTAAAATTTTTTTTTAATTTTTTTGATAACACTTAGAATAAAACGGTCTTTTTTAATTAAAATTAGAATCTTTTAAGTCTCATTTAGAAAAAAAATCAAATCAAAATCTTTAAAAATGAATTTTTGATGAATTTTTAAAATTGATCGATTTTCTAAAATTAAGTTAAAAAAAATTGAGAAATCTTAAAAGACTCATAACTTCAATGTACAAAAACTTATTGTAACAAGTATACATTTAAAAGTTAAGAACACATACAGCCACAGACCAATTATACATTTCACAGTTCGTATTACATTCATACCGCAAGTTGACAAAGAAAATATCCTTCATTTCAAGCATTGAACTTGTACCATTGTAATTCTCGGGAGATGTAACGAAAGAACTTTCGATATCGACGTATATCACGTCGCAATCGGCATTCTACCGCGGGGTACGTCTCAATTTCTCCGCGAGTTTTTTCTTTTCCACAATCGCCATGTCGCCTGTCGGACGGTGTAGTATATTTTTTTCTTGCGGCAAGACACATCCGGCACCTCTTCAATGTGCGCGATTGTACGTACAAGAAGGGAATACGCGAGAAGACGGACGTGTAACGACACATCTGGCGTGCGGACGTTTTGTTCTATTGATGGTGTGAACAAGTTTCGTTTCGAAGACGTCCGTCCGTTTCTACAAGTCTAAAAATACTGTTACGACGTACAAACCGTTTCTTGTTACTACGAACAAGAAATATGACTTTTATAAAGGTCTAATTGGAGTTTAGTTTTTAGTTATAGGGGAAAAGTGGTCTGAAAGAGCCAGTTTTAATAGAAGGCCAAAATAGTATAAAAATAGCTAAAGTTTTTTTTTACTAGCTAATGCAAAGTTGTTGTTTAGTTATTAATGTATACAATGGCATAAACCAAATTACAAAAATGAACAAGATAAGTAGATACATATCTATTTATAAAAAAGTTGCATTCGGCTGTTTCATAAGGTAGTGGTATTGAAAGAGAATTTGTTATGAAAGAGCCAAATTCGTATTACCACCTCTCTGGTTATAAATTAATACTTTTAACTTTTTTAAATTAAATTTAAAAGAATTTTTAAACTTAAAAATAATTTGAGACGAGCTTTCTGGTTTTCATTAAAAACCATCTATTGCAATTCGGTTCTCTTGCCATTTATTCGAAAAAAAAAACGAAATAAGTTTGTGCGTATTCAAATACTAATTTTCTTGTTTTTTTTTGATTATTTGTTGTCTTATGAGGTCAAAGGACATTTCTGAAGCAGTTTTCAGCTAATATATTTTCTTGTTGTTAAATAAATATACTCTTATTTACTATGGTAGAGCAATGTTTGTAGGACGATTGGCCAGACGTTTTGGACTTTTTAACTGTTTTCACGAGTTACACACTTGATACATGGAAAAACAAATCCGTTTTGCTTATAGATTGGCCTTTTCCATCACCACATTAACTGCCTCTTTTATTGTAGACGTCTTACACGTTTCTTCGAGTCTTGTTCTTTGAATGTTTGCTTTAAAAAACGTAGAATAATTTATAATTTCAAAATAAACTTTCCTAAAGGAATTTAAACAGAGAATAAATTATGTTGAATTCTGATCTACATATTTTAGTCTTAAAAAATCCGGTCATGAAAGAGACGGCTTTTTCATAACCGAGCAGCCTGGCTATTTCAAAACATTTCTCGTCAGAAATTATAACTCACAAAAACAATATAATACAGTAGTTTTAAGTACGCAACATTTGCGTAAATAGAAGAAAAAATGTCTAAATAGAACCACAGTATGATTATTTTATCGTTATTTGTTTATTCATTACCATTAGGAATAAAATAAAATGAACGCAAATACTTTTTGGTGATAAAATTATTAATATGCTACTCAAGCGTTGTTTATTTCCGGTGAATTGCCAAATTTTTATGGGTGATAGGCGTCCGCTATTGCAATGTAAAAACAAAAATTCGAGAAGAATTGATTTAGAAAAGTTTGTATAAATGAGAGTGGCTCTTTCAAAACATGGCTCTTTCGTGTCACTCTTCCCCTACTTACTTTTAGAAAAACGATCAACTTTAAAAATTCATCAAAAATTGATTTTTAAAGATTTTGATTTGATTTTTTTTTCTAAATGAAACTTAAAATATTCTAATTTTAACTAAAAAAGACCGTTTTATTTCAAGTGTTGTCAAAAAAATTTAAAAAATTTTCAAAATTGGTAAAAATTTTTGACATTTTTCTAGCTTAAGAAATTAACTTTAAAAATTCATTAAAAATTCATTTTTAAAGATTTTGATTTGATTTTTTTTCTAAATGAAACTAAAAACATTCTAATTTTAACTAAAAAAGAGCATTTTATTCCAAGTGTTGTCAAAAAATTTAAAAAAATTTTCGAAGTTGGTAAAAATTTTTGACATTTTTAACCTACTCTTAGAAAACCGATCAATTTTAAAAATTCATGAAAAATTCATTTTTAAAGATTTTGATTTGATTTTTCTTCTAAATGAAACTAAAAACATTCTAATTTTAACTAAAAAAGACAGTTTTATTCCAAGTGTTGTCAAAAAATTAAAAAAATTTTCAAAATTGGTAAAAATTTTTGACATTTTTAACCTACTCTTAGAAAACCGATCAATTTTAAAAATTCATGAAAAATTCATTTTTAAAGATTTTGATTTGATTTTTTTTCTAAATGAAACTTAAAATATTCTAATTTTAACCAAAAAATACCGCTTTATTATAAATCTTGTCAAAACACATAAAACTAACTCTTAAGATATAAATGTTTTTAAAAGGTGATTTCTTTGATTTACAATTTAAAAAAATTCTAAAAATCGAGGTTTGCTCAAAAAAATCTGAACTTGATTAATTTTAATTAAGAAAAGTATAAACTTTCGAAAGTTTCAAACCGTATTAAGATATCACCCTTAATTCTCGAGTTACAACTCTTAAAATTTGATATTCTTAAAACCAGCGATTTTCTTTGATATAAAATTTTTAAAAAATTCTAGAAAATCTGAATTTTATGGAAAATATCTAAATTTTGTCAATTTTAAAAGAAAAAAGTATGAAGTTTTTAAAATTTTAAACCGTATAAAAATATCAAGTTTAGTTTTTCAGTTACAACCCTTTAAAATCGGACATATTTTAAAATAATCAAATACTTTGATGTGACAAAAAAAATTTCTAAAAAAATTTGATTTTATTTAGGCGAAGAAAATCCAACTAATTTTATAACAAAAATATATAAACTTTTTAAATTTTAAAACTGTTTTGAGATATCACCCCTAGTTTTTGAGTTACAACCCTTCAAAGTTAAATTTTTGAAATAAGTGATTTTTTTATATAAAATTTAAATTTTTTTTAAAAATCTAGATTCTATCGAAAAAATCTAAACTTGATTAATTTTATAAGAAATCAACTTTCTAAATTTTAAAACCGTTTTAAGATATCCCTCCTAGTTTTTGAGTTACAACCCTTAAAAGTTCGATTTGTTAAAAGAGCCAATTTCTTTGATTTTATTTTTGAAAATTCCAAAAAAAATATAAATTTTATCGGAAAAATCTAGATTTAGTCAATATTAAAAGAAAAAGATGTTAAATTTTAAAATTTTTACACCGTATTAAAATACCACAACTAATTTTTGTTACAACTCTTAAAACATAACCTTTCTTAAAACAGTCAATTTCTTAAAAATTAAAAAAATTCTAGAAAATCAAAATTTGCTTAAAAAAATCTAAACTTGGTCAAATTTTAAAGATAAAAGTATAATTTTTTTAAATTTTTATACCGTTTCAAGATATCACCCCTAACTCTTAAGTTACAACCCTTAAAAGTTGACCTGTTTTGAAACAACGAATTTCTTTGATAGAAAATAAAAAAAAATTAAAAATCTAAATTTTATTGAAAAAATCAAAACTTGATAAAATTAAAAAAAAGAAAATATAAGTTTTTTTTTAACTTAAAACCCTATAAAGATATCACCCTTAATTCTTGAGTTACAACCCTTAAGAGTTGACACTTTTAAAACAAAGGATTTTTTTGATACAAAATTTTTAAAAAATGCGGATTTTTGTCAAAAATTCATTTTTAAAGTTTTTGATTTGATTCTTTTTCTACATGAAACCTAAAACATTTTCATTTTAATTATAAAAGACCGTTTTATTCCAAATTTTGTCAAAAAAATTAAAACAATTTTCAAAGTTGATAAAATTTTTTTGACATTTCTAACCTAATTTTAGAAAATCGATCAATTTTAAAAAATCATCAAAAATATATTTTTAAAGATTTTTATTTGATTTTTTTTCTAAATGAAACTTAAAACATTCTAATTTTAATTAAAAAAGGACGTTTTATTCCAAGTGTTGTCAAAAAAATTTAAAAAATTTTCAAAGTTGGTAAAAAATTTTTAACACTTTTAACCTAAAATTAGAAAATCGATCAATTTTAAAAATTCATCAAAAATTCATTTTTAAAGATTTTGATTTGATTTTTTTTCTAAATGAAACTTAAAACATTCTAATTTTAATTAAAAAAGACCGTTTTATTCCAAGTGTTGTCAAAAAAATTAAAAAAATTTTCAAAGTTGGTAAACACTTTTGACACTTTTCTAACTTAAAAAATTTACTTTAAAAATTCATTAAAAATTCATTTTTGAAGATTTTGATTTGATTTTTTTTCTAAATTAAACTTAAAACATTCTAATTTTAATTAAAAAAGGACGTTTTATTCCAAGTGTTGTCAAAAAAATTAAAAAAATTTTCAAAGTTGGGGAAATGTTTTTTAGGTTAGAAAATTAACCATTTTTAAAAAAATTCATAAAAAATTCATTTTTAATGATTTTGATTTGATTTTTTTTGTAAATGAAACTTAAAACATTCTAATTTTAATTAAAAAAGGACGTTTTATTCCAAGTGTTGTCAAAAAAATTTAAAAAATTTTCAAAGTTGGTAAAAAATTTTTAACACTTTTAACCTAAAATTAGAAAATCGATCAATTTTAAAAATTCATCAAAAATTCATTTTTAAAGATTTTGATTTGATTTTTTTCTAAATGAAACTTAAAACATTCTAATTTTAATTAAAAAAGGTCGTTTTATTCCAAGTGTTGTCAAAAAAATTAAAAAAAATTTCAAAGTTGGAAAAAATTTTATACATTAAAAGACTACACAACTTTTTATACAATTTCTTAGAACTGAGACCATGCGGATTTAATCTATATGTGTAGTCAGTCTACATCCTCAATAGTTCATTAAAATACAATAACCCGGACCAACGTGGTTGGAATAAATATGCATTTCCACCGTTTGTATTTCTATTTGTAAACGTGTTAAGATTTATTTTCCAAAAACCCTTTATAAATAAAATTTTAAAACTTTTTCTTCTCCATAGTTATTGTATATTTTTTCTTTAAACCTGTTTTTATGTTAAATCTTGCTTAAATCCCAAAAAAAAAATTCCTCGTCGGCCTGAGAAAAGAAAAACTAGGTCAATCCCGATCTAATTTTATAATTTATACAATATTTACACAATTTTCTAATTCGCACGGGTGTCTTGTTTGTATTTTTTTTTTTTTTTTCGTGGAGTTTACAAATCGAGATTTATTTATAGTTTTATTTTGAGATTTTAGAGGCATCGCTCGGTTTAGCTTTCTGTAAATTAGTGCGCGTATGGTCCTATTTGTTATGCTTAGTCGAGCCGCATTCGGAATCCCATTTAGTGCGTTTTTCTAGTCGCGTATTCAACCGACGTCGGGCTAAAATCGTCTCAAACTAAAAATAGGAACCTATCGGAAAACGTGCTGGTTATATTAGGGGACAAATTTAAGCGTAAAAATTATCCTTCTTCCTACCTGAGCTTTACTGCGGTTTTGAAACTTATTATGTTGTAATGCAAAACTTGGTTTCTTATCGACTACTAGTAATTGAGTCCACATAAAGAAAGTTGCTTTGTTTCATACCAGTTTGCAACAATTTACTTACATTTTAACTTATTACAATGTTTTCAATCTACTTTTTTAAATTACTTGTACCAATATTCAAATTGGTATTTGGAATTTTTATAAATTAATTCCTATTTATAAAAAATAACTTTAAAAAATCACCCAGACTTTATTTATGAAAATTAAGAAATGATTTTTAGATAAAATTGAACAAAAAAGATTCTATTTTGAATTAAAAAAGTCAGTTTTGTTCTAATTATTACCAAAAAAATTAAAAAAATTCTTAAAGTTGATAAAAATTTTTGACAGTTAACTAACCTAACATTTTAGAAAAATTTGACCAATTTTAAAAAATCGTCCAGACTTTATTTATTTAAATGAAGAAAAGATTTTTTAAATATAAATAAATTAAAATGTCTATTTTTCATTAAACTTGACGGATTTTTTCTAATTATTACCAAAAAATTTAAAAAAATTCTTAAAGTTGGTAAAAATTTTTGACAGTTAACTAACCTAATTTTTTAGAAAAATTGCCAATTTTAAAAAATCATCCAGACTTTATTTATTAAAATGAAGAAAAGATTCTTTAGATATAAACAAATTAAAATGTCTATTTTTCATTAAACTTGATGGATTTTTCCTAATTATTACCAAAAAAATTAAAAAAAAATTTTTAAAATTGGTAAAAATTTTTGACAGTTAACTAACCTAATTTTTAAGAAAATTTGACCAACTTTAAAAAATCACTCAGACTTTGTTTATTGAAATGAAGAAAAGATTTTTTAAATATAAATAAATTAAAATATCTATTTTTCATTAAACTTGGCGGATTTTTTCTAATTATTACCAAAAAATTTAAAAAAATTCTTAAAAACTAGGATTTTTGTACTCAACATGTCAAAAATTTAGGTCAACTTTAAAAAATCGTCCAGACTTTATTTATTGAAATGAAGAAAAGATTTTTTAAATTTAAATAAATTAAAATGTTTATTTTTCATTAAACTTGATGGATTTTTTCTAATTATAACCAAAAAATTAAAAAAAAATTTAAGTTGACAAAAAAATTTGACAGTTAACTAACCTAACTTTTTAGAAAATTTAATCAAATTTAAAAAATCACCCAGATTTTATTTATTGAAATGAAGAAAAGATTTTTTAAATGTAAATAAATTAAAATGTCTATTTTTCGCTAAACTTGATGGATTTTTCCTAATTATTATCAAAAAATTAAAAAAAATTCTTAAAGTTGGTAAAAATTTTTGACAGTTAAATAACCTCATTTTTTAGAAAATTTCACCAACTTTAAAAAATCGTCCAGAGTTTATTTATTGAAATGAAGAAAAGATTTTTTAGATATAAACAAATTAAAATGTCTACTTTTTAATTAAACTTGACGGATTTGTTCTAATTATTACCAAAAAATTAAAAAAAAAATCTTAAAAACTAGAATTTTTGTACTCAACATGTCAAAAATTTAGGTCAACTTTAAAAAATCGTCCAGACTTTATTTATTGAAATGAAGAAAAGATTTTTTAAATTTAAATAAATTAAAATGTCTATTTTTCATTAAACTTAATGGATTTATTCTAATTATTACCAAAAAATTTAAAAGAAATCTTAAAGTTGGTAAAAATTTTTGACAGTTCTAACCTAATTTTTTAGAAAAATTGACCAACTTTAAAAAAATTGTCCAGACTTTATTTATTGAAATGAAAACAAGATTTTTTAAATATAAATAAATTAAAATGTCTATTTTTCATTAAACTTAACAGATTTTTTCTAATTATAACCAAAAAATTAAAAAAAAAATTTAAAGTTGACAAAAAAATTTGACAGTTAACTAACCTAACTTTTTAGAAAAATTGATCAACTTTAAAAAAATTGTCCAGACTTTATTTATTGAAATGAAGAAAAGATTTTTTAAATATAAATAAATTAAAATGTCTATTTTTCATTAAACTTGATGGATTTTTTCTAATTATTACCAAAAAATTAAAAAAAAAATCTTAAAGTTGGTAAAAATTTTTGACTGTTAACTAACCTAACTTTTTAGAAAAATTGACCAACTTTAAAAAATCGTCCAGATTTTATTTATTGAAATGAAAAAAAGATTCTTTAAATATAAATAAATTAAGATGTCTATTTTTCATTAAACTTGGCGGATTTTTACTAATTTTTACCAAAAAATTTTAAAAAAATCTTAAAGTTGGTAAAAATTTTTGACAGTTAACTAACCTAACTTTTTAGAAAAATTGACCAACTTTAAAAAATCGTCCAGACTTTATTTATTGAAATGAAGAAAAGATTTTTTAAATATAAATAAATTAAAATGTCTATTTTTCATGAAACTTGACGGATTTTTTCTAATTATTACCAAAAAAATTTAAAAAATTCTCAAAGTTGGTAAAAATTTTTGACAGTTAACTAACCTAACTTTTTAGAAAAATTGACCAACTTTAAAAAAATCGTCCAGACTTTATTTATTAAAATGAAGAAAAGATTTTTTAAATATAAATAAATTAAAATGTCTATTTCTCATTAAACTTGACGGAATTTTTCTAATTATTACCAAAAAAATTAAAAAAATTCTTAAAAACACCTAAGATTTTTGAACTTAACCTAATTTTTCAAAAATTAGTCAATTTGAAAAAATCATTACTAATTTACTTTTAGGATCTAGGAATTGATTTTCATCTTAAATGACAACTAAAACATCCTATTTTAAGATAAAATAGCTAAATTTAAATCACCATTGTCACAGGAATCTAAAAAAATTCTTAAAAGCAGTTGTGTTTTCAAAAAATCTATCCACTAAAAATTTTAAGATGTTTAAAAAAAATCACTACAGATTTATTAATACGAATTGAGAAATGATTTATATCTTAAATAAAAGCTAAAATGTTCTATTTTAAGGCAAAACATCTAAATTTGCGAGAGAATCAAAATAGAAATTAAGAAAAAAAATTTAAGATCAACCTAACCTCTAAAAAATTAGCCAATTTTTAAAAAATCACTGTTGCTTTATTTATTGGATTTAAGAAACGATTTTCATTTTGAGTTAAAATTAAAAGATTCTATTTTAGACTAGCACTTTCGAATTTGGATTGTAATCGACACAAAAATTTAAAAAAATTCTTAAACATCGATGTTTTTAAGGAAACTTCTAAACATTTTGACAACTTTAAAAAATCACTACAAATTTATTTATAAGAATTGAAGAAAGATTTATGGATTAAATTAAAGCTTAAAGATTCTATTTTAAGATAAAATATCCAAATTTGTATCATAATTGAAATAGGAATTTAAAAAAATTTTAAAGACTAACCTAACCTCAAAAAACTTAGTCAAGTTTTGAAAAATCATTATTGCTTTATTTAAAGGATTTAAGAAACGACTTTCATTTTGAATTAAAATTAAAATATTCTATTTTAGAATAAAACTTCCAAATTTGGATTATAATCGACATATAAATTTAAAAAAATTCTTAAAGACAAAGTTTCTCAAGTTCAATCAAAATTTTTCGATAACTTTGGTAATTTTTTAAATCTTTTCAGTAAGGATTAAAACAAATCTGTTAATTATGATTAAAAATAGACATTTCATTTTATCCTTCTTTAAATTTTTATTTCTTAATTTTCATAAATAAAGTCTGTGTGATTTTTTAAATTTCCTCAAATTTTTATGAGGTTATGTTCAGTTCGGAGAAAATTTTCCGATAACTTTGGTAATTTTTTTAAATTTTTCGGTAAGAATTAAAATAAATCTTTCAGTTATGATTAAAAATAGACATTTCATTTTATCCCTCTTTAAATTTTTATTTCTTAATTTTCATAAATAAAGTCTGTGGGATTTTTTTAATTTCCTCAAAAATTTCGGAGGTTAAGTTCGGTCAAAATTTTTCTATAAGTTTGGGAATTTTTTTTAATTTTTCGGTAAGAATTAAAATAAATCTGTCAATTATAATTTTTCATTGAACTTAACGGATTTTTTCTAATTATTACCAAAAAATTTAAAAAAATTCTTAAAAACTAGGATTTTTGAACTCAACATGTCAACAATTTAAGTCAACTTTAAAAAATCGTCCAGACTTTATTTATTGAAATGAAGAAAAGATGTTTTAAATATAAATAAATTAAAATGTCTATTTTTCACCAAACTTGACGGATTTTTTCTAATTATTACCAAAAAAATTAAAAAATAATTCTTAAAGTTGATAAAAATTTTTGATAGTTCTAACCTAATTTTTTAAAAAAATTGATCAACTTTAAAAAAATCACCCAGGCTTTATTTTTGAGAATTAAGAAATGATTTTTGGATTAAATTAAACAAAAAAGATTCTATTTTTGATTAAAACAGTTAGATTTACTCTAATTATTACCAAAAAATTTAAAAAAATTCTTAAAAATACCTAAGATTTTCAGTCGCACTTAACCTAAAATGTCAAAAATTTAGGTCAACTTTAAAAAATCGTCCAGACTTTATTTATTGAAATGAAGAAAAGTTTTTTTAAATATAAATAAATTAAAATGTCTATTTTTCACTAAACTTGACGGATTTTTTCTAGTTATTACCATAAAATTAAAAAAAATTCTTAAAGACACTTAAGATTTTTGATCTAACATAACCCAACTTTTCAAAAATTTGGCTCAAATTTAAAAAATCGTCCAGACTTTATTTATTAAAATGAAGAAAAGATTTTTTAAATATAAATAAATTAAAATGTCTATTTTTCATTAAACTTGACGGATTTTTTCTAAATATTACCAATAAAATTAAAAAAATTCTTAAAAACACTTAAGATTTTTGATCTAACATAACCTAACTTTTCAAAAATTTAGCCCAACTTTAAAAAATCGTCCAGACTTTATTTATTGAAATGAAGAAAAGATTTTTTAAATATAAATAAATTAAAATGTCTATTTTTCACTAAACTCGACGGATTTTTTCTAATTATTACCAAAAAAATTAAAAAATTCTTAAAGTTGATAAAAATTTTTGACAGGTAACTAACCTCATTTTTTTTTAAATTTGACCAACTTTAAAAAATCACCCAGGCTTTATTTATGAAAGTTAAGAAATGATTTTTAGATTAAATTGAACAAAAAAGATTCTATTTTTGGTTAAAAAAGTCAGATTTATTCTAATTATTACCAAAAAAATTGAAAAAATTCTTAAAGTTGATAAAAATTTTGGACAGTTAACTAACCTAATTTTTTAAAAAAATTGACCAACTTTAAAAAATCACCCAGGATTTATTTATGAGAATTAAGAAATGATTTTTGGATTAAATTGAACAAAAAAGATTCTATTTTTGATTAAAAAAGTCAGATTTATTCTAATTATTACCAAAAAATTAAAAAAAAATTTAATGTTGATAAAAATGTTTGACAGTTAACTAACCTAACTTTTTAGAAAATTTGACCAACTTTAAAAAATCACCCAGACTTTATTTTTGAGAATTAAGAAATGTTTTTTTGGATTAAATTGAACAAAAAAGATTCTATTTTTAATTTAAAAAGTCAGATTTATTCTAATTATTACCAAAAAAATTAAAAAAATTCTTAAGGTTGATAAAAATTTTTGACAGTTAACTAACCTAACTTTTTAGAAAAATTTGACCAACTTTAAAAAATCACCCAGACTTAATTTTTGAGAATTAAGAAATGATTTGTAGATTAAATTGAACAAAAAGGATTGTATTTTTGATTAAAAAAGTCAGATTTATTCTAATTATTACCAAAAAAATTTAAAAAATTCTTAAAGTTGATAAAAATTTTTGACAGTTAACTAACCTCATTTTTTAAGAAATTTGACCAACTTTAAAAAATCACCCAGACTTCATTTTTGAGAATTAAGACATTATTTTTGGATTAAATTGAACAAAAAAGATTCTATTTTGAATTAAAAAAGTCAGATTTATTCTAATTATTACCAAAAAAATGAAAAAAATTCTTAAAGTTGATAAAAATTTTTGACAGTTAACTAACCTAACTTTTTAGAAAAATTTAACCAACTTTAAAAAATCACCCAGGCTTTATTTTTGAGAATTAAGAAATTATTTTTGGATTAAATTGAACAAAAAAGATTCTATTTTTGATTAAGAAAGTCAGATTTATTCTAATTATTATCAAAAAAATTAAAAAAATTCTTAAAATTGATAAAAATTTTTGACAGTTTTTAACCTAAAATTTAATCAACTATGAACTCTTTCATAAATTTCTCATAAATAAAACGCCAATTTATACATTGTAACTATTTGTATTTATTGTGAGAAATATACAAGTCCAGTATATTTTAGAAAATAAACACAAGTCAGCAAAATCTACCTCTTACAAAGTAACATTATGGCTTTATTTCAATCTGTTTGTTTCTTCGAGTTAGTTGATGAAAATGGGGTCAACGTACTTCCCAAAGCGAATAACTAGCAAAAATATACAAACTGTAAGGTAAATATTTTGGGTTGATTTCGTTTTAACCATCCACCATTTAAACCTAAACTATTTTTTATACGTTTCTAAAATTAATACCTTTACGACTTCCTGAAATTATTATACACAAATCGAAACGACTTTATTCTCGTTCGTCCACCCACATTTCGATCCTTTATACGACACTCAAGTCGTTCCAGTTTTCGGCTCGAATGCGAACTTCTAAATTAAACTCATCTATTCGCGAAAATTACATAAGCACCTTTGGAGTGTGAGTTTGGTGTTTATGAACGGTTACATTGGGTTATTAATTATGAGAATAAGGCTCGTTTTGATTTACTCGTGCGGAAATCGTGTGCCATCTTGCGTGTATTAAAACCACCTGGGGCTTTCGAGTTTCGAGCTTAGCTCTTCGACCCACTTCCTGTTATAACCAAACATGTGCATATCTGTTAATCGATCACGTTAACTTATGTCCTTTGTAGTGGAAATATTATCCATTTCTGGTATGTTATTGCATTCGAGTGTAGTCTTCGATTGTATCTTTGTTTAATGCTGTATAAAATTATGAGAGAAAATGCTTTAAATGTCTGTAAATTTATGGTAATGTTTAATAACGAGGAAGAGTTTGAGACTTGACATCTTCATTTTTCGATTAATTTTAAAAATTTATCAAAAATTCATTTTTAAAGATTTTGATTTGATTTTTGTTCTAAATGAAACTAAAAACATTCTAATTTTAATTAAAAAAGATCTTTTTATTCCAAGTGTTGTCAAAAAAATTTAAAAAATTTTCAAAGTTGATAAAAAATTTTTGACATTTTTAACCTAATTTTAAAAAATCGATCAACTTTAAAAATTCATCAAAAATTCATTTTTAAAGATTTTTATTTGATTTTTTTTTAAATGAAACTTAAAACATTCTAATTTTAAATAAAACAGGCCGTTTTATTCTAAACGTTGTCAAAAAAATTAAAAAAAATTTCAAAGTTGGTAAAAAATTTTTTAGGTTAGAAAATTAACCATTTTTTAAAAAATTCATCAAAAATTCATTTTTAAAAATTTTGATTTGATTTTTTTTCTAAATGAAACTTAAAACATTCTAATTTTAATTAAAAAAGACCGTTTTATTACAAGTGTTGTCAAAAAAATTAAAAAAATTTTCAAAGTTGGTACAAATTTTTTTAGGTTAGAAAATTAATCATTTCTTAAAAAATTCACCAAAAATTCATTTTTAAAGATTTTGATTTGATTTTTTTTCTAAATGAAACTTAAAACATTCTAATGTTAATTAAAAAAGACCATTTTATTCCAAGTGTTGTCAAAAAAATTAAAAAAATTTTCAAAGTTGGTAAAACTTTTTTGACACTTAACCTTAAATTACAAAATCGATCAATTTTAAAAATTCATCAAAAATTCATTTTTAAAGATTTTGATTTGATTTTTTTTCTAAATGAAACTTAAAACATTCTAATTTTAATTAAAAAAGGACGTTTTATTCCAAGTGTTGTCAAAAAAATTAAAAAAAAAATTTCAAAGTTGGTAAACATTTTTGACACTTTTCTAACTTAAGAAATAAATTTTAAAAATTCATTAAAAATTCATTTTTAAAAATTTTGATTTGATTTTTTTCTAAATAAAACTTAAAACATTCTAATTTTAATTAAAAAAGGTCGTTTTATTTCAAGTGTTGTCAAAAAAATTAAAAAAATTTTCAAAGTTGGTAAAAATTTTTTTAGGTTAGAAAATTAACCATTTTTTAAATATTCATCAAAAATTCATTTTTAAAGATTTTGATTTGATTTTTTTTCTAAATGAAACTAAAACATTATAATTTTAATTAGAAAAGACCGTTTTATTCCAAGTGTTGTCAAAAAAATTAAAAAAAATTTCAAAGTTGATAAAAATTTTTTTAGGTTAGAAAATTTACCATTTTTTAAATATTCATCAAAAACTCTTTTTTAAAGATTTTGATTTGATTTTTTTTCTAAATGAAACTTAAAACATTCTAATTTTAATTAAAAAAGACCGTTTTATTCCAAGTGTTGTCAAAAAAATTAGAAAAATTTTCAAAGTTGATAAAAAAATTTTGACACTTTTAACCTAAAATTAGAAAATCGATCAATTTTAAAAATTCATCAAAAATTCATTTTTAAAGATTTTGATTTGATTTTTTTTCTAAATGAAACTAAAAACATTCTAATTTTAACCAAAAAATACCGCTTTATTATAAATCTTGTCAAACGACTTAGAACTAACTCTTAAGATATCAATGTTTTAAAAAGGCAATTTCTTTGATTTACAATTAAAAAGAAATTTCTAAAAATCGAGGTTTGGTCAAAAGAATCTGAACTTGATTAATTTTAATTAAGAAAAATATAAACTTTCGAAAGTTTCAAACCGTATTAAGATATCACCTTTAATTCTCGAGTTACAACTTTTAAAATTTGATATTTTTAAAACCAGCGATTTTCTTTGATATAAAATTTTTAAAAAATTCTAAAAAATCTGGATTTTATGGAAAAAATTTAAATTTGGTCAATTTTAAAAGAAAAAAGTATGACGTTTCTAAAATTTTAAACCGTATGAAAATATCAAGTTTAGTTTTTGAGTTACAACCCTTTAAAATCGGACATATTTTAAAATAACCAAATATGTACTTTGATGCGACAAAAAAAATTTCTAAAAAAATTTGATTTTATTTAGGCGGAGAAAATCCAACTAATTTTAAAACAAAAATAAATAAACTTTTTAAATTTTAAAACAGTTTTGAGATATCACCCCTAGTTTTTGAGTTACAACCCTTAAAAATTGAATTTTTTAAATAAGTAATTTTTTTATATAAAATTTAAATTTTTTTTAAAAATCTAGATTCTATCGAAAAAATCTAAACTTAATCAACTTTATAAGAAAAAAATATAAACTTTCTAAATTTTAAAACCGTTTTTAGATATCACCCCTAGTTTTTGAGTTACAACCCTTAAAAGTTGGATTTGTTAAAAGAGCCAATTTCTTTGATTTTATTTTTGAAAATTCCAAAAAAATATAAATTTTATCGAAAAAATCTAGATTCAGTCAATTTTAAAAGAAAAAGATGTTAAATTTTAAAATTTTTACACCGTATTAAAATATCACAACTAATTTTTGTTACAACTCTTAAAACATGACCTTTCTTAAAACAGTCAATTTCTTAAAAATTAAAAAAATTCTAGAAAATCAAAATTTGCTTAAAAAGATCTAAATTTGGTCAAATTTTAAAGATAAAAGTATAAGTTTTTTAAATTTTTATACTGTTTCAAGATATCAGCCCTAACTCTTAAGTTACAACCCTTAAAAGTTGACCTGTCTTGAAACAACGAATTTCTTTGATTGGAAATTAAAAAAAAATAAAAAATCTAAATTTTATTGAAAAAAATCAAAATTTTGTAAAATTTAATAATAGAAAGTATAAGTTTTTTTTTAACTTAAAACCGTATAAAGATATCACCCTTAATTCTTGAGTTACAACCCTTAAGAGTTGACACTTTTAAAACAAGGGATTTCTTTGATACAAAATTTTTAAAAAATTCGGATTTTTGTCAAAAATTTATTTTTAAAGATTTTGATTTGATTTTTTTTCTAAATGAAACTTAAAACAGTCTAATTTTAATTAAAAGAGGTCGTTTTATTCCAAGTGTTGTCAAAAAAATTAAAAAAATTTTCAAAGTTGGTGAACATTTTTGACATTTTTCTAACTTAAGAAATTAACTTTAAGAATTCATCAAAAATTCATTTTTAAAGATTTTGATTTGATTTTTTTTCTAAATGAAACCTAAAACATTCTAATTTTAATTTTAAAAGGCTGTTTTATTCCAAGCGTTGTCAAAAAAATTAGAAAAATTTTCAAAGTTGGTAAAAATATTTGAAAGTGTCAAATATTTTTACTACTCTAACTTAAGAAATTAATAATTCCACCAAAAACTTATAAAATTTGTAAAAATTCCACCAAAGCTATCTAAATTTTTAACAATTCCACCAAAAACTTGCTGAATTTTTAAAAAATACATTAAAATTAAAATTAATTTCGTCAAGAATTGATTATATTCTTAAAAATTTCACAAAAATAAAAAAGTAATAATAAAAATTTCACAAAAGTTATTTAAATTGAACATAATTTCACCAAAAATTATTAAATTTGGAGACAATTCTACTAAAAACTTAGTGAATTTTTTAAAAATTCCACCAAAAATCAATGAAATTGGTAAAACTTCCACGAAAAACTTACTATATTCGTAAAAATTCCACCAAAGTTACCAACATTTTTAACAATTCCACCAAAAACGTACTAAATTTTTTCAATTTTCCACCAAAGCTATAAAAATGTTGAATAATTCCACCAAAAACTAACTGATTTTTAAAGAATACCACCAAAAACTTACCAAATTCATAAAAATTCTACTAAAATTACCAATATTTTTAACAATTCCGCCAAAAATGATTGAAGTTAATAAAAATTCCACCAAAGTCATCAACTTTTTTAAAAATTCCATCAAAAACATACTGAATTTTATAAAAATTCCACCAAAAATTAATAAAATTGGAAAAATTTCACTAAAAACTTACTAAATTCGTAAAAATTCCATAAAAAAACACTGAATTTTTTAAAAATTCCATCAAAAATGAATAAAATTCGCAAAAATTCCACCAGTGTTATCAAAATTTTTGATAATTCCACCAAAAATATACTGAATTTTTTAAAAATTCCACAAAAAATTAATACAATTTGCAAAAATTCCTCCAAAAACTTACTAAATTCATAAGAATTTTACCAAAAACACTGATTTTTTTTTATTCCACCAGAAATGAATAAAATTCGTAAAAATTCCAGCAATGTTATCAAAATTTTTGATAATTCCACCAAAAACATACTGAATTTTTTAAAAATTCCACCAAAAACTTACTAAATTCATAGGAATTTACCAAAAACACTGAATTTTTTTAAAATTCCACCAGAAATGAATAAAATTCGCAAAAATTCCACCAAAGTTATTAAAATATTTAACAACTACACCTACAACTTACTGTATTTTGTTATTCCACCAAAAACTTACAAAAATCCTAAAAATTACACCGAAATTGTGAACTTTTTTAACAATTCTACCAAGAACTTGCCAAATTTTTTAAAAATTCCACCAAAATGTCCAAATTCTTTTAAAATTCCACCAAAAATCAATCAAATTAGAAACAATTTCATTAAAAATTAACTAAAACCTTGAAAATTCCATCAAAAACTTAGTAGTCATAAAAATTCCACCAGGTACTAAAATTTTTAATAATTCTACCAAAAATAATGAATTTTTTAAAAATTCCACCAAAAAACTTACAAAATTTCTAAAAATTCCACCAAAAATTTACCACTTTTTTTTAAATTCCACCAAAAACTTACTAAATTCGTAAAGCTTCCACCAAAGTTACCAAAATTTTGATCAATTCAACCAAAAACAATAATTTTCTTTAGAAGAATGCTAAAAATAAAACTAAAGTGGTTAATTTTAAAAATTCATCAAAAATTCATTTTTAAAGATTTTGATTTGATTTTTTTTTCTAAATGAAACTTAAAACATTCTAATTTTATTTAAAAAAGACCGTTTTATTCCAAGTGTTGTCAAAAAAATTAAAAAAATTTTCAAAGTTGGTAAAAATTTTTGACACTTATCTAACTTAAGAAATTAAATTTAAAACTTCACCAAAAATTCATTTTTAAAGATTTTGATTTGATTTTTTTTCTAAATGAAACCTAAAACATTCTAATTTTAATTTAAAAAAACCATTTTATTCCAAGTGCTGTAAAAAAAAAATTAAAAAAATTTTCAAAGTTGGTAAACATTTTTGACACTTTTCTAATTTAAGAAATTAATTTTAAAAATTCATCAAAAATTCATTTTTAAAGATTTTGATTTGATTTTTTTCTAAATGAAACTTAAAACATTCTAATTTTAATTTAAAAAACCCATTTTATTCCAAGTGCTGTAAAAAAAAAAATTAAAAAAATTTTCAAAGTTGGTAAAAATTCTTTTACACTTTTAACCTAAAATTAGAAAATCGATCAATTTTAAAAATTCATCAAAAATTCATTTTTAAAGATTTTGATTTGATTTTTTTTCTAAATGAAACCTAAAACATTCTAATTTTAATTAAAAAAGACCGTTTTATTCCAAGTGTTATCAAAAAAATTAAAAAAAATTTCAAAGTTGGTAAACATTTTTGATACTTTTTTAACTTAAGAAATTAATTTTAAAAATTCATCAAAAATTTATTTTTAAAGATTTTGATTTGATTTTTTTCTAAATTAAACTTAAAGCATTCTAGTTTTAATTAAAAAAGACCGTTTTATTTCAAGTATTGTCAAAAAATTAAAAAAAAATTCAAAGTTTGTAAAAAATTTTTTTAGGTTAGAAAATTAACCATTAAAAAAAAATTCATCAAAAATTCATTTTTAAAGATTTTGATTTGATTTTTTTTTCTAAATGAAACCTAAAACATTCTAATTTTAACTAAAAAAACCGTTTTATTCCAAGTGTTGTCAAAAAAATTAAAAAAAATTTCAAAGTTGGTAAAAAATGTTTGTACTTCTTAAGGAAATATATTCGAGAAAATATTCTCGATTCCGGACTTCGATCCCAATCCGATTACGCGCCCTAGATACGAGAACGCGAAGCACGGTTTTACGTGTATAAATTTTAAACATAATGAGGTCGATAACTGGAATCGAGTGTCATGTTAATTGCCCGTAGTGTACTCGAGCATTCGCGATGGGAATGCAAGATGAAGTGTTTTCCCTAAAATGGAAATTACATTAACCAATTAAGAAGCTTGTAACCTTTCGCTTGATTAAGGTAAACGTACAAACAAAAATTTACAAACGTATTACATTATGTAGGTACTTGAAGAGGATATGTTATGTAGACGTTTGAAAAAGGATAGATTGCAATCCCATACAAATATGTGAAAGAAAGTTAAGGTTACTAAAGGTTACTTAGAACTATCATTTTCAGAACAAATTTCCCAAATATTCATTCACTAGGTGATTGCTACAAGTGTGAACACGCCCTAAAATTACTCTCTAGATATTTTATGCATACTTTAAAGAAAGTTAAGGTCAATGAATTAAAAAAAACTAAAATATTACACACTCAAGATTAACTAAAGATAAAGTACTCTTAAAAGCAAATGTTAAAAGCACAACTATAAAATTCTTTCTTCCCATACTATTTTTAAACGACTTAAAACCTTTAAAGCCTATCAAAACCTTTCATATTTAATCAACTAAAGTGGTCGTAATGTTCTCATTTTTTTACATTACTTAAAAACTAATTAAAGCTTCCAATCTTTTTTTTCCAATTAACTAATACGGTTGCAAATATGTAGTAAAAATTGTTTTATGTTTGTGGGACTTTAACTCGCATCAAACGATGAGAAAACGACCTCCTTCTCGCCCTTTATAGCGTTGACGCCATTCCCAGGGCAGCGTTAAATGATTCATTGTTATTAGCGTGTCGCATTGTGAGTATTTTCATATTGATTTACGATACGCCGTCAATGCGTTTATAGCGAAAGGCTTTTGTCGATGGACTAGACTACATGTATAGCTGAAACGTCCGTTTCGAGATTCTTTTCGCCAGACGCCGGCTGCTGCCGCTAATAAAGATTTATCGGGACGTCGACGTTATTGCGTCCGGCCTCGTCTGAATTTATAGACGATTTATAGAAGGCGAGAGTTATATGAACGAGTTTATACTGGTACATATATAACACTCGAGTGTTGATCAGATGAATTAAGAGAGTATGTTAGTTAAGAAATAGCCAGATATTTGTTCATTCGATGATTGCAATAAGTATACACACGTCTTAAAATCGATCTCTGGATACATTCATTTTAATTATTTAATTAAGATTAAAAAAAAAACATCTTTAAAGAGGAATATTGTTATTATTAGGAGAAGGACGAATTGGATTTGGAGGATTGGATTTTTTTATTGATGATCCTAGTCTACAAGCACAGAACCGATACAACATTAAGAGGCGAGAGAGAATTTTGTAGTTAAATAGTAAGTGGTTAAGGTCTCCTACTTCAGTTTCACATCTGAAATCTGGAGACGACACGACCTTTATTCAAAATCTGTAGAGTTAAGTTGGGAAACAGGCACATTCAAACTTTAATCTGATCACAGTAGAAGAAAACTTGCAAGAAGCATACTCTCTCGCATACCACTGCATGCCACAACTGGATTAACGTGTAATATCTTGGGTGTTTCAGAGGGTTTTAATTAAAGTCTAACTGGGGTTACCATATTAGATTTCTTTATTTAACTTTCGGTTACACTTGGTGATCGTTTAATCGGTAGTCTATTTTCCTTGAGTCGGCGAACCCATTAATAGGTTTTAACACGTTGAGTGCCACGCGGTTTTATAACAACTTCTGCGTCAGGCCACTGGTGACTGTCGCGGCCTAAGCGAAAAGTTGTGTCAGTCACTGATGACTGACGTGGCCTGAACGGAAAGCTGGGTGTTAGTCATCAATGATTGAAATGGCAGTCAACGTGTTAAATGCTGACTCGATGAATTACAATATATTGCGTACTTTGCGGTATTCCTTTACAATTTCTTATTATTAATATCACTACAAACGCATACTGCATGGTTCCGTTATTTTAAAATTTTTTCCAGTGACTATTCCAAACTGAGCAAACTTCCTTTTTCTTGAAAATCGATAGTATTTCTCTTGTTGATAAACCTACGATTAAAAGTTTGCTATCCTGTGAGAGGATTGGAATTCTTACTATTGGAAAAGAAATGTGTTATTATTGGAACATTCGTCAAATGACAACTATTCGCTAAATATAATATATTTGATATATTTATCTTATAATTAAGAATGGATTTTACCTACTTCAATGTTCAGCTAAATAAGCGCTTGTTGACTGGCATAAATAGTCTATTGGATTGTTCAGAAAGGAATTTTGTTCTTTTTTTTTGAGAAAATAAAAGAAGATTTTATCTTAATTCGTATAATGTATAAATATTTTATTAAATTACTATACTTCATTTAATAACTAGGAGGAGTGATTTGAATTTTGCGCGCCAAAATAGTGAGCTATTATTGGTCGCTCCGCAGTCAAGTTTACGAAGACGAAAAATTTGGTTTATGTCGTTTATTGTTTTTGGCGTTTGAGGTTAGGTGCTTTACCTAATTTGTCAACTTGTTTCTCGCTTTTTCGTTGTGCTCAAATGGTTGCGATCAAAAAATATATAAGTTCGAAGAAGGTATGATACGATGTCATCTGTTGAATATAATAAGTCAACACAAGAAACGTCTTTTGGATAAATTTTGAACAATGTACGTATAGATAAATGGCCATAGAGATATTTGGTATGTTCCAGAATACTACACTCAAACGCTTGGTGTTTTGTTGGTTACATAAATGTGACTGGTTTGAAGTTTAGAATTCAAATTTGCCGCTAAAAATGTTTAGTGTATTTTTCAGTTACTTTTTCCTATATAAATGGGGTTTTGAGATTCACTCCTCCTAGTTATTAAATGAAGTATAGTTCTAATTATTATCAAAAAAAAATTTTTAAAAATCTTAAAGTTGGAAACATTTTTTGACAGGTGACTAACCTAACTTAAAAAAAAAAATCGACCAACTTTAAAAAATCGTCCAGACTTCATTTCTGAAAATTAAGGACTGATTTTTGGTTTAAATGAAAAATAAAAGATTGTGTTTTGATTTAAAAAAGGCAGATTTTTTATAATTCTTACCAAAAAAATTAAAAAAATTTCCAAAGTTGGTAAAAATTTTTAACGGTTTCAACCCAACTTTTTTTAAAAAATCCACCAACTTTAAAAAATCACTGAGACTTTATTTTTTGGAATTAGAAATTGATTTTTCGTTTAAATTAAAGCTAAAAGATTCTATTTTCAATTAAAAGAGATATTTTTTTCTATTGTTACAAAAAAAAAAAAAAAAATTAAAAAAATTTTCAATTTCTTTTGAAATCATCGAATTAGTTTGACGTTTAGAAACGTCAATAATTCGCTTGTCAGCAATTCTGCGCCGAAATTAGTCGATTTTCGTTAGTTCGGTGAAAACTGAGGGCAAAAAAAGACGGCGCTGCTCGTTTACTACTTTGTTATATGTGCCGCATATATTGGCCATTCTGACCTAAAGTCTTTTGCCATCTCTTTGGTAGTAATATGCTTTTATGCTCATAAAATGTTTGGTTTTTGCTGGCAAAAAAACTAATCGAGGTGGTTTTTGATCTCCTCATTTAAAATGAGAAGTTTTGCCGCCTAAAAAATTTTGTAGTTACCGGAACAAATAATCTGAAGATGTCAGATCTAGAAAATATGGTTGATGTGGCGTTGCGTGCGCCGTCTTTTATAAAACTTGTTTCCTGTCTTTTGTATAAAATTCGTATTCATTGTAATAAAACGCTCTCTTGTAAGTTCGATTCGGTGTGTTTCATTTCGAAATTAGTGCCCTTAAATTTTCTTCTTTAAGTACTCAAACTATTCATAAACACTTTCGGCTATTCGCGATACGAACGAGACCGTTAACATAACACCATTGAACCTGTAAAAGCTTTTGGCGAGTGACCAAACTTGTATACGGATAAAACACTACACCTTTTCTATTGCTTAATGCTGACCTTTTTTTCATTAAAGTGCATTATTCAATTTATCAAAAATTCAAAAAAAAAGATTCTTTTAAAATCCCACTAAACAGACAGCATCATCTTTTTTTGGTGTATATCGGCTTTGAAAATGCTTTGAGTCGGTTGATCTTTTTTTGCTCCATGATTTCTTGCGTTTGATTAATTATATACAACCCATTTTTCGTCCCCAGTAATAATGCGTTTCAAAAATGGATTGTTTTTATAACGTTTAAGAAACGAATCACAGGCGTCAACGCGACGATACAAATTTCTTTCTGTGAGAATATGGAGAACCTATACATCGAGTTTAAACCCAAGAAAACTGGACTAACAGGATGGCCCAATCTACGATAATCGCCCGTCACCCTTTAACGTCACTGCCAAGCTTAGCGTCTCTGTCTTACACCCGACTGTCTTACACCCAACTTCCTGTCTTACACTCGACTGAAACCACAAGTGACGTCAAACTAGCGGCTGTGCATAAAATTTCAATGATTGAACCATCCTATTAACCCAATATCCTCGGATGTAACCCATATTCGCTTTTGGAAATCCTACAATGTATGTGGTATCCACTTATACTCTTTTCGCGGAAAGATATCTCATGCGTCATTAATTAATTATATTATCCTAGACTACTATTTTCGGTTTTCGTCTCTATCTAACATATATGATTAAATAAAGAAAAAAATATTTGACATATGTCGAGAAAACGGTGACAAGTAATGACGCATTAGACATCTTTCCGCGAAAAGTGTATAGCTGCAATTTGTCGCAGATACAGACCATTTTTCAAAATCAGATGGTACGTTTATTGGTGGTACATTTCTCGATGGTGATCTTTTCTTCTGTAGTTCAAATAGCATCCAAACTATGTAGTCCAAGGTTAAACCCAAGAACACTGGACTAACAGAATGGTCCAATCTGCGATAATCGCCCGTCACCTTTTAACGTCATTGCTAAGCTTAGCGTCTTTGTCTTATACTCAACTGTCTCACACTCGATTCTCTGTCTTAAGCCGGTTACTCACTTTGTGGTACTTTCAAAGTAACTTAGCTTGAAATAAATTTGAGAAGTACTTGTTCGAGTCGGAGCAAGTTGTACACATTATGCGCCCACTTTCAATGTTACAAGTTTTTCGGGAAGTGCAAGTTGAAGGACGAGTAAAGTAATTAAGGAATTATGGCTTCCGTTTTTCGAGTTTTGAGAAAACCTGTGTTACTACAGCCAAATAAAGTGGCTTTTGTAATTTTCATGTCTGTTTTTTTCATAATTTTCTGGGTAAAAGCAAAAGTTCAGGTATAAATTCTACACCAAGGGGAACTTTTGACTTAGAAGTTGAAGGAGTTATTACACTAAGATCTTGGCGAATAGATCAAGACAACATTACATGCCTGTTGCATATACAAAAAGTCACGAGGGAACCAAACTCTGAAGCAAAAGATGTCAGGGAAGAATTTGCGAAATATTTCGACGCTGCCAAGCCAAAACGGCATAAAAGCCATTAACCTAATTTTTCAGAAAACGCAAAAAATGATTGACATAATGAATCTTAAATGGCTTTTACGCAAACTTTAAACCAATTTTATAGCGAATGAAGTTTGTTTGCGGGTATACCGCTTTAACTGTTGCATGCAGATTTAAAAATGCTACTCAACGGTGCAGCTAACTAAAAAATGGCCATTCTGGCGTTTAAGCCGTTTTGGCTTGGCAGCGTCGATTTAATGAATGAAGCCAGAAAAAATATCAACTGTCAAAGTAATCCCCGATTGAAGCCTGTTTCCTCACCGAATTCCAATTTTAGCAAAAGTAAACCAATGCGGTTTATATACATCACAGGAACCAGTACCACTTCTTTCGTTAGCCCTCAATTTAGCCTTGCTATTAGGAAATGTAGCCATAAGCGAGTCTTTCTTTTTCATTTATCTATGGTGACTTCCGAAGAAAACTCATTTTGTATTCGTTTCCACGCATCGTATATTTCGTTCCGGTTTTTAAGTAATTTATGAGATGCATTCCAAATTACCTTTTCTTTTTGGTAAATATTCAAAAACCTTAAAGTTAAATCTTTATTTCACTCCATTATTCCCCAATCACTTTTAACACTCCTACTTCCTATACTCTGCATAATGTAGAGTGCGCATAGAAGTAAAGAAATTATTTACTCGTCCCCTTTGACTTGCGAAAGTTTTCCGAGCTACGAGAGGAAATAGAAGTTCTTCCCTGAGTTTATGCGATTCTTCATACACACAACTTGCTACTTGCCAAATACTTTCTAATTACTTGGCAAGTATTGCGTAGTGAGCAGCCGGTTTTACACTCGACTGAAACCACAACAAAACCGTCAACAGTGACGTCAAACTAAATCTCAACGTATACACATCTTATTAGATTGAGCCATCCTGTTAGTCCAGTATCCTTGGGTTAAACCCAGTTTTTCAAGTGGTTAATGGTTGAATTTGATAAATTTAACCTCTAACTTTCCAGAATGTGGTGTATCTTCGACATCAAAATTGCTGGATTGAAATTTTTTAAACCAGTGCTCACAATGGTGTACTGTCAACATTTTCGTACAAATCGGTTAATTTCTTTCTGGTTTGAACAGCATTTTTACCTTTTCTATAATAAAAGTTTATTTTGTATAATCAAAGTTTTAATATTTTTGTTTTAAAGTATCGTTTTTTTTTGAGCAAATTCTAATTGTATAAGTATGTGTACGGTGTAAGTTCTCGGTGGGTGGCGAAACGACAAAGCAAATGTTATAAACGCTCGGTTGCAACGTGTTGTTGAGCATGTTTCATTATGCCAGTACGTCTCTTGCAAACACCCAAACGTTTCCTCCGTTTGTTAGCACTCCAGTGTAGAGTATCTGGCGCACACGCAGGTAGGCACCTAATGATCTAGTTAGCTAGTCAAGTGCATTGTGTGTGTGTGTCCGGATACCGTTTTAAGAACTCCCACTCCCGTACGTGGGCGCGTGTCGCGGCCAACTCGCGGAGATAAATAAATATACATTTTATGTCTTCATAGTTTCACGTCCAACGCAACTATACTTACGTTCACTCATACTCATTTCTTCTTAATACTTAGAAAGTATATACTACGAATACTCGTACAACTCTTAAAGAACAATGGTGTCAAACGATGAGTTGACGGCTTTTGTGTGTCAACCGATTGACACCGTTTCAAAGACGGTTACGCCACCGGTCTTCATCAATCCACTCACCTACCTACACTTTGTAGGTACACACTTTGAGCGGATGCTGAAGCAATTACAAAGTGCGCTCGCGGCCGTTACACGTCGGGCCTTCTTCGCAAATCTCCTCTCGCCTTAAATCCGGACTTTGTTTATGGTTCGGTCGCGAAACCGTCGTAAAGACGTCACATTATATTGTTGTCTGGTCTTGTCCCGGCGCGGCGTATAATAATGTTCACCGACCTTAATAATACGGCAGGGGCGGTGGGCGCGAGCGAATTTATGCGTTCTGGAGCGCCGTTTTAATTACGCAATCGCTACGGCGACCCACGGCCTCATTACATGACGTTCTTTAATCTTACCACATCGCCGGAGGTCTTCAAATCTGATAATCTATTTTCGCTTCGTATTTATTATAATTTTAACAAGTTTAATTTATTAATTTTTCTTTAACTACGTTGGAGGTCTTTTATAGACGGTATATACACAATCTGAATTGATAGGGCGTCTTATCCGTTCCGATCTCAAGGAGATCGCCCATTAGATTCAATTAACCGCTTGCTCACCGATCGTATACCGACCTGCCACTGCGCAACATCTCTTGGCTAACATGATGGAGCTATATCACAGTAGCAATGAACTAAGTTGCAGAAGTCTGTACATGGTATTTAAATAGATAGGTACCTGGGTTAGTATTGACGTAACTTTATTACCGAAGCGGAAAGAAAATTAATTAGACATTCATGAAGGAAACTCATAAAGTGGGTTTCTTACTTAATACTAGAATAATAAGGAATGATGAAAATAATGAAGTAGTTCTCTTAGTTAATATGTAACTTTTCTTATTGAAGTAAAAAAAAATTAAACCAAGCATCTCTTAACTCTCTCATGGACGGACATTCTTGTGGTTCGCTTGAAATACTATACCATGAGTTAAGATTTGATAAGAGATGCGGCTTTTGTGAACACGTGACCTATAGTTAACGCGAAATGGCCGAGGACCGATGGTCACATAAAAACCGGAGAAATTTAAGGACTTGGCCTGTCACACCGGTGTCCTATCTTATCTCCACTGTCGAGATGTGCAATTTTACGGACGTACCCTGGACCGCTCCTCGGAGGAATGAACCTACGGGCCTTACTTCTCTTGGAATGCTCACCACGAAAAGTTATTTAAACCAAGCTGAAATTTCGTATAATTTTACTCCAAACGAAACATGTAATACTTCCGGTTACAACTATAGACTACAGTACACTCGCGATAGTATGAACACAAAAAGACAGTGGATCGTTTATACAAACGAGGGTGTAATTAAATAAGTTAACTTTATTTCTTAAACCTAACTCAGTTATACGTGAGCATTCTTAACACTTAAAAAAATCTGTAATTTTTTTTTGAATATTTTTTTGAGCAATTTTGGCCAAAACCGCCTTTTCTTGATTTGCTTTTAAGGGGATAATTTCACTTATATTTATAGAATTTTGGATTGACCATTCCAGAGCTATATTACATGTTTTAATTGCATCAAAATGGTAAAACTTTTTTTCAAAGCATTCATTTTCATCTTCATCTGAAGATGACATTTCTACATCTGCTGCCTCATCTTTGTCCAAATCTTCGATATCTGTAGCAGTGTAGTCAGCCTAAAATGAGAAGTTTGTGATTTTTATATCAACCTCTAAAATCACTTATGCTTCAACTTACTGGAGCTACTTCCTGTAGTAAATTCATTGTATCCCTAATAGCATCAGGGACCAAAGTTTTTTCACATCTTAATTTTTCCCTTAATATATTTAGTGGAATGTTATCTTCGTCTGCATCATCATTGTGTTCATTAAAATTTGGCAGTATTTTTCTCCAAGTTTTCTCAATTATTGTTGGGCTAAGTGTCTCTCATGCCGCAGATAAATGTATGATTGCATCTTTTAGTGAAATCTTATCGAGTGCTGTAGCTATTTCGTCTTCATTTGATACAACAAAACTGAGCAAATTATTTTTGTAGTATAGCTTGGTGAGCCTTAAAATATTTTGGTCCATGGATTAGATTAAAGGCGTAACGTTAGGTAGTAAGAATTTTACAAAGATAAGCCCATCTTTAGTTCTCAGTTCTGTTGCAGGCGGATGGATAGCGCGTTATCCACAAGAAGAACTACTTTCTGAAGTAACTTCTGAGCACGTAGAAAACATCTCACCTACGAATTATGCATATAATATAATTTCGAGATATAATCAGTCCTATGAAACAAATGGTAAAATTTTAACTTTTACCTCCGGTGCAAAATGTAGAAAAAACCATTCCTGAAAGAGGTTTCCGGTTATCCACGTCTTCTTAGTGCTTTTGTACAGCAATGGGTTGTTAAAATTCCTAAAACACCTTCGATTTTTTGATTTCTCTATCACTAGGGGTTTCAGCTTACGTGAGCCAGAAGCATTTACACATTTTTTCTAATTATTAACAAAAAAATTCTTAAAAACTCCTAAGATTTTGAAGTTAACCTAACATGTGAAAAATTTAGGTCAACTTTAAAAAATCATCCAGACTTTATTTATTAAAATGAAGAAAAGATTTTTGAAATATAAATAAATTAAAATGTCTATTTTTCACTAAACTTGACGCATTTTTTCTAATTATTACCAAAAAAATTTAAAAAATTCTTAAAGACACCAAAGATTTTCGGTTGAACTTAACCCAACTTTTCAAAAATTTGGCTCAACTTTAAAAAAATCTTCCAGACTTTATTTATTGAAATGAAGAAAAGATTTTTTAAATATAAATAAATTAAAATGTCTATTTTTCACTAAACTTGACGGATTTGTTCCAGTTATTACCAAAAAATTAAAAAAAATTCTTAAAGACACTTAAGATTTTTGATCTAACATAACCCAACTTTTCAAAAATTTGGCTCAACTTTAAAAAATCTTCCAGACTTTATTTATTGAAATGAAGAAAAGATTTTTTAAATATAAATAAATTAAAATGTCTATTTTTCACTAAACTTGACGGATTTTTTCTAGTTATTACCAAAAAATTAAAAAAAATTCTTAAAATTAATAAAAATTTTTGACAGTTCTAACTTCATTTTTTTTTTAATTTAACCAATTTTAAAAAATCATCCAGACTTTATTTATGAAAATTAAGAAATGATTTTTGGACTAAAATGAACAAAAAAGATTCTATTTTTGATTAAAAAAGTCAGATTTATTCTAATTATTACCAAAAAAAATTAAAAAAATTCTTAAAGTTGATAAAAATTTTTGACAGTTAACTAACCTAACTTTTTAGAAAAATTTGACCAACTTTAAAAAATCGTCCAGACTTTATTTACTGAAATGAAGAAAAGATTTTTTAAATATAAATAAATTAAAATGTCTATTTTTCACTAAACTTGACGGATTTTTTCTAATTATTACCAAAAAATTTTAAAAAAATCTTAAAAACACCTAAGATTTTTGAACTTAACCTAATTTTTCAAAAATTAGTCAATTTGAAAAAATGATTACTACTTTATTTTTAGGATCTAGGAATAGATTTTCATCTTAAATGAAAACTAAAAGATCCTATTTTAAGATAAAATAGCTAAATTTAAATCGTCATTGTCACAGGAATTTTAAAAAAATCTTAAAAACAGTTGTGTTTTCAAAAAACCTATCTACTAAAAATTTTAAGATGTTTAAAAAAATCACTACAGATTTATTAATACGAATTGAGAAATGATTTATATCTTAAATGAAAGCTAAAATGTTCTATTTTAAGGCAAAACATCTAAATTTGCGAGAGAATTAAAATAGAAATTAAGAAAAAAAAATTTAAGACCAACCTAATTTCTAAAAAATTAGCCAATTTTTAAAAAATCACTGTTGCTTTATTTATTGGATTTAAGAAACGATTTTCATTTTGAGTTAAAATTAAACGATTCTATTTTAGACTAGCACTTTCGAATTTGGATTGTAATCGCCACAAAAATTTAAAAAAATTCTTAAACATCGATGTTTTTAAGGAAACTTCTAAACATTTTGACAACTTTAAAAAATCACTACAAATTTATTTATAAGAATTGAAGAAAGATTTATGGATTAAATTAAAGGTTAAAGATTCTATTTTAAGATAAAATATTCATATTTGTATCATAATTGAAATAGGAATTTAAAAAAATTTTAAAGACTAACCTAACCTCAAAAAACTTAGTCAAGTTTTGAAAAATCATTATTGCTTTATTTAAAGGATTTAAGAAACGACTTTCATTTTGAATTAAAATTAAAAGATTCTATTTTAGAATAAAACTTCCAAATTTGGATTATAATCGACATAAAAATTAAAAAAAAATTCTTAAAGACAAAGTTTCTCAAGTTCAGTCAAAATTTTTCGATAACTAATTTTTTAAATATTTTCAGTAAGAATTAAAACAAATCTGTTTATTATGATTAAAAACAGACATTTCATTTTATCCTTCTTTAAATTTTTATTTCTTAATTTTCATAAATAAAGTGTGTGTGATTTTTTAAATTTTCTTAAATTTTTATGAGGTTATGTTCAGTTCGGAGAAAATTTTCCGATAACTTTGGTAATTTTTTAAAATTTTTCGGTAAGAATTAAAATAAATCTCTCAGTTATGATTAAAAATAGACATTTCATTTTATCCCTCTTTAAATTTTTATTTCTTAATTTTCATAAATAAAGTTTGTGGGATTTTTTAAATTTCCTTAAAAATTTCGGAGGTTAAGTTCGGTCAAAATTTTTCTATAAATTTGGGAATTTTTTTAAATTTTTCGGTAGGAATTAAAATAAATCTGTCAATTATAATTTTTTATTAAACTTGATGGATTTTTTCTGGTTGTTACCAAAAAATTTAAAAAAAATTCTTAAAAACACCTAAGATTTTTGAACTTAAACATGTCAAATATTTTGGTCAACTTTAAAAAATCGTCCAGACTTTATTTATTAAAATGAAGAAAAGATTTTTTAAATTTAAATAAATTAAAATGTCTATTTTTCATCAAACTTGACGGATCTTTTCTAATTATTACCAAAAAATTAAAAAAAAATCTTAAAGTTGGTAAAAATTTTTGACAGTTAAATAACCTAATTTTTTCGAAAATTTCACCAACTTTAAAAAATCGTTCAGACTTTATTTATTAAAATGAAGAAAAGATTTTTTAAATTTAAATAAATTAAAATGTCTATTTTTCATCAAACTTGACGGATTTTTTCTAATTATTACCAAAAAAAATAAACAAAAAAACTTAAAGTTGGTAAAAATTTTTGACAGTTAAATAACCTAATTTTTTGGAAAATTTCACCAACTTTAAAAAATCGTTCAGACTTTATTTATTAAAATGAAGAAAAGATTTTTTAAATTTAAATAAATTAAAATGTCTATTTTTCATCAAACTTGACGGATTTTTTCTAATTATTACCAAAAAAAATAAAAAAAAAACTTAAAGTTGGTAAAAATTTTTGACAGTTAAATAACCTAATTTTTTAGAAAATTTCACCAACTTTAAAAAATCGTTCAGACTTTATTTATTAAAATGAAGAAAAGATTTTTTAAGCATAAATGAATTAAAATGTCTATTTTTCACTAAACTTTACGGATTTATTCTAATTATTACCAAAAAATTAAAAAAAATTCTTAAAAACTCTTAAGATTTTTGAACTAATCAACCTAAATGTCAAAAATATAGGTCAACTTTAAGAAATCGTCCAGACTTTATTTATTGAAATAAAGAAAAGATTTTTTAAATATAAATCAATTAAAATGTCTATTTTTCACTAAGCTTGGCGGATTTGTTCTAATTATTGCCAAAAAATTTAAAAAAATTCTCAAAGTTGGTAAAATTTTTTGACAGTTAATTAACCAAACTTTTTAGAAAATTTGATCAACTTTAAAAAATCGCACAGAGTTAATTTATAAAGATTAAGAAATAATTTTTTCTTTAAATTAAAGCTAAAAGGTTCTATTTTGAACTAAAAAGATAAAAATTTGTTGTAATTATTACCAAAGAATTAAAAAAAATTCATTTATTGGTCTAATTTTAATCCTACATGGAGAAATAATCTATAAAACCGAAAGATATTTTAGTATAAACAATGACATTCCACTTTGAGGTTCTTATCCTTCGCAGTCAGCGAGAGGTTTCCCTTTTCTCAACTGTTGCATAACTCTAAACAATACGTTCGTTTCAGTGTCAATTCATTCGGTCTGGAATCTTGTGGGAAATGAATTCCGACCATCTAACGTAACGAAAAAAATTCTCCACGCCGTTTACTATTTCTCGCCGTAAGAGCGAACGGAATTTATTACATTTCCTGTAGCCGCATCGATTTTGCACGCCTCTTGAATACTATATTACGCTTTTAATGGATCTATTTGTTTATCGTTATATGCCAATTGAGCGTAAGTGTTACAAATCACCGTCGAAATGTTCTATTATTGCCTTTACGTCAAGTGTTTGTTTATAGATGATTTTACAATCGTATTGTACATATAAGTGTACATTTAATGACGGTAGGGCGTACGTACGGGATTTCTAATTTCATTTCAACAACATGTAATAAGCTCATGACTACGTACCGTCAATCATGTGTCCGATTCAGGTCACGTAAACAATTAGCGGATTGTGTAATACCCGGTTGTGTTCGCGACGTCTGGTTCAGTTATTTAGAACTCAAACGTTCTCATCAAGTATTCCACAACGCCGTCATATATCTCTTCGGCTTTTCGAGGCTGCTCTGAAACTATCTCACGTAGAGGATATTTATTTCAATTTTACCGGGGTCGACAGGTCGTAATTACTTCCTGCTTTAAATAAGGAACAATAACAACGTGGACTGCGGATTTATTTATTACTAGAAACGACCGGCGCGTCGGTTCGTTTTGATTCGGACTCGCACGTACCGAGTAGGTGTGATTTGTTCCTTGAGATACGTTAAAATAACTTATATTGTTATCGCGATAAATACACTTTCTTGTCGGGATTTATCGCCAAAGCGTTTAGGCGGGGAAAAATCGACGCCTTAAAATATTTTGCTTTACGAGCAGGAAACCGTACGGCAAACTTCTTACCTATGAGGTAACTGTCTCTAACCATATACATCTGTTCCCTATTACACATTACTAAACCATTCCTTTACTTCTTCTAATCTCTACTAGGGTAAACTCGCCAAATCTCGGCCATGCGCCTAAAGTCGGCCTTGCAGTTTTTCTATATGGATTTTGATAGAAAGGCCGACTTTAGGAAGCATTTTTAGGGGGGCCGACATTTGGGTAGTTCACCCTTAGTTTAGTTTAGTTTTATTTTTAGTATTTTTCTAAAAAAAAATATTCTTTTTGGTTGAATTGATCAAAATTTTGGTAACTTTGGCGGAAGCTTTACGAATTTAATTTCTTGATGGAATTAAAAAAAAAATTGGTACATTTTTGGTGGAATTCTTACAAATTTTGTAAGTTTTTTTGGTGGAATTTAAAAAAAATTCATTATTTTTGGTAGAGTTATTAAAAATTTTAATAACTTTGGAGGAATTTTTATTAATTTACTAAGTTTTGAATTCTCAAGGTTTTAGTTAATTTTTAATCAAATTGTTTCTAATTTGATTGATTTTTGGTAGAATTTTAAAAGAATTTGGACATTTTGGTGGAATTTTTAAAAAATTTGGTAAGTTTTTGGTAGAAATGTTAAAAATGTTGACAGTTTCGGTGTAATTTTTAGGATTCTTGTAAGTTTTTGGTGGAATAAAAAAAATCAGTAAGTTTTATGTGTAGTTGTTAAATATTTTAATAACTTTGGTGGAATTTTTGCGAATTTCATTCGTTTCTGATGGAATTAAAAAAAAATTCAGTGTTTTCGGTAAAATTCTTATGAATTTACCAAGTTTTTGGTGGAATTTTAAAAAAATTCAGTATGTTTTTGGTGGAATTATCAAAAATGTTGATAACATTGGTGGAATTTTTGCGAATTTTATTCATTTCTGGTGGAATAAAAAAAAAACAGTGTTTTTGGTAAAATTCTTATGAATTTAGTAAATTTTTGGTGGAATTTTTAAAAAATTCCGTATGTTTTTGGTGGAATTATCAAAGATTTGGATAACATTGGTGGAATTTTTGGGAATTTTATTCATTTCCGGTGGAATAAAAAAAAATTCATTATTTTTGGTAAGATTCTTATGAATTTAGTAAGGTTTTGATAAAATTTTCAAGGTTTTAGTTAATTTTTAATGAAATTGTTTCTAATTTGATTGATTTTTGGTGGGATTTTAAAAGAATTTGGACATTTTGGTGGAATTTTTAAAAAATTTGGTAAGTTTTTGATAGAATTGTTAAAAATGTTGACAATTTCGGTGTAATTTTTAGAATTTTTGTAAGTGTTTGGTGGAATAAAAAAAATTCAGTAAGTTTTGGTTGTAGTTGTTAAAATATTTTAATAACTTTGGTGGAATTTTTGCGAATTTTATTCATTTCTGGTGGAATTTAAAAAAATTCAGTGTTTTTGGTAAAATTCTTATAAGTTTAGTAAATTTTTGGTGGAATTTTTAAAAAATTTAGTATGTTTTTGGTGGAATTATCAAAAATTTTGATAACATTGGTGGAATTTTTGCGAATTTTATTCATTTCTGGTGGAATAAAAAGAAAACCGGTGTTTTTGGTAAAATTCTTATGAATTTAGTAAGTTTTTGGTGGAATAAAAAAAAAATTGGTAAATTTTTGGTGGAATTTTTACAAATTTTGTAAGTTTTTTGGTGGAATTTTTAAAAAATTCATTATTTTTGGTAGAATTATTAAAAATTTTAGTTACTTTGGTGGAGTTTTTATGACTTTACTAAGTTTTTGATGGAATTTTCAAGATTTTAGTTAATTTTTAATGAAATTGTTTCTAATTTGATTGATTTTTGGTGGAATTTTAAAAGAATTTGGACATTTTGGTGGAATTTTTAAAAAATTTGGTAAGTTTTTGGTAGAATTGTTAAAAATGTTGACAATTTCGGTGTAATTTTTAGGATTTTTGTAAGTTTTTGGTGGAATAAAAAAATTCAGTAAGTTTTAGGTGTAGTTGTTAAATATTTTAATAACTTTGGTGGAATCTTTGCGAATTTTATTCATTTCTGGTGGAATTTTAAAATAATTCAGTGTTTTTGGTAAAATTCTTATGAATTTAGTAAGTTTTTGGTGGAATAAAAAAAAAATTGGCAAATTTTTAGTGGAATTTTTACAAATTTTGTAAGTTTTTTGGTAGAATTTTAAAAAAATTCATTATTTTTGGTAGAATTATTAAAAATTTTAGTAACTTTCGTGGAATTTTTGCGAATTTTATTCATTTCTGGTGGAATTTTAAAATAATTCAGTGTTTTTGGTAAAATTCTTATGAATTTAGTAAGTTTTTGGTGGAATAAAAAAAAAATTGGCAAATTTTTAGTGGAATTTTTACAAATTTTGTAAGTTTTTTGGTAGAATTTTAAAAAAATTCATTATTTTTGGTAGAATTATTAAAAATTTTAGTAACTTTCGTGGAATTTTTGCGAATTTTATTCATTTCTGGTGGAATTTTAAAAAAATTCAGTGTTTTTGGTAAAATTCTTATGAATTTAGTAAGTTTTTGGTGGAATTTTTAAAAAATTCAATATGTTTTTGGTGGAATTATCAAAAATTTTAATAACATTGGTGAAATTTTTGCGAATTTTATTCATTTCTTGTGGAATAAAAAAAAATCAGTGTTTTTGGTAAAATTCTTATGAATTTAGTAAGTTTTTGGTGGAATTTTTGCAAATTGTATTAATTTTTGGTGGAATTTTTAAAAAACTCACTATATTTTTGGTGGAATTATCAAAAATTTTGATAACATTGGTGGAATTTTTGCGAATTTTATTCATTTTTGAAAGAATTTTTTAAAAATTCAGTGTTTTTTTATAGAATTTTTACGAATCTAGTAAGTTTTTAGTGAAATTTTTCCCATTTTATTAATTTTTGGTGGAATTTTTATAAAAGTCAGTATGTTTTTGATGGAATTGTTAAAAAGGTTGATAACTTTGGTGGAATTTTTATTAACTTTAACCATTTTTGGTGGAATTGTTAAAAATATTGGTAATTTTAGTAGAATTTTTGTGATTTTGGTAAGTTTTTGGTGGTATTTTTTTAAAATTCATTATTTTTGGTAAAATTATTAAAGATTTTAGTAACTTTGGTGGAATTTTTATGACTTTACTAAGTTTTTGATGGAATTTTCAAGGTTTTAGTTAATTTTTAATGAAATTATTTCTAATTTGATTGATTTTTGGTGGAATTTTAAAAGAATTTGGACATTTTGGTGGAATTTTTAAAAAATTTGGTAAGTTTTTGGTAGAATTGTTAAAAATGTTGACAATTTCGGTGTAATTTTTAGGATTTTTGTAAGTTTTTGGTGGAATAAAGAAAATTCAGTAAGTTTTAAGTGTAGTTGTTAAATATTTTAATAACTTTGGTGGAATTTTTGCGAATTTTATTCATTTCTGGTGGAATTTAAAAAAAATTCAGTGTTTTTGGTAAAATTCTTATGAATTTAGTAAGTTTTTGGTGGAATTTTTAAAAAATTCAGTATGTTTTTGGTGGAATTATCAAAAATGTTGATAACATTGGTGGAATTTTTGCGAATTTTATTCATTTCTGGAGGAATAAAAAAAATCAGTGTTTTTGGTAAAATTCTTATGAATTTAGTAAGTTTTTGGTGGAATTTTCAAGGTTTTAGTTAACTTTTAATGAAATTGTTTCTAATTTGATTGATTTTTGGTGGAATTTTAAAAGAATGTGGACATTTTGGTGGAATTTTAAAAAAATTTGGTAAGTTTTTGATAGAATTGTTAAAAATGTTGACAATTTCGGTGTAATTTTTAGGATTTTTGTAAGTTTTTGGTGGAATAAAAAAAAAATTAGTAAGTTTTAGGTGTAGTTGTTAAATATTTTAATAACTTTGGAGGAATTTTTGCGAATTTTATTCATTTCTGGTGGAATTAAAAAAAATTCATTGTTTTTGGTAAAATTCTTATGAATTTAGTAAGTTTTTGGTGGAATTTTTAAAAAATTCAGTATGTTTTTGGTGGAATTATCAAAAATGTTGATAACATTGGTGGATTTTTTGCGAATTTTATTCATTTCTGGTGGAATAAAAAAAAATCAGTGTTTTTGGTAAAATTCTTATGAATTTAGTAAGTTTTTGGTGGAATTTTTGCAAATTGTATTAATTTTTGGTGGAATTTTTAAAAAACTCAGTATATTTTTGGTGGAATTATCAAAAATTTTGATAACACGGGTGGAATTTTTGCGAATTTTATTCTTTTTTAATAGAATTTTTTAAAAATTCAGTGTTTTTTTTTACGGAATTTTTACGAATTTAGTAAGTTTTTAGTGAAATTTTTCTAATTTTATTAATTTTTTGGTGAAATTTTTATAAAATTCAGTATGTTTTTGATGGAATTGTTAAAAAGTTGATAACTTTGGTGGAATTTTTATTAACTTTAATCATTTTTGGTGAAGTTGTTAAAAATATTGGTAATTTTAGTAGAATTTTTATGATTTTGGTAAGTTTTTGGTGGTGTTTTTTAAAAATCAGTAAGTTTTTGGTGGAATTATGCAACGTTTTTGTAGCTTTGGTGGAAAATTGAAAAAAATTAGTACGTTTTTGGTGGAATTGTTAAAAATGTTGGTAACTTTAAATTTTTACGAATATAGTAAGTTTTTCGTGGAATTTTTACCAATTTTATTGATTTTGGGTGGAATTTTAAAAAAAATCATTAAGTTTTTAGATGAATTGTCTCCAAATTTAATAATTTTTGGTGAAATTATATTCAATTTAACTAACTTTTGTGGAATTTTTATTATTACTTTTTTATTTTTGTGGAATTTTTAAGAATCTAATCAATTCTTAATGAAATTAATCTTAATTTTAGTATATTTTTTAAAAATTTAGTTTTTGGTGGAATTGTTAAAAATTGCTTTGGTGGAATTTTTACAAAATTTTATAAGTTTTTGGTGGTATTATTAAAAATTTTAGTAACTTTGCATTTTTACAAATTTACTTAAATTTTTGGTGATATTTTCAAGAATTTAATTAGTTTTTTGTGAAATTTATTCAAATTTTTGCTCTGCATAAATTAAATATTTGATAATTATTAATAAACCGGTCGTTTTGACATTTCATGTGGCATTAGCGTGGTTAGAATAATAAATAACGTTTATGAAAATTGAACCAACTATTTTATCGGCCCAAATCGAAAATGACGGAAAGCTGGGACTTCGTTTAGGGCTTAAATCGGCCGTTTCGGGTCCAAAGGAGCCCCGATTCGCAGATAACGTTGCGTTATAAAGCCGTTTAGAAGGTTAGCCGGAAGCAGAGACGCGGAGCCGGTGGCTTTTTGGACAAAAAGTGTGTTCGAAAATTAACGAAAATGACAGGCGGACGATCGAGAATTTTAATTTCAATTAAATGGTAGGCAACATAATGGTCGGGAGAATGACGTCAAACCATTGAATCGTCCGGGAAGGAATTTCCAAAAAAAACTATTAAACTACTTTAATATATTATAATATAACTAACGATCAATTTTAAAATTCAGACAAATAACCCTCATAAAAGAAAGATTGTAACGTTATTATTCATTGCGTGCATACAAACGCCATGAAATTCTTAACACCACACAAGCAACTCTATACACAAGAACTATGCATTGTAGTATGAAATACGATTATGCAACACTAGTCATTGTCATTGCCGCCTTTGATACTTCTCCATGCAAAATTCCTCACACTCTAACGGGAAATACGAATAATGTGTATCCTCCGTGGTATTGCAAGTGGATACATACGCATTTACACGTTTCACCTTTCTTATCCAAAACAGTCTTTACATTATTCACAATCTACCATATCGTGTCGAATGTAACTCGTTAAAGTAGTAAACAAACGGCTTACACACGTTAAATACGTAAATCATTCCGACTATTATAAGATGTACCTTTTGAAAGCGTACACTACCAAAATATTTTGATAGATCATCGTAAAGATAATTACTCTTGCGTGAATGGGCGTCGAAGACATCGTCGTAGACCATCGTCGAAGACCATCAGCATTTTGCCAGTAATGGAAGTGAGGAAGTAATTCTATAATAAGACGTAGTCGGTTATGAGGAACGGTTCTCAATAATTCCACTTGAATGCGTTGATTGGATTCATCGTGGAAAAATGATGACGCCGTCAGTTCCTTTGTTTTTACGTAATTGATTATTGTATTGAAACATCTCATCATGATAATGTTGTATTATGCCTCGTAGCAATTTCTCCGGTTAACAATGTGTTAAACTGCAAACATTTCTCCTCGTAACGTTTGGCGCCAAGAACACCGTCGATTAACATCGTTGTATTATACGGGCGTACAATTTGTTCGCTTTTAAATTCCGCGCATATTCTGACATAAACGTAGGCGCGCATCACGTCTCCGCAAAGAAGCCAAACAAGTTGACGTCTTGCCAAGTGTCATTCCTCCGTGCACGCGGCGAATTTGTAAGCCGATCAGAAACGCAAATACTTTCCTCGATGCAATTTAGCGAATCAGAACTCCGTTTCTAACGGACTTTTACTACCATCATTGAATTCCAAGTGTGGTGGTCGTAAATGGCGAACAATTAGACTGCTAACGGCTTTTTAAAAATGGTGTATTGGTATTAGTGATGCATTAGAATATAATGCAGTGTGGGACTATTATGTGGAAGACTAACATACAAAGTGGCAAAGAAGGAAGCTACCTTTAAATAAGGATAGATTCTTCTATTCTGAGAATATGACGTTTCTAAGAAACTGAAAGCTAACATCCTCATTGAATGGTATCACACCACTGTTCTAGTAAGTTTAAACTAGTCGATGATTGTTAAGCAGATGGTTTCATATTCAAGAAAGGTTAAAATAAACTTTTCCAGAAAAATATAAATAAACAGGGTCGTTCAATTCCAAGTGGTGGTTGTAAATGGCAATTAGATTACTAATGACTTTTTAAAAATGGAGTATCAATATCAGTGATGCAATGGAATATAATGCAGTGTGAATAAGGATAAATTCTTCTCTTCTGAGGATCTGATGTCTTTAAAAATCTGATGTCTCTGAAAAGCTGAAAGCTAACCCCCACATCGAATGGTATACTACTCTTGTTCTACACCACCACCTTTGAACCACTTTTGAACTACTCTTAAACCACCTTTGAACGTCTTTGGAGTCACTTTTGAGCTTTTAAACGACTTTTGTACTACTTTTGAACTGCCTCTGAATGACCTTTGAAATACTTTTGAGTCACCTTTGAACTCCCTTTAAAGTATTTTTGGATTACCTTTGAATTCCTTGTGAAGTACTCTTAAACCATCTTTGAACGTCTTTTGGAACTTCTTTGAGCCTTTAAACGATCTTTGAACTACCTCTGAATGACCTTTGAAGTACTTTTGAGTCACCTTTGAACCCCCTTTGAATTACTTTTGAGTCGGTTTTGAATTTCTTGTGAAGTACTCTTAAATTACCTTTGAACGTCTTTTGGACCATCTTTGAGCCTTTAAACGATCTTTGAACTACCTTTGAATGACCTTTGAAGTACTTTTGAGTCACCTTTGAACCCCTTTTGGAGTATTTTTGAGTCACATTTGAACTCCCTTTGAAGTACTTTTGAGTCACCTTTGAATTCCTTGTTAAATACTTTTAAACCACCTTTGAACGTTTTTTAGGCCAGTTTTGAGCCTTTAAACGACCTTTGAAGTATTTTGGAGTCACCTTTGAACTCCCTTTGAAACACTTTTGAATCACCTTTGAATTCCTTGTGAATTGTTCTTAAATTACCTTTGAACGTCTTTTGGATCATCTTTGAGCCTTTAAACGACCTTAGAATTACCTCTGAATGACCTTTGAAGTACTTTTGAGTCACCTTTGAATTCCCTTTGAAATACTTTTGAGTCACCTTTCAACCCCTTTTGAAGTACTTTTGAGTCACCTTTGAACTCTCTTTAAAGTACTTTTGAATCACCTTTAAATGTCTTGTGGGTCACTTTTGAGCCTTTAAACGACTTTTGTACTACTTTTGAACAACCTCTGAACGAAGTTGAAGTATTTTTGAGTCACCTTTGAACTCCCGCTGAAGTACTTTTGAGTCACCTATGAATTCCTTGTGAAGTAGTCTTAAACCATCCTTGAACGTCTTTTGGACCACCTTTGAGCCTTTAAACGACCTTAGAATTACCTCTGAATGACCTTTGAACTACTTTTGAGTCACCTTTGAACTCTCTTTAAAGTACTTTTGAGTCACCTTTGAACCCCTTTTGAAATACTTTTGAGTCACCTTTCAATTCCTTTTGAAGTACTCTTAAACCACCTTTGAATGTCTTTTGGGCCACTTTTGAACCTTTAAATGACTTTTGTACTACTTTAAACAACCTCTGAACGACCTTTGAAGTATTTTTGAGTCACCTTTGAACTCCCTTTGAAATATTTTTGAGTCATCTTTGAATTCCTTGTGAAGTAGTGTTAAACAATCCTTGAACGTCTTTTGAACCATCTTTAAGTCTTTGAACGTTCTTTGAACTACCTCTGAATGACCTTTGAAGTACTTTTGAGTCACCTTTGAGCCCCTTTTGAAATACTTATGAGTCACCTTTGAACCCCTTTTGAAGTACTCTTAAACCGCCTTTGAATGTCTTTTGGGCCACTTTTGAACCTTTAAACGACTTTTGTACTACTTTTGAACAACCTCTGAACGACGTTTGAAGTATTTTTGAGTCACCTTTGAACTCACTTTGAAGTACTTTTGAGTCACCTTTGAATTCCTTGTGAAGAAATTTTAAACCACCCTTGAACGTCTTTTAGACCATCTTTAAGTCTTTGAACGTTCTTTGAAGTACCTCTGAATGACTTTTGAAGTATTTTTGAGTCACATTTGAACTCCCTTTTGAAGTAGTTTTGAGTCACCTTTGAACCCCTTTTGAAATACTTTTGAATCACTTTTCAACCCCTTTTGAAGTACTCTTAAACCACCTTTGAATGTCTTTTGGGCCACTTTTGAGCCTAGCCTTTAACCCTTTGTGGACGAAAAGCGACTCTCATTCGCCACAGCTTTTCGTGTGGCAGGACGAGTGGCAATTGAGGGGCTACAGTCGGTGTATGTTTATATTCTCTTTATTTCCCATCGACTGGGTTGCAATATTGCTTCTTTGATCTTCCTTTTGACGTTGACCTTCCACTTCTCCTTATATTTGATCTGTGCAAGCTCAGTTGTGACTTGGCGAGTGTGGGAGGGGCATCAAAAGAATTTGTTTCGTGATTTTGTATGAACCCCTAAAAAATGGATCTCACAAATGAACTCAGCTCCATTGAAGACGAATTTTCCTTCGATATAATGGGACGGGAAGTGACGAAACTTCCCAGAAACTTCTGGTGAACTAGAATGGACAGCTTGTCACGAATCCGAGGAAGTATCACCCAGAATAAAATTCATAATAATAGATACATATAACTATGCTGCAAAGAAGTTGGAAGGAAAGACGTTGTCTTCAAGGTCGCTTTGGAAAACTTGGCATAATGTCAAGAAGGAAGAATTTTGGGCATTTATTGCAGTGATTATAAATATGGGGATAGTCGGCAATATAAAGGAATACTGGTCAACAAATGAGATAAGCTACATTCCATTTTTTGCAAATACCTTTACAAGAGATTGATTTGTCCAAATTTTTTGGATGTTGCATGTGCAAATAGAAGGGGCAACAAATAAGGCAGCAATATTATACGTTTGCAGGTCATCACTAGATATCTTGATTCTATAAATTAGAGATTTTTGGATTATTTTACACCGAGCCAAGAAATTTGTGTCGACGAATCCGTCGTAAAATTCAAAGGTTAGATTTCTTTTATTACATATAATCTCCAGAAACCGACTAAATGGAAGATTAGAATTTATACGTTGGCAGATTCCAATACTGGTTTGGTTCCAATACAATTTGCAGTATTTTACATTATTATGGCAACATTACAACGGAAAAACTGCTAGTCATAAATAACTCAAGTCTAAACTTGAGTCATCTTTGAACTCCCTTTGAAGTACTTTTGAGTCACCTTTGAACCCCTTTTGAAGTACTCTTAAACCACCTTTGTACGTCTTTTGGACCACCTTTGAACCTTCAAGCGACCTTTGAAGTACCTCTGAATGACCTTTAAAGTACTTTTGAACTACTCTTAAACCACCTTTGAACGTCTTTTGGGCTACCTTTGAGACTTTGAAGTACTTTTGTTTAAACTGGTAGATGATTGTAGAGCAAGTGGTTTCATGTTCAAGAAAGATCAAAACTAAACTGTTCCAGAAAGGTAAAAATAAACAGGATCATTGAATTCCAAGTGGTGGCCGTAAATGGAAACAGATTACTAACTGCTTTTTAAAAATGGTGTATCAATATCACTGATGCATTAGAATATAATGCAGTGTGGGTAAGAGACTTGCATGGAAGACTAGAATAACATACGAAGTGGTGAAGAAGTAAGTCTTTGAATAAGGATTGGTTTTTCTGTTCTGAGAATCTGATGTCTTTAAGAATCTAATGCCTTTAAGAATCTAATGTCTTTAAGAATCCGATGTCTTTAAGAATCTGACATTTTTGAAATTATGATAGCAAACGCCCACATCGAATGATATCATACTACTGTAGTTCTAGTAAGTTTAAACTAGTAGATGATTGTGGAGCAGATGGTTTCATGTTCAAGAAAGGTTAAAACTAAACTGTTCCAGAAAGGTATAAATAACCGCGCAAACAGGATCCTCCGGTACATATGGTACGAACAGGATTGCGTATGTGTGTAAATATCGTCGGTTTCTTTGACCCGCGAAGTTCCATGCACTACCTCCAATTACACGCACGAGACCCGCGTACGGAATGAGCGGTTTGTTGTCCGATGAACCGTCGACACAACGGCAACGTGAGGATCGCAAACGCGGACGGAAAGCATGAACCGCGATGAATCACGGGCAAAAGTGTTCCCAGGCTGCCTGAATAAAGCGCAAGCAACGTCGACCGTATGGCACTCGGATCGAGGTGTGGATCTCCCCATTGAACGCCAACGACATAATGGCCACTTCGCTCGCAATTTCTAAATGTTCAGAGGTGTGTAAATTGAAAAATGTCGCATTGTAGTCAAATTCAATTTGTGTAATCGACGATTTGAACCGACTCTCAAGCCTTATTCTCTCAATCTCAAGTTCCCTTAATTTATAAGGTTGATTCCAAACCAAGATGTTTATAAAGCACTCCCAAAATATTTTCCGCCCATGACATTCATCGTATATATAAAGAAAAAAAAATTAAAAATACAACGAACACGTCGCCTGAAGAAGCTTTAAATTGGCAACCGCATTTTGAATAATTCAGCGACGGATATACTATACTACCCACTCGCGATTTTCGGCATGCATTCGAATCAGATACGCCAAATTTTGACAATACGAATTAAGAGGGGTCGCAAAGTGAGTTGGGTTCGACACCTTAAAAAAATTCATTAAAAAAAGCTTATGGCTGCGGCGCGGTGCGGCGTTAATTTCGCTTTCTTCTTGGAATTCAGTAATGGATCGCACGGTATGGACGTTTTAGTATTTTCTGTGCACATCGCGCCTGCGCCTAATTGACTGTCGTGCGTGAAGAGGGGCGTCTCACTCGCCTGTAATCATATATTGAACCCAAGACAATGGGTTGACGCGTTGTTAATCCTATAAATAGACCTAATGTGTACGCGATTATTACCGGCCATGGGAAATTGCGTGGATAAATTGTTCGAGATAACAGAGGAGGATCAAACAATTCGCCACGCTAGTTTCATGCAACATTCCGTCTAATTTTTTGACACCTTATTATAATATATTAATATATTATTCTTTAGGTCTTTTTTTAATAGTTTTTTTTGGAAATCGCTTTCCGGACGATTCAATGGTTTTACGTCATTCTGCCGACCATTTTCTTCACCTCCTCGATGATTTTGGGGACTCCGTGACCGATTTCGGAAAAACGGTCCTGAAAATCGAACGACGTTGCGGTAGCCCTAATTCAAATTAAAATTCTCGATCGTCCGCCTGTCATTTTCGTTAATTTTCGAACGCACTTTTTGTCCAAAAAGCCACCGGCTCCGCGACTCTGCTTCCGGCTAACCTTCTAGACGGCTTTATAACGCAACGTTATATGCGAATCGGGGCTCCTTTGGACCCGAAACGGCCGATTTAAGCCCTAAACGAAGTCCCCGTTTTCCGTCATTTTCGATTTGGGCCGATAAAACAATTGGTTCAATTTTCATAAACGTTATTTATTATTTTAACCACGCTAATGCCACATGAAATGTCAAAACGATCGGTTTATTAATAATTATCAAATATTTAATTTATGCAGAGCAAAAATTCGAATAAATTTCACTAAAAACTAATTAAATTCTTGAAAATATCACCAAAAATTTAAGTAAATTTGTAAAAATTCAAAGTTACTAAAATTTTTAATAATTCCACCAAAAACTTATAAAATTTTTAAAAATTCCACCAAAGCTATCAAAATTTTTAACAATTCCACCAAACATAAAATTGTTAAAAAATATACTAAAATTAAGATTAATTTCTTCAAGAATTGATTAGATTCTTAAAAATTTCACAAAAATAAAAAAGTAATAATAAAAATTCCACAAAAATTAGTTAAATTGAATATAATTTCACCAAAAATTATTAAATTTGGAGACAATTCTACTAAAAACTCAGTGAATTTTTTAAAAATTCCACCCAAAATCAATAAAATTGGTAAAAATTTCACGAAAAACTTACTATATTCGTAAAAATTCCGCCAAAGTTACCAACATTTTTAACAATTCCACCAAAAACGTACTCAATTTTTTCAATTTTCCACCAAAGCTACAAAAATGTTGAATAATTCCACAAAAAACTTACTGATTTTAAAAAAATACCACCAAAAACTTACCAAATTCATAAAAATTCTACTAAAATTACCAATATTTTTAACAATTCCACCAAAAATGATTAAAGTTAATAAAAATTCCACCAAAGTTATCAACTTTTTTAACAATTCCATCAAAAACATACTGAATTTTATAAAAATTCCACCAAAAATTAATAAAATTGGAAAAATTTCACTAAAAACTTACTAAATTCGTAAAAATTCCATAAAAAAACACTGAATTTTTTAAGAATTCCATTAAAAATGAATAAAATTCGCAAAAACTTTATGTTATCAAATTTTTTGATAATTCCACCAAAAATATACTGAGTTTTTTAAAAATTCCACCAAAAATTAATACAATTTGCAAAAATTCCACCAAAAACTTACTAAATTCATAAGAATCTTACCAAAAACACTGATTTTTTTTATTCCACCAGAAATGAATAAAATTCGCAAAAATTCCACCAATGTTATCAAAATTTTTGATAATTCCACCAAAAACATACTGAATTTTATAAAAATTCCACTAAAAATTAATAAAATTGGTAAAAATTCCACGAAAAACTTACTATATTCCTAAAAATTCCGCCGAAGTTACCAACATTTTTAACAATTCCACCAAAAACGTACTCAATTTTTTCAATTTTCCACCAAAGCTACAAGAATGTTGAATAATTCCACCAAAAATTTACTGATTTTTAAAAAATACCACCAAAAACTTACCAAATTCATAAAAATTCTACTAAAATTACCAATATTTTTAACAATTCCACCAAAAATGATTAAAGTTAATAAAAATTCCACCAAAGTTATCAACTTTTTTAACAATTCCATCAAAAACATACTGAATTTTATAAAAATTCCACCAAAAATTAATAAAATTGGAAAAATTTCACTAAAAACTTACTAAATTCGTAAAAATTCCATAAAAAAACACTGAATTTTTTAAAAATTTCATCAAAAATGAATAAAAGTCGCAAAAATTCCACTAGTGTTATCAAAATTTTTGATAATTCCACCAAAAATATACTGAATTTTTTAAAAATTCCACCAAAAATTAATACAATTTGCAAAAATTCCACTAAAGCTATCAAAATTTTTAACAATTCCACCAAAAACTTGCTGAATTTTTAAAAAATATACTAAAATTAAGATTAATTTCGTCAAGAATTGATTAGAATCTTAAAAATTTCACAAAAATAAAAAAGTAATAATAAAAATTCCACAAAAATTAGTTAAATTGAATATAATTTCACCAAAAATTATTAAATTTGGAGACAATTCTGCTAAAAACTTAGTGAATTTTTTAAAAATTCCACCCAAAATCAATAAAATTGGTAAGAATTCCACGAAAAACTTACTATATTCGTAAAAATTCCGCCAAAGTTACCAACATTTTTAACAATTCCACCAAAAAACTACTAAATTTTTTCAATTTTCCACCAAGGCTACAAGAATGTTGAATAATTCCACCAAAAACTTACTGATTTTTAAAAAATACCACCAAAAACTTACCAAATTCATAAAGATTCTACTAAAATTACCAATATTTTTAACAATTCCACCAAAAATAATTAATGTTAATAAAAATTCCACCAAAGTTATCAACTTTTTTAACAATTCCATCAAAAACATACTGAATTTTATAAAAATGCCACCAAAAATTAATAAAATTGGAAAAATTTCACTAAAAACTTACTAAATTCGTAAAAATTCCATAAACACTGAATTTTTTAAAAATTCCATTAAAAATGAACAAAATTCGCAAAAAATCTACCCATGTTATCAAAATTTTTGATAATTCCACGAAAAATATACTGAATTTTTTAAAAATTCCATCAAAAATTAATACAATTTGCAAAAATTCCACCAAAAAGTTACTAAATTCATAAAAATTTTACCAAAAACACTGATTTTTTTTTATTCCACCGGAAATAAATAAAATTCGTAAAAATTCTACCAATGTTATCAAAATTTTTGATAATTTCACCAAAAACATACTGAATTTTATAAAAATTCCACTAAAAATTAATAAAATTGGTAAAAATTCCACGAAAAACTTACTATATTCCTAAAAATTCCGCCGAAGTTACCAACATTTTTAACAATTCCACCAAAAACATACTCAATTTTTTCAATTTTCCACCAAAGCTACAAGAATGTTGAATAATTCCACCAAAAACTTACTGATTCTTAAAAAATACCACCAAAAACTTACCAAATTCATAAAAATTCTACTAAAATTACCAATATTTTTAACAATTCCACCAAAAATGATTAAAGTTAATAAAAATTCCACCAAAGTTATCAACTTTTTTAACAATTCCATCAAAAACATACTGAATTTTATAAAAATTCCACCAAAAATTAATAAAATTGAAAAAAATTCACTAAAAACTTACTAAATTCGTAAAAATTCCATAAAAAACACTGAATTTTTTAAAAACTCCACTAAAAATGGATAAGATTCGCAAAAATTCCAGCAGTGTTATCAAAATTTTTGATAATTCCACCAAAAATGTACTGAATTTTTTAAAAATTCCACCAAAAATTAATACAATTTGCAAAAATTCCACCAAATACTTACTAAATTCATAAGAATTTTACCGAAAACACTGAATTTTTTAAAAATTCCATTAAAAATGAATAAAATTCGCAAAAATTCCACTCGTGTTATCAAAATTTTTGATAATTCCACCAAAAATGTACTGAATTTTTTAAAAATTCCACCAAAAATTAATACAATTTGCAAAAATTCCACCAAAGACTTACTAAATTCATAAGAATTTTACCAAAAACACTGATTCTTTTTATTCCACCAGAAATGAATAAAATTCGCAAAAATTCCACCAAAGCTATTAAAATTTTTGATAATTCCACCAAAAACATACTGAATTTTATAAAAATTCCACCAAAAATTAATAAAATTGGTAAAAATTCCACGAAAAACTTACTATATTCGTAAAAATTCCACCAAAGTTACCAACATTTTTAACAATTCCACCAAAAACGTACTCAATTTTTTCAATTTTCCACCAAAGCTACAAAAATGTTGAATAATTCCACCAAACACTTACTGATTTTTAAAAAATACCACCAAAAACTTACCAAATTCATAAAAATTCTACTAAAATTACCAATATTTTTAACAATTCCACCAAAAATGATTAAAGTTAATAAAAATTTCACCAAAGTTATCAACTTTTTTAACAATTCCATCAAAAACATACTGAATTTTATAAAAATTCCACCAAAAGTTAATAAAATCGGAAAGATTTCACTAAAAATTTACTAAATTCGTAAAAATTCCATAAAAAAACACTGAATTTTTTAAAAATTCCATTAAAAATGAATAAAATTCGCAAAAATTCCACTAGTGTTATCAAAATTTTTGATAATTCCACCAAAAATATACTGAGTTTTTTAAAAATTCCACCAAAAATTAATACAATTTGCAAAAATTCCACCAAAAACTTACTAAATTCATAAGAATTTTATCAAAAACACTGATTTTTTTTATTCCACCAGAAATGAATAAAATTCGTAAAAATTCCACCAATGTTATCAAAATTTTTGATAATTCCACCAAAAACATACTGAATTTTTTAAAAATTCCACCAAAAACTTACTAAATTCATAAGAATTTTACCAAGAACACTGATTTTTTTTAATTCCACCAGAAATGAATAAAATTCGCCAAAATTCCATCAAAGCTATTAAAATATTTAACAACTACACCCAAAACTTACTGAATTTTTTTTATTCCACCAAAAACTTAGAAAAATCCTAAAAATTACGCTGAAATTGTCAACATTTTTAACAATTCTACCAAAAACTTATCAAATTTTTTAAAAATTCCACCAAAATGTTCAAATTCTTTTAAAATTCCACCAAAAATCAATCGAATTAGAAACAATTTCATTAAAAATTTACTAAAACCTTGAAAATTCCACCAAAAACTTAGTAAATTCATAAGAATTCCACCAAAGTTATTAAAATTTTTAATAATTCTACCAAAGATAATGAATTTTTTAAAAAATCCACCAAAAAACTTACAATATTTGTAAAAATTCCACCAAAATGTCCAAATTCTTTTAAAATTCCACCAAAAATCAATCAAATTAGAAACAATTTCATTAAAAATTAACTATAACCTTGAAAATTCCACCAAAAACTTAGTAAATTCATAAAAATTCCACCAAAGTTATTAAAATTTTTAAAAATTCTACCAAAAATAATGAATTTTTTAAAAATTCCACCAAAAAACTTACAAAATTTGTAAAAATTTCACCAAGAATTTACCAATTTTTTTTTAAATTCCACCAAAAACTTACTAAATTCGTAAAGCTTCCACCAAAGGTACCAAAATGTTGATCAATTCAACCAAAAACAATAATTTTTTTTTAGAAAAATACTAAAAATAAAACTAAACCAGTATTTTTTTTTAACACAATAAAAAAATCAAATGTATAGATTACTATAGATAGCTATACGATTTATTACCAGATTGATTACACATAAAAGAGAACGTTGGTTGAATTACAATAAGAAATCACTTTATCATTTATCTATACATTTCGTGATGTGAAATAAATCACAGTTCCTTGAAATGAAATCTAAACTACATACCAGACAGACAAAGCGTGTTAATATCGTAGACAGTTGGACATAATCGCTCTTTACAAGTGATTAATTATGAGCGAATGGTCGATACAGAAGCATTCGATACCGAACGACGTTATTGATGTTGTATTACCGATTATGTAACTACGTACGAGAGTACAATTATGAAAATGCCACCCGGGAGTGTACGCGATTCCGATGCTTTGTCGTCCGTTCGCCATTATAATTAGTAATGGTCGTTCATTATTCTTCTTGGCACACCGGTATCTAAGTAGGATGTCGCCGCATCGCGATGGTAAACGCTGGGTGATTCTTTTGAGAGGGAAACAATACCTATTTGAATAGAAGGACTTTTCCAATTGCGCATCAATTGAATACTTAATGACCGTCCGTTCACGGTGAATTTAGTATGGGAACTTACTTATCGATGGGGCGTTAAAAGTTCCATCACGATCGAATAGTGAAATTTACTGGAAATTCTCGAGGACAAATTCCTAGCGAAATTCTAAGTATTTGAAAAAATAAAAAGAAACCCTTACGTTTTTATAAGACTACATGATTTTACATTTTTCGATTTTGATGAAAATGGTGATTAAATATGAGGTTGGTTTTCTTGCGAAATCGCCCATTGTTGAGTCATCACGAATCGGCTTCCACATGCGAACTCAATTTTTTTTAAATATTTTATTTCTTAGCTGCAAATTGAAGATATAATGTTTTTTTCTAGATTGCGATCTTTTCAGAGCTAAAAATTCAAATGAAATCAAAGACAAATTCCTAGCGAAATTCTAAGTATTTGAAAAAAAGAACCCCTTTCACTATGACATGATAAATCATCCTCTGTATTATTCTTCATGAATCATAACCGGCATATTCATAGTCGTCTCTTGACAGTCCGGGTTAATATGCATTCCTGATATGTTCCCTGGAATTATACGTGGGCCTCACACGGGTAGACGTTGATTACATCTCTTCATTGTTGAATCGGTAATAAACGCCGGCGAAACGTAAACCGTTACGAATATCTTAGCATTACGCAACCTGATGGCTGCTGTTTCGTTTCTAAAGGATCCATTTGCCCAAAGGATAAGGTATCATATCCAGCAAACGAAAAGGAAAATTTTAAGATTCCTTCCTACCAAATTAGAGGGAACATTAAAGCGATTGAGAGAAAATTACATCTTAAAATGAAATGGTTGGACGTTTACCTTACACTTAAAGATTCAACTCTAACGGAATTTAATAATTAGATCAGATGACTAAACTTTCACTTTTTTATTATTTAGCTAATAGATCGTTAGGGCTGTACAACTTGCATTTAGCAGTTCAGTTCAAATATCGCGTGTTCGTACAGTGCCATTTATGATAGTTGTACTCGTGTTTGTTCGTTGCACCACGAGCAGTGCAACTTCGTGCAGTCAGTACAAGTTGGTGTGGTTTTTGTTAAACCTGGTCTGGAGTAATTTCAAACGGTGCAGTGCAGGTGCAATGGTGAAAATTTTAGAAAGATGGTTTGTACTAAACGATGACGATTTGAATTCATTTAAATGATAGGTTATACAATGTGCACCCATTCAACCTGCGGATAGACGCATTAGCAATAATTGGGCGATTGTAAGTGGGCGGAGCTTGCGCTCTCAGAACGGTACGGTTGATTACGTCTGTCTTCGTCGCATTTCGAGGTTCGTGTGGTTACTGCGACCTGCGGATAGGGCTTTTCAATGTGTTAGATAAGACGTCGAATTGCATACGATTTTAACGAGTTAGATAAAGAGACACATATCAACTCCAATCGTACTTTTTTTTATTTGGCGCTGAGGAGAAGAAATGTTTTATGCACCCCGGTCTACTTTTGGCGCCTTTTGTCGGAATCTATTTCGGCCGGGAGTGTCGGACTCAACTGTTGTTGGGGTTACTGACTAAAACTCCTCCTCATTTCCTTGCCTTACTGATTTTGAGCAGCTCGGATCCGCTCTTTGCATTACTGCAAGCTGTTCGGCATAAGTTGTTAATGATTTCACTTCTTTCTTTCTTTATACTCTCTTTCTTCTCATTTCCTCCATCTCCTTCTCTTTCATTATGGTTCTTAGAAAATTCATTACTAGATTAACTAGATTCCTATTATCAGCTCTCCTCATCAACTCAGCGGCTCCTTCTTTTTCAAAGCCACTTCCTATCTGAACCTCCAACTCTTCTCTTTGTTTTCTGAAATATTCGCACTTGAAAATAATGTGTTCTGGGGAGTCCACTTTTTGGCATTCAAACCAGCACATATCGCTGTTTTGTTTCTTACTGGTTTTCAGATATTGACAAAATATACCGTGTCCACTTAATGCTTAAGTTGTATAATAGTCTAGTTGTGGGTCTTCCAGATGCCACTTCTTAACGTTGTTAATAAATATTTTTGCCCATCTCATGTATTCATGCCATCTCTCCTGCCATTTGTTGTATACCACTTCTCTGTTCTCCTTAACTCTTTTTCCTTTCGTTTCCCAATTTCTACTTCGTTCCCAAGCCAGCAGGTCCATTGGGAGATGCCTAGTACTCCCTAGTGCGGGCTAGTACTCCCGCGGCGTCAGTTGATATTGTTCGGTACTCTAATGTTACATTTATTGTTGTTTTTCTTTCAATGCTTCTTATCATGTTCCTCTACTTTTGGTATTTTAGACCATTTTTCCAAGCTGGAGCTGCGTAAAGATTGATCTTATTACGGTCGCTAGCAGGGTTCTTCTGGAATAGCTTGGCCCTCATCAGTTCATTCATCTTCAAGTCTTTATCCATGTACATCCCCAGATATTTTATTGACTTTGTGCTTCTTATTTTCTGCTGCTCTATCTCAATTTCTAGCTCCTTCAGCTTTCTTCTGCCCTCCAAGATCACCATTTCCGTCTTTTCTATTGCTAGCTGTAAACCCATTTCTTCCATCTCATCTGATATTAGTTCTAAGGCGTATATCACTTTGTCTCTTATTATGTCCTCATTCTTTCACCACCACCGCTAAGTCATCTGCATAAGCAATCATAGTCACTCTTTCCTCCATTTTTAGTCTTAGTAACCTGTCATAAAATATATTCCATGATGTTCCCCCTATAAGTATATCTGTCCTCTGTTAACTAATAGAATCTTTATTGTCGTCCTTTTTCCACTTACGTTAAATATATCCGCAGCTCATCGGCGTGCACACGGAATATGCGTTAATTGGATCACAGTTCATACCTGAACTAAAGTGCACCACATTACACTAAATTGCATTTTAAATGCTGCACGAAACTAAACCTTTACACCATAGTGTAACTTAATGCAGTGTAAGTTTTAGCCCAACAAAGCTAATATTGAAATCGAGAGCTTATGAATATACACATCAATCAGATCAAAACTACTTAATGCCAAATTATGATTTGGTGAACATTCACTTTAATCTTCTTTTTAAAACGGTACAAGAATACGGTTTTAATCGCTTAATCTGATTTAATGTATGGACGTGTTCGAGTGTCATCGTGCGGATCGAGAATGTAAATGTAAATCCTTTTTTTTACCTACCGAATAGTCGACAGGTGAAGTATTAACTTACTTATGTCAGAATCGATGATAAAATGACATGACTTGTAAATGATGCGAAACTCCAAATCAGAGTGTAACTCTAAATGTAGAGTAATTGAAATGAAAGGGATAGTTTCAGGCAATAACCGTTCGAGAAATAACATCTATTTCAGCGTAATAACAACACAATAGTGAATAGAAATCACAACATACATCGAACCGCCCATTTGTCTCTCGCGGAGCATTCATGCCACTCTAAGCTGTAACAGTTACGTCATGGCCTTTCTTCGGATGCGACTTTTTGCAATTTACGCCACATAAATTTGCATCTATCAGATTTCTATTGTCGCTCGAAAGCGTCGCCATCGTAAATCTCGCGCTTAATAACGAACGGTAACCGTTAAACTTAATCTGATGTATGATGCTAATATCATGCACAACGTGCCCATTGTAATTGTGGCTGCTTTGGGTCAACGCTCAAAAAGGTAGCGTAATCTCGCAGCTTACTACCAGGAAGTACATATACAGATATAAAGTACGACTTGTTGTAAAAGACAATTTACAAACTCCTAAAAGGGCAGAGTGTAAATCTTGAGGGGTATTCTATCAGATGCGTTGTTGTACAAATGACACTGTTTATTTACTTCTTAGTGCTTTTTAACTACAAATTGATTACATAATGTCTTTTGTAGACATATTTCTTTACATATCTTTAAATACATCTTACAGTTGGTGCAGCTAACAAAATAATTTGATTTGGAATTGGTAAAAAATCTTTGACACTTTTCTAACTTAAGAAAATTAACTTTAAAAATTCATCGAAAATTCATTTTTAGAGATTTTGATTTGATTTTTTTTTCTAAATGAAACCTAAAACATTCTAATTTTAATTAAAAAAGACCGTATCATTCCAAGTGTTGTCAAGAAAATTAAAAAAATTTTCAAAGTTGGGGAAGATTTTCTTAGGTTAGAAAATTAACCTTTTTTAAAAAAATTCATCAAAAATTCATTTTTAAAGATTTTGATTTGATTTTTTTTCTAAATGAAACTTAAAACATTCTAATTTTAATTAAAAAAGACCGTTTTATTCCAAGTGTTGTCAAAAAAATTTAAAAAATTTTCAAAGTTGGGGAAAATTTTTTTAGGTTAGAAAATTAACCTTTTTTAAAAAAAATTCATCAAAAATTCATTTTTAAAGATTTTGATTTGATTTTCTTTCTAGATGAAACTTAAAACATTCTAATTTTAATTAAAAAAGACCGTTTTATTTCAAGTGTTGTCAAAAAAATTAAAAAAAAATTTCAAAGTTGGTAAAAATTTTTGACACTTTTCTAACTTAAGAAATTAATTTTAAAAATTCATCAAAAATTCATTTTTAAAGATTTTGATTTGATTTTTTTTCTAAATGAAACTTAAAACATTCTAATTTTAATTAAAAAAGACCGTTTTATTCCAAGTGTTGTCAAAAAAATTTAAAAAATTTTCAAAGTTGGGGAAAATTTTTTTAGGTTAGAAAATTAACCTTTTTTAAAAAAAAATTCATCAAAAATTCATTTTTAAAGATTTTGATTTGATTTTCTTTCTAGATGAAACTTAAAACATTCTAATTTTAATTAAAAAAGACCGTTTTATTTCAAGTGTTGTCAAAAAAATTAAAAAAAAATTTCAAAGTTGGTAAAAATTTTTGACACTTTTCTAACTTAAGAAATTAATTTTAAAAATTCATCAAAAATTCATTTTTAAAGATTTTGATTAGATTTTTTTTCCTAAATGAAACTTAAAATATTCTAATTTTGATCTAAAAAGACAGAAGAAATTTAATTTAAAAATTCATCAAAAATTTATTTTTAGAAATTTTCACTTGATTTTTCTTCTAAATGAAACTTAAAACATTCTAATTTTAATTAAACTAGTTTAGTTTTATTTTTAGTATTTTTCTAAAAAAGAAATGTTGTTTTTGGTTGAATTGATCAACATTTTGGTAACTTAGGTGGAAGCTTTACGAATTTAGTAAGTTTTTGGTGGAATTAAAAAAAAAATTGGTAAATTTTTGGTGGAATTTTTACAAATTTTGTAAGTTTTTTGATGGAATTTAAAAAAAATTCATTATTTTTGGTAGAATTATTAAAACTTTAGTAACTTTGGTGGAATTTTTATAAATCTACTAAGTTTTTGATGGAATTTTCAAGGCTTTAGTTAACTTTTAATGAAATTGTTTCTAATTTGATTGATTTTTGGTGGAATTTTAAAAGAATTTGAACATTTTGGTGGAACTTTTAAAAAATTTGGTAAGTTTTTGGTAGAATTCTTAAAAATGTTGACAATTTCGGTGTAATTCTTAGGATTTTTGTAAGTTTTTGGTGGAATAAAAAAAAATACAGTAAGTTTTGGGTGTAACTGTTAAATATTTTAATAACTTTGGTGGAATTTTTGCGAATTTTATTCATTTCTGATGGAATTTAAAAAAAATTCAGTGTTTTTGGTAAAATTCTTATGAATTTAGTAAGTTTTTGGTGGAATTAAAAAAAAAAAATTGGTAAATTTTTAGTGGAATTTTTACAAATTTTGTAAGTTTTTTGGTGGAATTTTTAAAAAAGTCATTATTTTTGGTAGAATTATTAAAAATTTTAGTAACTTTGGTGGAATTCTTATGAATCTACTAAGTTTTTGATGGAATTTTCAAGGTTTTAGTTAATTTTTAATGAAATTGTTTCTAATTTGATTGATTTTTGGTGGAATTTTAAAGGAATTTGGACATTTTGGTGGCATTTTTAAAAAATTTGGTAAGCTTTTGGTAGAATTGTTAAAAATGTTGACAATTTCGGTGTAATTTTTAGGATTTTTGTAAGTTTTTGGTGGAATAAAAAAAATTCAGTAAGTTTTGGGTGTAGTTGTTAAATATTTTAATAGCTTTGGTGGAATTTTTGCGAATTTTATTCATTTCTAGCGGAATTCTAAAAAAATTCAGTGTTTTTGGTAAAATTCTTATGAATTTAGTAAGTTTTTGGTGGAATTTTTAAAAAATTCAGTATGTTTTTGATGGAATTATCAAAAATTTTGATAACACTTGTGGAATTTTTGCGAATGTTATTCATTTTTGATGGAATTTTTAAAAAATTCAGTGTTTTTTTATGGAATTTTTACGAATTTAGTAAGTTTTTAGTGAAATGTTTCCAACTTTATTAATTTTTGGTGGAATTTTTATAAAATTCAGTATTTTTTTGATGGAATTGTTAAAAAAGTTGATAACTTTGGTGGAATTTTTATTAACTTTAATCATTTTCGGTGGAATTGTTAAAAATATTGGTAATTTTAGTAGAATTTTTATGATTTTGGTAGGATTTTTGTAAGTTTTCGGTGGAATAAAAAAAATTCAGTAAGTTTTAGGTGTAGTTGTTAAATATTTTAATAGCTTTGGTGGAATTTTTGCGAATTTTATTCATTTCTGGTGGAATTAAAAAAAAATTCAGTGTTTTTGGTCAAATTCTTATGAATTTAGTAAGTTTTTGGTGGAATTTTTAAAAAATTCAGTATGTTTTTTGTAGAATTAGCAAATATTTTGATAACATTGGTGGAATTTTTGCGAATTTTATTCATTTCTGGTGGAATAAAAATAAAATCAGTGTTTTTGGTAAAATTCTTATGAATTTAGTAAGTTTTTGATGGAATTTTTGCAAATTGTATTAATTTTTGGTGGAATTTTTAAAAAATTCAGTATATTTTTGTTGGAATTATCAAAAATTTTGATAACACTGGTGGAATTTTTGCGAATTTTATTCATTTTTGATGGAATTTTTAAAAAATTCAGTGTTTTTTTATGGAATTTTTACGAATTTAGTAAGTTTTTAGTGAAATTTTTCCAATTTTATTAATTTTTGGTGGAATTTTTATAAAATTCAGTGTGTTTTTGATGGAATTGTTAAAAAAGGTGATAACTTTGGTGGAATTTTTATTAACTTTAATCATTTTTGGTGGAATTGTTAAAAATATTGGTAATTTTAGTAGAATTTTTATGAATATGGTAAGTTTTTGGTGGTATTTTTTAAAAATCAGTAAGTTTTTGGTGGAATTATTAAACATTTTTGTAGCTTTGGTGGAAAATTGAAAAAATTTAGTACGTTTTTGGTGGAATTGTTAAAAATGTTTGTAACTTTAAATTTTTACGAATATAGTAAGTTTTTCGTGGAATTTTTACCAATTTTATTGATTTTGGGTAGAATTTTTATAAAATTCACCAAGTTTTTAGTAGAATTGTTTCGAAATTTAATAATTTTTGGTGAAATTATATTCAATTTAACTAACTTTTGTGGAATTTTTATTATTACTTTTTTATTTTTGTGAAATTTTTAAGAATCTAATCAATTCTTGGCGAAAATAATCTTAATTTTAGTATATTTTTTAAAAATTTTGTTTTTGGTGGAATTGTTAAAAATTTTGATAGTTTTGGTGGAATTTTTACAAAATTTTATGTTTTTGGTGGAATTATTAAAAATTTTAGTATCTTTGGGGAAATTTTTACAAATTTAATTTTTGGTGATATTTTCAAGAATTTAATTAGTTTTTAGTGAAATTTATTCGAATTTTTGCTCTGCATAAATTAAATATTTGATGATTATTAATAAACCGATCGTTTTGACATTTCATGTGGCATTAGCGTGATTAGAATAATTAATAATGTTTATGAAAATGAACCAACTGTTTTATCGGCCCAAATCGAAAATGACGGAAAACGGGGATTTCGTTTAGGGCTTAAATCGGCCGTTTCGGGTCTAAAGGAGCCCCGATTTGCATATAACGTTGCGTTATAAAGCCGTTCAGAAGGTTAGCTGGAAGCAGAGTCGCGGAGCCGGTGGCTTTTTGGACAAAAAGTGCGTTCGAAAATTAACAAAAATGACAGGCGGACGATCGAGAATTTTAATTTCAATTATTTAATTTAACACTTTGTTGACTGGGAATTTTACATAGAAACTATGCCATGTCACCGCAATGTAAGTGCTATGGCGACGAGTTAACTCGTCACCGGTCAGCAACGTTTGGATATGAAATGACGAGTTATCTCGTCACCGGTCAACAAGGTGTTAAAAAAAAAATCTATTTGCAATTTTACTAATTGCAAAAGAACTCATCATGAGTCACGAAGCAATAAAATCCTCGCATGTAAAGTACGTTCGATCTAATCAGTAAACATCTATACTTTACAAGCTGGGCTTTTAAAACTCATTCCCCCGAAGGCACATGTATAATCATTTCGAACCGGTAATTATACACGCAGCGCCTTTCAGAAAATTGCTGTTGTCACTGTAGGCGGTACGAACCCTTCCACATGACGAAATTAAAAAAGAAAACAGAAACAAAAATAAAAATAAAAATTACGTCGCTCGTTATAAAAGAAACTACATGAAGAATTTATGTACCTGTATAAAATATGTAACGAGGTACAATTTATTTTTCCGTTTGAAAATTACGTCACGATTTGTAAATATTATCCTCATAATACAACGACTGGGTGTGTTTCGATGTGTACTTACCAAACCTTCCTCCAATAAATTGACGTTTACATAAAGGGTTCTTGAAACTACTTCCTAGTATGAAACGGTTAGAAAAGCAAACACATTTTATATTTAAAACTACTGTGTAATTCAATGCAGCTGAGTAAATAATGTTAGAAACATTATTATTACGTTTCAATTATAGTATAGACAGCAAATATAAGGTATTAAACATTTTAGTGTCAGTTGCCAAACGACTCCAGACTCGTATACTAACAGACCAGTAAATGCAAATATAAATTCGTTAGAGATGCAAAGCTGACACCGAAGAACGTCCCTATAATTGGCAAAATGAATTTATGCGTTACATATTTGAGTTTGGTCGATAGGTGATGGGCACTTTAAAACGGACTACGGTTCGTTTCGATGCAAATACGCTCAGAACGTTCAATGATGTTATTTATAACGTTCCGGGCGTCGTAAATAGAAAATCTAACGCTCTAAAGGATGGGTAAGAGCGGTAATGCATTAAATCAGTTGCTGGGAGCGTGTTCGCATACGTTGGGCGCTTAAATCGGGTGATGTTTTTGCGTTAGGAGTCGAGACCGTATACCAGGGAACTGCCGGTTGTCGTGTTTATTAAATTTTATGGGTGAGAAGAATGTTGAAGTGCCAATAGACCGTAAATCCTCTTGGAGTGTATCGATGGGAATTGAATCGATCAGGATATAATGGCTATTTCACCATAAATGAAATCTCAATGTGATGCATAAGTTTCAAAACAATATTTAAATATTCGTTCAGTGCTGTATATGTCTCTAAATATACCAATTACACTAATTGAAAAAAAAATTAACAAAAAATATTGTTTGCTTTGTTTTGGGATTTCTTTCAATGGACAAATCTTTGAAATGAGGACGAAATAAGCAAGCTCTCTATTTATTATTGTTTTGTCTCCTAATAAACCCAAAACCAACACTTTTTTCTCTCTCCTACCCAGACTTTTGTTCAAATCTCAGTTTCCAATTTAGCAAAAGCTTCATCTCAAATCCACAAATGAAAGACATGGACTATTAGCGAGAATAAAAATTTTTCTGGGTAATATCTTGGATGAACCTTTATATACTCTTACATTTTAAAAGAGGATTAATCGTACTTTAATGACAGTAAAATTTACATCTTGTAGAATTCATAACACTCAAGATACCATTAAGTAATGTCTAGGTATTTACTATGGGTTCTCTAATCGAGGTTAAAGCCTTCAATTATTATAATAATATCCTATATAATCAATTATTATTGTTCGATGGTCAATTAGGTCATTGACATGTGGTTAAAATATGATCCACCTCATTGCATTTTATGATCGAGTGGCTAAACATTATTTACTAATAAAAAGATTAAGTAGATTTGAAATTATTATTATTGAACTTTTAAATTATTGAGCTATCGATAATGGAAGTTCTGTTTGAGTAGGGGAGACCGGGGTTGGTTGACACATGAGGCTAATTGACACAGCGTCAAATATGGACCGTCTATTTTACCTACGATTTTTAGTCATATCGATGATTCAATGCTGTGAGTATAGAAAGTCGTTGACGCTCGATCGAGAAAGTGCCAGTGAAGTACAAAGTACTTTTAAGTAGGTGAAATAGATGGCCCATATTTGACGCTATGTCAATTTACCCCATGTGTCAACCAACCCCGGTCTCCCCTACTTGAGTCAGTTTTTTAACTGTAGTTTCCAAGTTCTTAGAGAGTTCTAAAATGAACTATAAACATAGCATATAGCTGGAAAATAGATTTCCAGGGCTATAATATGCCGAAGGAATCATTTCGATAGTACAATTATTAACCGTTTGACTGCTAAGCAACTTTTGCAAGAACGTTCGAAGATTGCGGGACATATTTTGACTTAATAGAAAGAAATAATTAAAGAAAGGTTTTTACCATTAATGCGTTAAAGGAGAAAAATTATCTCATTACTACACTGGGATCCGAACCCAGATCTCCTGCTTTCCGGGCAGGTTAGAAAAACTGCTTATATTCGTGCGTTAATACCCAAAAATTTCCTAAATATTTCATCATATTAACTCTCCGTGTGTACACTGGGTCTTTGAAGAAACAGTCAAGATTTCCGTTTTTCTGATTTTTCAGACGATTGTTTCATTTTTATTGACAACAGTTTTAAACTTATGAATTTGGTAACTGCTCGGCCATGTAGTAGGCGCTTCAATAAGTTACTCAGAATTTTTCTAGAATTTTTGAAAGCCTAGAAAACATGCCTGTTCCCTAAAAGATCCAGTATACACACCGTGTCTCAAAAAATATAATATACACACGCCGGGTTAATATTTTGACTTGATGTTGACATTAGCAAAGTACGCGTGAAGTCAGACAACGTTTACTCTAATGGTGCAACAAGGACACACTGAAACTCGCAGCGCAAAAGCGCTGCATCGCGGTTTTCGACACAAATGAACGAAGCGTTATCGCGCCTCGTAGCAGTCTAACGGTTAAGGAAATTATGAACGATGGAATTCAAGCCTGCTGATGGAAGTTTTGTTTATGTTCTTCAGTCAGTTTTTTAACTGTAGCTTTCAAGTTCTAAGTGTTAGAATGAATTGAATCGGTAAGATGAAAAACAGTACAAGTCCAAATTTTGACAATTTTAGTTGAGATAGCCAATCGACGTTAAATTGGCGTTGCTATCGACTGAGCTAAAAAAAACACATATTTTACATTACCTTCTATGAGATACAATCACGTGTTACTTGCCATTGAGTACAAAAACAGTACAAGTCCGGACTCGTACTGTTTTTCATCTCAAATTCAATTCCGGTTAAGGTCACTGAAGGTCACTATCGCCGATCTAATACGAGAGAGCATATAAACTGGTTACATTCATCCGAAGCACACAATTAGAATTAAAGACAAAAATCTTAATGACACTGCCAAGCGAGTGGCAATAGCAGAACTGTTGGTTCATAAGAAGCGAGCCAAAAAATTCTAAAAGAAGTAGAGGAAATGTGTAATACTCGAAAAGATGTTATGGAATTAACATTTGACTACATCCAAAACATGCCCCTTCCACATATTCCAGTTCAAGAGATCTTTTACTACAGACAACTGTGGGTACATGGCTTTAAAGTACACAATATGAAAAATAATACAGGACATTTTTACACATACCATGAAGGACAGGCACGCAAGGGACCCGACGAGGTTTGCACTTTCCTGAATCATTATATAACAAACTATATTCCAGCTGAGATAAGGGAGTTGCATTTGTTTTCTGAAGGATGCCCAGCTCAGAATCGCAATGATACAATGGTCCGATTTCTGCTTGCACTACAGGCGACTAAACGTTACAATAAAGTTTACCACTATTTTCCCATGCGAGGACATTCCTTCTTGCCTTGTGACCGCGATTTTGGCACTATGAAGACGTGATCAAGTCCGGAAGAAAAAATTCACCATTCACTGTGACGCAAATCAAATCTCCTGATATAATTGACTTTAAAAAATAGTGGTCTTCGAACTATAAGAAAACTTGTACTTCGCTTCGTGAAAACAATGCCAAAACAGAAACATTCGCCATTTCCCACTATAGGCAGTTTTCTTACGATAGTAGCACTCCTGGTTATGTCACAACATGGGAATATATAGGAGGTTTTATATCATTCACCTTTAAACTCCTAAAACAGAATAAGGAAAATCCAGTCCTCACCACCAATAAGCGTTATAGTTTTAATCAACCTGTTCCCATTAACAAGAAAAAAGTGGACGATATTAAGAAAGTAATGCAGTACATTACTGGGAAAAACTTGGAGTTCTATTATCATGTATCTTCATGGTTTACTACAAATGCCGAAGAGAATAACTAAGACTTTCGGTTCTTTAATAAATAAATACAAATTTTGTAATAAATACGTCGTGTTTTTTACTTTTTGAGTCATTTTATCATTTTATTAACCCTTTTTTGTCGCTTGAGTTGAAAAACAGTACAAGTCCACAACTTTTCTCGAAATATATCTACTTGATGCAATCAGAAATTACAAGAACTATGACTATCTTGTGGAAGCAAAAATGTTATTTCAAATAGTTTTTGAACTATATAGTTTTTATTGATTTACTCAGAACTAAATTTTTGTACTTGTACTGTTTTTCATTTCACCAATTCAATTATAGCATAGAGCTGGAAACTAGACTTTCAAAGTTACAATATGCCGAAGGAACCGTTCCGATAGCATAACTATAAAGGGAGTTATAGAGCAACGGTGGGCAACCTCCAGCCCACGGGCCAACTCTGGCCCAAGTAAAGGTCTAATCTGGCGCGCGAGACCTTTAGAAAGAATAATAAATAATTTTTGTTTTCAAAATTATTATTTTTTTAAACGAAAGAAGAAATGTCTCATTACTGCACTGGGATTCGAACCCAAATTTCCTGCTTTCTGGAGAGTGGTTGTACGAAAGATAGTAGGAAATCTGGGAGATCTAATAACTAAGAATTTGTTAATTTTTTATTCCGGCCCGCATACGAAAAGTAAACCGTAATCACTATAGCAGTCCTCACTATACGAAAAGTTGCCCACCCCTCTTATAGACGATGGAAGTTATGACTGCTGACGAAAGCTTTGTTTGGGTACTTGTGTTAATGTTTTAATTGTTGCGTCCAAGTTCTTAGTGCTAAAATGAACTGTAGCATATAGCTGGAAACTAGATTTTTAGGATTATAATATGCCGAAGGAATCCTCCCGATAGCATCACTAATAAGGGAGTTATTTATTATAGAAATTATGTCTGCTAACAGAAGTTTTATTTGAGTACTTGAGTCATATTTTTAACTGAAACTGAAAACTAGATTTTCAAGGCTATAATATACCAAAGTATTCTTCCTAATAGCACAACTATTAAGGAAGCTAACTATTAGATAGTAAAGACATTAAATTATTAATAATGGCGAATCCGATTGGTAAAACTGGTGCGCACTGGTGTGCACTAGTGCACAGCAGCGTGTTCTATTGAACTATCACTTTTGTGTACTAAGCTAATGTGATGTACGCACTAACATGCACTCAAGGTCAAATTCTGGTGCGCGCTAGTGTAACCAATCGAATACGCCATAAGAATAAAACCAACCTAAAAATTTGAATTCAAAAATATCACAAAAGAATATCTTTGGGTTCGCAACTTTTACATATAAGCCATAATGTTACAAATTTGAAAAAAGTGTTTCCTCTCAATATTCCTAATTTTCTTTTGAAGTTATAAGCATCTTTATAACTAAAAGGAATAAAATGTAAGATTATCAAGCGAGCTTAAACGTTAGGTTAATATATTCGCTGTTAATTAATCAGAATTCAATGGAAAAGCGACTCTAATCGGAATCGTCTACAAAGAAGATTTTATGCACATTTGCCCGATGAACATTTGAGGTCAAAGCCAGTGATTTATTTTTGCAGTGTTTCTAAAAATTAGTTCCATAAAAAATCTAAATATTTCTTCTCTAATTAATCATAGGTGGGTGAACACAACAGGCACGATATTTTCTAGTGTAATTTAATTTGAACATTCTTAAAGATCCCTCCAATGAAATAGCTTTGACCTTGGAATACTCTGTATTTAACCGCAATTTCTGCACCGCAATTAGGTAAAAAGCTGTCAAGTGTGCACTTAGCTAAAACATCCAGAAATCATATCAAAACGGTTAAAAGATTAATTAAAATTTACAAAATCTCCTTTTCTTATAACATCTTAATTTAACTGAAAAATACTACAAAGTCTCCATCAAAATACTTTTTTTATCCTTATGTTGTCTTAATTTAAAAGTTTGAAAACCATTGGATAACTCCGTATAATTAACCGATTATCCTTCTGCGAAATATGAGATCATTTCACATCAAAATTCTTTTATACATCTCCCAAAAGAAATTAAAAAACCTTGAATAACGGTCCAGACATCATAAACGTAATTAAACCCGTCAACAAACACCCGACCATAATCGGCGAAGAAAATTTAGCAGAATAACCGTTCATTCGCGTCGAGATGTTAATTGAATGTGTAAATTTTAAAGAAGATGCCGACGAGACATTGTTGGCCATATACATAACTTATTCTTCGACATAAGATGCGCCAACTCCCCAAATAAAAAGAACACCAAACAATACTCCATCTCTGAATTGTATCTTAACACATGTATGCCCCGTGTAATGACAAACAGTCTCGGAGAGCTTTAGAGCTTGCGGTCGACAAAGCGCATATTTACACACGAGCCATATGGCCTATTAAAAAAACGGAGATCCCGGCGTACACAATGAGACGTAATATATTTTTTCGAATTGTGTGGGTTATAAAAAAAGAACGCACAATGAACCGTATATTTTGGAGTTGGGGTTAAAGAACTTTTTTAGGTTTGGTCCCCGGGCTCTCCAAACAATGTGACAAGATGATGTTATATTTCAGAATAATAAAATTTGATGTGGAGCTTATATCCTTAACGTTTTAAAAAGTAAAATAAGAAATTATGAGATGAACATTTTTAGTTGAGTAATAAAACGCCGTTCGCGAGAATTTATGTTCGCAAGGCTGGAATTGAACAAAAAGCGGAAAATCAGTAAGCGGGAATTTATAGGTACAAGATATTAATCTTGTCAGGATGACTACAGGAAGGCAGCAATTTATTACTTTGCGTGCTACTGCGGTAATGTTCGAAAAGTCTAAAGAAACAATAATTTATCGTCTGGTTTATTATGATACGTGTCAAAAGTTGTGAGGTTCATTAAGAACTATTGGTCAAAAGAAATTTAATAACTAGTACTTATGTGCTATGTAAAACTTATTTACTATGAAGTAAGTGTTAAAAATCTTAAGTGTCTTTAAGAATTTTTTTTAATTTTTTGGTAATAACCAGAACAAATCCGTCAAGTTTAGTGAAAAATAGACATTTTAATTTATTTATATTCAAAAAATCTTTTCTTCATTTTAATAAAAAAAGTCTGGACGATTTTTTAAAGTTGGTGAAATTTTCTAAAAAATTAGGTTATTTAACTGTCAAAAATTTTTACTAACATTGAGATTTTTTTAAATTTTTTTGGTAATAATTAGAAAAAATCCGTCAAGTTTAATGACAAAATAGACATTTTAATTTATTTATATTAAAAAAATCTTTTCTTTATTTTAATGAATAAAGTCTGGATCATTTTTTAAAGTTGGTAAATTTTTCTAAAAAATTAAGTTAGTTAACTGTCAAAAAATTTTACCAACTTTAAGATTTTTTTAAATTTTTTTGGTAACACTTAGAAAAAATCCGTCAAGTTTAATGAAAAAGACATTTTAATTTATTTATCTTTAAAAAATCTTTTCTTCATTTCAATAAATAAAGCCTGAACGATTTTTTAAAATTCAGCAAATTTTCTAAAAAATTAGGTTAGTTAATTCAAAATTTTTATCAACTTTAAGATTTTTTTAAATTTTTTTGGTAATAATTAGAAAAAATCCGTCAAGTTTAATGAAAAATAGACATTTTAATTTATTTAAATTTAAAAAATCTTTTCTTCATTTTAATAAATAAAATCTGGACGATTTTTTAAAGTTGATCAATTTTTCTAAAAAGTTAGGTTAGTTAACTGTCAAATTTTTTTGTCAACTTTAAATTTTTTTTAAATTTTTTGGTTATAATTAGAAAAAATCCGTTAAGTTTAATGAAAAATAGACATTTTTATTTATTTAGATTTAAAAAATCTTTTCTTCATTTCAATAAATAAAGTCTGGACGATTTTTTAAAGTTAACCTAAATTTTTGACATATTAAATTCAAAAATCCTAGTTTATAAGAATTTTTTTTAATTTTTTGGCAATAATTAGAAAAAATTTGATTTTTTTAATCGAAAATAGAATCTTTTATGTTCAATTTAAAGCAAAAATCATTTCTTAATCTTTAAAAATAAACCATGTGCGATTTTTTAAAGTTGATCAAATTTCTTAAAAAGTTAGGTTAGTTAAATGTCTAAATTTTTCCAACCATTTAAAGTTTGAAAAAAACAATTATTGAAGATTTTTTTTTTAAGATAATTTTTAATGATCTCTTTAATACTTATAAATCAGATATAAAAAAACCAGGGACGATCCCGAAGACGTGTTATACAATCAGCGCCGGTTGATGAATGGTTCTATTGATGCGCCGAAAACGTATCAAGACGTAACGGTGTCAAGGCGGCAAGATGGAAGAAAGATGGAAAGAGAGCCGCTTCGGACGGCGGTTCTTTTGAAAGCCCTTCGTTGAATCAACATTCTACCGTTCCATATACGTACCGGCGTCGGATGCCATAGGGCCAATTACGAGGTGCCCGCCCCGATTGCCATTTGTAGATCGATAATTGTCGTTGTCCTTTTTCGAAACCGCGGCCCGAGCGGTAAGAATTAAATTTAAATTAAATCGCGACGAAACGCAACAAAGGGTAATTGTCGGAATGCTTTCGCGAACGGTGGTATTTCTTTCTTAATGTGAGGGGAATTAACAAAATGTACTTAAGGAATATTTAAAGTGCATATTTCAAAGTTAATTCCTCAACAAGTATAAATAAAAATGACAAAATGCTATTAGATATGAGTTGAATGCGAAATGGTTTAAAATTATTACTTTGTAAATTATTAAAAAAAAAAATAGTAATAAAAATAAAAAAAAGTACTATTCATTGTGATGAGAAACTGCAATACTCTGTACGTTTCGTCGGCAACACTTACTCACGGTCCTGAATAAAATCCCAACAGGTGGCGAATGGAACGGTTTGTAAGGAGAACCGGACGCAATTCTATACGTACCTGTAAAGAAAACGAAATGGAGTTGCTATATTTAGAACGGAAGGAGATGAATTGCGGCCTCGGCCAAGAAAGGTTTCAATTAAAGCCGCCTCGGTTCATTAAGCCGCATCTGTTTTAACTTAATCGCTAATCATTTAATTAATCATGTCATAATTCTGTTGATTTTGATTAGAAGTTATAATCAAACTTTTTATTTCATAGCGGTTTAGAGGTTTCCATAAAGGTAACATTTCCAAAATTTAAGTCAACTTTAAAAAATTGTCCAGATTTTATTTATTAAAATGAAGAAAAGATTTTTTAAATATGAGTAAATTAAAATGTCTATTTTTCACTAAACTTGACGGATTTTTTCTAATTATTACCAAAAAATTCAAAAAAATTCTTAAAAACACCCAAGATTTTTGAACTTAAACATGTCAAAAATTTAGGTCAACTTTAAAAAATCACCCAGACTTTATTTACTGAAATGAAGAAAAGATTTTTTAAATATAAATAAATTAAAATGTCTATTTTTCACTAAACTTGACGGATTTGTTCCAATTATTACCAAAAAAATTTAAAAAAATTTCAAAGTTGGTTAAAATTTTTGACAGTTAACTAACCTAATTTTTTAAAAAATCACCCAACTTTAAAAAATCGTCTAGACTTTATTTATTGAGATTAAGAAATGATTTTTCTACTAAATGAAAGACAAAATGTTTTAATTTATATTAAAAAAGATGGATTTGCTATAAATTTTACCAACAAAATTAAAAAAATTCTTAAATTTGGTGAAAATTTTTGACAGTTAACTAACCTAATTTTTTAAAAAATCACCCAACTTTAAAAAATCGTCTAGACTTTATTTATTGAGATTAAGAAATGATTTTTATACTACATGAAAGACAAAATGTTTTAATAAAGATGGATTTGCTATAAGTTTTATCAAAAAAAATAAAAAAATTCTCAAATTTGGTGAAAATTTTTGACAGTTAACTAACCTAATTTTTTAAAAAATCACCCAACTTTAAAAAATCGTTCAGACTTTATTTATTCAGATTAAGAAATGTTTTTTATACTAAATGAAAGACAAAATGTTTTAATTTTTATTAAAAAAGATGAATTTGCTATAAGTTTTACCAAAAAAATTAAAAAAATTCTTAAATTTGGTGAAAATTTTTGACAGTTAACTAACCTAATTTTTTAAAAAATCACCCAACTTTAAAAAATCGTCCAGACTTTATTTATTGAGATTAAGAAATGTTTTTTATACTAAATGAAAGTCATAATGTTTTAGTTTTTATTCAAAAAGATGGATTTGCTGTAACTTTTACCAAAAAAATTAAAAAAAATCTTAAATTTGGTGAAAATTTTTGACAGTTGACTAACCTAATTTTTTAAAAAATCATCCAACTTTAAAAAAATCGTCCAGACTTTATTTATTGAGATTAAGAAATGATTTTTATACTACATGAAAGACAAAATGTTTTAATTTTTATTAAAAAAGATGGATTTGCTATAAATTTTACCAAAAAAATTAAAAAAAATCTTAAACTTGATGAAAATTTTTGACAGTTCTAACCCAACTTTTTTTTTAAAAATCACCCAACTTTAAAAAATCGTCCAGACTTTATTTATTGAGATTAAGAAATGATTTTTATATTAAATGAAAGATAAAATGTTCTACTTTTTATTAAAAAATATCGATTTGCTATAAGTTTTACCAAAAAAATTAAAAAAATTCTTCAACTTGGTGAAAATTTTTGACAGTTCTAACCTAATTTTTTTTAAAAATTACCCAATTTTAAAAAATCGTCCAGACTTTATTTATTAAGATTAAGAAATGATTTTTATACTAAATAAAAGACAAAATATTTTAATTTTTATTAAAAAATACCGATTTACTATAAGTTTTACCAAAAAAATTAATAAAAATCTTAAAGTTGATTAAAATTTTTGACAGTTAACTAACCTAACTTTTTTAAAAAATCACTCAACTTTAAAAAATCGTCCAGACTTTATTTATTGAGATTAAGATATGATTTTTATACTAAATGAAAGACAAAATGTTTTAATTTTTATTAAAAAAGATCGATTTGCTATAAGTTTTCCCAAAAAAATTAAAAAAATTCTTAAACTTGATGAAAATTTTTGACAGTTCTAACCCAACCTTTTTTTTAAAAATCACCCAACTTTAAAAAATCGTCCAGACTTTATTTATTGAGATTAAGAAATGATTTTTATACTAAATGAAAGACAAAATGTTTTAATTTTTATTAAAAAAGATCGATTTGCTATAAGTTTTCCCAAAAAAATTAAAAAAATTCTTAAACTTGATGAAAATTTTTGACAGTTCTAACCCAACTTTTTTTTTAAAAATCACCCAACTTTAAAAAATCGTCCAGACTACAGAGTGTTCCAAGGTCAAATGGAGTGACTCATCGGGGTCTCTAGTAAATTTCATGTTTGTCGGTTTGCGTCCTTAACTAGGACCCTAGATGTCGGATGTAAACAATATCATAGACGTCCCAAATTTAGTTTCTACGTTCGAAATTACATTTTCCTCTAAAAAAGTTAAGGTTTTTGGTGTTAAACGTATTTAAATATTATATTTTCTTCTTTACGTGCCATACTTATTGTGATTACTCTATTTTATAGGCTTAAAAGGAATTATATCAACCTTTGGAGGTTAGGTGTGTATTTAAAATTGTTTTGTTTTATTTCAATTGTTTCTTTTACAGATGTACATGTCGATTACTGATCACAATATGCTAAATAAAGTAAATCTGTCTGGTTTGAATGTTATTGAACAAAAAGTTCTTTTTATTTTTATATCGGAATTAGGATGTCAGCTTTTACAGACTCTAAAACTTGTTAAAATAGTGTCACTCACATTTAAAATTGTGGTGTACAAGCTTAAATAAACAAAACCACACCTTGGAAGACAACAGAACGCAATTCAACATGAAATAAAAACATAAATTCTCAAACAAATTGGAATATGTTTGTGAAAATATCAAACGAAGAGTGAGTTCGAGAGTGAGTTGATTGAATGTGAAAATGAACATTTCCAAAATCTTTTATAACGTCTATTGCAGGTAGGTAAATAAATTTATTCTGTTGACTGTACTAATAATTAAAGTTTGCAAGCCTTTGGTTGAGATTCATCAGCCTCTTGATATCCGTGGATGCCTGTTCTCTGTAAGTGTTCGTGACATTTAAAAATCCCATCTGGACGTAATAAGAAGGGTGGAAGTACGATTGTACTTGTCAAGAATTAAGTATTATTTAAGAATACTTAAGTTAAGAATACTTGTAGAATTAAGTTATTGGGAATTCAACCAAAAAGGGGAGAAATCAGAAAACCTCCTTTTATTAATTTATTGCGATTTTCATGAGAGTTTAAAGCAGAGATAATAGTGTCAAAAAGGACCTCGGTGTATAAATAATCCCCGGAATTTTGAACATTAAAACAGAAAGAATGAAATACATTTAATTTATAAATTTTAACTTTACAATGAATTAACCGTGTGCCGAAAGGTCGTACAACCTTCAAGTTTTAATAACATCAACTTCCACCCTTTTTATTACTTCCAGATGGGATTTTTAAACAACATCACAAACATATACTGATAATATACATTTGATTTGATAATATGAACTAATATTTAATTTTGGTTATTGTAGTTATTCTTAGGTATTGGTGTAAGTTTACCCATCCTAACAAGTAAAAATCTAATGGTGTAAGATTTGATAATAAAACTGGTGAATTGCCTGCCTGTGTTGGAATTATCTCAACTGTGATTCATCATCATGAAACTGGGTGAATGGTTCCTGTTACTGGTGGTGTGAAAAAGTAAGACTGACAATCAGTTCTTTAGCCGTCTAAATGCCAACTTGACTAGGATGAAGACCAATTTCAACAAAATTGTGGGGTATAAATTATTGTGAATCTATCTAGAAAAATTGCACACTTCATTCGAAGAAGAAATCCAAGTTCAATAAAATTCTAGTAATATAATTAGTATAATTTATTATTTATTTCCTGTGTTATTTAATTCAATTTAGTTTAGTACTGACATTAAAAGTGAGATTTTTTATTACATGCTGCTATGAGTAAAAATTGACGTTTATAATAAAATATGTTAATTACTTATTAAAAACTCTAGTTATATTTCTTTTCGTAATAATTGAATAAATAATACTGTTAAACTAATTTAATTTACTTTATTTTTAAATCGTTTCGGTAATTTTAATAAAAACTCGATTTAAACAGTGAATTCTCTAAATATTCTTGCAGAAGATTGATATTTCAGGAGATTTTCTACATTTTAGTTATGAAATTATTTATAAGGAAGATTTAGAGTGAACAGTAGAGTTAATTTAACCAAAAAAATGTTTAATAAACTTAATTTTAGAAATTGCACTCCTCATAAAATACTAAACCCTAGTAGTTAGACAACCTAGTACACCTGAATTTTCGTGCCCCTTATATTCGTACGCTTATGATCGGACGGTCTAGGGATATTTGAATATTCAGTTCTACCAATTTTTGAGCATTCTGCAGAAATGAGTCACTCCATTTGACCTTGGAACACTCTGTATATTTATTGAGATTAAGAAATGATTTTTATATTAAATGAAAGATAAAATGTTCTACTTTTTATTAAAAAATATCGATTTGCTATAAGTTTTACCAAAAAAATTAAAAAGATTCTTCAACTTGGTGAAAATTTTTGACAGTTCTAACCTAATTTTTTTTAAAAATTACCCAATTTTAAAAAATCGTCCAGACTTTATTTATTAAGATTAAGAAATGATTTTTATACTAAATAAAAGACAAAATATTTTAATTTTTATTAAAAAATACCGATTTACTATAAGTTTTACCAAAAAAATTAATAAAAATCTTAAAGTTGATTAAAATTTTTGACAGTTAACTAACCTAACTTTTTTAAAAAATCACTCAACTTTAAAAAATCGTCCAGACTTTATTTATTGAGATTAAGATATGATTTTTATACTAAATGAAAGACAAAATGTTTTAATTTTTATTAAAAAAGATCGATTTGCTATAAGTTTTCCCAAAAAAATTAAAAAAATTCTTAAACTTGATGAAAATTTTTGACAGTTCTAACCCAACTTTTCTTTTTTAAATCACCCAACTTTAAAAAATCGTCCAGACTTTATTTATTGAGATTAAGAGATGATTTTTATATTAAATGAAAGATAAAATGTTCTACTTTTTATTAAAAAATATCGATTTGCTATATGTTTTACCAAAAAAATTAAAAAAATTCTTCAACTTGGTGAAAATTTTTGACAGTTCTAACCTAATTTTTTTTAAAAATTACCCAATTTTAAAAAATCGTCCAGAGTTTATTTATTAAGATTAAGAAATGATTTTTATACTAAATAAAAGACAAAATATTTTAATTTTTATTAAAAAATACCGATTTATTATAAGTTTTATCAAAAAAATTAAAAAAAATCTTAAAGTTGCTTAAAATTTTTGACAGTTAACTAACCTAACTTTTTTAAAAAATCGCCCAACTTTAAAACATCGTCCAGACTTTATTTATTGAGATTAAGAAATGATTTTTATACTACATGAAAGACAAAATGTTTTAATTTTTATTAAAAAAGATGGATTTGCTATAAGTTTTACCAAAAAAAACTAAAAAAATTCTTAAATTTGGTGAAAATTTTTGACAGTTAACTAACCTAATTTTTTTAAAAAATCACCCAACTTTAAAAAATCGTCCAGACTTTATTTATTGAGATTAAGAAATGATTTTTGTACTAAATGAAAGACAAAATGTTTTAATTTTTATTAAAAAAGATGGATTTGCTATAAGGTTTACCAAAAAAATTAAAAAAATTCTTAAATTTGGTGAAAATTTTTGACAGCTAATTAATTTATTTTTTTTAAAAAATCACCCAACTTTAAAAAATCGTCCAGACTTTATTTATTGAGATTAAGAAATGTTTTTTATACTAAATGAAAGACAAAATGTTTTAGTTTTTATTAAAAAAGATGGATTTGCTATAAATTTTACCAAAAAAATTAAAAAAATTTATAAATTTGGTGAAAATTTTTGACAGTTAATTAACCTAACTTTTTAGAAAATTCGATCAACTTTAAAAAATCGCACAGACTTTATTTTTAAAGATTAAGAAATGATTTTTGTGTTAAATTGAACCTAAAATATCCTATTTTGAATTAAAAGAGTCGAATTTTTCCCAATTATTTCCAAAAAAAATATAAAAAATTCTTAAAGTTGACAAAAAAAATCATAAAATTTTCACGTATCATTGAACACTCCAAATAAACTAACCAACGTATATGTAGTAGTAATAGTTTTGTACTGTGTCGTGACTGAACGTTAAAATCATTCTCTGTCATTTCATTTCACCAGTTTGTGGGCGGACAAAACGTATTTGAAACATTTGCGACGTTGCGAAATAGGTGTATATTGTTACGATTGTATCAGATACTCTTAGTTCTTGCCATTCCGCAAGTTGCTCAATCGAGAGCGTGTTATTGTACAGTTTGCTGTCGCACTCTGATTATCTATCTAAATATCGGTCAGCTTATGCAACTTATTCTTACCTTATTTGCTTTATTTTTTTAAAAATCTGCTAAACATTTTTAGTAATAAGAATGAAGATATAACTTTCAATCTTGTCTGTCTTGAGTTAACCAAAGATATATATCGGTATGTATATCTTTGACCTCATTTTCAAGCCCAGCAATCACAATCAAGATTGGAATCGAACGACTCTACTGATTAAGTTGTTTCACATTTGATTCATCGCCTTTTCTAATGCCACTCTAAATCATAAGTACATTCTCTTGCCGCATAGTCACCGCGTTGATGAGTTTTGAGGATTGATGGTTTATTCACTTATCTCGAAGATGCAACAAACGGTAATCTTTGAATAAAGTTTCTAAATGCGGGAAATTTAAACACGAACAATATTGTCCTTAAAAGAAGCGGACAAGAATAACGTGAGTTTGCTATCTCGAAGATTCAATCTTAACGATGCATTTCAAAACAAGGGAACGGACGTTTTGTTTCCCAGAGAAACTCTTCAATTACTATCTCTAAATGGATAATTGGCAAGGAGTCGTAAATTAACTAACGGTCCTTATTTGACTTCTAACAATAAGTTAAATTATTTGAAACATTACTTTTAATTGTTTAGTGAACTAATAAAAATAACAATTAATTATGTGCTTTCAATTATCCTTTTTAATAATGGCAAATTGAAAATATCTCGAAGAAATTAACTGCTTCTGCTGTGTTTCTTTACATTGAAATTGTTAAACGTTAAGATTTTACTTTTACGTCAACCGTGTAATGAACCTTCCCTGTTTTGCAAGGTTCGTAACTCCTGGTATAGAAGTCTCTTTACTCTGAACCAGTCGCCAGTCGGGTTAATAGACAAATAAAATGAAAGGTAATAATCCGGGTAATACCGGCTTTTCGTTTTTCTTTTCGTCGTTTAACTAGTAAGTCCTTTTAAGGTTAACAGACCATCTTTAAAACCGCCGGAGGCAAAACTTTGGTTGGGCTGAACGTTTCGATATAATCGTATAAATTTTTATTACTCAATTGATTCTATTTTCGATTAAAAAATCAAATTTTTCCTAATTCTTACCAAAAAAATTAAAAAAATTCTTAAAGTTTACAAAAAAATTTGACAGTTCACTAACCTAACTTTATAGAAAAATTGACCAACTTTAAAAAATCGTCCAGACTTTATTTATTGAAATCAAGGCAAGATTTTTTAAATATAAATAAATTAAAATGTCTATTTTTCATTAAACTAGATGGATTTTTTCTAATTATAACCAAAAAATTAAAAAAAAATTTTAAAGTTGACAAAAAAATTTGACAGTTAACTAACCTAACTTTTTAGAAAAATTTGACCAACTTTAAAAAATCACCCAGACTTTATTTACTGAACTGAAGAAAAAATTTTTTAAATATAAATAAATTGAAATGTCTATTCTTCATTAAACTTGACGAATTTTTTCTAATTATTACCAAAAAAATTTTAAAAATTTTTAAAGACAAGATTTTCGAACTTAACCTAACATGTCAAAAATTTAGATCAACTTTAAAAAATCATCCAGACTTTATTTATTAAAATGAAGAAAAGATTTTTTAAATTTAAATAAATTAAAATGTCTATTTTTCAATAAACTTGATGGATTTTTTCTAATTATAACCAAAAAAATTAAAAAAATTTTCAAAGTTGGTAAAAATTTTTGACAGTTAAATAACCTAATTTTTTAGAAAATTTCACCAAATTTAAAAAATCGTCCAGGTTTTATTTATTGAAATGAAGAAAAAATTTTTTAAATTTAAATAAATTAAAATGTTTATTTTTCATTAAACTTGGCGGATTTTTTCTAATTATTACCAAAAAATTAAAAAAATTCTTAAATCACCTAAAATTTTCGATCTAACATAACTCAACTTTTCAAAAGTTTAGCTCAATTTTAAAAAATCATCCAGACTTTATTTATTAAAATGAAGAAAAGATTTTTTAAATATAAATAAATTAAAATGTCTATTTTTCACTAAACTTGATGGATTCTTTCTAATTATTACCAAAGAATTAAAAGAAAATCTTAAAAACACGTAAGATTTTTGAACTTAACCTAACATGAAAAATTTAGGTCAACTTTAAAAAATCGCCCAGACTTTATTTATCAAGATGAAGAAAAGATTTTTTAAATTTAAATAAATTAAAATGTCTATTTTTCATTAAACTTAACGGATTTTTCCTAATTATAATCAAAAAATTAAAAAGAATTTTTAAAGTTGACAAAAAAATTTGACAGTTAACTAACCTAACTTTTTAGAAGAATTGATCAACTTTAAAAAATCGTCCAGACTTTATTTATCAAAATGGAGAAAAGATTTTTTAAATTTAAATAAATTAAAATGTCTATTTTTCATTAAACTTGACGTATTTTTTCTAATTATTACCAAAAATTGTAAAAAAAAATCTTAAAATTGGTAAAAATTTTTGACAGTTAACTAACCTAATTTTTTAGAAAAATTGACCATTTTAAAAATCGTCCAGGTTTTATTTATTAAAATGAAGAAAAGATTTTTTAAATATAAATAAATTAAAATATCTATTTTTCATTAAACTTGACGAATTTTTTCTAATTATTACCAAAAAAATTAAAAAAATTCTTAAAAACACCTAAGATTTTTGAACTTAACCTAATTTTTCAAAAATTAGTCAATTTGAAAAAATCATTACTACTTTATTTTTAGGATCTAGGAATTGATTTTCATCTTAAATGAAAACTAAAAGATCCTATTTAAAGATAAAATAGCTAAATTTAAATCATCATTGTCAGAGGAATTTAAAAAAATTCTTAAAAACAGTTGTGTTTTCAAAAAACCTATCCACTAAAAATTTTGAGATGTTTACAAAAATCACTATAGATTTATTAATAGAAATTGAGAAATGATTTATATCTTAAATAAAAGCTAAAATAGTCTATTTTAAGGCAAAACATCTAAACTTTCGCGAGAATCAAAATAGAAATTAAGCAAAAAAAATTTAAAACCAACCTAACCTCTAAAAAATTAGCCAATTTTTAAAAAATCACTGTTGCTTTATTTATTGGATCTAAGAAACGATTTTCATTTTGAGTTAAAATTAAAAGATTCTATTTTAGACTAACACTTTCGAATTTGGATTGTAATCGACACAAAAATTTAAAAAAATTCTTAGACATCAATGTTTTTAAGGAAACTTCTAAACATTTTGACAACTTAAAAAAATCACTACAAATTTATTTATAAGAACTGAAGAAAGATTTATGGATTAAATTAAAGCTTAAAGATTCTATTTTAAGATAAAATATCCAAATTTGTATCATAATTGAAATAGAATTTTTTAAAAAATTTTAAAGACTAACTTAACCTCAAAAAACTTAGTCAACTTTTAAAAAATCATTATTGCTTTATTTACAGGATTTAAGAAACGATTTTCATTTTGAATTAAATTTAAAAGATTCTTTTTCAGAATAAAAGTTCCAAATTTGGATTATAATCGACACAAAAATTTAAAAAAATTCTTAAAGACATCGGGAAAGTTTCTCAAGTTCAGTCAAAATTTTTCGATAACTTTGGTAATTTTTTAAATTTTTTCAGTAAGAATTAAAACAAATCTGTTAATTATGATTAAAAATAGACATTTCATTTTATCCTTCTTTAAATTTTTATTTCTTAATTTTCATAAATAAAGTCTGTGTGATTTTTTAAATTTCCTCAAATTTTTATGAGGTTATGTTAAGTTCGGTGAAAATTTTCCGATAACTTTGGTAATTTTTTTCAATTTTTCGGTAGGAATTAAAATAAATCTCTCAGTTATGATTAAAAATAGACATTTCATTTTATCCCTCTTTAAATTTTCATTTCTTAATTTTCATAAAGTCTGTGGGATTTTTTAAATTTCCTCAAACATTTCGGAAGTTATGTTAGGTTCGGTCAAAATTTTTCTATAAGTTTGGGAATTTTTTGAAATTTTTTGGTAGGAATTAAAACAAATCTGTCAATTATAATTTTTCACTAAACTTGACGGATTTTTTCTAATTATTACCAAAAAAATTAAAAAAATTCCTAAAAACACCTAAGATTTTCGAACTTAAAATGTTAAAAAATTTAGGTCAACTTTAAAAAATCGTCCAGACTTTATTTATTAAAATGAAGAAAAAAATTCTTAAATATAAATAAATTAAAATATCTATTTTTCATTAAACTTGACGGATTTTTTCTAATTATTACCAAAAAAATTAAAAAAATTCTTAAACTTGGTAAAAATGTTTGACAGTTAAATAACCTAATTTTTTAGAAAATTCCACCAACTTTAAAAAATCGTCCAGACTTTATTTATTAAAATGAAGAAAAGATTTTTTAAATATAAATAAATTAAAATATCTATTTTTCATTAAACTTAACGGATTTTTTCTCATTATTACCCAAAAAATTAAAAAAATTCTTAAAGTTGGTGAAAATTTTTGACAGTTAACTAACCTAACTTTTTAGAAAATTTCACCAACTTTAAAAAATCGTCCAGACTTTATTTATTAAAATAAAGAAAAGATTTTTTAAATATAAATAAATTAAAATGTCTATTTTTCATTAAACTTGACGGATTTTTTCTAATTATTACTAAAAAATTTAAAAAAATTCTTAAAAACTAGGATTTTTGAGCTCAACATGTCAAAAATTTAGGTCAACTTTAAAAAATCATCCAGACTTTATTTATTAAAATGAAGAAAAGATTTTTTATGTATAAATAAATTCAAATGTCTATTTTTCATTAAACTTGACGGATTTTTTCTAATTATTACCAAAAAAATTAGAAAAATTCTCAAAGTTTGTAATAATTTTTGACAGTTAATTAACCTAACTTTTTGGGAAAAATGACCAACTTTAAAAAATCGTCCAGACTTTATTTATTAAAATGAAGAAAAGATTTTTTAAATATAAATAAATTAAAATGTCTATTTTTCACTAATCTTGATGAATTTTTTCTAGTTATTACCAAAAAATTAAAAAAAATTCTTAAAAACACCCAAGATTTTGGAACTTAACCTAACTTTTCAAAAATTCGCTCAACTTTAAAAAATCGTCCAGACTTTATTTATTAAAATGAAGAAAAGATTTTTTAAATATAAATAAATTAAAATGTCTATTTTTCACTAAACTTGACGGATTTTTTCTAATTATTAAAAAAAAAATTAAAAAAAAAATCTTAAAGTTGTTAAAAATTTTTGACAGTTAATTAACCTAATTTTTTAGAAAAATTGAACTTTAAATCAAATTTAAAAAAATCGTGCAGACTTTATTTATTGGAATGAAGAAAAGATTTTTAAAATATAAATAAATTAAAATGTCTATTTTTCAATAAACTTGATGGATTTTTTCTAATTATTACCAAAAAAATTTAAAAAAATTCTCAAAATTGGTAAAAATTTTTGACAGTTAACTAACCTAACTTTTTAGAAAATTTGACCAACTTTAAAAAATCCCACAGAGTTTATTTTTAAAGATTAAGGAATGATTTTTTCTTTAAATTAAAGCTAAAAGATTCTATTTTGATTTAAAAAAGTCAGATTTTTCCTAATTATTATCCAAAAAATTAAAAAAATTTTTAAAGTTGGTGTAAATTTTGGATAGTTAACTGTCAAAAATTACAGTTAATTAACCTAGTTTTTTAGAAAATTTGATTAAATATTATAAAGAAATGAATAAAAAAAAGGACAAGAAATAAAAAGAAAAAATAAAGAAAATAGTTTATGGTTTCGTTGGATTTACGGTGGTGGATTTTACGAGTTATTCGTCGGCCGCGCAAAGTTCGATTACGTAAAACAATCCGAACGATTTACGACCCTCATTTACGTCAGCCCAATTCAACCGTGGACGATTTACGAACGGTCGCATTTCGTCCGCATTTTCGGCGAACGAAAAAACCGAGCCGATCGTCGCCAAATTTGGCACCACGAAGAATGTCCGGCCGCTACCTGTCTCGAGGCGGTTAAATTTAGCCAACAGAGCTCGATAAAAGAACGTCGAGAAGAAAGTGACCGCGAAGAAGTGCGTTGCCGTGCGGAGAACAGAAAAAGGAAGAAAACGAACCGGAGCTCGGAGTCCGGAGACCGACCTCTGGTCGTTCGGCATCTCTGGTACACTCAGGTACTGGACTTTCCGAATAAGGAAAAGCGTAACATTATTTCCATGTTAGACGTGTTCCTCATCTCTTCTAGAGTCCAGTCCTCTACTCGAGAGGTTTGAGAAAGCACGTTGAGTTTGCGGTTAGTTCTCTTTGATACTCTTTAATACACTTCTGATACACTTTGAACATTTTAATCGTCCAATCTCCGATCGGACAATGGTTCTAAAACCGTAAAAACAAGAACTAAGGACAGAGACAGTGCGTACATTTCGCCCACACAACGCCCCCATCTCTTCCAGATGGATTGCGCCGGTCATGATAAAGGTAAAGAATAAAGATAAAGGACGTCCGTATGCACGGCGTTTATTGCAATGACCCGACATGTCTTGGCTTGGCGCGGTTTGATTGAACTGTCAAGTGTACGCGATGCGGGTCAGCAAACCTGCCTTTCTATTTATAGATTTCGCAAGCTATAAATATGTTACGTTGTACTCCGTGTGGTTGTAATCAATCATAATTTTACTGCGATATATCTAATCGCGAGATTTATTTATTTTATTTTAATTTTTTTAATGAGATTACAATAGCATACCTATTGGTAGGCACAAAAATAAAGTAAAAAACTCAAAAAATTTTTATCAACTTTGAAAATTTTTTTAAATTTTTTGACAACACTTGGAATAAAACGGTCCTTTTTAATTAAAACTAAAATGATTTAAGTTTCATTTAGAAAAAAAATCAAATCAAAATCTTTAAAAATGAATTCTTGATGAATTTTTTAAAATATGGTTCATTTTCTAACCTAAAAAATTTTTCCCCAACTTTAAAAATTTTTTTAATTTTTTTGACAACACTTGGAATAAAACGGTCTTTTTTAATTAAAATTAGAATGTTTTAAGTTTCATTTAGGAAAAAAATCTAATCAAAATCTTTAAAAATGAATTTTTGATGAATTTTTTAAAAAACATTAATTTTCTAACCTAAAAAAATTTTCCCCAACTTTGAAAATTTTTTTAATTTTTTTGACAACATTTAGAATAAAACGATCTTTTTAGATTAATACTAGAATATTTTAAGTTTCATTTAGAAAAAAAATCAAATCAAAATCTTTAAAAATGAATTTTTGATAAATTTTTAAAGTTCATTCTCTTAAATCAAAAAAGTGTCAAAAATTTTCTCAAACTTTGAAATTTTTTTTAATTTTTTTGACAACACTTGGAATAAAACTACCTTTTTTAAATAAAATTAGAATTATTTAAGTTTCATTTAGAAAAAAATCAAATAAAAACCTTTAAAACTGAATTTTTGATGAATTTTTTAAAAAATTGTTAATTTTCTAACCTAAAAAAAATTTTTCCAACTTTGAAATTTTTTTTCATTTTTTGACAAGATTTAGAATAAAACGGTCTTTTTTAATTAAAATGAGAACGTTTTAAGTTTCATTTAGAAAAAAAATCAAATCAAAATCTTTAAAAATGAATTTTTGATGAATTTTTTTAAAAAAGGTTAATTTTCTAACCTAAAAAAATTTTCCCCAACTTTGAAAATTTTTTTAATTTTTTTGACAACACTTGGAATAAAACGCCCTTTTTTAATTAAAATTAGAATGTTTTAAGTTTCATTTAGAAAAAAAATCAAATCAAAATCTTTAAAAATGAATTTTTGATGAATTTTTTTAAAAAAGGTTAATTTTCTAACCTAAAAAAATTTTTACCAACTTTGAAAATTTTTTCTATTTTTTTGACAAGATTTAGAATAAAACGGTCTTTTTTAATTAAAATTAGAACGTTTTAAGTTTCATTTAGAAATAAAATCAAATTAAAATCTTTAAAAATGAATTTTTGATGAATTTTTTTTAAAAGGTTAATTTTCTAACCTAAAAGAATTTTGTACCAACTTTGAAATTTTTTTAAATTTTTTTGACAACACTTGGAATAAAACAATCTTTTTAAATTAAAGTTAGAATGATTTAAGTTTCATTTAGAAAAAAAAAATCAAATCAAAATCTTTATAAATGAATTTTTTATGAATTTTTTTAAAAATGATTAATTTCTAACTTAAAAAAAATTTCCCCAACTTTGAAATTTTTTTTAATTTTTTTAACAATACTTGGAATAAAACCATTTTTTTATATTAACATTAGAATGTTTTAAGTTTCATTTAGAAAAAGAATCAGATCAAAATCTTTAAAAATGAATTTTTGGTGAATTTTTAAAAAATGGTTAATTTTCTAACCTAAAAAAATTTTTACCAACTTTGAAATTTTTTTTAATTTTTTTGACAACACTTGGAAGAAAACGGTCTTTTTTAATTAAAATTAGAATGTTTGTAGTTTCATTTAGAAAAAAAATCAAATCAAAATCTTTAAAAATGAATTTTTGATGAATTTTTTAAAAAAGGTTAATTTTCTAACCTAAAAAAAAAATTTCCCCAACTTTGAAATTTTTTTAATTTTTTTGACAACATTTAGAATAAAGCGGTCTTTTTAGGTCAGAACTAGAATATTTTAAATTTCATTTAGAAAAAAAATCAAATCAAAATGTTTAAAAATGAATTTTTGATGAATTTTTAAAGTTGTAGTTTTCTTAAATTAAAAATGTGTCAAAAATGTTTTCCAACTTTGAAATTTTTTTTAATTTTTTTGACAACACCGAATAACACGGTTTTTTTAAATTAAAATTAGAATGTTTTAAGTTTCATTTAGAATAAAAATCAAATCAAAATCTTTAAAAATGAATTTTTAACAAAAATCCGGATTTTTAAAAAATTTTGTATCAAAGAAATCCCTTGTTTTAAAAGTGTCAACTCTTAAAGGTTGTAACTCAAGAATTAAGGGTGATATCTTTATAGGATTTTAAGTTTAAAAAAAACTTATATTTTCTTTTTTTAAATTTTACCAAGTTTTGATTTTTTCAATAAAATTTAGACTAAATTTTTTTTTTATTTCCTGTTAAAGAAATTCGCTGTTTGAAGACAGCTCAACTTTTAAGGGTTGTAACTTAAGAGTTAGGGGTGATATCTTGAAACAGTATAAAAATTTAAAAAACTTATACTTTTATCTTTAAAATTTGACCAAGTTTAGATTTTTTTAAGCAAATTTTGATTTTCTAGATTTTTTTTTAATTTTTAAGAAATTGGCTGTTTTAAGAAAGGTCATGTTTTAAGAGTTGTAACAAAAATTAGTTGTGGTATTTTAATACGGTGTAAAAATTTTAAAATTTAACATCTTTTTCTTTTAAAATTGACTAAATGTAGATTTTTCCGATAAAATTTATATTTTTTTGGAATTTTCAAAAATAAAATCAAAGAAATTGGCTCTTTTAACAAATCCAACTTTTAAGGGTTGTAACTCAAAAACTAGAGGTGATATCTTAAAACGGTTTTAAAATTTAGAAAGTTTATATTTTTTTCTTATAAGGCTGACCAAGCTTAGATTTTTTCGATAGAATCTAGATTTAAAAAAAAAATTTAAATTTTATATAAAAAATCACTTATTTCAAAAATTCAACTTCTAAGGGTTGTAACTCAAAAACTAGGGGTGATATCTCAAAACGGTTTTAAAATTTAAAAAGTTTATATATTTTTATTTTAAAATTAGTTGGATTTTCTTCGCCTAAATAAAATCAAACTTTTTTAGAAATTTTTTTTGTCACATCAAAGTATTTGGTTATTTTAAAATATGTCCGATTTTAAAGGGTTGTAACTCAAAAACTAAACTTGATATTTTTATACGGTTTAAAATTTTAAAAACTTCTTACTTTTTTCTTTTAAAATTGATCAAATTTAGGTTTTTCCCATAAAATCCAGATTTTTTAGAATTTTTTAAAGATTTTATATCAAAGAAAATCGCTGGTTTTAAGAATATCAAATTTTAAGAGTTGTAACTCTAGAATTCAGGGTGATATCTTAATACGGTTTGAAACTTTCGAAAGTTTATACTTTTCTTAATTAAAATTAATCAAGTTCTGATTTTTTTGACCAAACTTTGATTTTTAAATTTTTTTTTAAATTGTAAATCAAAGAAATCATCTTTTTAAAACATTGATATCTTAAGAGTTAGTTCTAAGTCTTTTGACAAAATTTATAATAAAGCGGTATTTTTTAATTAAAATTAGAAAGTTTTAAGTTTCGTTTAGAAAAAAATCAAATCAAAATCTTTAAAAATGAATTTTTCATGAATTTTTAAAGTTGGATTTTCTTAACTTAAAAAGTGGTAAAGATTTTTACCAACTTTGAAATTTTTTTTAATTTTTTTGACAACACTTGGAATAAAACGGTCTTTTTAGATCAAAACTAGAATATTTTAAGTTTCATTTAGAAAAAAAATCAAATTAAAATCTTTAAAAACGAATTTTTGATGAATTTTTTAAAACATGGTTAATTTTCTAACCTAAAAAAAATTTCCCCAACTTTGAAAATTTTTTTTTTTTTTTTGACAACATTTAGAATAAAACGGTCTTTTTAAATCAAAACTAGAATGATTTAAGTTTCATTTATAAAAAAAATCAAATCAAAATTTTTAAAAATGAATTTTTGATGAATTTTTTAAAAAATTGTTAATTTTCTAACCTAAAAAAATTTTTTCCAACTTTGAAAATTCTTTTAATTTTTTTGACAACATTTAGAATAAAACGGTCTTTCTAGATCAAAACTAGAATATTTTATATTTCATTTAGAAAAGAAATCAAATCAAAACCTTTAAAAATGAATTTTTGATGAATTATTTAAAAAAGGGTTGATTTTCTAACCTAAAAAAAACTTCCCCAACTTTGAAAATTTTTAAAATTTTTTTGACAACACTTGGAAAAAACCACCTTTTTTAATTAAAATTAGAATGTTTTAAGTTTCATTTAGAAAAAAAATCAAATCAAAATCTTTAAAAATGAATTTTTCATGAATTTTTAAAAAAAGTTAATTTTCTAACCTAAAAAATTTTTCCCCAACTTTGAAATTTTTTTTTAATTTTTTTGACAACACTTGGAATAAAACGGTTTTTTTAATTAAAACTAGAATATTTTAAGTTTCATTTAAAAAAAAAATCAAATCAAAATCTTTAAAAATGAATTTTTGATGAATTTTTAAAGTTCATTTTCTTAAATTAAAAAGTGTCAAACATTTTTACCAACTTTGAAATTTTTTTTAATTTTTTTGACAACACTTGGAATAAAACGGTCTTTTTTAGTTAAAACTAGAATGATTTAAGTTTCATTTAGAAAAAAAAATCAAATCAAAATCTTTAAAAATGAATTTTTGATGAATTTAAAAAAAAAAAGTTAATTTTCTAACCTAAAAAAATTTTCCCCAACTTTGAAAATTTTTTTAATTTTTTTAACAACACTTGGAATAAAACGGTCTTTTTTAATTAAAATAAGAATGTTTTATGCTTCATTTAGAAAAAACATCAAATCAAAATGTATAAAAATCAATTTTTGATGATTTTTTTTTTAAATTATTGATATCTGTCCTAAAAAATTTTTTACCAACTTTAAAAATTTTTTAAATTTTTTTGGCAACATTTGGAATAAATAAAACCTACCGTAATATCTGCTAACTGTATCGTACCTATAAATATCAATTCTTCTTCATGCGAATACCATCGCAAGCATATCCACTAAGAAGCCCGTTAGTCGGAATTTCTATCGACCGGCATCGAAATCGTTCTTTTGCGGAACTGGCGTGGTTTTTTTTTCGGTAGTTAGATACGTCGAATCGACCGTGACTCAGTCTGCTAATGATCCTGGGAATTTCAGGAAGCGACGTCTCGGCAGTCTTGAGATCTTATCTAACTGGATAGAGTCTATATATGTGAAAAGAATCCGTCGACTAACTGTCGACGGCTATTAGGCTTTTTATCCCGGGATTGTGAGCCTAGTGGGAAAAATGTCCAATGGGAATAGCGTACATCTACTTTGCCGATATGCTATTTATTTATACGGTCTGATTTATCGTTTCTCCACATATCCATACCGGGGTGCTTTATACTCGGTGCTGGGAGAGTGCTGTTACGCGGTTTCTTTGTCGGATTGGCTCGGTGTGGGAATATATGGAACTATTCCGATCGTAAATTTTACTTCTTGTCAGTGAAAATAATACCAATTACCAATCGTTCACGATATAGAGAAGTTTTAGATTAAAAAAAAGTTTTAACTTGACTAGAGCTATTTTTAAAACTCCTCTATAAACACACTGACACATATCTCAACATTTACCAATCACCCATTCATACCACCTTATCAACCAGTCCTAAATACATCAAAAGAAGCCGTCAGAAACAGCCAGAGACCATCAATCAGAATCGTGTAATTAATAAAATAGGCGCTTATTCCGCTGCAGTCGCGTTCTGCCCGTTCGCCGTGTTCGAAACGGTTAAATCAAAATAGCATCTGACCCACTTGGCCAATTTAAGACAAAATAATCACTTAACGAGCACATAGGGTGATCGAACGGTCGGAAAAAACGCGGGCTCGTTCCGAGGAGACAGGCCCCATAAATGAAGACAAATCTCGCGCGGCCCGCGGTGCGATTTATTCATCAGACGAACGCCGTGAATTGATATATGATGTAGGAGGTCGAGATCGAGACCTAGAAATTCTTCTCGCCTGCGAAATGCATCTGTGCGCGTAATTGCGCCGCCGCGCCGTTCCGTTCAGTGGTTAACTTCGGTTTGTCATCGCGTAACGGAATCTTATTGAGAATTATCGTGTACCTATCATTAACACTCAAATACTCGTTAGTTAAGTGAAATAACAGTACGGAAATAAATCGTTTTTGGATTTTTTAGAGTTGAAAGTAAATGGGTATCATGAGGGTGATAATTTTAATGTTGTAGTTTATATTTTTGAACTTTAATATCAAATAATTCAAAAACTAAATTAGATAGAAAAAAATGTTTCAAATAAAATTTATACCTTTTTTAATTATAAACATTTTTTATTATAAACAATTTTTTCCAATTTTTTATATTAAGAAAATTATGAGAAAAAACATGTTATAACCTCAAAATGTAAATTTTTCAACTTTAATCTCAAATTGTTCAAAAACTAAATTAGATAGAAAAAAATGTTTCAAATAAAATTTATTCCTTTTTTAATTATAAACATTTTTTATTATAAACAATTTTTACTAATTTTTAATATTAAGATAGTTATAAGAAAAAACATGTTTTAACCTCAAAATGTCAATTTTTCAACTTTAATTTCAAATAATTTAAAAACTGAATTAGATAGAAAAAAATGTTTCAAATAAAATTTATTTCTTTTTTAATTATAAATATTTTTTATTATAAACAATTTTTAGCAATTTTTTATATTAAGAAAGTTATAAGAAAAAACATGTTATGACCTTAAAATATCAGTTTTTCAACTTTAACCTCAAATTATTCAAAAACTAAATTAGATAGAACAAAATGTTTCAAATAAAATTTATACCTTTTTTAATTATAAACATTTTTTATTATAAAATAATTTTTCCAATTTTTTATATTAAGAAAGTTAGGAGAAAAAACATGTTATAACCTTAAAATGTCAATTTTTCAACTTTAATCTCAAATAATTCAAAAACTAAATTTTATAGAAAAAACTTTTTCAAATAAAATTTATTCCTTTTTTAATTATAAACATTTTTTATTATATTTTTTTTCCAATTTTTTATATTAAGAAGGTTATAAGAAAAAACATATTATAACCTTAAAATATCAATTTTTCAACTTTAATCTCAAACAATTCAAAAATTAAATTAGATGGAAAAAAATGTTTTAAATAAAATTTATTTCTTTTTTAATTATAAATTTTTTTATTCTAAACATTTTTATCAATTTTCATTATTAAAGAAATTATAACCTAAAAATTAGTTATAACCCCCAAAACGTTAATTTTTCAGCTTTGGTTCGATCTGATTTAAAAACTAAAAAAGATAGAAAAAAATGTTTCAAATAAAATTTATTTCTTTTTTAATTATAAATATTTTTTATTATAAACATTTTTTTCTATTTTTGATAGTAAAAATGGTATAACCTAAAAATTAGTTATAATCCCAAAAAGTCAATTTTTCAACTTTGGTTCCATCTAGTTTAAAATCTAAACAATATAGAAAAAATGTTTCAAATAAAGTTTATTCCTTTTTTAATTGTAAATATTTTTTGTTATATAAATTTTTCCCAATTTTCTATATTAAATGAGTTATAACCTAAAAATTAGTTATAACCCCCAAAACGTCAATTTTTCAACTTTGGTTTCATTTAATTTAAAAATTAAAAAAGATAGAAAAAAATGTTTCAAATAAAATTTATTCCTTTTTTAATTGTAAATATTTTTTGTTATATAAATTTTTGTTAATTTTCGATATTAAAGGAGTTATAACCTAAAAACTACTTATAACCTTAAAACGTCATTTTTTCAACTTTGGTTCCGTCTGATTCAAAAACTAAACAAAATAGAAAAAAACATTTCGAATAAAATGTATTCCTGTTTTAATTGTAAATATATTTTGTTCTATAAATTTTTGTCAATTTTCAATATTAAATGAGTTATAACCTAAAAATTAGTTGCAACCCCAAAACGTCAATTTTTCAACTTTGGTTTCAACTAGTTCAAAATCTAAATAAGATAGAAAAAATAGTTTCAAATAAAATTTATTCCTTTTTTAATTGTAAATATTTTTTGTTCTAAACATTTTTTTCAATTCTCGATATTAAAGATGTTATAACCTAAAAATTGCTTATAACCCCAAAACGTCATTTTTTCAACTTTGATTCCATCTAATTCAAAAACTAAACAAAATAGAAAAAATAGTTTCAAATAAAATTTATTCCTTTTTTAATTATAAACATTTTTTGTTTTATACATTTTTTCCGAATCTCAATATTAAAGGAGTTATAACCTAAAAATTAATTTTAACCTCAAAACGTCATTTGTTCAACTTTGGTTTCATCTAATTCAAAAACTAAACAAAATAGAAAACATAGTTTCAAATAAAATTTATTTATTTTTTAATTATAAATATTTTTTGTTATAAACATCTTTTTCTATTCTCGACATTAAAGCAATTATAACCTAAAAACTGATTATAACCCCAAAACTTCATTTTTTCAACTTTGACTCCATCTAATTCAAAAACTAAACAAAATAGAAAAAATAGTTTCAAATAAAATTTATTCCTTTTTTAATTGTAAATATTTTTTGTTATAAACATTTTTTTCAATTTTCGATATTAAAGCAATTATAACCTCAAAACTGATTATAACCTCAAAACGTCATTTTTTCAACTTTGGTTCTATCTAATTTAAAAACTGAAAAAGATAGAGAAAAATGTTTCAAATAAAATTTATTCCTTTTTTAATTATAAATACTTTTTGTTATAAACATTTTTTTCAATTCTCAATATTAAAGGAGCTATAACCTAAAAACTACTTATAACCTCAAAATGTCATTTTTTCAACTTTAGTTCCATCTAATTCAGAAACTAAATAAAATAGAAAAAAAAGTTTCAAATAAAATTTATTCCTTTTTTAATTATAAATATTTTTTCTTATATAAATTTTTGTTAATTTTCGATATTAAAGGAATTACAACCTAAAAACTACTTATAACCTCAAAACGTCATTTTTTCAACTTTAGTTCCATCTAATTCAAAAACTAAACAAAATAGAAAAAAGCATTTCAAATAAAATTTATTCCTTTTTTAATTGTATACATTTTTTGTTACATAAATTTTTCCCAATTTTCGATATTAAATGAGTTCTAACCTAAAAATTAGTTATAACCCCCAAAACGTCAATTTTTCAACTTTGGTTCCATCTAATTTAAAAACTAAAAAAGATAGAAAAAAATGTTTTAAATAAAATTTATGCCTTTTTTAATTATAAATATTTTCTGTTATAAACATTTTTTCAATTCTCGATATTAAAGAAGTTATAGCCTAAAAACTGGTTATAATTCCAAAACGTTGTACAACTACTAAATTTTCATATACACTCGACGTCTTTAAAGAATGACCTTTCTGAGAAAGACAGGTAGATTAAATCTCTATGTTATTCCATGTAAACATCTCCATTCATCTCTCTTCTTAAGGTTATTCTTTGGAGACGTCGAGTATACATATACATATTTTACTTGCATACAAAGTAAAATGGTAAAATGCAGATTGCGTGTTTTCGAAGCGTTACAAGTGAGTGTGTACATTTAAATTGCGACGAGAATGTATTAATCATACGGAAGATATATTGATTAAACGTTTATCATTGGCGTATCGGCGATAAATAAACATTTTCCAATAACGGCGCCCGTAAATATGTCCCATTTATCGTCCGGTTAACGGTTTTACGAATTCGCACGTCGATTCCCAAATATCGTCCATTTTTTTTACAGCATTCGACCTCTCGCAATCCTCTTTCCGATGATATTATTCATCCATGGTAAAATATTTGGTGGTAATTTCGAGGTTAAATCCTAACAAAAATTTTCCATATTTTTAAGAATTTTTTTAATTTTTTGAGTACCAATTAGAACAAATTTGACTATTTTTATGAAAAATAGATGGTTTAATCTATCTCTAGCTAAAATTTTTTTTCTCGATTTTAATAATTAAATTTTTAGTGATTTTTTAAACTTGGTCATAATTTTCAGGTTAAATTCGAATAAAAATTTTCCATATCTTTGGGAATTTTTTTAATTTTTTGAGTACCAATTAGAACAAATTTGACTATTTTTATGAAAAATAGATAGTTTAATCTATCTTTAGTTAAAAAATTTTTTCTCGATTTTAATAAATAAATTTCTGGTGATTTTTTAAACTTGGTCATAATTTTCAGGTTAAATTCGAATAAAAATTTTCCATATTTTTGGGAATTTTTTTAATTTTTTGAGTACTAATTAGAACAAATTTGACTATTTTTATGAAAAAAAGATAGTTTAATCTATCTCTAGTTAAAAATTTTTTTCTCGATTTTAATAAATAAATTTCTGGTGATTTTTTAAAGTTGGTGATAATTTCGAGGTTAAATTCTAACAAAAATTTTCCATATTTTTGTGATTTTTTTAAATTTTTTGAGTACCAATTAAAACAAATTTGACTATTTTTATGAAAAATAGATAGATTAATCTATCTCTAGCTAAAAATTTTTTTCTCGATTTTAATAAATAAATTTTTAGTGATTTTTTAAACTTGGTCATAATTTTCAGATTATATTCGAATAAAAATTTTCCATATTTTTAAGAATTTTTTTAATTTTTTGAGTACCATTTGGAACAAATTTGACTATTTTTATGAAAAATAGATTGTTTAAACTATCTCTAGTTAAAAAGGCTTTTCTCGATTTTAATAAATAAATTTCTGGTGATTTTTTAAACTTGGTCATAATTTCAATAAAGTATCGATTTGAAAGTAACGATAAGAAGATTCTTCACCAGTACTTGTTATTTATACATTCCAAGTTCTTCGTTCCATTTTCGTTTTTCCGATAAACATCTACACAATGAACTGTTATTAATTGACTGGAAAGGATTTCCATATTTAGTCCTCTCCGTTTCGGAATAGGGTGAGAAATGTAATAACCATTGACCCCGCTATGTTCCTCAATAGCCTCTAATAGCCATTTCACTTAGATTTATATTTCATACTCAGATCATAATGACCATTTAGTATAACTTATAGTGACCCTAATTGCACGCAAACGACCATAAAACGAGCCGTATACTTTAAACTCAAATTAATTCAATAAATATGTGACCCAACCGCTTCTCCTCCGATTACATTGTATATGTATAATCCGGGCAAAATTCATGAATAATTAATAACCGTGAGATGTTTAAAAAAATGGAGTGCCTCCACGGACAGCGACATTAACGATCATCCTCCCGTTGTAGACTCTTAAATCGTTGAATTGGCGCCCACACCGAAACGCCCTCTTGATTCTTGACCACGAAAAATACATACATACCTATCCACTACATCTATATATACGCGCGGAGGTCAGAGATCCATGAAGATAAGTAGAAAAAGAAAACGTCTTCTTACAACGGCGGCATTCTAAAAATAGCCCGAGAAAAAGAAGATCGGTCGGTGTTACGAAACGCATGTCGCCGTACACATGTGCATATATGTCTTCATTAAACAACCAAAACGAGGAGTATTTGAACGGGAGAAACGAGACAAACACTGGTATTGTAGGCAATGGGCTGTGGCTTCACATAAGTATACTCGATTTCTGTCTTCTGGCCGATGCGGGACATCGATGTGCTTTTAGAAGTACTGTGTACCTACAAATGCTTATATGGAAATCAACACTCGGCCGATTTATTGACCAATAAAGATAGGTTTTAACATGTATCTGGTTTACTTTTAAATTAGATTGTTGACGGAGGAATTTCTAGTTATAAAACGTTATTACTACTTGTATACAAACACGTATGTATAAACCCGTATGGCGCCATTATGTAAATTTACATGCCATATGCCCCTAAGCTGTATAAAAATGGGTTTGGAGGTTTTTGTGTCAGGCTAGATACATCATTCAAATCAATAATTTATGCAATTCGAATGAAAGTGTTTAACTTAATTTTGAGTGTTAATTAGAACACAAGCAAAAATTGATCTCTATTTTGGAGTTACATTTTCTCTTTTGAAGGGAAAAACTAAAAATTGGCCAAAAATTTTTTAAGTTAAGAAATCAATAATTTTTAAAGAAATTGTAAAAAATTGAATTTTATACATTTTGATCTGATTTTTTTTCTAAATGAAACTTAAAACATTCTAGTTTTAATTAAAAAAGACCGTCTTATTCCAAGTGTTGTTAAAAAAATTAAAAAAAATTTCAAAGTTGGTAAAAAATTTTTTTAGGTTAGAAAATCAATAATTTTTTAAAAATTCGTAAAAAATTGGATTTTAAAGATTTTCATCTGATTTTTTCTCTAAGTAAATTTAAAAAGATTCTAATTTTAATTAAAAAAGGCCGTTTTATTCCAAGTGTTGTCAAAAAAATTAAAAAAATTTTCAAAGTTGCTAAAAAATTTTTGACACTTCTTAACCTAATTTTAGAAAATCGATCAACTTTAAAAATTCATCAAAAATTCATTTTTAAAGATTTTGATTTGATTTTTTTTCTAAATGAAACTTAAAACATTCTAATTTTAATTAAAAAAGACCATTTTATTCCAAGTGTTGTCAAAAAAATTAAAAAAAATTTCAAAATAGACAAAAAAAATTTTAGGTTAAAAAATCAATAATTCTTTAAAAAATCGTATTTTAAATATTTTGATTTGATTTTTTTTCTAAATGAAACTTAAAACATTCTAATTTTAATTAAAGAAGACCATTTTATTCCAACTTTTGTCAAAAAAATTAAAAAAAAATTCAAAGTTGGCAAAAATTTTTTAGGTTAGAAAATCAATAATTTTTAAAAAATTCATAAAAAATTGAGTTTTAAACATTTTGATTTGATTTTTTTTCTAAATGAAACTTAAAACATTCTAATTTTAATTAGAAAAGACCGTTTTATTCCAAGTGTTCTCAAAAAATTTAAAAAAATTTTTCAAAGTTAGAAAAAATTTTTGACACTTCTCTAACTTAAGAAAATTAACTTTAAAAATTCATCAAAAATTCATTTTTAAAGATTTTGATTTGATTTTTTTTCTAAATGAGACTTAAAACATTCTAGTTTTAATTTAAAAAGACCGTTTTATTCTAAATGTTGTCAAAAAATTTGAAAAAATTTTCAAAGTTGGTAAAAATTTTTTGGGTTAGAAAATTAACCATTAAAAAAAAAATCATCAAAAATTCATTTTTAAAGCTTTTGATTTGATTTTTTTTCTAAATGAAACATAAAACATTCTAGTTTTAATTTAAAAAGACCGTTTTGTTCTAAATTTTACCAAAAAAATTAAAAAATTTTTTAAAGTTGGCAAAAAAATTTTTTTGGTTTGAAAATCAATAATTTTTAAAAAATTCGTAACAAATTGAATTATAAAGATTTTGATCTGATTTTTTTTCTAAATGAAATTAAGAACATTCTAATTTTAATTTAAAAAGACCGTTTTGTTCTAAATTTTATCAAAAAATTAAAAGATTTTTCAAAGTTGGCCAAAAATTCTTCAGGTTAGAAAATTACTAAATCTGTTCATATTGATTTTCCCCATTCAAGCGGAAACCTACAAAAACAAGTTTAACATATCTAACATTTTTTTAACTGTCAAATTTGACGTTTAAATTATTAACTCGATGTTTCTATTGTCACATTTGACGTTTAAGTTGTTACTCTGACGTTTGAGCTGTCACTTTGACGTTTTTATAGTTAACCCGACATTTCTACTGTCAAATTTGACGTTTAAGCTGTCAAATTTGAAATTTTTATTGATAACCTGACATTTCTACTATCATATTTGACATTTAAGCTGTTAGTCTGACGTTTGAGTAGGAACTTGACGTTCCTACTGCCAAATTTGACGTTTCAACTGCCAGTCTGACGTTTTAGTTGTTAAATTTAACATTTTAACCGTCAGAGTGACGTTTTAATTGTTAATCTAATATTTCCACTATCAAATTTGACGTTTAAAGTGTTAGTCTTACGTTTGAGTTGCCAGTCTGACGTTTGAACTGTCAAATTTGACGTTTTTATTGTTAATCTGACATTTCTACTGTCAAATTGGAAGTTTAAGCTGTTTGTCTGACGTTTGAACTGTTAAATTTGACGTTTTAATTGTTAGCCTGACATTTCTACTGTCAAATTTGACATTTAAGCTGTCAAATTTGACGTTTAAGCTGTCAAATTTGAAATTTTTATTTGTAACCTGATATTTCTACTATCATATTTGACATTTAAGCCGTTAGTCTGACGTTTGAGTAGGAATTTGACGTTCCTACTGTGAAATTTGACGTTTCAACTGCCAGTCTGACGTTTTAGCTGTTAAATTTGACATTTTAACTGTCAGAGTGACGTTTTAATTATTAACCTAATATTTCTACCGTCAAATTTGACGTTTAAACTGTTAGTCTGACGTTTGAGTTGCCAGTCTGACGTTTGAACTGTCAAATTTGAAGTTTTTATTGTTAACCTGACATTTCTACTGTCAAATTTGACGTGTAAGCTTTCAAATTTGAAATTTTCATTGATAACCTGACATTTCTATTATCATATTTGACATTTAAGCTGTTAGTCTGACGTTTGAGTAGAAACTTGACGTTCCTACTGTGAAATTTGACGTTTCAACTGCCAGTTTGACGTTTTAGCTATTAATTTGACATTTTAACTGTCAGAGGTACGTTTTAATTGTTAACCTAATATTTCTACTGTCAAATTTGTATCTTTATTGTTAACCAGATATTTCTGATGTCAAGTTTGACGTTTAAGCCGGTAGTCTGACGTTTAAGTTGTCAGTCTGACGTTTGAACTGTCAAATTTGACGTTTTGATTGTTAACTTGACGTTTTAATTGTTAACTTGACGTTTTTACTGTCAAATTTGACGTTTAAACTGTAAGTCTGACGTTTTAATTGTTAATTTTGACATTTCTGCAGTCAAGTTTGACGTTTAAGTCGTCACTTTGACGTTTAAGCCGTCAATTTTTACATTTCAAATGTCAGTTTTACGTTTTACAAGCCATATGCCCCTAATCTGTATAAAAATGAGTTTGGAGGTTTTTGTGTCAGGCTAGATACATCTCTTCACTCAATAATTTATGCAATTCGAATGAAAGTGTTTCACTTAATTTTGAGTATTAATTAGAACACAAGCAAAATAAATTTTTTAATTAATTCTTATTTTCCAGTTACATTTTCTCTTCTGAGGGAAAAACTAAATGTTGGTAAAAAATTTTTAGGTTAAGAAATGAAGAATTTTTAAAAAATTCGTAAAAAAATTCAATTTTAAAGATTTTGATCTGATTGTTTTCCTAAATGAAACTAAATACATTCCAATTTTAATTTAAAAATGTTGTTTTGTTCTAAATTTTACCAAAAAAATTTAAAAAAAATTTTAAGTTGGTAAAAAATTTTTTAGGTTAGAAAACCAATCATTTTTGAAAAAAATCGTAAAAAATTGAATTTTAAAGATTTTGGTTTGATTTTTTTTTTAAATGAAACTTAAAACATTCTAATTTTAACTAAAAAAGACCGTTTTATTTCAAGTGTTGTCAAAAAAATTAAAAAAATTTTCAAAGTTGGTAAAAAACTTTTTGCACTTTTTAACCTAATTTGAAAAAATTGATCAACTTTAAAAATTCATCAAAAATTCATTTTTAAAGATTTTGATTTGATTTTTTTTTCTAAATGAAACTTAAAACATTCTAATTTTAATTTAAAAAGACCGTTTTGTTCTAAATGTTATCAAAAAAATTAAAAAATTTTTCAAAGTTGGCCAAACATTTTTTAGGTATTTTTTACTTTCCGAACAACCCAATAATACGCCCTAATTGCCATTGTAACGTTATCCATAGATTGCACGCAATGTAATTTTATACATAAACTTTCAAACGCTCACAGATAATTCTCAAATTTCATATGAGCATAAGGGATTATCCGCATTTATCATCATGTTAGAATAGGGGTGGTAGATATAACCGGAGATAATTAATTAATTGACTTCTTGTGTCCGAATCCATTCCGTGACCAAACAATAATTAATTCAATTAGCCCCTCTGGTCGGTCAATCCTCGGTTCCCCTAAAACGCTTCATTCACTCCGATCCGTTTTACTCGCCACTTTTGATAGTACAACGACTCGTACAGCTAACGGCGCTATTACCTTTAAAGTTCTCAGATATTAGTTGTGATAAACTACTGTTGTGTAGTGTTGTGCCATTGCCAGTTTGAAATACAACAGTAAAACAGGTTCTAAAGGTAAGAGACTCAAAGACTCCACCTGGCGTCATCTTTATTTTTGGCGAGAAGCTAACGTATTTGCATGCTCCAGAAACTATCGTTAAGATTGAACAGCTGCATTCACCTACTGATCTTTTCGTTTTATTATTCGTGCTTTCGTTGTTATACGTCGACTTCTTTTAGATTATTTACTTCGACAACGAAGCAATTTACTTAACGAGGAGGTTTTTCTCTTTTCTGACTTACACGTTTGATAGACGAATAGATAGAAGTCTCATTTAAAAGCTTTTGTACCTTCCGACTTGTTCAAATCTTCACATCTACATTCAAATTTCTACAGAAAATTTAAAACTAAAAACCTTAGAAAGTAACTAAACTAAAAACCTTAAAAATAAAACAACTTGGTGAGTAAATGTACGAGGTATATAGGTGGGTTTTTTTTATTGTATTTTCTTGTTTGTTGACTGGCAAACGGTTGTAACGTCGGGTCACACACTCGCACACCGTCATTTAAAACGTTACCCGGGGGCCATTTGCCGGGGCAAATATTTCCCTGCCGGTTTTGCTTTTTATTTTTAGCGACCAGATTTGCATTGTACGAAGAGTGAGTCACGCGATGACCCCGCCAATGTACACTGTGTTTGTGCAGTTTGCGTTAATAAAATCAAATGGATCGCGATTGTCTTGTCAGCGAGGAATAAATACAAAACGGTTCGGTTTGTGCATGCGCAATTAATTTAAAAGGGAAATTAAATAAATTTAAGTTCGTTTATCATCTATTATTTTCATTTAAAAAATTCAAATAATAAATTTAAGACTAATTATTTATAAATTTAAAACTTATAAAAATTATGAAGTTAACCATAAAAAATTTTTACCAACTTTGAAAATTTTTTTAAATTTTTTGGTAATGATTAGAAAAAATCCGTCAAGTTTAATGAAAAATAGACATTTTAATTTATTTATATTTAAAAAATTTTTTCTTTATTTTAATAAATAAAGTCTGAGCGATTTTTTAAAATTGACCTAAATTTTTGACATGTTTAAATTCAAAAATTTTAGGTGTTTTTAAGATTTTTTTTAATTTTTTGGTAATAACTAGAACAAATCCGTCAAGTTTACTGAAAAATATACATTTTAATTTATTTATATTTAAAAAATCTTTTCTTCATTTTAATAAGTAAAATCTGGACGATTTTTTAAATTTGAGCAAAATTTTAGAAAAGTTGGGTTATGTCAAATCGAAAATCTTAGGTGTTTTTAAGAATTTTTTAAAATTTTTTGGTAATAATTAGAAGAAATCCGCCAAGTTTAGTGAAAAATAGGCATTTTACTTTATTTATATTTAAAAAATCTTTTCTTCATTTTAATAAATAAAGCCTGGACGATTTTTTAAAGTTGGTCAAATTTTCTAAAAAATTAGGTTAGTTAACTGTCAAAAATTTTTACCTATTTTAAGAATTTTTTTAATTTTTTTGGTGATAATTAGAACAAATTTGACTTCTTAAATTCAAAATAGAATCTTTTAAGTTTAATTTAAAACAAAAGTCATTTCTTAATCTTTAAAAATAAACCCTGTGTGATTTTTTAAAGTTGATAAAATTTAAAATAAAAACACAGGCGGTTCTAAGACTTGTACAGCCAATTTCGAACACAAACAGAAATATAACGGCTGATAATTGGTTCTCTTCAATTGAACTAGTAAATCTTTTGAAAGCCAGAAATTCACATACGTGGAAACACTTAAAAAAATAAGGCAGGAATTCCACCGGATTTTTTGCCAGAGAAAAACAGAAATCCCGGAATTAGTTTATACGGCTTTATCAGCGACATGACTCTACTATGATATGTTCCAAAAAAAAAAATAAAATAAGTTTGTGTTGTTGATCTCCTCTATGCATTATAACCCAAACAATGATTATAATAGTTGCAAACCAGAAATTAGTCTACTTTTCAAGACGAAGAACTTGCCGATGGCCAATGGCAATATTTTTTAAGCCTTTAAATATAGCATCTGTCAATTCATACATCGCTCATCAAACGTACAAAGACAATCCAAAAATGAATCGTTCCGACTTCGGTAAAAAATTGGGAATGCAGTTGATAACTCCTGAAATGACACGCAGATATCAGAATGCACGTATTGGTCGTGAAATTAAAATGTCTATAAAGCGAATACTTAAATTAGAAGATCCACCTTCTGATACAGGCCAAGCAGTTCTCGCATATGTATTATATTCATTGGAAATAGTTTTATTTTGTTCCTAAGACTCCCCTTTTCTAAGCTAATGTTTGAAAAAGCGTTTGATTTTCGTCGATTGCAAAATATTTTTACCTTTCCAATTTTATGTTGGAATATGCTAGCGCACTATTTAAAATTTTTTTAAAATAAAATGTCAATATTTTATTTAGGGCTGTCTAAAATATCAAAGATGTAACTATCACACAATCTCCTATAGAGCATAGTGACATTTATTGTTTTTGTCACATACTTTTTAATAATTTAAAAGTCCAGGTAAAAAATACCAGTTATCTGCGACTGCGTTTCGGTAAATGAACGTCTTTGGTTAAGGGTTAAGTTAACATTTTTCTTTTTCTTTTCAGGTGAGTTTCTTGCTTTGAACTTCTATTCACCCATAAACTTACATAACGACAAAGTAATCTACCTGGTAAGTCATTTATAAACCGTCTTACTTAATAATTAAAATAATAATTAGAACAATTTTGATTTTTTAAATCCAAAATAGAACCTTTTATGTTCAATTTTACATAAAAATCATTTTTTAATCTTTAAAAATAAACTCTGTGCGATTTTTTAAAGTTGGTCAAATTTTCTAAAAAGTTAGGTTAGTTAACTGTAAAATTTTTTTATCAATTTTAAGAATTTTTTTAATTTTTTTGGTAATAATTAGAACAAATTCGACTATTTTAATTCAAAATAGAATCTTTTAAGTTTAATTTAAAACAAAAATCATTTTCTAATCTTTAAAAATAAACTGTGCGATTTTTTAAAGTTGATTAAATTCTCTAAAAAATTAGGTTAGTTAACTGTCAAAAAATTTTACTAACTTTAAGAATTTTTTAAACTATTTTGGTAATAATTAGAACAAATTTGACTTTTCTTATCCAAAATAGAATCTTTTAAGTTTAATTTAAAATAAAAATCATTTCTTAATCTTTAAAAATAAAGTCTGTGCGATTTTTTAAAAATGATGAATTTTTTTTAAAGTTATGTTAGTTAACTGTCAAAACTGTTTAAAAAATCACCGGGACTTTGTTTTTAAAGATAAAGAAATATTTTTTTGGAGAATTGTAGATTAAAATATCTACTTTTAGATAAAATATGGTAATTTATAGGTTGGTTTATAAAAATTTTGAGAAATTTTTTTTTTCTAAACCTCTACATTTTAACTTAACCTAAAAACGTTAAAATTGAAATTTAAAAAATCACTGGAACTTTGTTTTTATAGATAGAGAAATATTTTTTTAGAGAATTGTAGATTAAAATATCTACTTTTCAATGAAATATGATAATGTATAGGTTAGGTTATGAAAATTTTGATGAAAAATTTTTTTTCTAAACCTCTACATTTTAACTAAACTTAAAAACGTCAAAATTGAAATTTCAAAAATCACCGAGACTTTATTTTTAGGGATAAAGAAATAATTTTTTGGAGAATTGTAGTTTAAAATATTTACTTTTAGATAAAATATAATAATTTATAGGTTAGGTTATAAAAATTGTGAGAAAAAATTTTTTTTCTAAACCTCTAAATTTTAACTTAACCTAAAAATGTTAAAATTGAAATTTAAAAAGTCACCGGGACTTTGTTTTTAGAGATAAAGAAATAATTTTTTGGAGAATTCTAGATTTAAATATATACTTTTCGATGAACTACAATAATTTATAGGTTAGATTATAAAAATTTTGAGAAAAAAAATTTTTCTAAACGTCTACATTTTAACTAAACTTAAAAACGTTAAAATTGAAATTTAAAAAATCACCGAGACTTTGTTTTTAGAGATATAGAATTAATTTTTTGGAGAATTGTAGATTAAAATATCTACTTTTAGATAAAATATGGTAATTTATAGATTAAGTTATAAAAATTTTGAGAAAAAAAATTTTTTTCTAAACCTCTACATTTTAACTTAACCTAAAAACGTTAAAATTGAAATTTAAAAAATCACCGAGACTTTGTTTTTATAAATAAAGAAATAATTTTTTGGAGAATTATAGATTAAAATATCTACTTTTAAATGAAATATGGTAATTTATAGGTTAGGTTATGAAAATTTTGAGAAAAATTTTTTTTTTGTAAACCTCTACATTTTAACTTAACCTAAAAACGTTAAAATTGAAATTTAAAAAATCACCGGGACTTTATTTTTAGAGACAAAGAAATAATTTTTTGGAGAATTATAGATTATAATATCTACTTTTAGATGAAAGATAATAATTTATAGATTAGGTTATAAAAATTTTGAGAAAAAAAATTCTTTCTAAACCTCTACATTTTAACTTAACCTAAAAACGTTAAAATTGAAATTTAAAAAATCACCGAGACTTTGTTTTTAGAGATAAAGAAATAATTTTTTGGGGAATTGTAGATTATAATATCTACTTTTAGATAAAATATGATAATTTATGGGTTAGGTTATAAAAATTTTGAGAAAAAAATTTTTTTTCTAAACCTCTACATTTTAACTTAACTTAAAAAGTTCAAAATTGAAATACCTATTATTCTCTAAATTTTTTCCAATATGTTTAATTTACACACATTCCTCATTTTTTATGACACAAAGACAAACATGGCAATAAAAAAATATTACCAAACGGTCCCTCAGAGCCTAATAAAAATTTATTGCCATCGCTCCCATGTTTCAAGTTTCCTAGTTTCTGTCAGAAAAGCGCCATAAATCCTCTTCTTTTTTCAACACCACCCTCAGATATCCTACCGTTCGTTCATTTTCTTTCCCCTAAGCTGGAAACCACGTGTCCTTAATGCACCCCAGGTCACTGAATGTAATAAGGGCACGCGACCCTCACTAAGCACAATCTCAAATATTAGCTACCCTAAATTCAAAGGTATCCCTTCTTATAACACAAGGGGTAATATATGGATGGAGGGGTTGGTATTGAATTTACTGTTTTCGTCTGTCAAAATTCTCAAAACTTAATGGGATTTTCTTGTTACATTAAGATGATTACAAAAGAGGTTTTTATTATATCGTCTACTAAGGTATAAATATACCTACATATATGATATTTCGCAATTTATTTCTGCTTAATCATCCCGATGTCATTTACAAGGTAATTTGTAACGGTTCGAGATTCGGCGTGACCCACACTCTTGCGGCATTTTTCGATGTCCATATTCGGTTTATATCAGTATCTGTGTTGTGTGTACGCCACGTTATAAAAATTCGTGGCTCCGAGCTTTTGTGATCTACGCGATATGCAAAATATCGTCCGCGGCTAATAGTTTCAGCTGTATATTCAGCAGTCATGAGCTCGTTAGCATAGACCAATCTTGATAAATGCGAGGTGAACGTCTCGCAATATAACCGTACGACCCATATACTGTTTTATTTTAACATTAGGAGATTTTTCTTATAATACATCCCGTTATACAAACACGTGTATTACTATTTTTTGATTAAATGGATATTTTCCTTATGTACTTATATACAGTTTTAGGTGTTATACGTCAACATCAATCACATAAGTAGATAACAATTAGATAACATCTAATTAAAAACAAAATCCATAGTTGTTGCGTTAGGTATGCGTAATGTTTAACCCACGTTCCCATCGTTGCGTTGTCACGAAACCATAAAACTGGCAAAGAACGTCGGCAAACGATCCTTTCTGATTCCTTAAATGTCCCGTCGACAACGTAGGAATTAGCACCGATTAATATGTAAGGCCAGCTGTTGAAGACGAAGGACGCTAAGTTCCCAGGCGAATCACACTGATTTATTCCGCCGTTTAATTGTTTGCAATTGCCAACTCTTAAGGGTATTATTATTTAGCAATCAATCCGGGAAACCGGAAAGTTATAAACTTTAGAGTACTAATTTTTCTTCTAATTTACATCCCGTGAGACCAATAAATCTAAAGGATGAGAAGTAGTTTCGATCGAGACGCCACACGTTGTTGGGTTCTTACGCCACTAAATTGTCGGTGTAATAGACCATTAGATCGCCATCGTAAGTGTTACGATTGCTATTTGCAGTGTTTATATTACGACTTGGAATCGTGCTCAAACACCACCATATGCGAAATGGTCAATTTCTATTGGGTATTGAGTAAATAATTATTTTGTAATAAAACTAGTTTAGTTTTACTTTTAGTATTTTTCTAAAAAAAAATGTATATTGTTTTTGGTTGAATTGATCAACATTTTGGTAACTTTGGTGGAAGCTTTACGAATTTAGTAAGTTTTTGGTGGAATTAAAAAAAAAAATTGGTAAATTTTTGGTGGAATTTTTACAAATTTTTTAAGTTTTTTGGTGGAATTTTTAAAAAATTCATTATTTTTGGTAAAATTATTACAAATTTTAGTAACTTTGTTGGAGTTTTTATGAATTTACTAAATTTTTGATGGAATTTTCACGGTTTTAGTTAATTTTTAACGAAATTGTTTCTAATTTGATTGATTTTTGGTGGAATTTTAAAAGAATTTGGACATTCTGGTGGAATTTTTAAAAAAATTGGTAAGTTTTTGGTAGAATTATTAAAAATGTTGACAATTTCGGTGTAATTTTTAGGATTTTTCTAAGTTTTTGGTGGAATAAAAAAAATTCAGTAAGTTTTGGGTGAAGTTGTTAAATATTTTAATAGCTTTGGTGAAATTTTTGCGAATTTTATTCATTTCTGGTGAAATTTAAAAAAAATTCAGTGTTTTTGGTAAAATTCTTATGAATTTAGTAAGTTTTTGGTGGAACTTTTAAAAAATTCAGTATGTTTTTGGTGGAATTATCAAAAATTTTGATAACACTGGTGGAATTTTTGCAAATTGTATTCATTTTTGGTGGAATAAAGAAGACAGTGTTTTTGGTAAAATTCTTATGAATTTAGTAAGTTTTTGGTGGAATTTTTGCAAATTGTATTAATTTTTGTTGGAATTTTTAAAAAAATCAGTATGTTTTTGGTGGAATTATCAAAAATTTTGATAACATTGGTGGAATTTTTGCGAATTTTATTCATTTTTGATGGAATTTTTTAAAAATTTGGTAAGTTTTTGGTAGAATTATTAAAAATGTTGACAATTTTGGTGTAATTTTTAGGATTTTTGTAAATTTTTGGTGGAATAAAAAAGAATTCAGTAAGTTTTAGGTGTAGTTGTTAAATATTTTAATAGCTTTGGTGGAATTTTTGCGAATTTTATTCCTTTCTGGTGGAATTTAAAAAAAAAATCAGTGTTTTTGGTAAAATTCTTATGAATTTAGTTACTTTTTGGTGGAATTTTTAAAAAATTCAGTATGTTTTTGGTGGAATTATCAAAAATTTTGATAACACTGGTGGAATTTTTGCAAATTGTATTCATTTTTGGTGGAATAAAAAAAGACAGTGTTTTTGGTAAAATTCTTATGAATTTAGTAAGTTTTTGGTGGAATTTTTGCAAATTGTATTAATTTTTGGTGGAATTCTTAAAAAAATCAGTATACTTTTGGTGGAATTATCAAAAATTTTGATAACATTGGTGGAATTTTTGCAAATTTTATTCATTCTTGATGGAATTTTTAAAAAATTCAGTGTTTTTTTATGGAATTTTTACGAATTTAGAAAGTTTTTAGTAAAATTTTTCCAATTCTATTAATTTTTGGTGGAATTTTTATAAAATTCAGTATGTTTTTGATGAAATTGTCTAAAAAGTTGATAACTTTGGTGGAATTTTTATTAACTTTAATCATTTTTGGTGGAATTGTTAAAAATATTGGTAATTTTAGTAGAATTTTTATGAATTTGGTAAGTTTTTGATGGTATTTTTTAAAAATCAGTAAGTTTTTGGTGGAGTTTTTAAAAAATTCATTATTTTTGGTAAAATTATTAAAAATTTTAGTAACTTTGGTGGAATTTTTATGAACTTACTAAGTTTTTGATGGAATTTTCAAGGTTTTAGTTAATTTTTAATGAAATTATTTCTAATTTGATTGATTTTTGGTGGAATTTTAAAAGAATTTGGTCATTTTGGTGGAATTTTTAAAAAATTTGGTAAGTTTTGGGTAGAATTGTTAAAAATATTGACAATTTCACTGTAATTTTTAGGATTTTTCTAAATTTTTGGTGGAATAGAAAAAATTCAGTAAGTTTTGGGTGAAGTTGTTAAATATTTTAATAGCTTTGGTGGAATTTTTGCGAATTTTATTTATTTCTGGTGGAATTTTAAAAAAATCAGAGTTTTTGATAAAATTCTTATGAATTTAGTAAGTTTTTGGTGGAATTTTTAAAAAATTCAGTATGTTTTTGGTGGAATTATCAAAAATTTTGATAACATTAGTGGAAATTTTGCGAATTTTATTCATTTCTGGTGGAATAAAAAAAAATCAGTGTTTTTGGTAAAATTCTTATGATTTTAGTAAGTTTCTGGTGGAATTTTTAAAAAACTCAGTATTTTTTGGTGGAATTATCAAAAATTTTGATAACATTGGTGGAATTTTTGCAAATTTTATTCATTTTTGATGGAATTTTTAAAAAATTCAGTGTTTTTTACGGAATTTTTACGAATTTAGTAAGTTTTTAGTGAATTCTTTCCAATTTTATTAATTTTTGGTGGAATTTTTATAAAATTCAGTATGTTTTTGATGAAATTGTTAAAAAAATTGATAACTTTGGTGGAATTTTTATTAACTTTAATCATTTTTGGTGGAATTGTTAAAAATATTGGTAATTTTAGTAGAATTTTTATGAATTTGGTAAGTTTTTGATGGCATTTTTTAAAAATCAGTAAGTTTTTGGTGGAGTTTTTAAAAAATTCATTATTTTTGGTAAAATTATTAAAAATTTTAGTAACTTTAGTGGAATTTTTATGAATTTACTAAGTTTTTGATGGAATTTTCAAAGTTTTAGTTAATTTTTAATAAAATTGTTTCTAATTTGATTGATTTTTGGTGGAATTTTAAAAGAATTTGGTCATTTTGGTGGAATGTTTAAAAAATTTGGTAAGTTTTTGGTAGAATTATTAAAAATGTTGACAATTTCGGTGTAATTTTTAGGATTTTTGTAAGTTTTTGATGGAATAAAAAAAATTAAGTAAGTTTTGGGTGAAGTTGTTAAATATTTTAATAGCTTTGGTGGAATTTTTGCGATTTTATTCATTTCTGGTGGAATTTTAAAAAAAATTCAGTGTTTTTGGTAAAATTCTTATGAATTTAGTAAGTTTTTGGTGGAATTTTTAAAAAATTCAGTATATTTTTGGTGGAATTATCAAAAATTTTGATAACATTGGTGGAATTTTTGGGAATTTTATTCATTTCTGGTGGAAAAAAAAATCAGTGTTTTTGGTAAAATTCTTATGAATTTAGTAACTTTTTGTGGAATTTTTGCAAATTGTATTAATTTTTGGTGGAATTCTTAAAAAAATCAGTATATTTTTGGTGGAATTATTAAAAATTTTGATAACACTGGTGGAATTTTTACAAATTTTATTCATTTTTGATGGAATTTTTTTTAAAATTCAGTGTTTTTTTATAGAATTTTTACGAACTTAATAAGTTTTTAGTGAAATTTTTCCAATTTTATTAATTTTTAGTGAAATTTTTATAAAATTCAGTATGTTTTTGATGAAATTGTTAAAAAAGTTGATAACTTTGGTGGAAGTTTTATCAACTTTAATCATTTTTGGTGGAATTGTTAAAAATATTGGTAATTTTAGTAGAATTTTTATGAATTTGGTAAGTTTTTGGTGGTATTTTTTAAAAATCAGTAAGTTTTTGGTGGAATTATTCAACATTTTTGTAGCTTTGCTGGAAATTTGAAAAAATTTTGTACGTTTTTGGTGGAATTATTAAAAATGTTGGTAAATTTGGTGGAATTTTTACGAATATAGTAAGTTTTTTTAATTTTTACCAATTTTATTGATTTTGGGTTGAATTTTTAAAAAAATCACTAAGTTTTTAGTAGAATTGTCTCCAAATTTAATAATTTTTGGTGAAATTATATTCAATTTAACTAACTTTTGTGGAATTTTTATTATTACTTTTTTATTTTTGTGAAATTTTTAAGAATCTAATTCAATTCTTGAAGAAGTTAATCTTAATTTTAGTATATTTTTTAAAAATTTTGTTCTTGGTGGAATTATTAAAAATTTTGATAGCTTTGGTGGAATTTTTAGAAATTTTATAAGTTTTTGGTGGAATTATTAAAAATTTTAGTAACTTTGAATTTTTACAAATTTACTTAAATTTTTGGTGATATTTTCTAGAATTTAATTCGTTTTTAGTGAAATTTATTCGAATTTTTGCTCTGCATAAATTAAGTATTTGATAATTATTAATAAACCGATCATTTTGACATTTCATGTGGCATTAGCGTGGTTAGAATAATAAATAACCTTTATGAAAATTGAACGAAGTGTTTTATCGGCCCAAATCGAAAATGACGGAAAACGGGGACTTCGTTTAGGGCTTAAATCGGCCGTTTCGGTTCGAAAGAAGCCCCGATTCGCATATAACGTTGCGTTATAAAGCCGTTCAGAAGGTTAGCCGGAAGCAGAGTCGCGGAGCCGGTGGCTTTTTGGACAAAAAGTGCGTTCGAAAATTAAGGAAAATAACAGGCGGACGATCGAGAATTTTAATTTCAATTAGGGCTACCGCAACGTCGTTTGATTTTCTTCGGAGGAAAAATTCTTTCATAACTCTTCTAAACGTTGCCTTTTATGATATTTACGTCGGTTAAGTTTTTATGCCTTATGAGTTAATGATAAATGGTAAATATGCGGCGCCAAAACTATCACCTGTAGGCTACCATAGCGGTTTGAATAATGGCTCGGGAATGGTATTTCTTGCGTTGAAGAGGCTCGTTAATAACTTGTTAAGGCTTCTAACCTCGGACGTATAAATTTTGACAAATAACCCTCGTTGATTAGGAACCAGTGTGGAAATTGCAGCCTTGGGCGCACGCGAAGTTAAGGTTTAATCGTGCTAGGAGTACGTGCTCGGTAACACACGCTAGCTAATAACGTTTTAACGCTAATATCTTCTTGTGGCATTGCAATTTCCGTACTGGGTTTTATTAGCCATGTAGGTAATTGAAAACTACTTGCGTGGATATTATGAAATCATGCAAACAGTAAGTATTTGAAATTACCTTACTTGAATCTAACTTAACAACTTAAATGTTATTCAAGTGCAATTTCTTTCAAGTTGATTCAACATTTTTTTTTTTTTTTTTAATTGATTTCTCAAGTGGTTTTTCACACTCAGTCTCCGCCTCGTTCTGTTCAAAACGGCGCTATGCTAATGCATTCAACCTCCATATAGATCGCGCCTAGTCGACAACGACAAAAAGCAGACGTTAAAAATCGCCCACCAACGGCGCCGCCAACATCCTCGACGCGACTCTCGGACCAAGAGCTACGACCAAGAGCTCGAACCTCGAGAGCACGTAATCATCAATGGAGATGAGTGTCGATAATGAATGGCGGCGGCGTCGGTGCTTATTGAGTTATTGCTTTTTACGTGGAATCGATGGCTGCACGGCGCCAACTTCCTTCGATGAGAAGCAATCCAATCTCCTACGCGTTTTCGACAAACCGGACGACAAACACTTGAATATTGAATAATAAATTAACGAGTGCTGATGAAGAAAAAGTTTTATATCCAATCTACTATATACACATTTTCTTTTATTAATGTAAACCCTTCATTAAGTTGTAGCTGGTTTTTGATTGCTGTCTACAATCTCTTTTTTGGTTTTTCATACCTAGAAATTGAAAGTAGATATTTACAAGAGTTGCTCAAACATTAACATTCACTCATTACTAATATTTTTTTTTACTAATAATGTTCACTAATGACAACTTGTATTACATAGTATACTGTAAAAAAACTTCAAAAAATGTAAAATCATAAAAAATGATGTTTTTCTCAAAAATTTTTTAAAGAAACCTATAATTTTTTATAGATTATTAGTAAGAAAATACATTTTAGTCTATCATTTTTTCAAAAAATCTCTTCTTTATTCCTAAAGTTAAAGTCTGAACGTTTTTTTAAAATTGTTAGATTTTGACGTTTCTAAGCTAGGTGAAAGTCTTAAAAAACAATTTTTTTCTCAAAATTTTTTTAAATAAACCTATAAATTTTTATAGAGTATTTAAAATGACATTTTAATCTATCACACTTTTAAAAAATCTCTTCTTTATTTCCAAAAATAAAGTCTGGGCGATTTTTTCAATTTGTCCGATTTTGACGTTTCTAGGTTAGGTGAAAATGTAAGATCTTAAAAAACAATTTTTTTCTCAAAATTTTTTTAAATAAAACCATAAATTTTTATAGATTATTTGAAAAAAGACATTTTAATCTATCATTCTTTTAAAAAATCTCTTCTTTATTTCCAATAATAAAGTCTGGGCGATTTTTTTAATTTATCCGATTTTGACGTTTCTAGGTTAGGTGAAAATGTAAGATCTTAAAAAACAATTTTTTTCTCAAATTTTGTTTAAATAAACCTGTAAATTTTTATAGATTATTTGAAAAAAGACATTTTAATCTATCATTCTTTCAAAAAATCTCTTCTTTATTCCTAAAAATAAAGTCTAGACGATTTTTTTTAATTTGTCCAATTTTGACGTTTCTAGGTTAGGTGAAAATGTAAGATCTTAAAAAATGATTTTTTTCTCAAAATTTTTTTAAATAAACCTATAATCTTTTATTGATTATTTAAAAATAGATATTCTAATCTATCATTTTTTCAAAAAATCTGTTCTTTATTCCTAAAATTAAAGTCTGGACAATTTTTTAAAGTTGTTAGATTTTAACGTTTCTAAGCTAAGTAAGTGAAAATGTAAAATCTTAAAAAATGATTTTTTCTCAATTTTTTTTAATGAAGCTCTAATTTTCTATAGATTATTTGAAAAAAGGCATTTTAATCTATCATTGTTCAAAAAATCTCTTCTTTATTCCTAAAATTAAAGTCTGGACGATTTTTTAAAATTGTTAGATTTTGACGTTTTTAGGTTAAGTGAAAATGTAAGATCTTAAAAAATATTTTTTTTTCAAAAATTTTTTAAATGAACCTCTAATTTTTTATAGATTATTTGAAAAAAGGCATTTTAATCTATCATTTTTGAATAAATCTCTTCTTTATTTCTAAAATTAAAGTCTGGACGATTTTTTTAAAGTTGTTAGATTTTGACGTTTCTAGGTTAGGTGAAAATGTAAGATCTTAAAAAAGAATTTTTTTCTCAAATTTTTTTAAAATAAACCTATAAAGTTTTATAGATTATTTGAAAAAAGACATTTTAATCTATCATTTTTTTTAAAAATCTCTTCTTTATTCCTAAAGTTAAAATCTGGACGATTTTTTAAAATTGTTAGATTTTGACGTTTCTAAGCTAGGTGGAAATGTAAAATCATAAAAAATAATTTTTTTCTCAAAAATTTTTTAAATGAACCTATAATTTTTCATAAATTCTTTGAAAAGACATTTTAGTCTATCATTCTTTTAAAAAATCTCTTCTTTATTTCCAAAAATAAAGTCTGGGCGATTTTTTTAATTTGTCCAATTTTGACGTTTCTAGATTAGGTGAAAATGTAAGATCTTAAAAAATGATTTTTTTCTCACAAATTTTTTAAATGAACCTTTAATTTTTTCTAGATTATTTGAAAAAAGGTATTTTAATCTATCATTTTTTCAAAAAATCTCTTCTTTATTCCTAAAATTAAAGTCTGGACGATTTTTTAAAGTTGTTAGATTTTGACGTTTCTAAGCTAAGTGAAAATGTAAGATCTTAAAAAAGAATTTTTTTTCTCAAAATTTTTTTAAATAAACCTATAAATTTTTATAGATTGCTTGAAAAAGGTCATTTTAATCTATCATTTTCAAAAAAATCTCCTCTCTATTCCTAAAATTAAAGTCTGGACGATTTTTTAAAGTTGTTAGATTTTGACGTTTCTAAGCTAGGTGAAAATGTAAGATCTTACGAAATAATTTTTTTCTCAAAAATTTTTTAAATGAACTTCTAATTTTTTATAGATTATTTGAAAAAAGGCATTTTAATCTATCATTTTTTAAAAAATCTCTTCTTTATTTCCAAAAATAAAGTGTGGGCGATTTTTTTAATTTGTTCAATTTTGACGTTTCTAGGTTAGGTGAAAATGTAAGATCTTAAAAAATAATTTTTTTTCAAAAATTTTTTAAATGAACCTCTAATTTTTTCTAGATTATTTGAAAAAAGGCATTTTAATCTATCATTTTTCAAAAAATCTCTTTTTTATTCCTAAAATTAAAGTTTGGGCGATTTTTTTTAAATTGTTAGATTTTGACGTTTCTAGGTTAGATGAAAATGTAAGATCTTAAAAAATAATTTTTTTCTCAAAAGTTTTTTAAATGAACCTATAATTCTTGTATTGATTATTTAAAAAAAGATATTTTATCTATCATTTTTTCAAAAAATCTCTTCTTTATTTCCAAAAATAAAGTCTGGGCGATTTTTTTTAATTTGTCCAATTTTGACGTTTCTAGGTTAGGTGAAAATGTAAGATCTTAAAAAATGATTTTTTTCTCAAAAATTTTTTAAATGAACCTATAAATTTTTCTAAATTATTTGAAAAAAGGCATTTTAATCTATCATTTTTGAACAAATCTCTTCTTTATTCCTAAAATTAAAGTCTGGACGATTTTTTAAAATTGTTAGATTTTAACGTTTCTAGATTAAGTGAAAATGTAAGATCTTAAAAAATATTTTTTTTTTCAAAAATTTTTTGAATGAAGCTCAAATTTTTTCTAGATTATTTGAAAAAAGGCATTTTAATCTATCATTTTTTCAAAAAATCTCTTCTTTATTTCTAAAATTAAAGTCTGGACGATTTTTTAAAATTGTTAGATTTTGACGTTTCTAAGCTAAGTGAAAATGTAAGATCTTAAAAAACAATTTTGTTCTCAAACATTTTTTAGATGAATCTCTAATTTTTTCTAGATTATTTGAAAAAAGACATTTTAATCTATCATTCTTTCAAAAAATATTTTCTTTATTTCCAAAAATAAAGTCTGAACGATTTTTTTAATTTGTCCAATTTTGACGTTTCTAGGTTAGGTGAAAATATAAGATCTTAAAAAATGATTTTTTTTCTCAAAATTTTTTTAAATAAACCTATAATTTTTCATAAATTATTTGAAAAAAGGTATTTTAATCTATCATTTTTTCAAAAAATCTCTTCTTTATTCCTAAAATTAAAGTCTGGACGATTTTTTAAAGTTGTTAGATTTTGACATTTCTAAGCTAACAATAAGTGAAAATGTAAGATCTTAAAAAACAATTTTTTTCTCAAAATTTTTTTAAATAAACGTATATTTTTTTTATAGATGATTTGAAAAAAGACATTTTAACCTGTCATTTTTTTCTTAATCTCTTCTTTATTCCTAAAATTAAAGTTTGGACGATTTTTTAAAATTGTTAGATTTTGACGTTGGATTGATTTTCTCGTTATACATAATATTTCTTTAAAAAATCGTACAGAACTTATTTGCAAAAATAAACATAAGATTTTTTACAAAATGATAGGTTAAGATCTATACTTTTCCATAAAAGAGTCACTTTGGTTCGAACGTGCATCAAAAAAATTAAAAAAATTCTCAAAGATAATTAAAATTTCTGACATAACCTAACTGTCAAATTTGATATTTTTTAAATAAAATCGTATAGATTTTATTTGTGAAAATAAAGGCAAGATTTTTTACAAAATGATAGTTTAAAATTTAAAATTTTCGATAAGATAAATCACTTTCGTTCGAATTCTTATCAAAAAAATTTAAAAAATTCTCAAAAGTAACTAAAATTTCTGACATAACGTAACTGTCAAATTTGATATATTTTTTTTAAATCGTACAGATCTTATTTTTTAAAATAAAGACAAGATATTTTACAAAATGATAGATCAAAATCCACAATTTTTGATAAAATAATCACTTTGGTTCGAATATACACCAAAAAATTAAAAAAAAAAAATCCCAAAGATGACTAAAATTTCTAACATAACCTAATTATCAAATTTGATGTTTTTTAAAAAATCGTACAGATCTTATTTTTAAAAATAAAGACAAGATTTTTTTACAAAATGAAAGGTTAAGATTTATAACTTTCGATAAAGTAATCACTTTGGTTCGAATTCTCATAAAATAAATTTAAAAAAATCGCAAAGTTAACTAAAATTTCTGACATAACCTAACTGTCAAATTTGATATTTTTTAAAAAATCGTACAGAAATTATTTGCAAAAATAAAGACAAGATTTTTTACAAAATGATAGGTTAAGACCTATACTTTTCCATAAAATAGTCACTTTGGTTCGAACATGCATTTAAGAAATTAAAAAAAATCTCAAAGTTAACTAAAATTTCTGACATAACCTAACTGTTAAATTTGATAAAAAAAATCGTACAGATCTTATTTTTGAAAATAAAGACAAGATTTTTTTTACAAAATGATAGGTTAAGATCTATAATTTTTGATAAAATAATCACTTTGGTTCGAACATGCATCAAAAAAATTTAAAAAATTCTCAAACATAAATGAAATTTCCGACCTAACCTAACTGTCAAATTTGATATATTTTTTTAAAATCGTACAGAAATTATTTGTGAAATCAAAGACAAGATTTTTTTACAAAATGATAGGTTAAGATCTATAATTTTCAATAAAATAATCACTTTGGTTCGAACTCTCATCAAAAAAATTAAAAAAATTCTCAGCTAACTAAAATTTCCGATATAACTCAAATTTGACATTTTTTGAAAAAAATCATACAGATCTTATTTGTGAAAATAAAGAAAAGACTTTTTGCAACATGATAGGTTAAGATCTATAATTTCTAATAAAATAATCACTTTGGTTCGAACATGAATCAAAAAAATTAAAAAAATTCTCAAAGTTAACTATAATTTCCGACATAACCTAACTGTCAAATTTGATATTTTTTAAAAAAATCATGCAAATCTTATTTGTGAAAATACAGAAGTGATTTTTTGCAAAATGATACTTTAAAATTTTAGACTCAAAGTGCACTATTAATCAATAAGTACATTATTATCCTGAATTATAGGTCACCCAACATTCATTTGTGAATATCTAGTATCTAGCAATAGCACAGCTTTGTATTACAATCACAACAACAAATATATCATCTATTATTTGCTTTTTAATTCATTCACATTCTTCAATGGGCGGTCAATTATGCGCAAGTGTTTACTATTTGTCGTGAATGGTATCAGCTGTTCTAAGTTCTAACCGCTCCAACTCTCGTTGGTCCATTACGGTAATTCCCGTTCCGCTTTCAACGTATTAATTACGAGATAACATAAAACAAGAAACCATTACTATAGTCGGTATACTTGTGTAATAATTATGCACATCATTTGGTAGGTGGTCTCTTCCTATCTTGATTCAGTATATGTATGTGACAGCGGTTATAAAATACGACTCTTTATGAATGGGATACGCTTTATCATTTAATTTTTTTATCGTTGGACCACACTACATCAGTTTAAGACTTAATAAGATTCATTTTGTATATTATAAATTCGTTTCTTTTTATTTTATTTTTCCATTTGACAAAAAAATCTTTTAATCGTAAAAAAGTAAAATATAAAGTAACCTCATGGTTCAAATATGCTCGATTCAGTCTTCGCCAGATACACAAGTTTACATTATCGCTGTCTATCTCTGTCCAGTGGCCGCTTGTGTGGTCTGTGGTTTATTCTTTGAGTTGCTTCAAGGTATATACGAGAATACGAAGGGATCTATAAATGAATAAATGAAGAATAAGTCTTGTAACGCACACGCCATTTTAAGAACGTGGTTTATAGTTAGTATAGAACAGTTGCAAAATTAACGATCCAGCAAAGTTGATACGTTAAGATACTACTAGAGCAACAAAGGAATTTACAGCCTTGTTTTATTACCGATTGTGGGAGAACGAATAACTACTTGAATAACATGGACGATTGTTACAATGTAACTATCTCTGTACGTTGAAAAGAAGAAAGAAATTTTTATTTATTTTGTTTCATTTCTGATGTGAAGATATTTTGACTGAAACCAATTTACCCTGAGAGGCTAACTGCAAGACTGTATGAAGAGAAAACTGTGGATTCACCCTTTAAATATGAAATGATTGTCACATGACCACTTTCATTCCGTATATCATGAATTTAAAAGTCATCATAGAAATTATCTGTCGGTGTCAAACATCCTGTATGGCGTACAGATGATGCGTACGTATTTCGGCCATAATCTGGCTTATTGTTAACTGATATGATTTGTATTGAAATCGATTCCAACCCAAATTCCGTCGATGTGGAATTATGTTCCAGAAAATTTGCTATAGCATAAAATAATTGAAAATGTTCGTACGTCTAAAGTTTAAAGGCATTTTCCGCCCAATGTGACAGTGATTGAAATTTCACATAAAAATGTAATAGGAATGTAATATTATTTCTGCCGAAAATTACGATACTAAGACCCATATTCAGAGACTAGGGTTTCCAAATTTCTGGATCGGGATTGAATTTCGGGATTTCGGGATTTTGTATTTCAATTCCGGGATCCCGGGATTAATCTCGAAATCTCGAAATCCCGAAAAATTAGAAAAATAATTTGTAGGGTTAAAATAACTTATATTTTTGACTATTTTAATAAAAGAACTTGGAAATGTGTATATACCTAAATCTGTAACATCGATCCGAAACCGAATATTAGCCCACCACAAAAAAAATGTTGAATTATTATGATCACCAATTTCAGACCATAAAGAAGAATGCTGAATATTTGAGCTTGACATTAGACGAGTGGACATCTTCAGCAAACAAGAGATACTTGAATGTTAATGCACACAGCTTTGATGAACAGGGCTAAATTTTGGAATTTAGGTTTAGCTAAAATAAAAGGTTCTTTAGCTGCGAAGAGCTGTGTCGACCAACTGAAAATGAAACTTAAAGAGTTTAATATTTCTTTGGACAATGATGTGGTATGCGTCACCAATGATGGTGCAAGTGTATTGAAGAAATAGGGGGATTTACCGCAGAGTTCACCGGTGAATCCCATATTACTGAAACACGATACCAATAGCAAACTGCACGTACGCACAATGTCGATCGTTTCGTACACTATTAAAAATCGAAATGTTTTGTTAATAGCTCCACCATACATCCTTAAAATAATATTGTCCTAATATTAAAGATATAAAAATTTCGAGACTGAATCGGGATTTGTTTCGGGATTTCGGGATTTTTTCGGGATTTCTGGATTGCAAAAACATCGGGATCCCGGGATTCCGGGATTGGAAACCCTATCAGAGACGTTATCGAGGAGCAACTCAGCAAGATTTGATGTTCAACTACGTTTACCTGCTTTGAGAGGACGGTTTTCGTCGAGAATTGATATTTCAAATAAAATCTTGTTCGACGTTTTCTGGTATGGCAATTAAATCAAATCAAATACTTTAAATACGAATATAATGAAATACTTGGGAATTAAAGGAGAAAAAAATGTCTCATTACTGTAATGGAATCCGAACCCAGATATCTTGCTTTCCGGACAGTTGTTCTACCAATTGAACTACACAGTTCAACAAGCTTTCTCACATTTCTGCTTCTTCTTTTGGTTGTTTCTAGTGGTATTCATGCGTTGATGATTCCTAGGTATTTCAATATATTAATATTGTATTACCTATTTTCGGGATAACCTTGACGTTGGTTAGTAATATGCTTGTGATATTACATCTCCAGAAATATGAAAAAAACTGCCCGGAAATCAGGAGATCTGGGTTCGGATCCCAATACAGTAATGAGACATTTTTTCTCCTCTAACACATTGGTGGAAGTCTTTCTCTAATTTCTTTGTACTTTAAATACGATTTTAATAACAACTAGACGATTGAGCTTATAACTGTATGTCCAGAATTCCATCGATTAACAGCAAATTATTGGTGTATAGTGAACTCCTTAGCTAACGTGCAGGGTATTTCAACTCTGTGAACCCCCATATTCAGTTCACCATCGAAAAGGATAAGTAAACCCTTAGTTATTCAAACGGACTTCAAAGGTTGACGAACCTCGCCGAGAAACATTTCACAAGTTGGCAAACTTCTTAGAAACTCGATTCAAGGATAAGTAACGCTCAATTATTCAAACAGACTTCAGAGGTAGGCAAACCTTGTCAAGAATTGTACGATTCCTGGGGACTCCTTAGATAACGTGCAGAATATGTTGAATAATGTTTTTACACAACAGATACGTTCCCAATAAATTCGCGTAAAAAAGATATGGTACTTATGCAAAAGTAGGGGATAGGTTCCAACATTTCAAAAATCGGTTAAAATGTTAAGATTAAATCAAACGAAGTAAATAAAAATTCATTATTTAGTGAAACCAAAATGAATTTCTAACTACTAGCAGTTTTCGGTGCGCTTTCCTTCTCAAGCTGTATTCTCACTTCAGTACTTCTAGTCACAAATTCTGTTATTGATCGTTGTGTTCCTGGTTTGATGAGGATGTTATACAATTCACGATAATTGCCCATTAATAATTTAATTACACGTTGAAATTTGCTAGATCTTTCCTCGATATGATCATGTTTCTGGAAATAACTGCCTAATTTAGCAGCCAGTTGTAGTCATTCTTTGATTAAATCTGCAGTAAGGAAAGGAACCTCTTCGTCATTATCACTACATTCTTTAATATCAGGAGTCTCAAGTGCTAAACTAATGAATCCATCACAGTTCTAGAAGTTAATCGATATCTGCAGATGATACATTATCAAATCCTTCTCCGCCTATTTCATGAGCTAAAGCAATGATGTTAGGGTATTGATCTATATTAGAACATACATGATCTTTATTTTTTACACATTCTAGCCAAAGAAATCTCCATCATGCGTTTAAAGTTGATGGATTCAGTTCAGACAGTGCTAATCCAGCATGTTTGATTAATGCCAAAATTATTCTAAATTAAAATTTCTTGCATCGCGTTAAATCAAATTAAATCGCGTAAAAAGAGACTGAAATACAGTTTTTAAATCGCGTTAAATCAAATTCGTGTAAAAAAAGTTCGAGTAAAAACAGAATTAGGTGTAACTCTGTTCCCTTTTTGGACTCACTCGTCATTAGGAAACCGAACCAACGGATTATCCTGGACTGGTACAGAAAACCGTTTTATTAATTACTTCTGTCGTCATCCAATACAAATTAAGATTAACACCTGGAAAGGCATGAAAAATAGAGTTATGTGTATCTTCAATCCGGAGTTTCTGAGAAAGGACCTGATCTTGTTACGAAACATTTTTTATAACAACGGTTCTCCCCTTTTGTTGGTTAACAGACTGCTCTTTTCTACGAATGGGTCCCCCGCAATAAGTTTCACCTAACGGCCAGTTATATGGGTCTCTTCCCAGATAGATGGAAAGCTGCCCTTCATCCCAATTGTTACTCACAAACTGATTACCATCTTCAATAATCCCTCATTAAAATTTTTTAAATATACTCCCTCCCCTTTGAAATGTTTGTTCTCGAGTCTAGAGGACGTGACAAGAGACGACATAGGAAGTTGTGGATAAGTGTTTGCCAAAATATGAACTATTGGTGAATTAGATAAAAATTTCATGGTCATGCATACATCATCTGGGATGCTTGAAAACATCGTTGGTGACTGCAATCAAAAATACATCTTTAAAAACATCTTTAAAAGCATCAAAAAAAAATGTTTAAATTAAATCATACCAAATGCTGAACTGCGAGGTGGATGGGGTTCCATTAACAGTTGAGAAGTTGAGGAAATTGTGGATAAGGGTTTGCCAAAATATGAACTATTGATGAATTAGCTAAAAATTTCATCGTTGTGCATACATCATCTGGGATGTTTGAAAACATTATTGGTGACTATAATCAAAAATACATCTTTAAAAAAATGTAAAAGAATGTTTAAACTAAATCATACCAAATGCATTGCTGAACTGCGAGGTGGATGGGGTTCCATTAACAGTTGAGAAGTTGAGGAAATTGTGGATAAGGGTTTGCCAAAATATGAACTATTGATGAATTAGATAACAATTTCATCGTCATGCATATATCATCTGGAATGCTTGAAAATATCATTGGTGACTAATCAAAAATACATCTTTAAAAACATCCAAAAGAATGTTTCAACTAAATCATACCAAATGCATTGCTGAACTGCGAGGTGGATGGGGTTCCATTAACAGTTGAGAAGTTGAGTAAGTTGTGGATAAGTGTTTGCCAAAATATGAACTATTGGTGAATTAGATAAAAATTTCATCGTCATGCCTACATCATCTGGGATGCTTGAAAGTATCATTGGTGACTGCAATCAAAAATACATCTTTAAAAACATCTTTAAAAGCATCCAAAAGAATGTTTAAATTAAATCATACCAAATGCTGAACTGTGAGGTGGATGTGGTTCCATTAACAGTTGAGAGGATGTCTGACCAAAATTCCTAATCTGATTCTCAATAGCTTCCTTCAAAACTTTATCCATTATTGAATCCATATCGACGCTGTCTTCGTAAATGAGGTAGTGGAAGACATTCGTGGCTCTGATGGCTTCGGGGCCTTTTTGTTTGTACCTAAAGATCAAATCGATTCGTTGGTGTAATTAACATGACACGAATTTTGATTCCAAAGCCATCCGATTGATTCTAACAAAGGTAACTCAACGTCATCGACGGTTTTCCACTATCTTGAGTACCCAATCGGTACCTATTTGAATTGACAAACATCTCTGGTAAAAAGAAAAATTCCCATATTAATTCTTTAATTTTATTTCATAAGAACGGCCAAAATAACCGAGTCTCGAAGAGCGTCCTCCCAAAGTAGGTAAACGCAATTTATCATAAAATTTCGATAAGCTGCTCCTCGACAACGTTTCTGAATATGAGCCTAAATTTATGTATGTAGCATAACTTGTATTAAGAATGGCACCTGCCTTACGTTCAAAAATCTTCAACTGGTAAGTTGCCCTTTATACTCAGGAATTTCTAAACTCATTTTCTAGACTCGTTTGCAAAGTTCACTTCCGCGTGCGAGTGGTCTGTTGGAAATGTGTAACATTAAGATGGTGCGCTAGGTGGGCGGACTCGGTAAATGGATCTACTTGTTCTCGCCGGTTCGGTTTACACGTTGCTGTTATCTAGATCCCATCGCCAAGAACGTACCAGTTAAAACGCTTCGGCGACGAAGACGGAACGAGAAAGATGATAGAGATCGTCCGTCGAAGGTATTCCTTAACGTCATGTGCGCTCCGTGAATAATTGCATAATCTCGTTCGATATTTTCTGGTCTGGCAATCAACCTTTATCGCATACCGCACGACCAAAAATTTTAAAACTTGATTTTATCAATGTTACAATGATGAAAGGTTGAGATGAAAGAATTATAAATCTCTTGTTCTATATATTGTATATTCTGCATAAGATTGAAATTTCCCAATTGAAATATGTGCGAATAACGAACGGCAACGTCTCGACACCTATCGACACTACGGTACCCGAAGATTAATGCTCCCACATGTGGAAGATAAGATCGCCCGAGAGTGCGTACAACGGTCCATTCATCAAATCGCTCATTGATTAAAATTAACACTCACTCGCCCGTTTCCTTTGGTTTCGATGTCCCGTGGCTCTCTCGAAGCCAACAATCACAAAGGGGACTCTTTCATAAAGGTAATTGTTACGTTGAGTTATTATTAAAACAACGCGCTGAAGAAGGTGTGGTCTACGTCATCGATAAAAGGTATTGTCGGTTTGTTTTGTTCGATCATTCGCTTGGATTCGTATACGAACTCGTATACGAACTCCCCTTCAGACAGAAAACCCGTCCTTTTATGAGAGCCTTCGTTGCAGACATCCGGTGCCCGGTGCATATCGCACAGGACTCGAGACGATATTCTCGCGCCATCTGCAGGGTATTTTGTTACTGGAAAAGTCATAAAACCATATGCTAGTAGGATATTAAACTCTAAAGGCGTCTTGTCTAATCGATATATTCAATTTAAAACGTCTATTGTTAAAAGTTAAAACCTCCCTTAAAAAAATTCATAAAGGTGACTAAAGAAATTCTTATAAGACGTTCAAACCCAACTAAAAAGAAGAAGAAGACCTTCCACACATAAACGGAAATATTCCACGACCGACACCAGTCATATGCCCTCGTAATTTTCCGTTTATTACTATCTGGAGCGTTTACGGTTCCTAAAACTCAGCAATCCGTGTGATAAAACGTTAATGTATGTGTTATTATATTGACTTGGGTTCTGGATTTCTAAGAAGCATGACGAATTTAATATCTGGGACGTGATTTATCACCATTCATAGTTCTATTATTAATATTAGTTTAGTTTTATTTTTAGTATTTTTCTAAAAAAAAAATTATTGTTTTTGGTTAAATTGATCAACATTTTGGTAAACTTTGGAAGCTTTACGAATTTAGTAACTTTTTGGTGGAATTAAAAAAAAAATTGGTAAATTTTTTGGTGGAATTTTTACAAATTTTGTAAGTTTTTTGGTGGAATTTTTAAAAAATTCATTATTTTTAAAATTATTAAAAATTTTAGTAACTTTGGTACAATTTTTATGAATTTACTAGGTTTTGAATTTTCAAGATTTTAGTTAATTTTTAATGAAATTGTTTCTAATTTGATTGATTTTTGGTGGAATTTTAAAAGAATTTAGACATTTTGGTGGAATTTTTAAAAAATTAGTAAGTTTTGAATGTAGTTGTTAAATATTTTAATAGCTTTGGTGGAATTTTTGCGAATTTTATTCATTTCTGGTGGAATTTTAAAAAAATTCAGTGTTTTTGGTAAAATTCTTATGAATTTAGTAAGTTTTTGGTGGAATTTTTAAAAAATTCAATATGTTTTTAGTGGAATTATCAAAAATTTTAGTAACATTAGTGGAATTTTTGCGAATTTTATTCATTTCTGGTGGAATAAAAAAAATCTGTGTTTTTGGTAAAATTCTTATGAATTTAGTAAGTTTTTGGTGGAATTTTTGCAAACTGCATTAATTTTTGGTGGAATTTTTAAAAAACTCAGTATGTTTTTGATGGAATTATCAAAAATTTTGATAACACTGGTGGAATTTTTGCGAATTTTATTCATTTTTGATGGAATTTTTAAAAAATTCAGTGTTTTTTTACGGAATTTTTAAGAATTTAGTAAGTTTTTAATAAAATTTTTCCAATTTTAATTTTTGATGGAATTTTCATAAAATTCAGTATGTTTTTGATGGAATTGTTAAAAAAGTTGATAACTTTGGTGGAATTTTTATTAACTTTAATCATTTTTGGTGGAATTGTTAAAAAATTCATTATTTTTGGTAGAATTATCAAAAATTTTAGTAACTGGTGGAATTTTTATGAATTTACAAAGTTTTTGATGGAATTTTCAAGATTTTAGTTAATTTTTAATGAAATTGTTTCTAATTTGATTGATTTTTTGTGGAATTTTAAAAGAATTTGGACATTTTGGTGGAATTTTTAAAAAATGTTGTAAGTTTTTGGTGGAATTGTTAAAAATGTTGACAATTTCGGTGTAATTTTTAGGATTTTTCTAAGTTTTTGGTGGAATAAACAAAATTCAGTAAGTTTTGGATGTAGTTGTTAAATATTTTAATAGCTTTGGTGGAATTTTTGCAAATTTTATTCATTTCTGGTGGAATTTTAAAAATATTCAGTGTGTTTGGTAAAATTCTTATGAATTTAGTAAGTTTTTGGTGGAATTTTAAAAAAATTCAGTTTGTTTTTGGTGGAAATATCAAAAATTTTGATAACATTAGTGGAATGTTTGCGAATTTTATTCATTTCTCGTGGAATAAAAAAAATCTGTGCTTTTGGTAAAATTCTTATGAATTTCGTAAGTTTTGGGGGAATTTTTGCAAATTGTATTAATTTTTGGTGGAATTTTTAAAAAATTCATTATTTTTGGTAGAATTATAAAAAAATTTAGTAACTGGTGGAATTTTTATGAATTTACAAGGTTTTTGATGGAATCTTCAAGGTTTTAGTTAATTTTTAATGAAATTGTTTCTAATTTGATTGATTTTTGGTGGAATTTTAAAAGAATTTGGACATTTTGGTGAAATTTTTAAAAAATTTGATAACTTTGATTGAATTTTTATTAATTTTAATCATTTTTGGCGGAATTGTTAAAAATATTGGTAATTTTAGTAGAATTTTTATGAATTTGGTAAATTTTTGGTGGTATTTTTTTAAAAATTCAGTGTGTTTTTGGTGGAATTATCAAAAATTTTGATAACATTGGTGGAATTTTTGCGAATTTTATTTATTTTTGATGGAATTTTTAAAAAATTCAATGCTTTTTTATGGAATTTTTACGAATTTAGTAAGTTTTTAGTGAAATTTTTCCAATTTTATTAATTTTTGGTGGAATTTTTATAAAATTCAGTATGTTTTTGATGGAATTGTTAAAAAAGTTGATAACTTTGGTGGAATTTTTATTAACTTTAATCATTTTTGGTGGAATTGTTAAAAATATTGGTAATTTTAGTAAAACTTTTATGAATTTGGTAAGTTTTTGGTTGTATTTTTAAAAATCAGTAAGTTTTTGGTGGAATTATTCAACATTTTTGTAGCTTTGGTGGAAAATTGAAAAAATTTAGTACGTTTTTGGTGGAATTGTTAAAAATGTTGGTAACTTTGGTGGAATTTTTACGAATATAGTAAGTTTTTCGTGGATTTTTTATCAATTTTATTGATTTTGGGTGGAATTTTTAAAAAATTCACAAAATTTTTAGTAGAATTGTCTCCAAATTTAATAATTTTTGGTGAAATTATATTCAATTTAACTAACTTTTGTGGAATTTTTATTGTTACTTTTTTATTTTTGTGAAATTTTTAAGAATCTAATCAATTTTTGACGAAATTAATCTTAATTTTAATATATTTTTTAAAAATTCAGCGTTTTAGGTGGAATTGTTAAAAATTTTGATAGCTTTGGTGGAATTTTTACAAATTTTATAGGTTTTTAGTGGAATTATTAAAAATTTTAATAGCGTTGGTAGAATTTTTACAAATTTACTTAAATTTTTGGTGATATTTTCAAGAATTTAATTAGTTTTTAGTGAAATTTATTCGAATTTTTGCTCTGCGTAAATTAAATATTTGATAATTATTAATAAACCGATCGTTTTGACATTTCATGTGGCATTAGCGTGGTTACAATAATAAATAACGTTTATGAAAATTGAACCAAGTGTTTTATCGGCCCAAATCGAAAATGACGGAAAACTGGGACTTCGTTTAGGGCTTAAATCGGCCGTTTCGAGTCCAAAGGAGCCCCGATTCGCATATAACGTTGCGTTATAAAGCCGTTTAGAAGGTTAGCCGGAAGCAGAGTCGCGGAGCCTGTGGCTTTTTGGACAAAATGTGTGTTCGAAATTAAGGAAAATGACAGGCGAACGATCGAGAATTTTAATTTCAATTAGGGCTACCGCAACGTCGTCGTTCGATTTTCAGGGTTGTTTTTCCGAACTACATATCGCCGTTCCGGAAAAATATCGACATAACTGCAAAAAAATTTTTGCAGGAGAAGCAAAAATAATTAAAACCAGCATTTTTTGGATGCATTCTCATCTCATTTTATCAAAAAATTGCAGTTACGTCGATGTTGTTCCGGAACGGCGATATACAGGGTGTAACTAAATAAGTGTAAAACATTTAAGGGGGTGATTCCTCATCGAAAAATAGATAGGATCTTTTATATAAAGAAACTTCATCAAAGAATCCCTTGTTAAGATACATACGGTTTGTTTAACAATTTTCTTCACAAGCACTAAAACAGTTACAATATTGAAATTAACCTTACATTTTCTACTACCAAAAAGACACTTAGCCAGTAATTTATTTGGTTTACCCCATGGTTGTAAGGGGTGGAGAACGCAACCCCTGAACTTTATTTCCAATGTAACTTTTTGTCTTATTATTTGTTTACCATTTAAAAATTTATTTCCGATAGCCTGTTTCATTCTAAACAAAACATGCCTCTTCAATTTTTTGGCCATAATAAACCAGTTCGCAGAAAAAAATTGTTTTACGACCAAGATACATATCGCCATAAAACGAAAATTCGAAACTAATTTATCTAGTAGGCCGCTATTAGCAATAACCATGGGGTAAACCAAATAAATTACTGGCTAAGTGTCTTTTTGGTAGTAGAAAATGTCAGGTTAATTTCAATATTGTAACTTTTTTAGTGCGTGTGAAGAAAATTGTTTCTTTATATGAAAGATCCTACCTATTTTTCGATGAGGAATCACCCCAATAAATGTTTTACAATTATTTAATTACACCCTGTATAAACTACATATAGTCATGGTCATAAGTAATGACCGGTTCTGCTATACATATATTTGCATAAGTTTAAAAGATATTGTTTGTGATTGTAAATGATAACTATCTAATCCAATTAACACACATGAATTCACATCAAGAATTGACCAAATTCTAATTTACAAATATAGAATTCGTTTCTAAAAAAAAATTTTTTTTTTTTTTGAAATAATACTATATGTATAAAGAAATGTTATAACTTCACTATAGTATACGATTACTGCTTTCAAAAGAATAACTTGCCGCAAAAGAACATGTACTACTTAAAAAAAAAAAATACTGGAAAGGCCCATTCAATACGTCGCCGTCGTGTAGAATAAAAACGTTAATCCCGGCGAAACCAATGGATTTCACGGCGACAATTTCTCGGCGATTCAATGATTTGTAATAACTTAACCTTTTCTTGTATCGTGGAATAATGATGTGTACGGTAGTTTTCACTTCTCGCCAAATGTCAACAGATTAACCGATTTGATTTAACATTTGCTTAGTATAGTTGTCAGAAAAAAAAAACTTAACGAAAGCAGCGCTTTCACCATTCCATGTTTTTACATTGCTGTCGTGCAAGAAATACATAAAGCGTTGATGGCTTTATTATAATGTAGTTAGAATTAAATAGTGTGGATATTTATTAAAAAATCGAAAAAAAGAAAAATTTTGAAAAAATTGGTGTTAAGGCAGGCGATCTTTAATGTAACTACTCTCAGATATGATGTATCGTACTGTACAGTACCGGAAACGATGCGGTAAAACTTAATTAGCCATAACGGTGACTCCATTCGTTCGATCCGGCAAACGGTGAACAACTCTCCGTGCTCGCTCTGCTTTAATTGAATATTCCACGAAGGTCGCCATCCGTGGTGTACGAGAGTGCATGCAGAAATCGCTATACGCTATTATTCCTCATTGACACTCGCCATACGAGAAGTTTACAGTTTGTCCGAGGAGCCGGCGCTAAACCTCTCGTGGAACCGTTCGGCGTTCGGTTCGAGGCGAGCCGGACGAAAAGGCAAGCCGGCAAGCGAAAGGCTGAAAAAATAAATGCTCCGGCTCGGAGCCGACAACGAGGCGTCTGTAGCGCCACCGATCGTAAAAGTTTCGTCACGATCCGAGACTTTCTCGGATCGGAGGACGAAGGCGAACAATCAGGAAGGCCACAAGGTGAAAATTCAGAACGGCACTCCCTAAGGTCGTCAAGATACTATGTGTACTTTTCATATGTGATTAATTAAAATTTCACTTCGTTCTTACAAAAATTTTTTTGTGTATAGAACCAGTATTTTTGAATTTTTTAAGAAAAGTTTACAAAAATGTACTAGAAATTAAGGAAAGTATCACACATCCCTACGAAGAGATTATATCATGTCAAATACATTCAAAGATAAAAGTCAAAGTCAAAACAAACATTGTTGGAAAAATGCTTGCTAAAAGAAGTACAATTCCTTGAAGGGAACAATGACAAAATAGACCATCTTAGAATTTTATAGTTTCCTTGCTAACGCAATTCAGTCATCTAATCAAACCTCCAACGGTATCGACACACTGTGCTGTTAAAGCGCTTAGCACACTCTTAGAAAAAAATCTGCTTAATTCAAATCAAAGATGGGATTAGTTGGTATTCAAAAACGATTTATTCGAAAAGGGTTTCAGTTACACAATTGCAATAAGGCGACCATTCTTACGCAGAAATCTCTAGATATTTAAATTTTAAGTCAAGGTAGTAAAAAGTTGACATGCACAAAAGTTAGGTAAACAATTAACCTTTTGGTACACGCGCGCGGACTGTCAGTCCGCAAATTTCAAATTTATAATTTGTTTGTGGCGCCCTCTCTTATTAAGTAGTCGGACGAATATGACTTGGTGGAAAATTAAGTATTTTTGAGTTGAACTGTCAAGTGCTTTTAAAGTTAAAAATTTTAAATTAATAGAATACAGCTTCGTACGATAACGTGGTAAGTACATATATGATGTATGTGATTTTTTTTGAATCTTGTTACTCTGCTTGATAGCGAGTAATAAATAGTGGTAATAAATCGCAGTCTGAAAGTTTCATCGTATTTAAGCTTTTTCATCATTGTTCTGAATATGAGGACGATGAAGACGAAAACGAAGTTGACTATTTACATGAAAGAACAGACGATTCAGACACTGAACAAAATATTTCAGATGATAAGGAGGATATACATGAGTCACCGCTTTCAGAAATATCATTTTGAGAATTATTTATTTACAATTATTTAATTATTTGTTATGTTAAAAGTTGCTGCCCCTTTCAAGGGCCTATAGCTTCTTTAAGAAGCATTTTTCGACAAATATTTACTTGAGTTTTTATTCTTATTTTTGAACGTAAAATGCGCTGGTAGTGTATGGCCGTCTAGTTTCGAAACACCTGTACATACCTACGAAAATTTTACATATAAACAACTCATACTTTAGGACAATTCTAAAATTGCTCGAATGGAAGGACCAAGTCCCGATTTCCGAAAAAGAAGTTTGACCTTGCGTCTTTCTCTCCTTCTCTTGTCCTTCTCTCAACTCTGGTTTTCGGTTTCGTTATAGTACAAAAGCAAAATCCTAAATTACTCCATGGAGAGAAGAATTAAAGATCAAACCTGAAGTAACGGAAATGGGGGTTGATATTGAATCTTTCTCACCATGGAGCAACTCTGGTTTTCGTTATACTACAATAGGAAACTCCTAAATTGCTCCATTGGTTTACACTGGAACGACCCACAAGTTGCCCCAAAACGGCCTTTTGGAAGCATCCGAACGACGTTTAAGTGTCATTAGGGGTACCTTTAAAGAGGTAAATCGATCGCTGAGCCACTTTTGAACCTTCCCTAACCGACCTTTGGGGCATTTTGGATCACTCTGGTACGACCCACAAACTGCAATAAAACGGCCTTTTGGAAGCTTCCGAACGACGTTTAAGCGTTATTAGGGGTATCTTTGAAGGGGTAAATCGATCGCTGAGCAACTTTTGAACCTTACCTGATCGACCTTTGGGGCACTCTGGAACGACCCACAAATTGTCCCAAAACGGCCTTTTGGAAGCGTCCGAACGACGTTTAAGCGTCGTTAGGGGTACCTTTAAAGAGGTAAATCGATCGCTGAGCCACATTTGAACATTCCCTAACCGCCCTTTGGGGTATTTTGGGTCACTCTGGTACGACCCACAAACTGCAATAAAATGGCCTTTTGGAAGCTTCCGAACGATGTTTAAGCGTCATTAGGAGTTCCTTTGAAGAGGTAAATCGAGCGCTAAACCACTTTTGAACCTTCCCTGAGCAGCCTTTGGGGAACTTTGGTTCACATTGGAGCGACCTCCAAACCTATCCTAAAACGACCTTTTAGAAGCTTCCGAACAACGTTTAAGCGTCGTTAGGGGTTCCTTTAAAGGGGTAAATCAATCGCTGAGCCACTTTTGAACCTTCCTTAAACGACCTTTGGGGGACTTTACAATGGAGTAAGTTCTTCTCTATATTTCGGAGCTTGATCTTGCATTCTTCTCTTTATAGAGCAACTCTGGTTTTCGTTATAGTACAATAAGAAAATTCTAAATTGTTCAACAAAGAGAAGAATGCAAGACCAAACCCCAAGTAACGCAAATAGGGGTTGATCTTGGATCTTTCTCTCTATGGAGCAACTCTGGTTTTCGTTATAGTACAATAGGAAAATCTTAAATTGCTCCATGGAGGAAAAAATTGAAGATTAAAGTTCAAAGTGACCAAAATGAGGTTTGATCTTGCATCTTTCTCTCCATGGAGTAACTCTGGTTTTCATTATAGTACAATAGGAAAATTCTAAATTGAATGCAAGATTGATTCCCGAAATATGGAAAAAGAGTTTGTCCTTTGCATTCTTCTCTTTATGGAGCAACTCTGGTTTTCGTTATAGTACAATAAGAAAATTCTAAATTGCTCAATGGAGAGAAGAATGCAAAGCCACCTCAAGTGACGGAAATGGGGGTTGATCTTGCATCTTTCTCTCTATGAACTACCTCTGATTTTCATTATTATTGTACAATAAAAAAAATCCTGAATTGCTCAATAAAGAGAATAATGCAAAACCAAACCCTAAGTGACGGAAATGAGGTTTGATCTTGTATCTTTTTCTTCATGATGCAATTTAAGGTGGCTATAGACGATCAAGTTTTAGGAAGGCAAGTTTTCCATCCGCTAAAGCTTCCAAAAAATTTCATTGTTTATGGACAAATCGATCAAAGGGCTAGGCTTGAACTTTCAACTTCTTGAAGATCTACCAATTCTTGAATTCATGTCGCGAGATAGGTTTTACTTATTGTAAACCTAAACGTGTATTAGTTTAGCCAACCATTAATATAAAAAAATTTTAAAAATTGTTTATAACAAAAAATGTTTATAATTAAAAAAGGTATAAATTTTATTTGAAACATTTTTTTCTATCTAATTTAGTTTTTGAATTATTTGAGATTAAAGTTAAAAATTGATATTTTTAGATTATAAAATGTTTTTCCCCTAATTTTTTTAATATAAAAAATTAGAAAAAAATGTTTGTAATAAAAAATGTTTATAATTAATAAAGGTATAAATTTTATTTGAAACATTTTTTTTCTATTTAATTTAGTTTTTGAATTATTTTAAATTAAAGTTAAAAATTGATATTTTTAGGTTATAATATATTTTTTCTCCTAACTTTTTTAAAATAAAAAATTGGAAAAAATTGTTTATAATAAAAAATGTTTATAATTAAAAAAGGTATAAATTTTATTTGAAACATTTTTTTCTATTTAATTTAGTTTTTGAATTATTTGAGATTGAAGTTGAAAAATAGACATTTTAAAGTTATAAGAAGTTTTTTCTTATAACTTACTTAATATAAAAAAATGGAAAAAATTGTTTATAATAAAAAATGTTTATAATTAAAAAAGATATAAATTTTATTTGAAACATTTTTTCCTATTTAATTTAGTTTTTGAATTATTTTAGATTAAAGTTAAAAAATAGACATTTTGAGGTTATAACATGTTTTTTCTTATAACATGCTTAATATAAAAAAATGGAAAAAATTGTTTATAATAAAAAATGTTTATAATTAAAAAAGATATAAATTTTATTTGAAACATTTTTTTCTATTTAATTTAGTTTTTGAATTATTTAAGATTAAAGTTGAAAAGTAGACATTTTGAGGTTATAAGATGTTTTTTCTTATAACTTACTTAATATAAAAAAATGGAAAAAATTGTTTATAATAAAAAATGTTTGTAATTAAGAAAGGTATAAATTTTATTTGAAACATTTTTTTCTATTTAATTTAGTTTTTGAATTATTTTAGATTAAAGTTAAAAATTGATATTTTTAGGTTATAATATATTTTTTCTCCTAACTTTTTTAAAATAAAAAATTGGAAAAAATTGTTTATAATAAAAAATGTTTATAATTAAAAAAGGTATAAATTTTATTTGAAACATTTTTTTCTATCTAATTTAGTTTTTGAATTATTTGAGATTAAAGTTGAAAAATTGACATTTTGAGGTTTTAACATGTTTTTTCTTATAACTTGCTTAATATAAAAAAATGGAAAAAATTGTTTATAATAAAAAATGTTTGTAATTAAGAAAGGTATAAATTTTATTTGAAACATTTTTTTCTATTTAATTTAGTTTTTGAATTATTTTAGATTAAAGTTAAAAATTGATATTTTTAGGTTATAATATATTTTTTCTCCTAACTTTTTTAAAATAAAAAATTGGAAAAAATTGTTTATAATAAAAAATGTTTATAATTAAAAAAGGTATAAATTTTATTTAAAACATTTTTTTCTATTTAATTTAGTTTTTGAATTATTTGATATTGAAGTTGAAAAATAGACATTTTGAGGTTATAAGATATTTTTTCTTATAACTTACTTAATATAAAAAATGGAAAAAATTGTTTATAATAAAAAATGTTCATAATTAAAAAAGGTACAAATTTTATTTGAAACATTTTTTCCTATTTAATTTAGTTTTTGAATTATTTTAGATTAAAGTTAAAAATTGATATTTTTAGGTTATAATATATTTTTTCTCCTAACTTTTTTAAAATAAAAAATTGGAAAAAATTGTTTATAATAAAAAATGTTTATAATTTAAAAAGGTATAAATTTTATTTAAAACATTTTTTTCTATTTAATTTAGTTTTTGAATTATTTGAGATTGAAGTTGAAAAATAGACATTTTGAGGTTATAAGATATTTTTTCTTATAACTTACTTAATATAAAAAATGGAAAAAATTGTTTATAATAAAAAATGTTTATAATTAAAAAATGTATAAATTTTATTTGAAACATTTTTTCCTATTTAATTTAATTTTTGAATTATTTAAGATTGAAGTTGAAAAATAGACATTTTGAGGTTATAAGATGTTTTTTCTTATAACTTACTTAATATAAAAAAATGGAAAAAATTGATTATAATAAAAAAATGTTTATAATTTAAAAATGTATCAATTTTATTTGAAACATTTTTTTCCATCTAATTTAGTTTTTGAATTATTTGAGATTAAAGTTGGAAAATTAATATTATTAAATAAAGTACCTACACAAAGTAGCTTTGAATTTATAGAAACAAACCTAGTTAATCTTCCGTATTAGAATAACACACATCGTAAATAACTTATTAATCCTTTTCGCGTGACATAATCTTATAGTTGCGTTTGAACGACCTCGTTTCAAACAACTTTACCACACAAACGTAAATCGGCTTAGCGTAAAAATCTCGGTGCGTCAACCTGTAATCTCCGGTGTTATCTGACTCTAGGAGATTTGCAATATAGATTGAGCAAATCGAAGATCCGATATCGATCTAAATGGAGGTTATTTAGTGCGGACTTATCCGATTCCGGGGGACCGATGATTGACAGTTGGCTTAGTTGTGAAAGCTCGAGTATTTATAGTCTGCGCGACGGCCCGTTCTAATATTAATTGGTCTTTGGTATTTTATAAATAAGATGACGATCTCGACAGTCGTGGCGACTCGGTTCGTTGGCTGCCAATTAGCGGTAATCTACTTAACACATCTTAATTCGGGAGTTCCTTAATGCACAATGAAAGTATAATAATATGGTATTAACGAAACTGGTACCGGTTCTGAAAGTTCGGTGGGCTAAATATAGAAGGGAATATATAGGTGAAAATCATTTTGTGGGAATTTAATTTTAATTTAATTTAGCTTCTTTTAATTATTGGTTTAATTTTAATAGATATTAAAATTAAAAGTAACTATTTAGATAAAAAAAAAGAATGAAAATGAACCATGAAAAGCTAACTCTGCTTTTAAATAATTATTATTAAACGGTTGGTTATTAAATTTGAATTTTATTATCAAATTAGAATTTAATAACACATAACATTTATTGATCATATTATATCATATCTGATATTAAGTGAGAACTGTTTTAAACGGGCGATAAGTATGTGCTAACTTTCAGTTTATAAACGATCGTTGAACGAAGGTGAAGGAAACATTTTAAACGGTCCGAACGTTTGGTTAGATTACTGCCTACAAAACTGATCGTTGAACGAACATTCTCGCCGAGTCGTTGAGTTTGTTTACGAATTACTGCCAATTTCCTGTGCTTGGCTAGGTCAATGAATTTATGCTATTGCCGACTGCGTTTACGCCGAAGTTTATTTGCACGTCTGAACTCTCCGACTTCAATATCAATTTAAATAAGCATTCGCTTCATGAGCTTACGAGCTTTTAATAGTATTAATGGCCTTTAGCGATCAAGAACTTTGGTATTTATGTACTAATTGTAAGGTTTGTGAGTGTGTTAATAAAATTTATAAAACGATTTTAAATGTATTAAAATACTTTTTCCCAAGGAATAAAATATAAAATGCTTTGGGTTAATTATGTTAATTTCCAAGGTCTGCAGTTGCAGGAAATAAACTGTAAGACAGACGATGATTTCGCAGTCGTTCAATTAACCGAGTAGCTGGAGTAACTCGACGATCCGATCAAATTATACGATCCTTTCCAAGGTCGTCGTCTGTGCGAGATCTGCCAATTTACTTCATCAAGGATGGAAGGATTCCTTGCAGCAAAGTGATCCACCGAGTTTCCAGTTCGAGGTTATAAACTAAATGAACCGGTGCGATTAGCCCGGTTTCTGGTTTTATTTGCAGCAAATAACCAGACGTAAAACGCGTCGGACTTTAATTTGAAATCGAGATGAGAACCGCGATCGTTAGCTTTCGTATGTATGCTTGTTTTGCATAGAACCGTTGAACATTAAGGTACTATAACCCGAAATGAAGCTGCACCATGAAGAGAGAGATGAAAAATAAGTTTCCTCTTCGCATCATCGCTGAGTACATTTTCATCTTTCTCTTCATGGCGCAGCTTCATTTCGGGTTATAGTACAAAAGCGCGATACACTTTCGTTTTGACGTTCCATGGGAACGCATCTTAAAACCGTTGAACGCTAGGCATTTCCGACGAACAGCAAAGAGGTTCAAAGATAGCAAATAATTTCGGATCAACAAATACCGACGCGTATGAATTGAAACACATGGCCTGCGTTTAACTGAACGACTTTACTCGCTGCTATAATTAAGCTTATGTTTGCAAAGGTTAATGTTTGAATAATATGGTATGTTAGTCTTTTAATTTATTCGTCTTAAAGAGGAAGTTTTACCTTCTCATCTATTCATCTTTTTATCGAACCGTAACTGTTCACGACATCCCAATAAAATTAACCAGCGAAAAATTAAATGAACAGCTCCGTTGGTTACAAATAATCGTAAGCTATCAGAATCCAAGCAGGGGGCATTTCCCGTAATAGCAAGCTAATATAAGTCAAAATACATATTATGGAATGCAAAGATTGCAAATCTAATATTTCCTTCGACGCCCATACAACAAAACAGGTCCGTTGAAAATCCTCTATTACCATAATTATCACCGGTCACCGTTACTCGTAAATAAACAAACCACCATTATTTCTAAGCTAATTTATTTTCAAGGATATTCATTGGTTTACTATTACTTCTGTTTTAACAACCAATCAACCGTGTAAATTCTCTTGCGTAGATGTAATAATGTCTATAAGAATTATTCTTGCATTTTCGTTAAGAACATAAAACATTACGTTTTTATAAAATGAGTAAAGTTATCAACTTTAATTTCAAACAATTCAAAAACTAAATTAGATAGAAAAGAAAGTTTCAAATAAAATTTATACCTTTTTAAATTATAAACATTTTTTATTATAAACAATTTTTTGTAAAATTTTATATTAAAAAGGTTAGGAGAAAAAACATGTTATAACCTAAAAATATCAATTTTAAACTTTAATCTCAAATAATTCAAAAACTAAATTAGATAGAAAAAAATGTTTCAAATAAAATTTATAGCTTTTTTTATTATAAACATTTTTTATTATAAATAATTTTTTCCAATTTTTTATATTGGAAAGGTTGGGAGAAAAAACATGTTATAACCTAAAAATATCAATTTTAAACTTTAATCTTAAATAGTTCAAAAACTAAATTAAATAGAAAAAAAAGTTTCAAATAAAATTTATACCTTTTTTAATTATAAACATTTTTTATTATAAACCATTTTTTCTAATTTTTTATATTAAAAAGGTTAGGAGAAAAGACATGTTTTAACCTCAAAATGTCAATTTTAAACTTTAATCTCAAATAATTCAAAAACTAAATTAGATAGAAAAAAATGTTTCAAATAAAATTTATACCTTTTTTAATTGTAAACATTTTTTATTATAAACAATTTTTTCTAAAATTTTATATTAAAAAGGTTAGGAGAAAAAACTTGTTTTAACCTAAAAATATCAATTTTTCAACTTTAATCTTAAATAATTCAAAAACTAAATTAGATAGAAAAAAATGTTTCAAATAAAATTTATACATTTTTTAATTATAAACATTTTTTATTATAAACAAATTTTTCTAATTTTTTATATTAAAAGAATTAGGAGAAAAAACATGTTTTAACCTAAAAATATCAATTTTAAACTTTAATCTTAAATAGTTCAAAAACTAAATTAAATAGAAAAAAAATTTTTCAAATAAAATTTATAGCATTTTTAGTTATAAATATTTTTTATTGTAAACAATTTTTTCTAAAATTTTATATTAAAAAAATTAGGAGAAAAAGCATGTTTTAACCTAAAAATATCAATTTTAAACTTCAATCTTAAATAATTCAAAAACTAAAATAGATAGAAAAAAATGTTTCAAATAAAATTTATACCTTTTTTAATTATAAACATTTTTTTCTATTTTTTTATATTAAGAAGGTTATAAGAAAAAACATGTTATAACCTCAAAACGTCAATTTTTCAACTTTAATCTTAAACAATTCAAAAACTAAATTAAATAGAAAAAAAAGTTTCAAATAAAATTAATACCTTTTTTAATTATAAATATTTTTTATTATAAAAATTTTTTTCCAATTTTTTATAATAAGAAAGTTATAAGAAAAAACATGTTATAACCTCAAAATAACATTTTTTCTTAAATTCTTTTGTAGAATAATTATGTTTATAAAAATTATTTCTTCTTTTTTGTCATAAAAATCCTGTTTTTATTAATTTCTAGTAGATTTTTATTGATTAATTAATAAAAAAAGTTTTTTTTTTAATTTTTAGGTTAATAGTTTTGACATTTAAACCACATTGACGTTTTAAAGCCATCATAGTAATTTTTGTTAGTGACTTTTATCACCAACATTATATTTAATTTACCTTCTTTAAAATTTTATATTTTTTAAAAGACATTAGAAATCATCAATTTTAATCATTTTTAAAACATTTTCTTCGATTTTAGTAAATTAATTAAGTTTTATTAAAAATTTTAAAAGTGAAAATAATTTTTTAGGGAGTTTTAATGACCTTGACTTAGAATTTTTGATCTAATTAAAAATTAATTTCCTTTTTTTAAATTTTACTTTTGTAAGTAAAAAATCACATTTAAATGAAATAATTTTAATTAAAATTTTCTTACCTATAAATAAATTTAATTAATTTTTATTATTAAAAATGAAAATTAATGAACGAAATGACGCCATCTATGAACACCTTTTTAAACTTTTATTGACAGTTTAAAATGTACATTTAGGCCGGAAACACACACAACGGTTTTTCGCCGTCCGGCAAAATGCCGTCCGATAGTGGAGCGAAGAAGTAAATGACACCTTTCACACATGTCAGTGTGAAAGGTCTCAATCATTTCTTCGCTCCACTATCGGACGGCATTTTGCCGTACGGCGAAAAACCGTTGCGTGTGTCTCCGGCCTTAGATTATAACCTATTAAATCCGGGATAAAATAAACCATTATTAATGATAGGTAATTGAATCAGATATAAACGCTTCAAAGCTCAACAGTTTTGTAACGGTTTTACGTAAATGATTGATCGTAAGTTGTAATTTATCAACTGTGTAATACCTCGACGATTGATTATTTCGTTTATATGTGTCCTAGAATTGATGTTGCAAGTACAAAGGATTAATAGTCTTTAAATTGTGAATTTTATACCAAAATGTTAAGTTAATATCTTGCGACAGTTTCGTAATTAATTACGGAATTTGTTGTAAACTGACATCAACGATAATGATATAATTTGCCCCGTTTAATACTAATTAGTGTACAGAGTAATAACGATTAGCGAGATCGATGAAGCATTTATAGTGTATCAAATGACTTACCTTTATGTAATACATAATTGATCGACTTGTCAAGTAATTGTTTACAAAGTAACTTAAAGATTTTTATCTGGAATTTATAAGCTAGATTACGTAAATAAATAAGTGTGAACTGGGGATCGTTATTATTGCATAATAAAATACTAAACGGGAAAGTACAGTTTAAAATGATCAATGTACGTATTAGTCGATTATTATATAATCGTGTAATTAATTTCTTCGTAATCCAGTTGGAAATTAGAAAGCAATAAGAGAACGTATATTGAGAAAATTTTATTAGATTATTAATAAAAATTAAAAATTAATTTCCTGTTTTCTTATTTCAGAATCGGATATTCTGTTTAAACAAGAATTTTGCTCTGTAAATGTCAATAGTGACATTTTAAAGATGAAAAGTGACGTTTAAACGTCAAAATTGACAGTTGGAAAATAGATTTTGACATTTAAACGTCAAAAGTGACGTTTTAAAAGAGAATTTTGATCTGTAATTGTCAAAAGTGACGTTTAAACATCGTAATTGACATTTTGAAGGTGGATTTTGACATATAAACGTCAAAATTGACATTTTGAAACTGGATTTAGATATCTAAACGTCAGAATTGATATTTTGAAAAAGAATTTTGATCTGTAAACGTCAAAGGTGACATTTTTAAGATAAAAAGTGACGTTTAAATGTCAAAATTGATATTTTGAAAGTGGATATAGGCATTTAAATGTCAAAATTGACAGTTTGAATGAGAATTTTCATCGGTAAATTTTAAAAGTGACATTTTACAGACGAAAAGTGACTTTTAATCGTCAAAATTGACATTTTGAAAGTGGATATAGACACTTAAATGTCAAAGTTGACAGTTTGAACGAGAATTTTCATCGGTAAATATCAAAAGTGACATTTTCAAGATGAAAGGTGACGTTTAATCGTCAACATTGACATTTTGAAAGTGGATATAGACATTTAAACGTCAAAATTAACATTTTGAAAGAGAATTTTGATCTGTAAACGTCAAAAGTGACATTTTAAAGATAAAAAGTGACGTTTAATCGTCAAAATTGACATTTTGAAAGTAGATTTAGACATTTAAACGTCAAAATTGACATTTTGTAAGAGAATTTTGATTTGTAAATGTCAAAAGTGACATTTTCTAGATAAAAAGTGACTTTTAAACGTCAAAATTGACATTTGGAAGATAGATTTTGACATTTAAACGTCAAAAGTGACGTTTTGAAAGGGAATTTTTATCTGTAAACGTCTAAAGTGACATTTTAAAGATAAAAAGTGACGTTTAATCGTCAAAATTGACATTTTGAAAGTGGATATAGACACTTAAATGTCAAAATTGACAGTTTGAATGAGAATTCTCATCGGTAAATATTAAAAGTAACATTTTACAGATGAAAAGTAACTTTTAAACGTCAATATTGACATTTTGAAAGTGGATTTAGACATTTAAACGTCAAAATTGACATTTTGAAAGAGAATTTTGATTTGTAAATGTCAAAAGTGACATTTTCTAGATAAAAAGTGACTTTTAAACGTCAAAATTGACATTTGGAAGATAGATTTTGACATTTAGACGTCAAAAGTGACGTTTTGAAGATAAAAAGTGACTTTTAAACGTCAATATTGACATTTTGAAAGTGGATTTAGACACTTAAATGTCAAAATCGACAGTTTGAATGAGAATTCTCATCGGTAAATATTAAAAGTAACATTTTACAGATGAAGAGTGACTTTTAAACGTCAATATTGACATTTTGAAAGTGGATTTAGACATTTAAACGTCAAAATTGACATTTTGAAAGAGAATTTTGATTTGTAAATGTCAAAAGTGACATTTTCTAGATAAAAAGTGACTTTTAAACGTCAAAATTGACATTTGGAAGATAGATTTTGACATTTAGACGTCAAAAGTGACGTTTTGAAGATAAAAAGTGACTTTTAAACGTCAATATTGACATTTCAAAGATGAAAAGTGACGTGTAAATGTCAAAATTGCCATTTTGAAAATGGATTTAGACATCTAAACGTCAAAACTGACATTTCAAAAGAAATTTTGATTTGTAAACGTCAAAAGTATCATTTTAAAGATGAAAAGTGACGTTTAAACGTCAAAATTGACATTTTAAAGGAGAATTTTAATGTGTAAATGTCAAAAGTGACATTTTAAAAGTAAATTTAGACATTTAAACGTCAAAATTGACATTTTAAAAGAGAATATTAATTTTTAAGCGTCAAAACTATCATTTTAAAACTATCGTTTACAAAACTTATTTACAACCTTATTTATTAATAAAAAGGAACTTAGAAAATAACCAAACTAACTAACTACTTGAATTGAGTAACTGACTTTTATCTATTTTGAGCAAACATATGACCATCATGACAGATGTCATTCATAGAAATCTAACAATCACGTTTTCATTCGTGAATGGTACAAGTTCATTTCGGAGTACAAGTCGCGGTTAATTACCGCTGCTTCGTTCCGCCGCACGACGACAATTAATTTGAAAACCCACGCCGCAGGTACATATTTGTTTTCTAATGAACGCGGCCTTTTCTTCGCCGCCGTTTAACGATGAAAATGTATTAAAAATATACGGACTCGTGTATTGAATCTTAATGGGTGCGTGGGGTATCACGAATAGATTGAACAGATGTTGCGTATTAGGGACGACATTGAAAAAGTCGCACGAGCGTGTTTCTGGACTTAAAAGCATTGAATGAGGGGGGAATTATGTAAGTGGGTTTCTCGAAATTTACATTTTACGATCGGGTGGACTCTTTTTTGATAAGAATGGTGTTATTATGTGAGGTTATCCAGTTTCGTCATTGCTACTTTTTAAGTATTTTTTTAAAAGTAGGTAATCTTATGAATTTTAATTTAATTTAAGATTAGTTTAAAAAATTTTAATGAAAAAGGATTAGTAGCTATAAATATTGATTGATTAGGCTTTTAAATCTACTTAAAAATAATAGGGTTTAAGTTAATTATATCGGCAGTAGATTGATAAATCTGATTATTGTATTATCCGGTGTGTCGAATTATTAATGAGAAAATCTAATTATACTCGATTTCAAATTAAATTAATTACTAGTTCTACCGATTGCTATAAACTTTATTTCGATTTTTTTGACGTTTGTTTGCAAAAATATCAGACTTTAAAGTGAGAGGCCTTTACATCTGATGACTATAGTTGTTTTTTATTAGAAAAATCACTGTTAGGTTGTCGCTTTTTGCATGTGTAGCTCTTTAGACTTCTAAATCTACCGGGCTTTTAAATCCATTTAATAATAATACGGTTTAAATTAATTATTTCGACACTGGATGGATGAATCCGATTATTGCGTTATCCGGTGAGTCGATTTACTGATAAGAAAGTCTAATTTTGTTCGATTCGAAGTTAATTTATTACTAATTCTATGGATTACGATGAACTTTATCGTTTTTTTTTTGATAAGCGGTTGATAAAATATGGAGCTTCAAATTGAGGAGACTTTACATCTGACGACGATAGTAGTTTTTTATTAGAAAAATTACTTGGGTTGTCGCTTTTTAGATGTGGAATTTTCGAAGTTTCTAGTGTAATCAGTACACTGAAGTATATCCAAGACTTTTTCGTCCTTCTCATTAGAGAACCTGCAAATCGGGATTTTTGTAGAGTTTCATAAATTCTAGATACTTCCTCAGGTTGGTTATGAGTTGCCTCACCATTCCTTTTTTTAAGAAAAATGTCAGTTTATTTAAGAGTTATACTCTTTTCGCGGAAAGATGTCTCATGCGTCATTAATTAATTATATTATCCTAGACTACTATTTTCGGTTTTCGTCTCTATCTGACATATATGATTAAGGGGTTAGACCACTCTAGAATTTTCAAAAAATCAAATTTTTGTTTTTTGCGCTAAAAAGTGCCTTATGGTCTTAAAAATAAGATGGAATGTCAGTTATAAGTGGGAACAGTTTCTAAATGCCTGTATTTTGATTCTGAATGTTGTCCGATAACGTGTGCTCAGTATAGGTTAAACAAACTTTAAATGCGTTTTTCTCTAAATCACTTTTCTTGAAACGGCCGGAAACATAACTCATACAATTCTTTACCGATTTACTTGAAATTTTAACTGCACCTTCCAAGTAGCATTATCTAGAGAAAGACGTAGGATTTTTTTGATATCAAATGTAGTTCTTTAACTATAAACAATTTAGTAGATATTTTTTTAGGCTAAAACGCAAAGTTTTTGTAATATGCCCACCATTTCTGCAAAAAAATAATTAAAAAGAAATCCCTACGTCTTTCTCTAGCGTTTGAGTTGTAAAAACTAAATACCTTTTCGTTTTTGCATTAGATTGAAAATTGTAGGTAAAATCGTTCCGGCCGCGGACCTCTTAGCGCTTAACAAGGTTTTCATCAAGCAGTTACATCGCGTTCATTTTTTATGTTAATTATTTAGCAAAATATATTTCTTATTCCTAAATGTATGTACAACAAAGATATATAAACAATTTTTCCACAGCTCTTATTGTTTTCTCGGAAAAATATGGGGAAATTACGTTAATTTTCCACGTTCTAAAGTGGTCTAACCCCTTAAATAGAGAAAAAAATATTTGACATATGTCGAGAAAACGGTGACAAGTAATGACGCATGAGACATTTTTCCGCGAAAAGTGTATACTTTTGAGTACTCTGACGTTTAGTCAATGTACACTCATGGTCACTGGAAATGAACTTCAAAGCTTTATGCGAGATTTTTTTTTATTTTGAGCCCTACGTCATTAATGAGAAAACACCGCCCAAATATTCAAATTTGAACTGCTCAAATTAAAATATGGAAATTAACATTTAATTAAATGCAATATCGATACTGTTGGTTTCTGTAGGTAATATAACTGAATTACAGAGAGATACGTATAAAAATATAAGTACAAAATGCAATAAACGTTACTGCCTAACTTCACGTGATTCAAGTTGTTTATGTTCGTTAAAGCGCTGTTGTCAAGTGTCTTACTGATTTCGAAGTTATGTTCACGTTTGTCTGTCCTAACCAAAACAATAAACGCTTGGCAACGTAGGATGTGACGTCACTATAAAGTGATGATGTTGTCCTTCAAGTTGATGACGTAGGGTTCGAAATAAAAAAAATCAAGCATACTTAGAACAGTCTCAGGTTCGGTCGGTTTTCAAGAGAATAAAACCTGGCATGAGACTATAATTCATACAAGTTGACGCCCGTTTACCTGCTTCGTATTTATCAATATTGTATTAAGTCGAGCTGTGACCCCGTCGATACGCTTCTACGCTGTTGATTTCGCGCTAGGTTTCATTCTGTCGAAAACCGATCGAATTTGAGACCATTCTAGTTGTCACTCTCGCACAAAGTTTTGAAATTCATTTCCATTGACTATGAATGTACAAAATATTTGAAGTCCATCCATACTTGGACATCCCTTTTTATCTGATGTTAGACACTATCATATTAAGGCTATATTTAGTGCTCAAACCAAACACACTGGACTAACAGAATAGCCCAATCTATGATAATCGCCCGCCATCCTTTAACGTCACTGCCAAGCTTATCGTCTCTGTCTTACACTCTACTGAAACCACAACAAGTGACTTCAAACTGGCGGCTGAACACTAAATTTCGACATATACACATCTTATAGTATTGAGCCATCCTGTTAGTCCAGTATCATTGTGCTCAACCGACGATCTGCACTGATATCAGTACTGACGAAATGCACTCTACGTCGATTAGTTGAGTGTTGTTCAGTGCTTGGCTGATTGACAGACGGAAGCAAACTTGCACATTCTTAAAAGAATTTGACGCTCTTTATACAAATTAAAGGACAAGTTCTATAATTGTGGATGTAACCGGACGTTGGTTATTAGCTGTTCCGTATCGATGTTCACTTTATTGTTTAAGAAGACTGTGCGCACACTGACGAATCTGCTAAACACTGAACGATGTAATACAATGCTACAGTCTGTCAGCTGACTGACGTACTATAACCCGAATTTCGGGTTATAGAACGCCAGGCTGATGCGTATTATCAATAGTCTTCATACGTTCATCAATGCATTAGTGAATAAATTCATGCACATACATTGATATAGCTATGCACAACCGACGTTAATGCTGATCGTCGATTGAGCACTAAAACCAGCCTTAGTTCAGCCTTAAGCCGCGTTTTCACGAGTCGATTGGAGTCGAGCGATCATTGAATCGTAAGCAAATTGAAATAAAATTGAAGGTGTAAACCAAGTTTCGGCGTAGTCACGCGACGAGCATTTCGATTCAATCGAAGTAGAAAGACAGTCTACTTTTGTTGAACGATCGTCGCCGAACGCATATCGAACGACCGCAATCGTACGTGTAAACAGTCAGAACGACAAGATTCGACTTGTACTGAGCACACTAGACAGTAGACAACAGTACACAAAAACCCAAGTACCCAACCCAACACTTTGGAATTCTATACAAGGCAGAAAGAGAGGAATAGCTGTCACCAGTAGCTAAGAATCGCAGAACTACATGTAATTTCAGTCGGGGTGGTAGCGCCTTTCTCATCGACGTATTTTGTTTTTGAATGAATGGTGCAGTTTTCTGTAGCAGGTATTCGAAGTGTGTGTTATCCATTCTCAGATGGTTTCGGTAATCCTCTGGATTTTCTGCTAGTAATTCTTCTAAGAGAAGACTAGAAGCCCCAAGGGCATCACGTCTCAAAATTCACGGTCGTGTCCACCAACGTCGTTTATTTTTCTTTTTTCTTATATCTCGTTTTTCAATACAGTACAAATTATTTGTACTCCACAGTAACTAGCTCATTTGACGCTATTTTCATTTTTTATATTGCTTCAGCTTTAGTTGCATTGTGTAAACGTTTGCTGTCTTTCGATCTGATTGAACAACTCAGATCAATCGACTCGTGAAAACGCGGCTTTAGGCTAGTTGTCTGCGGATCGTTTCGATTATAATCGAGCCGACTTACGTCTGTTGGCAAGATTAGTCGAAATGATGGAAATCGCCAGTGTGTGTCCATTGCTGTTTTCGACAACATATCATCAAATGAAGAGGCTGTTTAGAAAAACGAAGCGTCTCCATAGATATTGGTTACATCCATACATATAAGGCAACCCTCATAGAGGTGCTTTTATAGGTGTACAGTAACAAAGATACTCAAATATGACTCAAATTCAAAAATAACTATCAAATCGGGTAGTAACTACCGACTATAACCTTACAAATAGCTTCGACCCGACCAGTCGACTTACAATTTCAATCGGAGCAACTAAAGCTCGAGCCAATAGACTAAATCACATAAGTTATAGAAAACTGAAATTATTTTTAACGCCAGTTTTAATTATTTTTGCCGTTTTATTCAAAATTTTTGTTCCTTTTGTAAAGTTACATTTTTTCCCAACTTATGTGCTTTGGTTAGTCGAACCGTGAGATATCGTATCAATGAACACGCGTGAATATACAAACAAAGCCATTACTTTGATCGGCCGATTCATATTTTTTTATGGAAGAATCCAGACGTTTCTACACTTCATCCATGTAAGTGTTGGGCAAACATCAATCGTGGTAGCGATTGACGATTAATTAATCGTTCTGACATTAGGATTAATAATATTCGACAATTGCCTTCACTCAGAGTTTCGATTAATTAATCGTTTTAATTCCGAGTGAACGCAATTCAGAAGGCAATTAACGATTAATTAATCGTCAATTGATGTTTGCTACGATTGATGTTTGCTCAACACTGATCCATGTGACAATAGGTTTGTTCATTGTTACACTATGGTGCAGAGGTGCAGTTTCGTGCAGTATTTAAAGTGCAATTACGGTAATTCAATGTAATTTGGTCCATTTTAATTCAGGTATGAACTGTGATCCAATGAACGCGTATAATGTCTCATTAAATTTGTCAATTTTCTATCATTTTTGTTCTGTCATCGTTTAGTACGAACCATCCTTCTAAAATTTCCGCCATTGCACCTACACTACACCGTTTGAACTTGCTCCAAAGCAGGTTTACCAAAAACTGCACTAACTTGCACTGCCCGTGATGCAACAAACAGTGAATGCAACTGTCTTAAATGACACTATGTCCAACGAACCCTTGATATCTGCACTGAACTGCCAAGTACAAGCAGTGCAGCCCTAACGAACAAACCTATTGTATGCCAATCATAAGGAGAATGACACATCGTTTGAATGTCATGTTAACGTCCTGTTGTGACATGGGGACAGACCCTAATTTGTATACTCATATATTGATGGTTTAAAGCACAAGTGTGAAATGTCTACTTGTTTTTAACTTAGGAGGAGGTTTTAAAGGAGAATTTAATTCACCATTTTAAATCATTTTCTGAACAAAATTTTTTCAATAAGAAAGTAGTGGTTGAAACGGAGGTTCCATGAAGAGGTTCTAGAATTGGCAAATACTTAAGGAAAGTTTACCAGATGAACCATAAAATTCTTTCAATATTACAAACACTGTAAGGTTCATATAACCCGACTAATGTTTATTTAATTGTAAGCACGAAGTTTTCTAAATGAAAACGATAAGATATGAAAATTAAATCGTAATCGAGACGACGTTCGTGATATAAATACTTCTTCGCAAAGTAAATATTATTGAATATAAAACTACAAAGTTTCATATAGAAGTGAATTTTGTTTGAGAGGGTAGAAAGAAAACGTAATAAGACTAAACAACCTCCATGTGTGCCACAGTTTAGTTGTTCGTTTGCATGTGCACGTCTCGGCGCCACTCGGGCACAAAAATCCGTGGGAGATCGTGTGCTGGGTTGGCTCTACGCGACCGCGCACCAAAATAATCCGCGCTCTCCGAGCAACACGAGCAACACTCTCGATCTCCTCCTCGCCTTTTCAGATTACTCCAACTCTACCTCTGCCTTCTACCTTTGCTGTTACTGTTACCGCCGTCCGAACCGAACCGAACCCGCGACCGCTCAGTACACCATATACATGCTATTAGTTCGCACTGGCGCTACGGCGGTGTGTCCTTCTGACACAAGCACGCGACGTGCCGTGTCATTACGAACGAACCGTTCGAATATTAAACGAACGGGCGATAGGATAGGACAACGTCGTCGTTAAACCGTTCGAAATGTGCGTCTCCTACCGACAGTTATGTGTTGTTACTTCGAGAGGGTGAGCGCGGTTAAATAAGCAAACGGACACCGAATCGAGCGGAACTTGTGCTGTGGTATATTTGTGGTGAAGATTCCAAAGGAATCCGTACACATCGGTTGAGAGCTTTGGAGGTTTTAGAGAATATGCGTGGAAATAATAGACTGTAAGTTTATTATTATGCATAGGATGGGAATTTGCGGTTTATTTAGAAAGATTATTCTAAGTTTCTACCTTTTTTTCTACATTTCTACATTTTTATTTTAGGGAATTAGTAAAAATTTTTAAAACAACTTAAAATTTTTTAAGACTTAAAAATCTTTTAATAAAACTTAAAATTTTTTTAACAAAACTTAAATTTTTTTTGTCTAATTTCAAAAAAATCCCAGCTATTTTATTTTAAAGAATTGAAAAATAGTTTTTATTTTAAATTAAACTTAAAAGGTTTTATTTTGGATTAAAAAAGCCAAATTTTTCCTAATTATTACCAAAAAAATTAAAAAAATTCTTAAAGTTGGTAAAAATTTTTGATGGTTAACTAACTTAAGTTTTGGGAAAATTTGATCAACTTTAAAAAATCGCACAGGGTTTATTTTTAAAGATTAAGAAATGATTTTTATTTTAAATTAAACCTAAAAGATTCTATTTTGGATTAAAAAAGTCAAATTTGTTCTAATTATTCCCAAAAAAATTAAAAAAATTCTTAAAGTTGGTAAGAATTTTTGATGGTTAACTAACTTAACTTTTTAGAAAATTCGACCAATTTTAAAAAATCGCCCAGACTTTATTTTTAAAGATTAAGAAATGATTTCTGTTTTAAATTGAACTTAAAAGATTCTATTTTGGATTAAAAAAGACAAATTTTCTCTAATTATTATCAAAAAAATTAAAAAAAATTCTTAAAGTTGGTAAAAATTTTTGATGGTTTACTAACCTAACTTTTTAGAAAATTTGACCAACTTTAAAAAATCGTACAAAGTTTATTTTTAAAGGTTAAGAAATGATTTTTGTTTTAAATTGAATTTAAAAGATTCTATTTTGAATTAAAAAAGTCAAATTTGTTCTAATTATTACCAAAGAAATTAAAAAAAAATTTTAAATTGATAAAAATTTTTGACAGTTAACTAACCTAACTTTTTAGAAAATTTTACCAACTTTAAAAAATCCCACAAGGTTTATTTTTAAAGATTAAGAAATGATTTTTATTTTAACTTGAACTTAAAAGATTCTATTTTGGATTAAAAAAGGCAAATTTTTCCTAATTATTATCAAAAAAATTAAAAAAATTCTTAAAGTTGGTAAAAATTTTTGATGGTTTACTAACCTAACTTTTTGGAAAATTTGACCAACTTTAAAAAATCACCCAGACTTTATTTATTAAGATTAAGAAATGATTTTTGTTTTAAATTGAATTTAAAAGATTCTATTTTGGATTAAAAAAGTCAAATTTGTTCTACTTATCACCAAAAAAATTAAAAAAAATTTTAAAGTTGACAAGAATTTTTGACAGTTAACTAACCCAATTTTCTAGAAAATTTGACTAACTTTAAAAAATCCCACAGGGTTTATTTTTAAAGATTAAAAAATGATTTTTATTTTAAATTAAACTTAAAGGATTCTATTTTGGATTAAAAAAGTCAAATTTTTCCCAATTATTACCAAAAAAATTAAAAAAAATCTTAAAGTTGGTAAAAATTTTTGACAGTTAACTAACCTAACTTTTGGGAAAATTTGACCAACTTTAAAAAATCGCCCAGACTTTATTTTTAGAGATTAAGAAATGATTTTTGTTTTAAGTTGAACTTAAAAGATTCTATTTTAGATTAAAAAAGTCAAATTTGTTCTAATTATTATCAAAAAATTAAAAAAAATTCCTAAAGTTGACCAAAATTTTTGACAGCTGACTAACCTAGCTTTTTAGAAAATTTGACCAACTTTAAAAAATCGCACAGAGTTTATTTTTAGAGATTAAGAAATGATTTTTATTTTAAATTGAACTTAAAAGATTCTATTTTGGATTAAAAAAGTCAAATTTGTTCTAATTATTATCAAAAAATTTAAAAAAATTCTTAAAGTTGACCAAAATTTTTGATAGTTGACTAACCTAACTTTTTAGAAAATTTGACCAACTTTAAAAAATCGCACAGAGTTTATTTTTAAAGATTAAGGAATGATTTTTACTTTAAATTGAACTTAAAAGATTCTATTTTGAATTAAAAAAAACAAATTTGTTCTAATTATTATCAAAAAAATTAAAAAAAATTTTAAAGACACCTAAGATTTTCGGTTGAACATAACCCAACTTTTCTCAAATTTAGCTCAACTTTAAAAAATCGTCCAGACTTTATTTACTAAAATGAAGAAGAGATTTTTTAAATATAAATAAATTAAGATGTCTATTTTTCACTAAACTTGATAAATTTTTTCTAGTTATTACCAAAACATTTTAAAAAATTCTTAAAAACACCTAAGATTTTCGGTTGAACATAACCCAACTTTTCAAAAATTTAGCTCAACTTTAAAAAATCGTCCAGACTTTATTTACTGAAATGAAGAAGAGATTTTTTAAATATAAATAAATTAAAATGTCTATTTTCCACTAAACTTGATGGATTTGTTCTAGTTTTTACAAAAAAAATTAAAAAAATTCTTAAAGACACCTAAGATTTTCGACTGAACTTAACCTAACTTTTCTGAAATTTTTCTCAACTTTAAAAAATCGTCCAGACTTTATTTATTGAAATGAAAGAAAGATTTTTTAAATATAAATAAACTAAAATGTCTATTTTCCACTAAACTTGACGGATTTGTTCTAGTTATTACCAAAAAAATAAAAAAAATTCTTAAAGTTGGTAAAAATTTTTGACAGTTAACTAACCTAATTTTTTAGAAAATTTGACCAACTTTAAAAAATCGCACAGAGTTTATTTTTAAAGATTAAGAAATGATTTTTACTTTAAATTGAACTTAAAATATTCTATTTTGGATTAAAAAAGTCAAATTTGTTCTAATTATTACCAAAAAAATGAAAAAAAAATTTAAAGTTGGGAAAAATTTTTGACAATTAACTAACCTAAGTTTTGGTAAAATTTGACCAACTTTAAAAAATCGCACAAGGTTTATTTTTAAAGATTAAGGAATGATTTTTACTTTAAATTAAACTTAAAAGAGTCTATTTTTAATTAAAAAAGACAAATTAGTTCTAATTATCACCAAAGATTTTTACATGTTTAAAAAATAATTGTACATTTATTTTCAAACATTGAAAAGTGGTTTATGGATTAAATTAAAGCTAAAATATTCTATTTTAAGACAAAAAATCTAAATGTGTATTATAATCAAAATCAAAAATTTAAAAAAATAATAAGAACTAACTTAGTAACTAACAAAAAAAAGTCAATATTCAGTGTAAGATGAGATTTATAAACACAAAATCTTAAACCATAACAAGATCGAAATTAATTTCTGTGTTGATTTGAAAATAGGATTTAGAAATCCCGTTCTTTTTCTTTGTGAACAACCAAGATTTATAACCCGCTAAAATCTATTTATTTTCGTTACGAATTCGTCCTTTGTTCGCAGGATGACACAAAGGACGGTGCATTTCCTTTTGTTTACAGTTTACACGGATGACTAACGCTAATAAGTTTAGCCTGCCACCGTTTTATTTCGGCGTAAGCAACGAACGGTAAACTATAAACGAGCAAGGACTCAAGAACCATTTCCTTATCTAAACATCGTTTTCAAAAAAGCCTTCTGAAACTAAACAGCGTTGATATTACGAAATATATACTGTTTGTTCGGTTTCCCTGACGAATAATTCTTATATGTAATAAAGTATGCATTAAAGTTGTAACTATTGATCTTACAAACATCAATTAAAGACATTAAGTTACATTTTCTCTTCTGAGGAAAAAACTAAAAGTCGTAGAAAATTCATCTTTGGTAAAAACAAAGATTAAGTTCTAATCTAAGTTCTCATCTAATTTCAAATCTCATAAATAATTGGTTTTTGAGATATGAATTTTTAAAAATTATCGATTTTTTAACCAAAAAATTTTTTTTCAACTTTAAAAATTTTTTTAATTTTTTTGAGAACACTTGGAATAAAACAGTCTTTTTAAATTTAAATTAGAATGTTTTAAGTTTCATTTAGAGAAAAAATCAAATCAAAATCTTTAAAAATGAATTTTTGATGAATTTTTAAAGTTTGATCGATTTTCTAAAATTAGGTTAAAAGTGTCAAAAAATTTTTACCAACTTTGAAAATTTTTTTAATTTTTTTGGCAACACTTGTATTAGAACGGTCTTTTTTAATTAAAAGTAGAATGATTTAAGTTTCATTTAAAAAAAAGATCAAATCAAAATCTTTAAAAATGAATTTTTGATGAATTTTTAAAATTTATCAACATGTAAATTAAGTTAGATTTCAATTGCTTGTGATTGTCATTGTAATTCAGTAGTAAAACGACAATTTATTTTTGATTGTACGTGCTATTCATTATTGACCGGTAATGATACCTTGTGTTTACAATACAATACATTGTTATTCTCGAATTAAGTATTCAAATCGTTGCGCACGATGCAATGCAAATCAGAATGCGTTACCTTCATGAATGGAGTGCGTTTATTTACTCAATGTCAAAGTAACTGTTTAGCTTAGAATTTAAGTATTTACGAGTCTATTGTGGTTGCTTATTATGAAACGTATACAAAACTTGTACGTTTTCGTGCGGTCGCAAGAAGTGGGACAAAAAGATAAGAAGGAGAAAATTAGATAGTGACTAATAGAACATAACGGAATAAACGTTGTCGAATTATATATCAATTTGTTAGCTTACGATTAATTGGTATTATTGAACTGACACGCTTTAGAGATTATTGAAATAACCGTTTATTTCTTGCGAGGAAGTAACCTCGTTATACATAAGTGAGAAATTGATTCTTATATCATGTTATTTATTTCTAGTTTCGTTTTTAATCCAAAATAGAATCTTTTAAATTCAATTTAAAACAAAAATCATTTCTTAATCTTTTAAAATAAAGTCTGTGCGATTTTTTAAAGTTGATCAAATTTTCTAAAAATTTAGGTTAGTTAACTGTCAAAAAATTTTTACTAACTTTGAAAATTTTTTAAATTTTTTTGACAATACTTGGAATAAAACGGTCTGTTTTAGTTAAAATTAGAATGATTTAAGTTTCATTTAGAAAAAAAATCAAATCAAAATCTTTAAAACTCAATTCTTTATGAATTTTTTAAAAAATGGTTAATTTTCTAACCTAAAAAAAATTTTATCAACTTTGAAAATTTTTTTATTTTTTTTGACAACATTTGGAATAAAACGGTCTTTTTAAATTAAAATTAGAATGATTTGAGTTTCATTTAGAAAAAAAATCAAATCAAAATCTTAAAAACTCAATTTTTTATGAATTTTTTAAAAAATGGTTAATTTTCTAACCTAAAAAATTTCTTACCAACTTTAAAATTTTTTTTAATTTTTTTGAAAACACTTGAAATAAAACGGTCTTTTTTAATTAAAATTAGAATGATTTAAGTTTCATTTAGAAAAAAAATCAAATCAAAATCTTTAAAATTCAATTTTTTATGAATTTTTTAAAAAATGATTAATTTTCTAACCTAAAAAAATTTTTACCAACTTTGAAAATTTTTTTAATTTTTTTGACAACACTTGGAATAAAACGGTTTTTTTTAATTAAGATTAGAATGTTTTGAGTTTCATTTAGAAAAAAAATTAGACTAAAATTTTTAAAATTCGATTTTTTATGAATTTTTTAAAAATCGATTTTTTTAACCTAAAAAATTTTTAACATAAAAAAATTTTTTACCAACTTTGAAATTTTTTAAATTTTTTTGATAAAATTTAGAACAAAACCATCTTTTTAAATTAAAACTAGAATGTTTTAAGTTTCATTTAGAAAAAAAATCACATCAAAATCTTTAAAATTCGATTTTTACTGAATTTTTAAGTTGGTCGATTTTTTAAAGGTTAGTTTAGAACTGTCAAAAATTTTTTAATCAACTTTAAAAATTAAATGAAATTAGATCAAGTTAGCTAAAAATTCGCCGAGATTCTAGAAAATTTGTTAAAAATTCATTGAAATTCGTCAAAATTTATTGAAAATTTGTCAGAATTCGATCGAATTTAAACAAATTTATTAATAATTTGTACAAAATTGACGAAATTCTGTGAAGTTCGTCAAAATTTGTTAAAGATTCGTCAAAGTCCGATTAAATTAAATCAATTTGGCCAAAAATTCGTCAAGATTCGTCGAAATTTGTTGGCAATTTGTCAAAATGCGATTGAATTTTATCAAATTTGTTAATAACTTGTTCAAAGTCGATGAAATTCATCAAGATTTGTCAAAATTTGTCGAAAATTTGACAAAATTTGATTGAATTTTATCAAATTTGTTAATAATTTGCTCAAAATGAAGAAAATTTGTCAAGATTCGTTAAAATTTGTTAAAGATTCGTTAAAATTCTTGAAAATTTGTTAAAAATTCGTCAAAATTTGTCAAAATTCGATCGAATATAATCAAATTTGTTAATAATTTGTTCGAAATCGATAAAATTTGTCAAGGTTCGTCAAAATTTATTAAAGATTCGTCAAAATTCGATGAAATTAGGTCAAGTTAGCTAAAAATTCGTGAAAATTCGTGAAAATTCGTTAAAAATTTGTCGAAATTTGTCAAAATTCGATTGAATTCTATCAAAGTTGTTAATAATTTATTCAAAATTAACAAAATTCGTCAAGATTCGTCAAAATTTATTAAAGATTCGTCAAAATGCAATGAATTGTCAAACTTTTTTTTGTCACCTTCAAAAATTTTTTAAGTTTTTTTGATAAAATTTAGAACAAAACGGTCTTTTTTAATTAAAACTAGAATGTTTTAAGTTTCATTTAGGAGAAAAATCAGATCAAAATCTTTAAAATTCGATTTTTGGTGAATTTTTAAAGTTATTTTTTTTAAGTTAAAAAAGTGTCAAAAATTTTTACCAACTTTGAAAATTTTTTTAATTTTTTTGACAACATTTAGAATAAAACGGTCTTTTTTAATTAAAATTAGAATATTTTAAACTTCATTTAGAAAAAAAATCAAATCAAAGTCTTAAAAACTCAATTTTTTATGAATTTTTAAAAAAATGGTCAATTTTCTAACCTAAAAAAATTTTTACCAACTTTGAAAATTTTTTTAATTTTTTTGACAACACTTGGAATAAAACGATCTTTTTTAATTAAAATTAGTATGTTTTAAGTTTCATTTAGAAAAAAAATCAAATCAAAATCTTAAAAACTCAATTTCTTATGAATTTTTTAAAACATGGTTAATTTTCTATCCTAAAAAAATTTTACCAACTTTGAAAATTTTTTTAATTTCTTTGACAACACTTCGAATAAAACGGTCTTTTTAAATTAAAATTAGAATGATTTAAGTTTCATTTAGAAAAAAAATCGAATCAAAATCTTTAAAAATGAATTTTTGATGAATTTTTAAAGTTAACTTTCTTAAATTAGAAAAGTGTCAAAAATGTTTACTAATTTTAAAATTTTTTTTAATTTTTTTGACAACACTTGGAATAAAACGGTCTTCTTTAATTAAAATTAGAATAATTTAAGTTTCATTTAGAAAAAAAATTAAATCAAAATCTTTAAAACTCAATTTTTTATGAATTTTTTAAAAAATCGTTAATTTTCTAACTTAAAAAAATTTTTACCAACTTTGAAAATTTTTTTATTTTTTTTTTTGACAACTCTTGGAATAAAACAGTCTTTTTGAATTAAAATTAGAATATTTTAAATTTCATTTAGAAAAAAAATCAAATCAAAATCTTAAAAACTCAATTTTTTAGGAATTTTTTAAAAAATTGTTAATTTTCTAACCCAAAAAAATTTTTACCAACTTTGAAAATTTTTTTAATTTTTTTGACAACACTTGGAATAAAACGATCTTTTTTAATTAAAATTAGAATGTTTTAAGTTTCATTTAGAAAAAAAAAATCAAATCAAAATATTAAAAACTCAATTTTTTATGAATTTTTTAAAAAATCGTTAATTTTCTAACCTAAAAAAATTTTTACCAACTTTGAAATTTTTTTTAATTTTTTTGACAACACTTGGAATAAAACGGTCTTTTTTAATTAAAATTACAATGTTTTAAGTTTTATTTAGAAAAAAAATCAAATCAAAATCTTTAAAACTCAATTTTTTATGAATTTAAAAAAAAATGGTTAATTTTCTAACCTAAAAAAATTTTCCCCAAATTTGAAAATTTTTTTAATTTTTTTGACAACACTTGGAATAAAACGGTCTTTTTTATTAAAATTAGAATGATTTAAGTTTCATTTAATATAAAAATCATTTCTTAATCTTTAAAAATAAACTCTGTGCGATTTTTTAAATTTGATCAAATTTTCTAAAAATTTAGGTTAGTTAACTGTCACTTTTTCCAAGAAGATCTAATCTTTCCCAAAGCATTTATTCGTGTTGTGAGTCGTGATTCGAACTTCGAGGAAATTAATTCTCCTTAGGAATTACACCAATTGTTCCTCGGTAATCTCCTTACTCCAAATACTAAGAAAATAACACCGACTATAAAACTCCATTTCTCAATACCTTATTATCATCGTTATCATAAATCCACTGGTAAATATTTAACATGTCTACGTGCCATATGTTCAGTATCTAAACTCGCCAATTTCCCGGAAACTCAACGAGTTTTTCCACCAACTAATATCACACACGAACTGGGGCGATAGGCCATCGAAGATAACGTCTGTTTATGGCTTATGGCACATCCACGTGTCGTTCGTTTCGATATGACGGCTTCTTGTTATTCGCAATGTGCTTTAATTGCAATGTGCAAACACTATCCACGATGATATAAAGTGTTATAGCCGGTGGTGGTAATAAACGTCGTACGTACCGCAATTTGCAGTTATTACATTAAGGATTTGTAGTAAGTTTTCTTAAATAATGTCCTCAAGCTGTAGAAGTAGATGTAAATGTAAATGTATGACACAATTTAGCACTATTCTATCTTTCCAGTTGTCGTGAAGTATTTCTAATTTGAAATATAATTCCTAATAACATATTATTAATATTTGATAATTTACTTATTATTAAAATAGCAAAAGACGTAAATGGTTTACATTTCCCAGACGTTAAAACGTCGAGTGAAGAGGTTTTCTGTGCCTTGAAGATACTGCAAATTGCAATAATAAACACCACTTAAGGTTTCACCTAAAATGCTAAAACCAACCTTACTTCTAAACTCCCCGATTTAACTAGGCATTAATCCCGCATGTTTATAGATATTCCGGCTGACTTAACGCTTATATAAAGTTGAACGAGTTTAGCGTTCGTGTTTCTGAAGAGCGGCTTCTTGTTCACTATTCACTATATTTAGGCGCCCACTCACCGTTTGAGACATCGCGTTAAATATAACTACTAAGCGGCTTGTACGATAATTGGGAATTATGTGTTTTACAGGTGACTAATTAAAATTCCTATTTGGAACAAATTCATGTCTGATTAAATATAAATAAAAAATGGTTTAGTTAACTGTTAAATTTTTTGTAAACTTTAAAAAATTTTTATCGACTTTAAGATTTTTTTTAATTTTTTTGGTAATATTTAGGAAAAATTTGACTTTTTTCATCTAAAATACAATCTTTTAGCTTCAATTTAAAACAAAAATCATTTCTTAATCTTTAAAAATAAACTCTGTGGGATTTTTTAAAGTTGGTCAAATTTTCTAAAAAGTTAGGTTAGTTAACTGTCAAAAATTTTTACCAACTTTGAATTTTTTTTTAATTTTTTTGGTAAGAATTAGAACAAATCCGTCAAGTTTAATGAAAAATAGACATTTTAATTTATTTATACTTAAAAAATCTTTTTTTCATTTTAATAAATAAAATCCGGACGATTTTTTAAAGTTAACCTAAATTTTTGATATGTTTAAAGTTCCAAAATTTTAGGTGTTTTTAAGAATTTTTTTAAATTTTTTGGTAATAATTAGAACAAATCCATCAAGTTTAGTAAAAACTAGACATACTAATTTATTTATATTTAAAAAATCTTTTCTTCATTTCAATAAATAAAGTCTGGGTGATTTTTTAAAGTTGGTCAAATTTTCTAAAAAGTTAGGTTAGTTAACTGTCAAAAATTTTTACCAACTTTGAGAATTTTTTTGGTAACAATTAGAAAAAATCCATCAAGTTTAATGAAAAATAGACATTTTAATTTATTTATATTTAAAAAATCTTTTCTTCATTTCAATAAATAAAGTCTGGACGATTTTTTAAAGTTAACCTAAATTTTTGACATGTTTTAAGTTCAAAAATTTTAGGTGTTTTTAAGAATTTTTTTTAATTTTTTGGTAATAATTAGAGAAAATCCTTCAAGTTTAATAAAAAATAGACATTTTAATTTATTTATATTTAAAAAATCTTTTCTTCATTTCAATAAATAAAGTCTGGACGATTTTTTAAAGTTAACCTAAATTTTTGACATGTTTTAAGTTCAAATTTTTAGGTGTTTTTAAGAATTTTTTTTAATTTTTTGGTAATAATTAGAGAAAATCCTTCAAGTTTAATAAAAAATAGACATTTTAATTTATTTATATTTAAAAAATCTTTTCTTCATTTCAATAAATAAAGTCTGGATGATTTTTTAAAGTTGAGTCAAATTTTTGAAAAGTTGGGTTATGTTAGATCGAAAATTTTAAGTGTCATTAAGAATTTTTTTTAATTTTTTGGTAATAATTAGAAAAAATCCGTCAAGTTTAGTGAAAAATAGACATTTTAGTTTATTTATATTTAAAAAATCTTTTCTTCATTTTAGTAAATAAACTCTGGACGATTTTTTAAAATGGGTCAAATTTTCTAAAAAGTTAGATTAGTTAACTGTCAAAAATTTTTACTAACTTTGAGAATTTTTTTAATTTTTTTGGTAATAATTAGAACAAATCCGTCAAGTTTAGTGAAAAATAGACATTTTAATTTATTTATATTTAAAAAATCTTTTGTTCATTTCAATAAATAAAGTCTGGACGATTTTTTAAAGTTAACCTAAACTTTTAACATGTTTTAAGTTCCAAAATCTTAGCTGTTTTTAAGAATTTTTTTAAATTTTTTGGTATTAATTAGAAAAAATCCGTCACGTTTAGTGAAAAATTATAATTGACAGATTTATTTTATTTCCTACCGAAAAATTTAAAAAAATTTCCAAACTTATAGAAAAATTTTGACCGAACTTAACCTCCGAAATTTTTAAGGAAATTTAAAAAATCCCACAGACTTTATTTATGAAAATTAAGAAATAAAAATTTAAAGAGGGATAAAATGAAATGTCTATTTTTAATCATAACTGAGAGATTTACTTTACTTCTTACCGAAAAATTTAAAAAAATTACTAAAGTTATCGGAAAATTTTCACCGAATAGAACATAACCTCATAAAAATTTAAGAAAATTTAAAAAATCACACAGACTTTATTTATGAAAATTAAGAAATAAAAATTTAAAGAGGGATAAAATGAAATGTCTATTTTTAATCATAATTAACAGATTTGTTTTAACTCTTACTGAAAAAATTTAAAAAATTACCAAAGTTATCGAAAAATTTTTACTGAACTTGAGAAACCTTGTCTTTAAGATTTTTTTTTTAATTTTTATGTCGATTATAATCCAAATTTGGAAATTTTATTCTAAAATAGAATCTTTTAATTTTAATTCAAAATGAAAGTTGTTTCTTAAATCCTTTAAATAAAGTAATAATGATTTTTCAAAAATTGACTAAGTTTTTTAAGGTTAGGATAGTCTATAAATTTTTTTTAAAAATCCTATTTCAATTATGATACAAATTTGGATATTTTATCTTAAAATAGAATCTTTAAGCTTTAATTTAATCCATAAATCTTTCTTCAATTCTTATGAATAAATTTGTAGTGATTTTTTAAAGATGTCAAAATGTTTAGAAGTTTCCTTAAAAACATCGATGTTTAAGATTTTTTTTAAATTTTTGTGTCGATTACAATCCAAATTCGAAAGTGCTAGTCTAAAATAGAATATTTTAGTTTTAACTCAAAATGAAAATTGTTTCTTAAATCCAATAAATAAAGCAACAGTGATTTTATAAAAATTGGCTAATTTTTTAGAAGTTAGATTGGTCTTAAATTTTTTTTCTTAATTTCTATTTTGATTCTCTCGCAAATTTAGATGTTTTACCTTAAAATAGAATATTTTAGCTTTTATTTAAGATATAAATAATTTCTCAATTCCTATTAATAAATCTGTAGTGATTTTTTAAGCATCTCAAAATTTTTAGTGGATAGGTTTTTTGAAAACACAACTGTTTTTAAGATTTTTTTTAAATTCCTGTGACAATGATGATTTAAATTTAGCTATTTTATCTTAAAATAGGATCTTTTAATTTTCATTTAAGATGAAAATGAACTCCTAAATCCTAAGAATAAAGTAGTAATGATTTTTTCAAATTGACTAATTTCTTCTTAGATTAGGTTAGTTTAAAAGAACCTTTTGTTTGTCGACATTTTAATTTATTTATATTTAAAAAATCTTTTCTTGATTCTAATAAATAAAGTCTGGACGATTTTTTAAAGTTGAGCAAATTTTTGAAAAGTTAGGTTAAGTTCAAAAATCTTAGCTGTTTTTGAGAATTTTTTAAAATTTTTTGGTAATACTTAGAAAAAATCCGTCAAGTTTAATAAAAAATAGACGTTTTAATTTATTTATATTTAAAAAATCTTTTCTTCATTTTAATAAATAAAGTCTGGACGATTTTTTAAAGTTGTGCTAAATTTTTGAAAAGTTAGGTTAAGTTCGGACGTAAATCTTTGGTGTCTTTTAAAATTTTTTTAATTTTTTTGGTAATAATTAGGAAAAATTTGACTTTCATAATCCAAAATAGAATCTTTTAAGTTCAATTTAAAACAAAAATCATTTCTTAATCTTTAAAAATAAACTTTGTGAGATTTTTTAAAGTTGGACAAAATTTTTAAAAAGTTAGGTTAGTTAACTGTCAAGAATTTTTGTCAACTTTAAAAATTTTTTTAATTTTTTTGGTAATAATTAGAACAAGTTTGACTTTTTTATTTGAAAATAGAATATTTTAAGTTTAATTTAAAACAAAAATCATTTCTTTCTTAATCTTAAAAAATAAACTCTGTACGATTTTTTAAAGTTGATCGAACATTTTTTTCACATATATCAAATTGGTATGTTATTTTGCAAACTTCTAATTAAAATATTACTAAATAACTAAGCAATTATGATCACATGTCATACAAATTGAATAAGCCTCTCAAACGTCCCTTCACGACATAAATCCACACCGCAACAAATCAACTGATTGACCGTTTTATTCGATTCCGAAAGTAATAGCAAAATTTACGCTCATTGCAGTTTATTACCATGCATTTTCCCGGTTCGGTTCCACGCGAACCCAACGAATTTTTCATTCAAAAAGCACTTGCCGTGACTAATTGCCCAACCTATTTAGTTGATTTCACGTTTCTCTTGTATTCAGAAGCTACTGGCTGCCAGGTTATACATTCTATTTCGATCTCGATTTACATAATACCGAGAAGGCGAATTGACTCACAACTCACAAACATGTTAGGTGGTCTTTGTCAGGAATACTTTCGGGTTGACACGGTCGTTAAAATCGTAGGTGGGCATTTGTCGAAAGTAAACGACGATATGTGTGGACGATAAGGGAGGTTACTAACAATAAGTGTTCTTTTTTGTGAGGTTTAGATAGTTAAATATGTTGTTAGTAAGCTTCTGTACTTTGTAAAAGATTCCATTTTAGATTTAAATAGTCAAATTTGTTCTAATTCTTACCAAGAAAATTAAAAAAATTCTTAAAGTTGATAAAAATTTTTGACACTTAACTAACCTAACTTTTTAGAAAATTTGACCAACTTTAAAAAATCGTCCAGACTTTATTTATTGGAATGAAGAAAAGATTTTTTAAATATAAATAAATTAAAATGTCTATTTTTTACTAAACTTGACGGATTTGTTCTAATTATTACCAAAAAAATTAAAAAAATTCTCAACGTTGGTAAAAATTTTTGACAGTTAACTAACCTAACTTTTGAGAAAATTTGACCAACTTTAAAAAATCGCCCAGACTTAATTTATTGAAATGAAGAAAAGATTTTTTAAATATAAATAAATTAAAATGTCTATTTTTCACTAAATTTGATGGATTTGTTCTAGTTATTAACAAAAAATTAAAAAAAATGTTTAAAGACACCTAAAATTTTCGACCGAACTTAACCTAACTTTCTAACTCAACTTTAAAAAATCGTCCAGACTTTGTTTATTGAAATGAAGAAAAGGTTTTTTAAATATAAATAAATTAAAATGTCTATTTTTCAATAAACTTGACGGATTTTTTCTAATTATTACCAAAAAATTAAAAAAAAAATTTTTAAAGATACCTAAGATTTCTTAACCTAACATGTCAAAAATTTAGGTCAACTTTAAAAAATCACCCAGACTTTATTTATTGAAATGAAGAAAAGATTTTTTAAATTTAAATAAATTAAAATGTCTATTTTTCACTAAACTTGATGGATTTGTTCTAGTTATTACCAAAAAATTAAAAAAAAAAATTTAAACACACGTAAAATTTTCGACCGAACTTAACCTAACTTTCTAACTCAACTTTAAAAAATCGTCCAGACTTTATTGAAATGAAGAAAAGATCTTTTAAATACAAATAAATTAAAATCTATTTTTCAGTAAACTTGACGGATTTTTTCTAATTATTACCAAAAAATTAAATAAAAAATTTAAAGATACCTAAGATTTTTGAACTTAACCTAACATGTCAAAAATTTAGGTCAACTTTAAAAAATCATCCAGACTTTATTTATTGAAATGAAGAAAAGATTTTTTGAATATAAATAAATTAAAATGTCTATTTTTCACTAAACTTGATGGATTTGTTCTAATTGTTACCAAAAAAATTAAAAAAATTCTCAAAGTTGGTAAAAATTTTTGACAGTTAACTAACCTTATTTTTTAGAAAATTTGACAAACTTTAAAAAATCCCCCAAGGTTTATTTTTAAAGATTAAGAAATGATTTTTGTTTTAAATTGAACTTAAAAGATTCTATTTTGAATTAAAAAAGTCAAATTTTTCCTAATTATTACCAAAAAAATTAAAAAAATTTTTAAAGACACCTAAGATTTTCTATTGAACATAACCCAACTTTTAAAAAATTTCGCTCAAATTTAAAAAATCCTCCAGACTTTATTTATTAAAATGAAGAAAAGATTTTTTAAATATAAATAAATTAAAATGTCTATTTTTCACTAAACTTGATGGATTTGTTCTAATTGCTACCAAAAAAATTTAAAAAATTCTTAAAATTGTTAAACGTTTTTGACAGTTAACTAACCTAATTTTTTAGAAAATTTGATCAATTTAAAAAAATCGCACAGAGTTTATTTTTAAAGATTAAGAAATGATTTTTACTTTAAACTGAACTTAAAAGATTTTATTTTGAATTAAAAAAGTCAAATTTTTCCTAATTATTACCAAAAAAATTAAAAAAAATTTTTAGAAACACCTAAGATTTTCTATTGAACATAACCCAACTTTTAAAAAAGTTTGGCTCAAATTTAAAAACTCCTCCAGACTTTATTTATTAAAATGAAGAAAGGATTTTTTTAAATATAATTAAATTAAAATGTCTATTTTTCACTAAACTTGATGGATTTGTTCTAATTGTTACCAAAAAAATTAAAAAAATTCTCAAAGTTGGACAAAAATTTTTGACAGTTAACTAACCTAACTTTTTAGAAAATTTGTCCAACTTTAAAAATTCGCACATGGTTTATTTTTAAAGATTAAGAAATGATTTTTGTTTTAAATTGAACTTAAAATATTCTATTTTCGATTAAAAAAGGTAAATTTTTTCTAATTATTTTCAAAAAAATTAAAAAAAAATTTAAAGTTGAAAAAATTTCTTTGACAGTTAACTAAAAATAATTCATTTGATTAGATATATTATTTTACAGGAAGTTATTCGACTGAAATAATCTAGAAACATTTACTCATCACATTCTCTTTTATGAAATCTGGAAGTAAATTTAATACCCGGTATCATTTCATCATCATTATTTGTTTCGTGCAGGTGAAAGCATCAAATTGTCGAGATGGTCTCTTACGGAATCTCCTCAATCAACTGTTACGACCGCAATCAAAAGGATCTTTGGGTGGCGAGGTAACAAAGTCTTTGGCTGTTGTTGTTGCAACGGGACTCATTTTCCCTCTTATGGGTAACCGAGCGGTCGGTCGTCAAGTTTGAGTAACGAGATAACGAGCAGGAAAACGGTCGATCAATGGTCACCGAGAAAGTGCCGCCTTTTGTTCGGGGAAACTTTCCCTCCGCCCGATTAAAAAGGCGTCGTTATATATTGTAATTGCATTATGCTTGCTCATAGTGCGAAATTATCTATCACACCGATGGCCTCACGCTGAGCCAGAATTTTTCCCGAAGTTCGGCTTCCTGCTTTCGATTCGGCGTTGTTGTTAATAAAGTAGAGGGAAAAAGAAATAGATATGCATCGCCGCCGATCGAAGTTTATGCGTACGAGAAACGAATTTACCGAACCTGGCGGAGGTAATTTATGGCCAGGCCATATCTGGCGCGGCAGTGGCGGTCCGACGGTTGAGTGTTTTATCTCCTTAACATAATAATATGGCAAACGGATTGTGCAACGAGACAGGGGCGTCACTTCACAATAGACTAACAAAGTTACACTTGTCTCGTTTATATTTCGCACGATTTCGAAATTGAATGTCGAATACCGATTATATTACATTGGATACTTTATAGTTTGTTGAATGTCAACAATTTTTATCAATTTTAAAAATTTTTTTAATTTTTTTGGTAATAATTAGAACAAATTTGACTTTTTTAATTAAAAATAGAATCTTTTAGCTTCAATTTAAAATAAAAATCATTTCTTAATCTTTAAAAATAAACTCTGTGCGATTTTTTAAAGTTGGTCAAATTTTCTAAAATGTTAGGTTAATTAACTGTCAAAAATTTTAGTCAACTTTAAAATTTTTTTAAATTTTTTTGGTAATAATTAGGAAAAATTTGACTTTTTTAATTCAAAATAGCATCTTTTAGGTTGAATTCAAAATAAAAATCATTTCTTAATCTTTAAAAATAAACCTTGTACGATTTTTTAAAGTTGATCAAATTTTCTAAAATGTTAGGTTAGTTAACTGTCAAAAATTTCTTATCAACTTTAAGAATTTTTTTAATTTTTTTGGTAATAATAAGAACAAATTTGTCTTTTTTAATCCAAAATAGAATCTTTTAGGTTCAATTTAAAATAAAAATCATTTCTTAATCTTAAAAAATAAACTCTGTACGATTTTTTAAAGTTGTTCAAATTTTTCCAAAAGTTAGGTTAGTTAAGTGTCAAAAAAATTTTTAACAACTTTGAAATTTTTTTAAATTTTTTTGACAACACTTGGAATAAAACGGTCTTTTTAGATCGAAACTGAAATGTTTTAAGTTTCATTTAGAGAAAGAATCAAATCAAAATGTTTAAAAATGAATTTTTCATGAATTTTTAAAGTTAAGTTAATATTTTTTCTTCTTTTTTTTCAGGTGAGTTTCTTGGTTTGAACTTCTATTCACCTATAAACTTACATAACACCAAAGTAACCTACCTGGTAAGTCATTTATAAACAGTCTACTGATTGTAAACCGCAAGAACAGTTTTAATCCCGTTATCCATAAACCCACAATAATACAATATACATTAAATATCGAATTTTATCGCATTCTTATGCCGTTATAACATCAGGTAAAACAAGTTCAATATATCGTCATATTTTAGTAGTTATTTCGGCTTAAATGAAAACTTTAAATTAGTTTTGCGGTTAACTTTTTGCCTAATCGAGTTTTATGGTTGCAATACGGATATAAGCCTCACTTATTTTAACCTTGAAATAAGTTAAACTCATCAGGTCATTGCCCAAATATTAAAAAATAAAAAGCATTTTTTTATCTAAATTATTTTAAATAATAGACAATAATAGAAGATAAATTAATAGATAAAAAGCTGTTAACTTGGATTAGGAGCAATTACCACCATTCGTAGTCCAATATAATTTTAGGATACTTTCTATTTTTTTGCTGGAACGAACTGTGAAATTGATTAATGGCTCGAAGAAACCCACATTTATCGCAGTGTGGCGAAATACAAGCTGTTAATCATTAAATCGGTATAAATTTATGGAAACTGATTACCACTTTCGATGCACAGCCGTTGCTAACAATATGCTAATAGATTCAGTCTTCTTAATTAAGAAACTTCGAAAAAAAGCGCTAAGCCGAAGGCGGTTCAAGGATGTAGTACTTGTCCTTTATAATAAATCGAGGTATTATGGAAATATCGTCCAAATAAAATTAGCATCCATTAGTTCTTAAATGTATTCACTAGTATTTAAAATTAAAAAAAATTTTCAAAGTTGGTAAAAATTTTTTTAGGTTAGAAAATTAACTATTTTTTAAAAAAATCACCAAAAATTCATTTTTAAAGATTTTGATTTGATTTTTTTTCTAAATGAAACTTAAAACATTCTAGTTTTAATTTAAAAAGATGGTTTTGTTCCAAATTTTATCAAAAATATTAAAAAAATTTTCAAAGTTGGTAAAAAATTTTTTTATGTTAAAAATTTTTTAGGTTAAAAAAATCGATTTTTAAAAAATTCATAAAAAATCGAATTTTAAAAATTTTGGTCTAATTTTTTTTCTAAATGAAACCTAAAACATTCTATTTTTAATTAAAAAACACCGTTTTATTCCAAGTGTTATCAAAAAAATTAAGAAAATTTTCAAAGTTGGTAAAAATTTTTTTAGGTTAGAAAATTTACCATTTTTAAAAAAAATCATAAAAAATTCATTTTTAAAAATTTTGATTTGATTTTTTTTCTAAATGAAAGTTAAAACATTCTAGTTTTAATTAAAAAAGACCGTTTTATTCCAAGTGTTGTCAAAAAAATTAAAAAAATTTTCAAAGTTGGTAAAAGATTCTTTGGTTAAAAAATCAGTTATTTTTAAAAATTTTGTATCAAAACAAACAAACTTATAAAAATTAAATTAATTAATATGATTTTAAATTAACCATTAGAAAGTTGTTTTTCACTGATTCGCAAAGCAAAGACACACTAATGGCTTGAGGTCGTTCAATTAGAGACCAATAATCCGCGCGTGGCGGCGCTTTTCCGCATCTTTTTTCAACTCGAGATTAACACTTGCCCAGATGTTAATGGCGCTAGTCCGTACAATTACATGCAAATTGGGTTTGAACTTTCTCGAACATTCCCAGTCGACGGTGGCGCCAACGTCGAGATTGTTGTAACGATCGTCGAGAAAAATGTTTAAGCGGAAAACTGCCATTAATACACTTATAATTCCGAATCGATTATAGAACGTCGATGATGGAAGACGCTTACTAAGTAGATTAACAGGATGATGGCGATTTATTACTTGTGAAAAAGTTCATCAACTCGTGTTAAAATTGTCTCGAGAAATTGGATCAATGCAAAACATTTATTCAGTAGTTAAAGCTTATTAAGATTGTAGGTGTTTAAGCGGATTAAATTAACTTTAAAAATTCATCAAAAATTCATTTTTAAAGATTTTGATTTGATTTTTTTTCTAAATGAAACTTAAATCATTCTAATTTTAATTAAAAAAGACCGTTTTATTCCAAGTTTTGTCAAAAAGATTAAAAAAATTTTCAAAGTTGGTAAAAATTTTTTTAGGTTAGAAAATTAACCATTTTTTAAAAATTCATTAAAAATTCATTTTTAAAGATTTTGATTTGATTTTTTCTCTAAATGAAACTTAAATCATTCTAGTTTTGACTAAAAAAGACCGTTTTATTCCAAGTGTTGTCAAAAAAATTAAAAAAATTTTCAAAGTTGGTAAAAGAATTTTGACAGTTTCTAACCTAATTTTAGAAAATCGATCAATTTTAAAAATTCATGAAAAATTCATTTTTAAAGATTTTGATGTGATTTTTTTCTAAATGAAACTTAAAACATTCTAGTTTTAATTAAAAAAGACCGTTTTGTTCCAAGTGTTGTCAAAAAATTTAAAAAAAATTTCAAAGTTGGTAAAAATTTTTGACACTTTTTAACTTAAGAAAAGTAACTTTAAAAATTCATCAAAAATTCATTTTTAAAGATTTCGATTTGATTTTTTTTCTAAATGAAACTTAAAACATTCTAATTTTAATTAAAAAATACCGCTTTATTATAAATTTTGTCAAAAGACTTAGAACTAACTCTTAAGATATCAATGTTTTAAAAAAGTGATTTCTTTGATTTACAATTAAAAAAAATTAAAAATCGAAGTTTGGTCAAAAAAATTTGAACTTGATTAATTTTAATTAAGAAAAGTATAAACTTTCGAAAGTTTCAAACCGTATTAAGATATCACCCTTAATTCTCGTGTTACAACTCTTAAAATTTGATATTCTTAAAACCAGCGATTTTCTTTGATATAAAATTTTTAAAAAATTCTAAAAAAATCTGGATTTTATGGAAAAAATCTAAATTTGGTCAATTTTAAAAGAAAAAAGTAAGAAGTTTTTAAAATTTTAAACCGTATAAAAATATCAAGTTTACTTTTTGAGTTACAACCCTTTAAAATCGGACATATTTTAAAATAACCAAATACTTTGATGTGACAAAAAAAATTTCTAAAAAAGTTTGATTTTATTTAGGCGAAGAAAATCCAACTAATTTTAAAACAAAAATATATAAACTTTTTAAATTTTAAAACTGTTTTGAGATATCACCCCTAGTTTTTGAGTTACAACCCTTAAAAGTTGAATTTTTGCAATAAGTGATTTTTTTATATAAAATTTAAAATTTTTTAAAAAATCTAGATTCTATCGAAAAAATCTAAACTTGGTCAACTTTATAAGAAAAAAATATAAACTTTCTAAATTTTAAAACCGTTTTAAGATATCACCCCTAGTTTTTGAGTTACAACCCTTAAAAGTTGGATTTGTTAAAAGAGCTAATTTCTTTGATTTTATTTTTGAAAATTCCAAAAAAATCTAAATTTTATCGGAAAAATCTAGATTTCCTCAATTTTAAAAGAAAAAGATGTTAAATTTTAAAATTTTTACACCGTATTAAAATACCACAACTAATTTTTGTTACAACTCTTAAAACATGACCTTTCTTAAAACAGTCAATTTCTTATAAATTAAAAAAATTCTAGAAAATCAAAATTTGCTTAAAAAAATCTAAACTTGGTCAAATTTTAAAGATAAAAGTATAAGTTTTTTAAATTTTTATACTGTTTCAAGATATCACTCCTAAGTCTTAAGTTACAACCCTTAAAAGTTGACCTGTATTGAAACAAAGAATTTCTTTGATAGGAAATAAAAAATAAAATTTTAAATCTAAATTTTATTGAAAAAATCAAAACTTGGTAAAATCTAAAAAAAGAAAATATAAGTTTTTTTTTAAGTTAAAACCCTATAAAGATATCACCCTTAATTCTTGAGTTACAACCTTTAAGAGTTGACACTTTTAAAACAAGAGATTTCTTTAACACAAAATTTTTAAAAAATCCGGATTTTTGTCAAAAATTCATTTTTAAAGACTTTGATTTGATTTTTCTTCTAAATGAAACTTAAAATATTCTAATTTTAATTTAAAAAAACCGTTTTATTCCAAGTGTTGTCAAAAAAATTAAAAAAATTTTCAAAGTTGGTAAAAAATTTTTGACACTTTTTTAACTTAAGTAAATTGACTTTAAAAATTCATCAAAAATTCATTTTTAAAGATTTTGATTTGATTTTTTTTTCTAAATGAAACTTAAATCATTCTAATTTTAATTAAAAAAGACCGTTTTATTCCAAGTGTTTTCAAAAAAATTAAAAAAAATTTCAAAGTTGGTAAAAAATTTTCTGACATTTTTAACCTAATTTTAGAAAATCGATCAACTTTAAAAATTCATCAAAAATTCATTTTTAAAGATCTTGATTTGATTTTTTTTCCAAATAAAACCTAAAACATTCTAATTTTAATTAAAACAGACCGTTTTATTCCAAGTGTTGTCAAAAAAATTAAAAAAAGTGTTCAAAGTTTGGTAAACATTTTTGACACTTTTTTAACTTAAGAAAATTAACTTTAAAAATTCATTAAAAATCCATTTTTAAAGATTTTGATTTAATTTTTTTTCTAAATGAAATCTAAAACATTCTAGTTTTAATTCAACATTCTTCGTGGACACCCCAATGTATTAAGGGTATTTTATAGCACCCTTAACACAGTAATTGACACATTTCTTGGGGTGATTGATCGGGATACTTCGACGATAACGATCTACTAGAATTTACTCTTAGCGCCTTCACAAGTGGCACTCTGTATCAAGGTTTTACGGTAGGCAACACCCCCTTTCTCTCGGTCAAAGTCCACGTACAACGACTAAAGTGGTATTCCATTTCTGGTTTGGGACATACCTCCGTTATCGTGTTCTAAAAATAGAGTACCCTCAGAATAGTTTTGACGTTGAGGTGGCGATTAAGAGATAGAATGTTCCCTAAATACATTTTTTTCGTTTACATTAAAAATAAAATTAATTAATTAATTTAAAAATTTTAATTAAATATTCAGTCAATCGAAACTAAAAACGATCACTTCGTTTAAGTGAAATTTTGGGTCAATCGAACTCGGCTTATTGGCATGAAACGTCATCTGTCAAACGTCAGTTTGATTTGTTGGTTATCTTAAGTAATAAAAGGTATTTGTGCAACTTTTTGGATGAATTCTTTGGTTGGAAATATAAATAATTTTATTTATCGGAATGAAATGAGTATTTTTTGTAATTTATGTAATGTAACGAACCGGTCTTTAGAATTGTAGAAAAGTATGATGGCGGTACTTTTAACGAGAGCAAAGGCAGCAAAGGCCAGGCAAAAGTTCAGGGCGCCGTCCAACCCGGTTGGCCGAGTATTGCGACACGGGCAGACGGCAGAGACAACTGAGACGACACCGGCACCGGCGGCTCCGTCTAAAAATAGAACCGGAGACACGCAGAGGTCCTTACCACGGAGGTCCTTACCACAGACCGGCCGAGGCGCATCCTTTTACCGGGGTCGTAACCTTGCGCTCAACTCCACATACTTAGACGTAACCGATTATATTTGCCGACCACGAATACGACCGAGATACCGATCACATGTATCTATTGTAATTGCAAATGAGGAGGGGCGCCATGAAATTTTCATAAGACCAAAATAAACCAACCAGGATTCGGTTCGGCTACGAGATGTTTTTTCGTCCTGTCAATATGTCTGCTCTTGGAATAAAATAGTCCTTTTTAATTAAAACTAGAATGTTTTAAGTTTCATTTAGAAAAAAATCAAATCAAAATCTTTAAAAATGAATTTATGATGAATTTTTAAAATTAATTTTCTTGAGTCAAAAAAGTGTCAAAAATTTTTACCAACTTTGAAAATTTTTTTAAATTTTTTGACAACACTTGGAATGAAACGGTCCCTTTTAATTAAAATTAGAATGTTTTAGGTTTCATTTAGAAAAAAATCAAATCAAAATCTTTAAAACTCAATTTTTTATGAATTTTTTAAAAAATGATTAATTTTCTAACCTAAAAAAAATTTTACCAACTTTGAAAATTTTTTTAATTTTTTTGATAACACTTGGAATAAAACGGTCTTTTCTAATTAAAATTAGAATGTTTTAAGTTTCATTTAGAAAAGAATCAAATAAAAATCTTTAAAAATGAATTTTTGATGAATTTTTAACGTTAATTTCTTAAATTAGAAAAGTATCAAAAATTTTTACCAACTTTGAAATTTTTTTTAATTTTTTTGACAAAACTTGGAATAAAACGGTCTTTTTAAATCAAAACTAGAATGTTTTAAGTTTCATTTAGAAAAAGAATCAAATCAAAATCTTTAAAAATGAATTTTTCATGAATTTTTAAAGTTAATTCTTTTAAGTTAGAAAAGTATCAAAAATTTTTCCCAAATTTGAAAATTTTTTTAATTTTTTTTGACAACATTTAGAATAAAACGGCCTTTTTAGATCGAAACTAGAATGTTTTAAGTTTGATTTAGAAAACAAATCAAATCAAAATCTTTCAAAATGAATTTTTGATGAATTTTTAAAGTTAATTTTTTAAAGTTAAAAAGTGTCAAAAATTTTTACCAAATTTGAAAATTTTTTTAATTTTTTTAACAACATTTAGAATAAAACAATCTTTTTAGATCAAAACTAGAATGTTTTAAATTTCATTTAGAAAAAAATCAAACCAAAATCTTTAAAAATGAACTTTTAAAGAATTTTTAAAGTTAATCGATTTTCTGAGAATTTTAAATTTAAAATCGAATTTGTAAATTTACAAAAGTGTCCATAGATGACGTTATTTCGTTTATTAGTATTCATTTTTGCTAAAAATTGAACTTTAAAATTTACTTTGTTTTTTTAAAAAACGTATTAAAAATGATTCAAATTGAAGATTTTTTTAATGATTTTTTTAATTATTAAAAGTTTTTTATTTAAAAAATATTAATAAGTTTTAAAATTAATAGATTTTTAAATGACTGAGAATTATGTTGGTAATAAGGTCGGTAAAAAAATTCACTAAGTTTTTAAATGTCAAAGTGTTTATAACCTAAAAATTAAAGACAATCTTTTTTAACTCATTAGTTTATAAGAAAACTACCAAAAATTGGTTAAAAATAGGATTTTTATTACGAAAAAAGGAAATCTTACATTCGTAAGTACATTTTTAAATGTATAAATTTATTTTTTTCGGTTTAAAAAGTTATTTTTTAAACATACTGACAGTAAGTACCAAATAATGTCTGTAGAAATTAGCTCATGTTTTCCTTTTCGGAAAAGATTTATTCGTTGGCGATTGGTCGTTATATTTTCGGTCGAAAAATAAACGATTTTAAGCGTGCGCGACCTGAATTATGCATTTCGCCGGCGCGAGTTCTGAAACGCCGAAACGCCGCTCCTAATTCGCGATGCCGCACGCGCATTCCTCCCGATATTTTCACCCCGGGTTTATGCAACGAAATTGGGCGTACCTTCAGCGTGCCTGAGGAGAGGAAGAAACCGGCCACCGATGGACGGACGCGGTTCCAAAAATAGCCCCGACACGTTCAAATCGACCCAGACGATCGACCTCCGATAGGCCGAAAGTAAACGAAAACTGCTGGGAGCTGGGACTTTCACTCAAAACGCTACAACGGGTCTTTTTATATCGGCGAAATGTCAATTCGCATTGACACACGAAAGCTTTATTACTCACCTTATACGGTCTTAATTTACCACAAATTAATTTTTTTGTGGGAATCAAAAAATATACATCTTATTGTAAGTATTAATTTTTAATAATTAATTATTAAAAGTTTTAAGGTTAGAAAATGAAAATTCGAAGATTAATTAAGATTGTCGGTAATAAAGGTCACTAAAAAATCTCTTTGACGTTTTTAAATGTCAAAATGACATAACCTAAAAATTATAATGTACATATTTTTTTTACTTATTTTCGATTAAAAAATTACCAAAATCTATATAAAATATGATTTTTACATTAAAAAAAAGGTAAGTGTTATATTTCTGAGTATTTGCGATTATATTTATATTCAAACGAAGAAGGTGTGAAATAAGAAAGGTAAATCTAGTTCTTTTGATTGTGTTCACGTCTTGTACTAGAGGAGACTCTGTAGTTGTCAGAGACGTCCCCAGACGAGGAATGCAGGCGCCGGACGATCGGGGTCATTGCTTCGGCACACCATTATATCTCATCCAAGTGCCAATCGAGACCTGAACGACGCACGCAGTCTACTCCCGAAGGATTTAAACGCCAACGATATCCGCACGTGCCATCCAGGTAGATTTATTTCACGGACACTTATGAGTTAACGTTGATATTAACTTGAGTTTGATATTAACTCAAGGTCAATTTTTCTAGAAATAAAGTCTAAATAGATGATTTTTTAAAGCTTGGATTTCAAATTTTTAGGTTAGGTGAAAATGTAGAGGTTTACTAAAAAATTTTTTTCTTGGAATTTTATAATTTAACCTAAAATCTTTAAACGTTATCTTAAAAAAGACATTTTCAATTATAATTTTCTAAAAGAACTTTTTCCCATTTCTAGAAATAAAGTCTGGGTGATTTTTTAAAGTTTGGATTTCAAATTTTTAGGTTAGGTGAAAATGTAGAGGTTTATTAGAAATTTTTTTTCTTGGAATTTTATGATTTAACCTAAAATCTTTAAACCTTATCTTAAAAAAGACATTTTCAATTATAATTTTCTAAAAGAATTTTTTCCCATTCCTAGAAATAAAGTCTGGGTGATTTTTTAAACTTTGGATTTCAAATTTTTAGGTTAGGTGAAAATGTAGAGGTTTATTAGAAATTTTTTTTCTTGGAATTTTATGATTTAACCTAAAATCTTTAAACCTTATCTTAAAAAAGACATTTTCAATTATAATTTTCTAAAAGAATTTTTTCCCATTCCTAGAAATAAAGTCTGGGTGATTTTTTAAACTTTGGATTTCAAATTTTTAGGTTAGGTGAAAATGTAGAGGTTTATTAAAAATTTTTTTTCTTGGAATTTTATTATTTTACTTAAAATTTTTAAACGTTATCTTAAAAAAGACATTTTCAAGTATAATTTTCTAAAAGAACTTTTTCCCATTCCTAGAAATAAAGTCTGGGTGATTTTTTAAAGTTTGGATTTTAAATTTTTAGGTTAAGTGAAAATGTAAAGGTTTAATAAAAAATTTTTTTCTTGCAATTTTATAATTTAACTTAAAATCTTTAAACGTTATCTTAAAAAAGACATTTTCAAGTATAATTTTCTAAAAGAACTTTTTCCCATTCCTAAAAATAAAGTCTGGGTGATTTTTTAAAGTTCGGATTTAAAATTTTTAGGTTAGGTGAAAATGTAGAGGTTTATTAAAACTTTTTTTTCTTGGAATTTTATAATTTAACTTAAAATCTTTAAACGTTATCTTAAAAAAGACATTTTCAATTATAATTTTCTAAAAGAACTATTTCCCATTCCTAGAAATGAAGTCTGGGTGATTTTTTAAAGTTTGGATTTTAAATTTTTAGGTTAAGTGAAAATGTAGAGGTTTATTAAATTTTTTTTTTCTTGGAATTTTATAATTTAATCTAAAATCTTTAAACGTTATCTTAAAAAAGACATTTTCAACTATAATTTTCTAAAAGAACTTTTTCTCATTCCTAGAAATAAAGTCTGGGTGATTTTTTAAACTTTGGATTTCAAATTTTTAGGTTAGGTGAAAATGTAGAGGTTTATTAAAAATTTTTTTTCTTGGAATTTTATTATTTTACTTAAAATTTTTAAACGTTATCTTAAAAAAGACATTTTCAATTATAATTTTCTAAAAGAACTTTTTCCCATTCCTAGAAATAAAGTTTGGGTGATTTTTTAAAGTTTGGTTTTCAAATTTTTAGGTTAGGTGAAAATGTAGAAGTTTATTAAATTTTTTTTTTCTTGGAATTTTATAATTTAACTTAAAATCTTTAAACGTTATCTTAAGAAAGACATTTTCAAGTATCATTTTCTAAAAGAACTTTTTCCCATTCCTAGAAATAAAGTCTGGGTGATTTTTTAAAGTTTCGATTTTAAATTTTTAGGTTAGGTGAAAATGTAAAGGTTTGTTAAAACTTTTTTTTCTTGGAATTTTATAATTTAATCTAAAATCTTTAAACGTTATCTTAAAAAAGACATTTTCAAGTATAATTTTCTAAAGGAACTTTTTCCCATTCTTAGAAATAAAGTCTGGGTGATTTTTTAAAGTTTGGATTTTAAATTTTTAGGTTAGGTGAAAATGTAAAGGTTTATTAAAAAAATTTTTTTCTTGGAATTTTATAATTTAATCTACAATCTTTAAACGTTATCTTAAAAAAGACATTTTCAATTATAATTTTCTAAAAGAACTTTTTCCCATTCCTAGAAATAAAGTCTGGGTGATTTTTTAAAGTTTGGATTTTAAATTTTTAGGTTAGGTGAAAATGTAAAGGTTTATTAAAAATTTTTTTTCTTGGAATTTTATAATTTAACTTAAAATCTTTAAACGTTATCTTAAAAAAGACATTTTCAATTATAATTTTCTAAAAGAACTATTTCCCATTTCTAGAAATAAAGTCTGGGTGATTTTTTAAAGTTTGGATTTCAAATTTTTAGGTTAGGTGAAAATGTAGAGGTTTATTAAAAATTTTTTTTCTTGGAATTTTATAATTTAATCTAAAAATCTTTAAAGGTTATCTTAAAAAAGACATTTTCAAGTATAATTTTCTAAAAGAACTTTTTCCCATTCCTAGAAATAAAGTCTGGGTGATTTTTTAAAGTTTGGATTTCAAATTTTTAGGTTAGGTGAAAATGTAAAGGTTTATTAAAAATTTTTTTTCTTGGAATTTTATAATTTAACTGAAAATCTTTAAACATTATCTTAAAAAAGACATTTTCAATTATAATTTTCTAAAAGAACTTTTTCCCATTCCTAGAAATAAAGTCTGGGTGATTTTTTAAAGTTTGGATTTCAAATTTTTAGGTTAGGTGAAAATGTAGAGGTTTATTAAATTTTTTTTTTCATGGAATTTTATAATTTAATTTAAAATCTTTAAACGTTATCTTAAAAAAGACATTTTCAAGTATCATTTTCTAAAAGAACTTTTTCCCATTCCTAGAAATAAAGTCTGGGTGATTTTTTAAAGTTTGGATTTTAAATTTTTAGGTTAGGTGAAAATGTAAAGGTTTATTAAAAATTTTTTTTCTTGGAATTTTATAATTTAATCTAAAATCTTTAAAGGTTATCTTAAAAAAGACATTTTTAAGTATAATTTTCTAAAAGAACTTTTTTCCATTCCTAGAAATAAAGTCTGGGTGATTTTTTAAAGTTTGGATTTTAAATTTTTAGGTTAGGTGAAAATGTAGAGGTTTACTAAATTTTTTTTTTCTTGGAATTTTATAATTTAATCTAAAATCTTTAAACGTTATCTTAAAAAAGACATTTTCAAGTATAATTTTCTAAAAGAACTTTTTCCCATTCCTAGAAATAAAGTCTGGGTGATTTTTTAAAGTTTGGATTTAAAATTTTTAGGTTAGGTGAAAATGTAGAGGTTTACTAAAATTTTTTTTTCTTGAAATTTTATAATTTAACTTAAAATCTTTAAACGTTATCTTAAAAAAGACATTTTCAAGTATAATTTTCTAAAAGAACTTTTTCCCATTTCTAGAAATAAAGTCTGGGTGATTTTTTAAAGTTGGTCATATATTCTGAAAAGTTAGGTTAGTTAACTGTCAAAAATTTTTGTCCAACTTTAAGGATTTTTTTAATTTTTTTGGTAATAATTAGAACAAATTTGACTTTTTTAATGCAAAATAGAATCTTTTAAGTTCAATTTAAAGTAAAAATCATTTCTTAATCTTGAAAAATAAACTCTGTACGATTTTTTAAAGTTATTGAAATTTCCTAAAAAATTAGGTTAGTTAACTGTCAAAAATTTTTGTTAACTTTAAGAATTTTTTTTAATTTTTTTGGTATTAATTAAAACAAATTTGACTTTTTTAAACCAAAATAAAATCTTTTGAGTTCAATTTAACGCAAAAATAATTTCTTAATCTTTAAAAATAGACTCTGTGCGATTTTTTAAAAGTTGGTCAAATTTTCCCAAAAGTTAGGTTAATTACCTGTCAAAATTTTTTGCCAACTTTATGAATTTTTTTAAGTTTTTGGTTATAATTAGAACAAATTTGACTTTTTAAACCCAAAATAGAGGTTTTTTAAAAATTTTTACCAAATTTCGTAGGAAAATTGTTTGGAATTGTGCAAATCGTTAAAATCTAAAGGTATAAAAATAAAATACAGGAAATATGTTATGGTAACGTTAATGGAAAAACTGATGGATTCTCACGAAACAATTTTTTCACACAGCTAATTGAAATTTTGATTTATAATTTACAATTTTCATTTTCCACCTTCAGTGTTAATTTACTAGAGGTAATAAGCTATAAAATACGTTGAAAGTTGAAACAAATTACAGTAAGTCCCTCAACGAACCAAGAGATCGGAACGTAAGTGCAAGAAACTAGAAGGACTAGGTGCTAGATTAAACCCAGTTAAGGCACACCTACTTAGCTCCACTTATCTCGCGCTCCTTAATGAGCTCCATACGAGGGAGCATTTTTCTATGGGTGCCAGTTGCCGTTTACGTATGCGGCACGTGTTAAAAGTGTACCATTCAAGGCGAGAATAGCCAACGGCGGGATCGGCCGAAGGAAGATAAATGGGCACATCTTCTTTGGCAATCCAACCGGTAACAGGTTAAAGTTGCTAGAAGCCCCAGGTTGAAATGGCGGTAGCATCCACTTCTTGCTTCCACTTTATTAATTTTCTAGTTATCGCCTTAAAATTGGATGGTTATTTATGACTTGTAAATAAGTCTATATAAATCATTTGATGGATTTATTAGAGTTGTATACGTCGTTTGTAAACGATAAGAAGATCGCGTTGAAAGGCTTTAACGCCTTAAGGTATACTTAAATATAGAAAGTTGAATAAAAAAATTACTTAAGGATATGTATATGAGTTTAAAATTTATTACTGATAGAAAACATAATTAATACAAATTTTTTTTTTTAATTTTTTTGACAACACTTGCAATAAAACGGTCTTTTTTAATTAAAATTAGAATGTTTTAAACTTTATTTAGAAAAAAAATCAAATCAAAATCATTAAAAATGAATTTTTGATGAATTTTTTAAAAAATTGTTAATTTTCTAACCTAAAAAAATTTTTGCCAACTTTGAAAATTTTTTTAATTTTTTTGACAACACTTGGAATAAAGCGGTCTTTTTTGATTAAAATTAGGATGTTTTAAGTTTCATTTAGAAAAAAAATCAAATCAAAATCTTTAAAAATGAATTTTTGATGAATTTTTAAAGTTAACTTTCTAAAATTAAAGTGTTAAAAATTTTTTGCAAATTTGAAAATTTTTTTAATTTTTTTGACAACACTTGGAATAAAACGGCCTTTTTTAATTAAAATTAGAATATTTTAAGTTTCATTTAGAAAAAAAATCAAATCAAAATCTTTAAAAATGAATTTTTGGTGAATTTTTAAAAAATGGTTAATTTTCTAACCTAAAAAAATTTTTTACCAACTTTGAAAATTTTTTGACAAGATTTGAAATAAAACGCTCTTTTATAGTTAAAATTAGAATGATTTAAGTTTCATTTAGAAAAAAAATCAAATCAAAATCTTTAAAAATGAATTTTTGGTGAATTTTTAAAAAATGGTTAATTTTCTAACCTAAAAAAATTTTTGCCAACTTTGAAAACTTTTTTAATTTTTTTGACAACATTTGGAATAAAACGGTCCTTTTTAGTTAAAATTAGAATCTTTTAAGTTTCACTTAGAAAAAGAATCAAATCAAAATCTTTAAAAATAAATTTTTCTTGAATTTTTAAAGTTAATTTTCTTAAGTTAAAAAAGTGTCAAAAATTGTTACCAACTTTGAAAATTTTTTTAATTTTTTTGACAACACTTGGAATAAAACGGTCTTTTTTAGTTAAAATTAGAATGTTTTAAGTTTCATTTAGAAAAAAAATTAAATCAAAATCTTTAAAAATGAATTTTTGGTGAATTTTTTAAAAAATTGTTAATGTTCACCTAAAAAAATTTTTGCCAACTTTGAAAATTTTTTTAATTTTTTTGACAACACTTGGAATAAAACGATCTTTTTTATTTAAAATTAGAATGATTTAAGTTTCATTAGGAAAAAAATCAAATCAAAATGTTTAAAAATGAATTTTTCATGAATTTTTAAAGTTGATCAAATTTTTTTTTTTTAAGTTAGGTTAGTTAATGTGTGTAGTGTGATAAATATCGCTCTCGATTTCACGCAGAAATGAACGTGGCTGGCGGCCGTTCTCTGGCATTCAAAATTACGCTCTCGTTCGGCGTCATTTCGTAACTGTACATCTCGCGATCCGCGACTTGTTGGCGTCGTCGTCGCCGTCGACGACGAGGTGTTATGCAAGCGAACAGGCAAGAGGCAGGACCGTCGTTCCCTCGGCCCGACCATATGGCACCTAATTAGGCCCGCGTGTATTTCAATGTCGTGCGCTCGGGGGCAGGCCGCACCTCCGATTACCGCGAGAGCGTGAAAAACAATGTCGCCAAAGCGCCCCTGGCATTGTTCTTCCTTCTGCCGAGATTCGAGATCGCGCCGAGATGTCTTCTCGGAGGTTGCCCACGAACCGACAACTCGCCGAGGCGACAACGATCTTACGCGAGTTGCGCACGTTTACATGTGCGTGCAGACTACGGTATGTTTTTGCGAAATATTTTAATGTCTAATCGGATGGAATATGGTAAGCTTAAAAGGTAATCTAGAAAATAATCTTGTTTGTTTAGAATTTATGAATAAACGTAGAGTTGCAAAATTTTACTTACAATCTAGCCAACTTGCTTATTAAATGAAGAAGTTAAGAGAAGATTTGAATCTTTAATTTAATATGAATAATAAATATCATTTTTAGATTTCCTTATTTAAAATTTGGAAAAATTTGCCGCAGACGCCTAGCTCTTTTTTTAATAGTTTTGGGGGGTCCGTGACTGATTTCGGAAAAACGGCCCTGAAAATCGAACGACGTTGCGGTAGCCCTAATTGAAACTAAAATTCTCGATCGTCCGCCTATAATTTTCGTTAATTTTCGAACGCACTTTTAGTCCAAAAAGCCACCGCCTCCGCGACTCTGCTTCCGGCTAACCTTCTGAACGGCTTTATAACGCAACGTTATATGCGAATCGGGGCTCCTTTGGACCCGAAACGGCCGATTTAAGCCCTAAACGAAGTCCCCGTTTTCCGTCATTTTCGATTTGGGCCGATAAAACAGTTGGTTCAATTTTCATAAACGTTATTTATTATTCTAACCACGCTAATGCCACATGAAATGTCAAAACGATCGGTTTATTAATAATTATCAAATATTTAATTTATTCAAAGCAAAAATTAGAATAAATTTCACTAAAAACTAATTAAATTCTTGAAAATATCACCAAAAATTTAAGTAAATTTGTAAAAATTCAAAGTTACTAAAATTTTTAATAATTCCACCAAAAACTTATAAAATTTCTAAAAATTCCACCAAAGCTATCAAAATTTTTAACAATTCCACCAAAAACAAAATTTTTAAAAAACATACTAAAATTAAAATTAATTTCGTGAAGAATTGATTAGATTCTTAAAAATTTCACAAGAATAAAATAGTAATAATAAAAATTCCACAAAAGTTTGTTAAATTGAATATAATTTCACCAAAAATTATTAAATTTGGAGACAATTCTACTAAAAACTTAGTAAATTTTTTAAAAATTCCACCCAAAATCAATAAAATTGGTAAAAATTAAAAAAACTTACTATATTCGTAAAAATTCCACCAAAGTTACCAACATTTTTAACAATTCCACCAAAAACCTACTAAATTTTTTTAATTTTCCACCAAAGCTACAAAAATGTTGAATAATTCCACCAAAAACTTACTGATTTTTAGAAAATACCACCAAAAACTTACCAAATTCATAAAAATTCTACTAAAATTACCAATATTTTTAACAATTCCACCAAAAATGATTAAAGTTAATAAAAATTCCACCAAAGTTATCAAGTTTTTTAACAATTCCATCAAAAACATACTGAATTTTATAAAAATTCCACCAAAAATTAATAAAATTGGAAAAATTTCACTAAAAACTTACTAAATTCGTAAAAATTCCATAAAAAAACACTGAATTTTTTAAAAAATTCCTTCAAAAATGAATAAAATTCGGAAAAATTCCACCAGTGTTATCAAAATTTTTGATAATTCCATCAAAAACATACTGAATTTTTTTAAAATTCCACCAAAAATTAATACAATTTGCAAAAATTCCACCAAAAACTTACTAAATTCATAAGAATTTTACCAAAAACACTGATTTTTTTTTAATTCCACAAGAAATGAATAAAATTCGTAAAAATTCCATAAAAGCACTGAATTTTTTAAAAATTCCATCAAAAATGAATAGAATTCGCAAAAATTCCACCAATGTTATCAAAATTTTTGATAATTCCACCAAAAACATACTGAATTTTTTAAAATTCCACCAAAAATTAATACAATTTGCAAAAATTCCACCAAGAACTTACTAAATTCATAAGAATTTTACCAAAAGCCCTGATTTTTTTTTTATTCCACCAGAAATGAATAAAATTCGCAAAAATTTCACCAATGTTATCAAAAATTTTGATAATTCCACCAAAAACATACTGAATTTTTTAAAAATTCCACCAAAAAACTTACAAAATCCATAAGAATTTTACCAAAAACACTGAATTTTTTTAAAATTCCACCAGAAATGAATAAAATTCGCAAAAATTCCACCAAAGCTATTAAAATATATAACAACTACACCAAAAACTTACTGAATTTTTTTTATTCCACCAAAAACTTAGAAAAATCCTAAAAATTACACCGAAATTGTCAACATTTTTAATAATTCTACCAAAAACTTATCAATTTTTTTAAAAATTCCTCCAAAATGTCCAAATCCTTTTAAAATTCCACCAAGAGTCAATCAAATTAGAAACAATTTCATTAAAAATTAACTAAAACCTTGAAAATTCCATCAAAAACTTAGTAGATTCGTAAAAATTCCACCAAAGTTACTAAAATTTTTAATAATTCTACCAAAAATAATGAATTTTTTTTAAATTCCACCAAAAATTTACTAAATTCGTAAAGCTTTCACTAAAGTTACCAAAATGTTAATCAATTCAACCAAAAATAATAAATTTTTTTTAGAAAAATACTAAAAATAAAATATTTTTTTAACAATTCCACCAAAAATGATTAAAGTTAATAAAAATTCCACCAAAGTTATCAACTTTTTTAACAATTCTATCAAAAACATACTAAATTTTATAAAAATTCCACCAAAAATTAATTAAATAGGAAAAATTTCACTAAAAACTTACTAAATTCGTAAAAATTCCATAAAAAAGCACTGAATTTTTTTTTTATTCCAGCAGAAATGAATAAAATTCGCAGAAATTCCACCAATGTTATCAAAATTTTTGATAATTCCACCAAAAACATACTGAATTTTTTAAATATTCTATCAAAAACTAACTAAATTCATAAGAATTTTACCAAAAACACTGATTTTTTTTAATTCGACCAGAAATGAATAAAATTCGCAAAAATTCCACCAATGTTATCAAAATTTTTGATAATTCCACCAAAAACATACTGAATTTTTTAAAAATTCCACCAAAAACTTACCAAATTCATAAGAATTTTACCAAAAACACTGAATTTTTTAAAATTCCACCAGAAATGAATAAAATTCGCAAAAATTCCACCAAAGCTATTAAAATACTTAACAACTATACCCAAAACTTACTGAATTTTTTTTTATTCCACCAAAAACTTAGAAAAATCCTAAAAATTACACCGAAATTGTCAACATTTTTAATAATTCTACCAAAAACTTACCAAATTTTTAAAAAATTCCACCAAAATGTCCAAATTCTTTTAAAATTCCACCAAAAATCAATCAAATTAGAAACAATTTCATTGAAAATTATCTAAAACCTTGAAAATTCAAAACTTAATAGATTCATAAAAATTCCACCAAAGTTACTAAAATTTTTAATAATTCTACCAAAAGTAATGAATTTTTTGAAAATTCCACCAAAAAACTTACAAAATTTGTAAAAATTCCACCAAAAATTTACCAAATTTTTTTTTAGTTCCACCAAAAACTTACTAAATTCGTAAAGCTTCCATCAAAGTTACCGAAAATGTTGATCAATTCAACCAAAAACAATAATTTTTTTTTAGAAAAATACTAAAAATAAAACTAAACTAGTATAATCATTAATTCATTAAGTAAATTTCCCATAATTTAAAAAAGGTGTCTGCAAACACTTCTCAGGTAAATCTTAAACCGCGTGAAGACATATAGAGTTCACACCATTATTACAGTAAAATACCTCCGGGTATAATAATACAAGTTCTCAGCGAGAAGGCATTGAACTAAGAAACTATGTGGAGCAATAAAGTTTAATTGTAAGACTGAATTTAATTTAATATGCTATAAAACAACCACATAACCTACTTATTTTATAAATAATATTATTTCCTTTTTCTAATAATAAAGATTACTTCACTTTATTAATCGCTGACATAAATTATGTAATAATGTTTTTGCTTTGATTATGAATTTCAATCATCCACACATCATTAAATCCATTTTACTTATATCATTGACTTATTAACTTATATTATTTAGATATACTGGACATTATGTATTAATTATGTCGGACCTTTTTCGACTTTAAGTAAGGCAAGTGTCAGGCGTGTAATCCTCAGTGATAAAGCGTCCAGATTAAGATCTGCCGGCGTTGTAAAGCGACTCATTACTCGTTTTCTTGCGAATACAATAAATAATCGTTTCACGAGCCACGTTCCCCATAATTTTATGGGCGAAATAAATTACGCTTATTAAAACCGAATGCGGCCGTAATAAGCGTGTTTCGATAGGCAGGTTGAAACGATTTCGAAGAGCTTCCGCATGTGAACGATTATCTCACCGAAATTAATGTCGTTTTATTGAATGATACATTTCTATTTTTACAATAAAAGAAATTGATTTAATTATCTCTAAAAATAAACTCTGTACGATTTTTTAAAGTTGATCGATTTTTTAAGTTAAGTTAGAAAAGTATCAAAAATTTTTTACCAACTTTGAAAATTTTTTTAATTTTTTTGACAACACTTGGAATAAAACGGTCTTTTTAATTGAAATTAGGATAATGTAAGTTTCATTTAGAAAAAAAATCAAATCAAAATCTTTAAAAATGAATTTTTAATGAATTTTTAAAGTTGATCGATTTTCTAAAATTAAGTTAAAAATATCAAAAATTTTTACCAACTTTGAAATTTTTTTTAATTTTTTTGACAACACTTGGAATCAAACGGTCTTTTTTAATTAAAATTAGAATGTTTTAAATTTCATTTAGAAGAAAAATCAAATCGAAATCTTTAAAAATAAATTTTTGATGAATTTTGAAAGTTGATCGATTTTTTTAAGTTAAGAAGTGTCAAAAATGTTTACCAACTTTGGAATTTTTTTTTAATTTTTTGACAACACTTAGAAAACATCCGTCTTTTTTAATTAAATTTACAACCTTTTAACTTTCATTTCCCAAAAAATTATTTCTGAATTCTTAGAAATTGATATTTTATAATTTTTAAAGATGGCTGAAATTTCTTAAAAAAGTTTGGTTAAAACTGTCAAAAATTTTTACCAACTTTGGGATTTTTTTTAAATTTTTTGTTCACATTTAGAAAAAATCCGTCTTTTTTAATTAAATTTACAACCTTTTAACTTTCATTTCCCAAACAAATATTTCTGAATTCTTAAAAATCAATTTTTTGCGATTTTTTAAAGATGACTCAAATTTCTTAAAAAAGTTTGATTAAAACTGTCAAAAATTTTTGTCAACTTTGGGAATTTTTTTAATTTTTTTGATCATACTTAGAAAAAATCCGTCTTTCTTGATTAAATTTACAACCTTTTAACTATCATTTCCTAAAAAATTATTTCTGAATTCTTAAAAAATCGATTTTTTATGTTTTTTAAAGATGACTCAAATTTCTTAAAAAAGTTAGGTTAAAAACATTTTCACCAACTTTGGGAATTTTTTAAATTTTTTTGATCATTCTTTGAAAAGATCCGTCTTTTTTAATTAAATTTACAACCTTTTAACTTTCATTTCCCAAAAAAATATTTCATAATTCTTAAAAATCGGCTTTTTATTTTTTTTTTAAAGATGACTCAAATTTCTTAAAAAAGTTTGGTTAAAACTGTAAAAAATTTTTACCAACCTTGGGAATTTTTTTAATTTTTTTGATCACATTTAGAAAAAATCCATCTTTTTTAATTAAATTTACAACCTTTTAACTTTCATTTCCTAAAACATGATTTCTGAATTCTTAAAAATAGATTTTTTATGATTATTTAAAGATGACCCAAATTTCTTAAAAAAGTTTGGCTAAAGTTGTCAAAAATTTTTGAAACTTTGGGAATTTTTTTAATGTTTTTGATCATACTTAGAAAAGATCGGTCTTTTTTAATTAAATTTACAGCCTTTTAACTTTCATTTCTCAAAGAATTATTTCTGAATTCTTAAAAATCAATTTTTTAGGATTTTTTAAAGATGACCCAAATTTCTTAGAAAAGTTTGGTTAAAGTTGTCAAAAATTTTTACCAACTTTGGGAATTTTTTTAATTTTTTTGATCATACTTAGAAAAGATCCGTCTTTTTAATTAAATTTACAACCTTTTAACTTTCATTTTTCAAAAAATTATTTCTTAACTCTTAAAAATCAATTTTTTATGATTTTTTAAAAATGACTCAAATTTCTTAAAGAAGTTAAGTTAAAAAAAATTTTCACCAACTTTGGGAATTTTTTTAATTTTTTTGATCATGCTTAGAAAAGATCCGTCTTTTTTAATTAAATTTACAACCTTTTAACTTTCATTTCCTAAAAAATTATTTCTGAATTCTTAAAAATCGATTTTTTGTGATTTTTTAAAGATGGCTCAAATTTCTTAAAAAAGTTTGGTTAAAGCTGTTAAAAATTTTTACCAACTTTGGGAATTTTTTTAATTTTTTCGTTCATATTTAGAAAAAAATCCGTCGTTTTTAATTAAATTTATAACCTTTTAACTTTTATTTCCCAAAAAATTATTTCTGAATTTTTAAAAATCGATCTTTTATGATTTTTTAAAGATGACCCAAATTTCTAAAAAAAGTTAAGTTAAAAAAAATTTTTTACCAACTTTGAAATTTTTTTAAATTTTTTTGGCAACACTTGGAATAAAACGGTCTTTTTTAATTAAAATTAGAATGTTTTAAGTTTCATTTAGAAAAAAAAATCAAATCAAAATCTTTAAAAATGAATTTTTGATGAATTTTTAAAGTTACTTTTCTTAAATTAGAAAAGTGTCAAAAATTTTTACCAACTTTGAAAATTTTTTAAATTTTTTTGACAACACTTGGAATAAAACGGACTTCTTTAGTTAAAATTAGAATGTTTTAAGTTTTATTTAAAAAAAAAATCAAATCAAACTCTTTAAAAATGGATTTTTGATGAATTTTTATTTTAAAGTTGATCGATTTTTTTAAATTAGGTTAGAAATGTCAAAAATGTTTTACTAGTTTTGAAAATTTTTTTAAATTTTTTTGACAACACTTGGAATAAATCGGTCTTTTTGAATTAAAATTAGAATGTTTTATGTTTCATTTAGAAAAAAAAAATCAAAGAAAAATCTTTAAAAATGAATTTTTTATGAATTTTTAAACTTAATCTAATCTATATATTTTTTTATTTTATGTTAAAGTAGATATTTTAATCTATATTTTTCCAAAAAATTTCTTCTTAATTTCCATAAATAAAGTGTGGGCAATTTTTTAAATTTTAATTTTGACATTTTCAAGTTGTGTCAAAATGTAAAAATTAAGAAAAAAAAAATTTTTTTGGAAATTTTTATAATCTAACATATAAATTTTTTTATCTTATATTAAAATAGATATTTTAATCTATAATTTTCCAAAAAATCTTTTCTTGATTCTTATAAATAAATTGTAGGCGACTTTTTAAAGTTCAATTTTGACATTTTTTGGCCAAAATGTAGAGGTTATGAAAAAAATTTTTTTCTCGAAATTTTTATAATAGAATGTATAAATTACTTTATTAAATAATAAAATAGACATTTTCAGCTACAACTTATCAAAAAGAATTTTTCTCAATTCTCGCAAATAAAGTCTCAGAGATTTTTTAAAATTTCAATTTTAACGGTTTTTAAGTCAATTTGTAGAGGTTAAGAAAAAAATCTCTTTTTCCAATATTTTTATAACTAAACTTAAATCTTTTTTTGTCAAGTTAAAAAAAACATTTTAATTTATAATTAAAAAAAAAACTGTGTTTCTCTATTTTTAAAAACCAATTTTTGACGATTTTTTAAAGTTTGGAATTTGATTTTTTCTAGGTTAGGAAATTAAGCGATTAAAAAAAATTTTTTTTTCTCAAAATTTTTATAATGAAACCGAAATATTTTTTATGTTATTTAAAAAAGACATTTTAATCTATAATTTTCCAAAAAATTTCTTGCCGATTTTTATAAATAAATTCTAGGTGATTTCTTAAAGTTTGACTTTGACATTTTTTTGGTCGACATGTAGAGGTTAAGAAAAAAATTTTTTTCTCAAAATTTTTATAATCTAACATATAAATTATTTTATCTTGCATGAAAGTAGATATTTTAATCTATAAGTTTCCAAAAATTTTTTTCTTAATTTTCATAAATAAAGCTAGGGCGATTTTTTAAATTTCAATTTTGACATTTTCAAGTTGTGTCAAAATGTAAAGGTTAAGAAAAATTTTTTTCTCAAAATTTTTATAATCTAACATATAAATTTTTTTATCTTATATTAAAATAGATATTTTATTCTATAATTTTCCAAAAAATTTCTTCTTAATTTCCATAAATAAACTTTGGGCGATTTTTTAAAGTTCAATTTTGACATTTTCAGGTTATGTCAAAATGTAGAGATTAAAAAAAAATTTTTTTCTGGAAATTTTTATAATCTAATATATAATTTTTTTTATCTTACATTAAAATAGATAGTTTATTCTATAATTTTCCAAAAAATTTCTTCTTAATTTCCATAAATAAACTTTGGGCGATTATTTAAATTTCAGATTTGACATTTTCAGGTTATGTCAAAATGTAGAGATTAAGAAAAAAATTTTTTTCTGAAAATTTTTATAATCTAACATATAAATTTTCTTATCTTATATTAAAGTAGATATTTTATTCTATAATTTTCCAAAAAATTTCTTCTTAATTTTCATAAATAAATTTTGGACGATTTTTTAAAGTTCAAGTTTGACGTTTTCAGGTTGTGACAAAATGTAAAGGTTAAGAAAAAAATTTTTTTCTCAAAATTTTTATAATCTAACATATAAATTATTTTATCTTGCATGAAAATAGATATTTTAATCTATAAGTTTCCAAAAATTTTTTTCTTAATTTTCATAAATAAAGTTAGGGCGATTTTTTAAATTTCAATTTTGACATTTTCAAATTGTGTCAAAATGTAGAGGTTAAGAAAAAAATTTTTTTTTCAAAATTTTTATAATCTAACATATAAATTATTTTATTTTATATTAAAGTAGATATTTTAATCTATAATTCTCCAAAAAAATTTCTTCTTAATTTTCATAAATAAACTTTGGGCGATTTTTTAAAATTCAATTTTGACATTTTCAGGTTATGTCAAAATGTAGAGATTAGGAAAAATTTTTTTTTCTAGAAATTTTTATAATTTAACGTATAATTTTTTTATGTTATATTAAAATAGATATTTTATTCTATAATTTTCCAAAAGATTTCTTCTTAATTTTCATAAATAAACTTTGGACGATTTTTTTAAAGTTCAACTTTGACGTTTTCAGGTTGTGACAAAATGTAAAGGTTAAGAAAAAAAAATTTTTTTCTCAAAATTTTTATAATCTAACATATGTTTTTTTTATATTATAAAGAGAATAATCTTTATTTGGCTATCGACCCGAAGGTTCTTTCCGCCTTTAAAGTTAATTTTCTTAAGTTAGAAAAGTGTCAAAAATTTTTTTCAACTTTGAAAATTTTTTTAATTTTTTTGACAAAACTTAGAATAAAACGGTCTTTTTTAATTAATACTAGAATGTTTTAAGTTTCATTTAGAAAAAAAATCAAATCAAAATCTTAAAAAATGAATTTTTGATGAATTTTTAAAGTTGATCGATTTTTTTATATTAGGTTAAGAAGTGTCAAGTGTTTACCAAGCTTGAAAATTTAAAGTACTAACGGAAGAGGGACGTTTTCTAAATTGAACTATCAACCAACAAAAGGCACGTTTGTATTTGAGCGGTCACGATTGTCGCCGAAGCCATTCGTGACGGGAACACCTGCTGTTTGACAATGAGGATGGTGAACAGGTACACAGAAAGGAGATTCGGCGATAGTTTGTGTTAATAGTGGATGGAAGGAAGCGTGCCCGACTACCAGGTGTTCAATCGCCGTATAAATGCGAGAAGAATACCTTATTGTCTTTGGCTCGTGGATATTTACGAATACTAAATGTAGAGAGAGCTTACTGATAAGAATCACAATTTATAAGAGAGAGATTTAGACAAAAAAAAGCATAACAAACTTAAAATATCAATTAGATAAATTGGGTATAAATTGCTTGAAAAGCAGAAAGTAATTTGAGAAATTGCATTCTAAATCCGATTATCGTAATTCAAATTCTACATCGATCGTAATTCATATCTCATTTTCCATTAAATTTGCTCCAAATTGCCGCCGATATTACTTCAGTGGCTAGAATACAAATCACCATTATTCGATTTCAACTCGATTTCAACCCGATTTCAAAAAGATTCACGATATAAAGCAGAACGTACAAAGCGTTGGCCAACGAACCTAAACAGTAAACCGACGGCGACGCATAATCCAATAAAATATTAACACTTTGGAGCGCGTGTGCGTCATTGTCACGATACCTGGCATTTCGTGAAACGGCAATAAATAACCATAACCTGTTCGTCGTTATGTATTCCTAAGTATGTGCCCACACGTCGAACCGAACAACGACCAAAGGACAACCACTTCCCACAAGCGGATACACTTCGACACACTTAAACACACTCAGCACACTCACACTTTACACCATTCATGCTTTTTCCAATCATTTCGACCATATTACTAAACAGTATTGCACGTTCAAATGGAATTAATTATGAATGAGTTATTTATTTTAGGTTTTTTTATTGTTATCGAGTGGGATTTTCAAAGAAGTAGTCCACCAACGTAAAGTTCCTATTAAGTAGAGTTATTTTTATGCTTTGGTTAAGAACAAGTAACAAAATGTATACCAATAAAGCCGCTTGGGTGTTCCGTTTGGTGTTGGGATTTTGTAACAGGATCAGGAATGCACTAAATCCTTTTGAACGTCTGAGCGTGATATACGAACGGATTGTATTTTTGGTGATTACTTCAGAATGAGTATGGTGTATGTGGGTACTTTGGTAATCGTAATTTAGGTGATTTGGAAGTATTTATTTAAATTTAATTTTAAAAATTCATCAAAAATTCATTTTTGAGCATTTTGATTTGATTTTTTTTCTAAATGAAACTTAAATCATTCTAATTTTAATTAAAAAAGCCGTTTTATTCTAAATGTTGTCAAAAAAATTAAAAAAATTTTCAAAGTTGGTAAGAATTTTTGACACTTTTTTAACTTAAGAAAATTAATTTTAAAAATTCATCAAAAATTCATTTTTAAAGATTTTGATTTTATTTTTTTTCTAAATGAAACTTATAATATTCTAATTTTAATTAAAAACGACCGTTTTATTCCAAGTGTTGTCAAAAAAATTAAAAAAAATTTCAAAGTTGGTAAAGATTTTTTTTAGGTTAGAAAATTAACCATTTTTAAAAAAATTCATCAAAAATTCATTTTTAAACATTTCGATTTGATTTTTTTTCTAAATGAAACTCAAAACATTCTAATTTTAATTAAAAAAAGCCGTTTTATTCTAAATGTTGTCAAAAAAATTAAAAAAATTTTCAAAGTTGGTAAGAATTTTTGACACTTTTTTAACTTAAGAAAATTAATTTTAAAAATTCATCAAAAATTCATTTTTAAAGATTTTGATTTGATTTTTTTTCTAAATGAAACTTAAAACACTCTAGTTTTGATATAAAAAGACTGTTTTATTCTAAGTGTTGTCAAAAAAATTAAAAAAATTTTCAAAGTTGATACAAATTTTTGACACTTTTTTAACTTAAGAAAATTAATTTTAAAAATTCATCAAAAATTCATTTTTAAAGATTTTAATTTGATTTTTTTTCTAAATGAAACTTAAAACATTCTAATTTTAATTAAAAAAGACCGTTTTATTCCAAGTGTTGTCAAAAAAATTAAAAAAAATTTCAAAGTTGGTAAAAAATTTTCCACATTTTTAACCTAATTTTGGAAAATCGATCAATTTTAAAAATTCATTAAAAATTCATTTTTAAAGATTATGACTTGATTTTTTTTCTAAATGAAACTTAAATCATTCTAATTTTAATTTTAAAAAACCGTTTTGTTCCAAGTGTTGTCAAAAAAATTAAAAAAATTTTGAAAGTTGGTAAAAAAATTTTGGCACTATTTTTGACCTAATTTTAGAAAATCAAAACTTAAGAAAATTAACTTTAAAAATTCATAAAAAATTCATTTTTAAAGATTTTGATTTGATTTTTTTTCTAAATGAAATTTAAAACATTCTAATTTCAATTAAAAAAGACCGTTTTATTCCAAAACTTGTCAAAAAAATTAAAAAAATTTTCAAAGTTGGTAAAAATTATTTAGGTTAGAAAATTAACCATTTTTTAAAAAATTCACCAAAAATTCATTTTTAAAGATTTTGATTTGATTTTTTTTTCTAAATGAAACTTAAAACATTCTAATTTTAACTAAAAAAGACCGTTTTATTTTAAGTGTTGTCAAAAAAATTAAAAAAATTTTCAAAGTTGGTAAAATTTTTTTTAGGTTACAAAATTAACCATTTCTTAGAAAATTCACAAAAAATTCATTTTTAAAGGTTTTGATTTGATTTTTTTTCTAAATGAAACTTAAAACATTCTAATTTTAACTAAAAAAGACCGTTTTATTTCAAGTTTTGTCAAAAAAATTAAAAATATTTTCAAAGTTGGTAAACATTTTTGACACTTTTTTAACTTAAGAAAATTAACTTTAAAAATTCATCAAAAATTCATTTTTAAAGATTTTGATTTGATTTTTTTTCTAAACGAAACTTAAATCATTCTAATTTTAATTTAAAAAAACCGTTTTATTCCAAGTGTTGTCAAAAAAATTAAAAAAATTTTCAAAGTTGGTAAAAATTTTTGACACTTTTAACTTAAGAAAATTAACTTTAAAAATTCATCAAAAATTCATTTTTAAAGATTTTGATTTGATTTTTTTTTCTAAATGAAACTTAAAACATTCTAATTTTAACTAAAAAAGACCGTTTTATTTTAAGTGTTGTCAAAAAAATTAAAAAAATTTTCAAAGTTGGTAAAATTTTTTTTAGGTTACAAAATTAACCATTTCTTAGAAAATTCACAAAAAATTCATTTTTAAAGGTTTTGATTTGATTTTTTTTCTAAATGAAACTTAAAACATTCTAATTTTAACTAAAAAAGACCGTTTTATTTCAAGTTTTGTCAAAAAAATTAAAAATATTTTCAAAGTTGGTAAACATTTTTGACACTTTTTTAACTTAAGAAAATTAACTTTAAAAATTCATCAAAAATTCATTTTTAAAGATTTTGATTTGATTTTTCTTCCAAATGAAACTTAAAACATTCTAATTTTAATTAAAAAAGACTGTTTTATTCTAAATGTTGTCAAAAATATTAAAAAAATTTT